>CM053791.1:53660523-54891148 GCA_028749045.1 Cupressus sempervirens
GTAAGATCAAAGATAACACACAATTGAACAATTGTATCAAAAATTTATTAGTCATATCTACTTTTTTTTCACTTCCTAGTATAGAAGCTAATGCTAAGATGTAGTTCCACCATCATTCATGCACACACCTTCAATCATCTATTTACCATGACCAATTATATTAAATTTGTGTTAGTTTACAATAAAGAATGAACATGCATAGTTTTTTAGATTCATTAGTACATGGTCCCCCACTCCAAGATTTTAGAGCAATTCTTGGTAGTTAAAAATAGTCATGCTCACTTTGTTTGCATAATAAGTTTTATGCATGCAATATTATAATCATGAAAGTATAATAAAGAATTTTTTTTGAAAATTAAAAAAGTGAAAGTAGTCAAACCATAAGATAAAATTTTCCTTTTCATGTTTACATGATTCTCAGTCTACTTGATTCAGTTTAGTCCTAAATACTACACTTTTAGCCCTCAACGATATTAGCTTTGACATGTATTTTACCTTGTTCATTTTATATATTCATACATACATCATGGTAATTACATAGAAAATGCATAAATTTTCTATTCAAATCAGACCAAATTCATTTTACATCAGGGTATACTAAAACATTATAAAAAATTTCATGTGTGAATTTGTTCATTTGTATGGACATATTCCAATATGATTTCCTTTTCTTGTACCAATTCTCTAACAAAGTGATACTTTATAGCAATATTCTTGATTTTTAAATGCATCACTGGATTCTTGGATATTTTAATTGCACTTGTGTTGTCACAAAACATAACAACAGGTTCTTTGATTTCTTGCTTCATACCTTCCAATAATTTTTTGAGCCATACAATGTTTGAGTAGTTTACTACTGTTGCAACATATTCAGCCTCTGTTGTGGACTGGGATGTATAATTCTTCTTTTTACTTGTCCAAGAAACCAACCTCTTTCCAAGTAAGAAATCTCCTCCACTTGTACTCTTTCTATCATCAACATTCCTTGCCCAATCTACATTAGTGAACACTTTTAAATCTAGATTTCCTCCAAGTTTATACCATAATCCATAATCTTTAGTTCTTTTTAAATATCTCATGATTCTTTTGATTGCCATCATGTGATTTTCTTTTAGTTTTGTTGAGAATCTTGCTACAATTCCTACTGCAAGGTTAATGTCTAGTCTTGTGTGCACTACATACTGCAACTTTCCAATCATAGACCTATACAATGTCTGATCCACTTCCTTTGACTCATCATCCTTAGTAAGTTTCAATCTAGTACACATAGGAGTTCCAACTAGTTTGCAGTCTTCCATACTAAAAATTTTCAATATCTCCTCAATGTATTTAGATTGAGTGATGTAGATACCATTCTTAGTTTGATAAATTTGAAGACCAACAATGAATTTGATTTCCCCAAATATTGACATTTCAAATTCCTTGTTCATTTGTTATGAAACTTCTTTGCAAAGATCATCATTGCCTATGAACAAAGCATCATCTACAAATATTTCTACCAAAAAAATCTTATTATCTGGTCCTTCCTTTATGTACAAACTACTATTATCATTAGTTCTTTGAAAACCAATCTGAATAAGATAGTTATGCAATCTTTCATACCATGCTCTAGGTGCTTGTTTTAGACCATACAATGCTTTATGCAATTTGTAGACCATGTCCTTCTTGTCTAGATCAACAAAACCTTTAGGTTGTTCAATGTAAACCTCTTCATCCAATATGCCATTGAGAAATGCCGACCTTACATCCATCTAATAAACTTGGAATCCTTTGTATGCAGCATATGCAAGTAAGGTTTTGACACCTTCCAATCTTGCAATAGGAGCAAAAGTCTCTCCATAGTGTACACCTTCTTCTTGAGAGTATCCTTTTTATACTCGACTAGCTTTGTTCCTTAACACCTTACCATCTTCATTTAACTTTTTCTTGAATACCTACTTAGTTCCAATCACATTTTTGTCTTTAGGTCTAGGTACAAGAGTCCATGTTTTGTTTTTCTCTATCTATTCTATCTCTTTATTCATAACTTCAATCCAACTTTCATTTTCTACTACATCTTTGACATTTCTAGGTTCTAAATCAGTAAGTACACAGTGTCTTCCAACATACTTTTTGTCATTGTTCCTTCTAATTTATTTCCAATGATCTGATCTGGTGCACGATGCTTCTTGACATACTTGGGTAACATATGCTCCTTTCCTTTTAAATGACTTACGTTGTTATCCTTTTGTGCTTCAACTTCCAGTTCTAGTTTTGGTTGCTCAAGCTTGATAGGTGTTGATTCAGTAGCTTCTGTTTGCAGCTCAGGTTCTTGCAACTCGATAGGTATTACCTTGGTTTGAACTTCCTGGGACTCGGTTACTGAAGACTCAGGAGTTGAAGATTCCTGATTGATAGGTGTATTTGGCATTGTATAAGGTTCAATGTAAATAAATCTCTAGTAATCTTCAAGTTCCCTATTGCTTTCTTCTTTAGTTCTTTCTGCAAACTCATCAACTTTTACATGTGCAGTTTCTATGACTTTGTGAGTAGACAAATTCAAACATCTATATGCTTTACTCTTGCAAGAATATCCCAAAAAATATTCCTTCATCACCCTTTACATCAAATTTACCTTTTCTATATTCTTTCAAAATGTAACATTTGCTTTCAAATACTTTTAGGTAACTTACATTGGGCTTGTAGCCATACCATAACTCATAGGGGGTTTTTAATGAGTCCATTTTCTACTGTGCTCAGTTCAAGGTATGAACTATAGTGCTAATAGCTTCCTTCTAGTATGTGATATGAATGCTCTTCTCAATCATTAAGGTTCTTGCACACTCCATGATACATCTATTCCTTCTTTCTACTATTCCATTTTGTTCAGGAGTTCTAGGTGCTAAAACCTGTCTTTTGATTCCCTTTTTAATGCAAAATTTATTGAACTCATGTAAAATAAATTCACCACCTCTGTCAAACCTCAAGCATTTCAGTCTTTTGCCTATTTCCTTTTCTACTCTAGCCAAATACCATTTGAACTTTTCAAATGCTTTTGATTTCTCTCTTAGGTACATGACAGTCATCATTCTTGAATAATCATCAACAAAAAGAATGAATTTTTTTTCACCAGTATAACTTTCAATACGAATAGGTCCACACAAATTAATATGCATAATTTCTAGAATTTCTTCAGATTGATAGTTCTTGCTTTTAAAACTAGTCTTTCCCATTTTGCCAATTTGACAATTCTTGTATATACCAACTTTACGTTTCTTTATATTAGGAATGCCTCTTACTTTCCTAAATTTTATTATTTTTACCAAGTTTTCAAAGTTTAGATGAAATAACCTCCTATGCCATAGCCAACTTTCTTCAACTTGAGCAATAAAGCATGAACATTCACCAAGTTCAAGATAAAACAAGTTACCTTTTGTTTGAGTGTCTGATCTAATCAACTTACCTTTGCTATCCAGAAGTCTTGCTTTTTCATGCATGAAGTCTACTTTAAATCCATTATTGAGTAGTTGTGCCACACTCAATAGATTGTGCTTTAGTCCTTCTACCCAATATGCATTATCACATAAAAATTCCTTGGTCAATGAGATTCTTCCTTTTCCTTTTATACAACAAGGTTCATTGTTACCAAATCTTACACTGCCACCATCATAGTCTTCAAAATGTTGAAACTTAGTTTTATCATGAGTCATGTGATGAGAACAACCACTATCTATAATCCATGTATCATTTCTACTCATATGAGAAATGAGTTCCATTTCTTCATCATTATCAGACTCATCTTTTACATCAATGTAAACAATTTCATCTTCTTCTTCCTCATCAGAATCATTAGAATCTTTAGCCATGAAACATGTTTTCTTTCCTTTATCCTTGAATGATTTGAAGTCTTTCTTTCCATTGCACTTGTGACCTTTCTTCTCATCCTTGTTCTGCTTATTTGGGCACCTAGTAGCAATATGTCCAATTTCTTCACAAGAAAAATAGATTAGAGGAACCTTACCTTTGTATTTCCCTTTGCCTCTTGAATACTTCCTTGCTAGCAAAGCTTCAACCACCTCAAGATCACTATCTGAACTCTGTTCTAATTCTTCATCACTATCTAACTAGGGATCCTTTATCTTCTTGCCTTTTTCTTCATGTGAAAGCTTGTCTTCAAATGCTAATTCAATATTCTTGGCAGTAGGAACATAATTATCATAGTTGTCTAGCTCGAATGCAGTCAATCTTCCAACTATGGCCTATAAATTTATCTTATGATTTGTTTCACATCTTCTTTCTTGAATTGTAGAGACTTTGATTGCATAAATAGGAAGTATAGTTCTAAGAACTTTACTTATAATTGTCTCCTCCTTGATATCTCCTCCAAATTCTTTGATTGAATTAACACATGCTTTAACTCTTTCAACATATTTTGCAATTTTTTCATCCTCTCTCATTATCATTTGATCAAATTGTCCTCTCAAACTTTCTACTTTGGCTCATCTCACATTATCATTTCCTCCATAGATCTCTTTCAACTTGTTCCACATTTCAAAGGCAGTTTTGCAATCCTTGATGTCATCAAATTCTTCATAACTCAAAGCAGATGCTATATCTATCATCATGTTGTTGTGAGTCTTATTTTCTACAATATCCTTGACAGATAATGTACTAGTAGGATTTGCATATTTTTCATCAAGGTACTTCAATCCTGAATCACCAATAGAAGCCAGATGAAGTCTTATCAATCCTTGCCATGCTGAGAAGTTGTCCTTGTTAAGCCTTGGATTTTCCCTCTTGTAAGACATCCTAATCTTCGGCTTAGATCCTTGAAATATTTTCCTGAAAGCACCAAGAGCTCTGATACCAATTGTTGGGATTATAGATGGAGTAACTGGGGGGGAAATTAGTTACTACAAAATAAATCCATAGATCCCTTAGATGTCTTAAATAACTAGTTACTGTTGATACATGATAAACACTAAAAAAATTGTTGTAACTTGGTAAATTAACTTGTTAGTGATCTTCAAGAATTCATGGATGAAAAAGTAAATAAAATGAACATGAGAGACACCAAATTCAACGTGGAAACCCAATATGGGAAAAATGACCAAGTAACTAGCTACCAATTTTCACTCTTCTGAAGTGAGCCTTGTTAGGAGCCAACCCTATTAAAGGTTACAATACACACTGTTAGGTGTGACCCTATTAGAGGATTTAATCACCCTATTAAGAGTGGCCTTGATAGATGTATTTAGAACAATTCAACTAAATTGTCACCTTGTTAGAGGATTTACAAAAATGGTTGTGAAACTAACTCTATTAAGAGATTTTGAAATCACTGCTACAATGGTTAGAAAGTAACAATGAATTGGTCTGAATAAGATGCGACTGAATTTGCTGATTATAGATCTCTATTATGCACTATTAGAACCTTTTCGATCAAATATATCTTTGCTACTCTTCAATGATCTCTGATCATCGTTTAAAATTCACTTTCACAATAATCAGTCTTCCTTCTCATTCACATTACATCAAATCCATTACTTACACTTAGAATTCACAACTTGACTTCTTATTTATATCATTCAGACTATCAAGTCGGCTCATTCATAAGTTACATTTACCAATAAAACATACATTAGTTGACTAAAAATATTACTTCATACAAATAAACTTTATTTCACAAAATAATGAAATCCTTCACTGGCCAACCTTGCTCGGTAAATACTACTTCTAGAAATAATTTCTTCAGTTAACCATCTTAACTTAGTTAACATTGCAACATCTACAAAATCCTTTGGTTGCCAAGTTAACTTGGTAAGAACTAAATTTCCATCACTATCCATGAAAGCTCAATTAGAACTGTTTCCTGCACTATTTTCTCTTGATGACCGAGTTTTTTTGGTAGCAACTAAATTTCCTTTGCTAACCTTGAAAGCTTGGTAGCAACTGAATACTCAAGGTAAAGCTTGAGAATGCTTGGTAGACACTATAAACCTTCTTTGTTAACCTTTTGAGCTTCATAGACTCTATCTTTTTCCTTGTTGAACAAGTGAGCTCGATAGACTTTGTCTGATGAAGTTAATATGACATTTGTGTAACATCAAGACAACACACAATTGAAAAATTGTATCCAACAATTATTAGTCATATCTACTTTTGTGTCACTCCCTAGTGTAGAAGCCAATGCTAAGATGTAGTTCCACCATCATTCATGCACACACCTTCAATCATCTATTTAACATGACCAATTATATTCAATTTGTGTTAGTTTACAATAGAGCATGAACATGCATAGTTTTTTAGATTCATTAGTGCATGGTCCTCGACTCCAAGATTTTAGAACAATTCTCAGTAGTTAAAAATAGTCATGCTCCCTTTGTTTCTTTAATAAGATTTATCCATGAAATATTGTAACCATAAAAGTATAATAAAGAACTTCTTTTTAAAATTGAAAATGTGAAAGTAGTAAAACCATAAGATAAAATTTTCCTTTGCATGTTTACATGATTCTTAGTCTACTTGATTTAGTTTAGTCATAAATACTACACTTTTATCCCTCAACAGTATCAGCTTTGACATGTATTTTTCCTGGATCATTTTATATATTCATTTTACATCAAGGTATACTAAGAACATTATGATTTTTTCCATGTGTGAAGTTGGCATGATTTCCTCTTTCTTACCAAATAGTACATTCCTAGCACAAGACAATATAAGACAATGATCTAAACTTTATCTCTAATATGGGTATTCTACATAATAATCTCTCATTTTAATAATACATTTACTCAAATAATTGGCTCCTAGCTTGATATTTTTGAGATTTTACAAAACCTTTTCATATTCAGAACAATGTAGATTATATATATTTTATGTCCACAAAACTAGGACATCAGATTCAAAATAAGGTATGACGATTCATTATAGAACTAATAGATGTTAGGCCTATTAAAGTAGTTAGGAATAAGATTCAAATTTTTCCTATTTCTTAGTTTTTGTTATGTGCCCACTTAAGATGTTGAGTCTTCTACTACATGATGAAGATTCATAAATAGTTTTTATACATAGCCTATGGATTCACTAATAATTTTGTGTGAGTACATGATTTTTTTTCACATTTTTAGTTGGTGGGAGTGTTAATTATTGTGGATCTCTAATAGATAAAACAATTACAAATAAATTCTTGTAGAGAATATCTCAATTGAACAATGCAGAATATCTTTAATCTTCTATGGCAGCGATCTTGGTAATATATTTGTTTATCCTTCTCCTTCAGCAGTAACTATAATAATGAAATGTTGTATAACAAAATGATACTGATAAAATAATGATGTTTATATAATACTGTCAGTGACTCCATGTACTTGGATGCTGTGTGATTAATGTTTTCCTTGTGGCTACTTATGCACATATATATAAGGGTGAAAGACATGACTTCGAAGAGTCATGTCTCTAGGTGGCCCAAGGGCCATGTAGAGACATGCCTCTACAAAGGCATGTTAGTTTAAGTAACAACCAACTTTTCATAAGTTAGAGCCCGATAACAAATCAAGGCACGATAAGAACTAAAACCCAATAAACATAACAAGGCATGATATGTATTGAGACCCAATACAAGGCATGATAAACATAAGTGCTTGATCAATATGAAGTCTGCTAATTAAATCAATAGCATGATCTCAGTATTGTTGTTAATCCGTGAACAACTACAGGGATGTAAGCATATATATATAGACACACATACACACACACACAAGAAAACACATGTATGCTTATATCTCTATGATTATGGAATCAACGGTAGTTTCAGAATATCAATGTAATTCATGTTTTGCTTCTTCTGACACTAAACATTGACACTCCCTCTTTAGCTAGGGAGAAGTAAAACATTAATTAAATCATAATCATCATATAATCAACATAGTAAATGATCTCTACTTCGAGCTAAGCAATATCTAGAGATATCCATTGTGATAAAGCTTCCATGATTTCTACTTACACTTAAGCAATGCCTAGAGAAGTCCATAATACTTTCATAATCTCTAATTGCACTTAAGAAATGTCTAGAGAAGGCCATATAATCTCTATTTGCACTTAATAAATGTCTAGAGAAGCCCATATAATTTTTACTTGCACTTAAGCAATGTCTAGAGATACTCATAATAGGTTTATTATTTACAAGATTGTCACCTTTTAAATAATTTTCTACAAATGAATATATCCATGAACGATCATCACCTTTCATTACATATCAAATACTACTAAGTAACCAATAGAGGCATAAACTCAAATGAAATAAAATATTTTATTTCAAAAAAATTTCATTACAATTAATCATACCGAGTTTTTCTTTAAAGTATTTCAGTTTCACTTTAGCAAGAGGCTTGGTAAGGATATTTTCCATTTGATCATTTGTACATATTTATTCCAATTGAATAACTCCTCAATTCACCATATCTCTAATGTAATGAAATGGAATTTCAATATGTATGGAGCAGTTGTCAAATACTAGATTAGAAGAAATCCTGATATAACTTTGATTATCACAATAAATTACAGTGGGCTTCAATGATCTTTTGGAGAGATCTAAAAGAAACTTTTGTAGCCATATTGCTTCTTTAGCAACCAAGGAAGACACAATGTACTCAGCTTTGGTGGAACTCAATGCTACTAAATTTTGTTTTTGACTAGACCAATAAATCATACTAGATCCAAGATTGAAACAATATATTGAACTACTCGTTTACTCAATGGAGCTTCTAGCCCAATTAGAATCTGAATATCCAAATAGTTCAAGGTTGACTTTGTCATATTTGATTCCCATTCCAATAGTACCCTTTAGATATCTTAATATTTATTTAGCTACATGTAAATCTATCTTCTTAGGAGCACACATAAATTGACTCAAGGTGTGAGTTGCATAGCATATGTTTGGATGAGTATTAACCAAATACATCAGGGATCCAATAATTTGTTTGTAGAAAGTGAGATTTTGCAACCTCAAATTTGTTCATATCATCTTTTAGTTTGTGTAAATTTATTTCCATAGGGGTAGTAGCTAGTTTACATTCCATCATTCCAAATTTGGTTAAGATATCAATTGTATATTTTCTATGGTTTAGTATAATATAGTTGTCTTGCTGCTAGATTTCTAATCCTAGAAAGTAGTGGAGTAACCCTAAGTCCTTCATTTCAAATTTTGTAGTGAGTTATTTCTTACATTTCTTTATGAGATGTTCCTCACCTATAATTAGCAAATCATCAACATATAAAACAAGAATGACCATATCATCACCTTTAGTTTTGAAGTATAGATTTGGGTTAGCTTCATTTTTGGCATATCCTAATTTTAATAGGTGATTATCTATTCTTTCATACTAGGCTCTGGGAGGCTATAAAGTTCTTTCTTTAATTGAAAAACATGAGTCTTGCTATCATAAGTATTGAAACCTTTTGGTTGTTCAATGTAAACTTCTTCTTCAATCCAGGGTATAATATAGTGGCAAATTTTTGTATTTTGGCAAATTTGACATTTTTCCAATGTTATTTTTTGCAATTTCTGAGCCCTTCCATGGTTTCTTGGTTGCCAAGCTTTGTTGGGTTTACCTGGTCGCCTAGCATTGTAATCACCAAGGAAAATGTTACATTTGAGTTTTTCCCTGGTAGTATTGCCTTTCACATGGTCGACCAGGTAACACTTATCATGGAATGTTCATCGGGTTTCAAGTTTTCGTTTCATGCAGTATGGGAGAATTCACCATCCTAGTTTCATTTTACCATAGAGGAGTTAGCTCATTTCACATTATGAGAAGTCGACGAGTCGGCTCGTTTCGCCAACACTCTTTCATTTTGTCATGAAGGAGTCGGCTCGTTTGGCGTGGTAAATTGGTAATTGTATTGATTTCTAATATGTATAAATCCAAATTCACCCAAGAAATGAGACATTCACTAAATACCGCTGGCACTCCATCAAATTTTTGGCAGCGCAGGACACATCGCGGGCACGACTCAGACTCCAAAGATAGCTTCCACAAGTGGTGGTACACTGGTATGTGCAGCTATGCTATAAAATACTCTCCTTGAGCTTATGTAGTTTAATTTAATTAGAAGCTTATCTATAGTCTCCTTTCTTATCTCATTTTCATTAGAAATTTTTCAAAAAGTGGATGCAATGCTGAAAGTTGCTGGCAACGTTAATGGTTTTTAAAGCTTGAATGCATGGATTTGTGAAAATTTGAAGTCTATTTCCTACCAACTTTCAACTGAGATTCGTGAAAGATTTTCTCGAAGTCTTTTCCCTTTAACCACTGTGAACATGGGAAATCCTTGCCATCGCAGTCTCGCAACTACTGGAAGTCTTTTCCCTTTAACCGCTATGAACATGCGAAATCCTTGCCATCACAGTCTCATGATTGCTGGAAGTCTTTCCCTTTAACCACTGTGAACATATGAAATCTTTGCCATCATGGTCTTGCAGCTACTGGAAGTCTTTTCCCTTTAACTGCTACCAAGTGCGAACATCTAATGGTGTGATCTCCCTTTTTTATGAGTTCGTGACATAAAAGTTCACCATCATTTAAACCAATGATGATGCAATCTCTACCCTCCTCACGGTTTCACAACACAATCTCCTTTATCTTTTCAACTGTTGATGATGCAATCTCTGCCCTCCTTGTGGTTTCACAACACACAAACTATTAACTTTCTCTTTGACAGTGACATTGCGATAGACTTGTTAAAGCCTTTCTCATGGTTTCGCAACTGCCAAGTTGCCAACTTCAAACTGATAAAACTATCATACCACTCCTTTGTACCAATTCCCTAGCCCTTCCATGGTATGTTTTTTTTTAACCTTGAATACAATGAAATGATTTGCCCAAAAAATTAAAATTTTACTATGATTATTTTTTTTGTTCGCCAATATATAAATATTTTGTGGTTTTAAACAAATACTAAAAGTAATACTACTTATTCTCAAGGAAGTAAAGTTTAAACGAATTATTAGTGGATTGAGATGTCAGGGGAGGGTGAGTTTGTAACTGATATTGCTCAGTCTCAGGGAAGTGACAAGGGTAAGACCCCCAAGGGCAATGAAGGGATTAATCTTACATCAAAATGAGGAAAACTTAGAGATACTACCATAAAGGCTTTCTTTGGAATTGACAATATTTTTGGTCCACCAACTTTGGCAAGTACATACCTCACCACCACTAGAAGAGTAGGTTGTTATTCAATTAAATCAAAATGCATCAATCGAGGATAACAATGTTCGAACAACAGAAGATGTTGTAACAGAAGATCATATTGATGTTGGTAGGAAGAAAAGAAAAAGGAATGTAAAAATGGGGCAGGAGTGGGAAATGAAAAGGACTTTCTATGTTGATTGGGTAGCAAAGTACTGGTTTATTGAACCAGTCACAAACAATGATGAACTACCAACAAAATGCAAGTGTACGATTTGTACCTAGAAAACTAAAAGCGAGAAAAAGTTTTAGTTAAAGCTCGACACTATAGAAAAACATATTGGTAAGGTTTATGAAAAACAAATAATAGATGGAAAAGAAGTAGCGATAGTGAGATGGAAATCAAAGGAAGAATGCCTTCATGTTAAGTATGCCATAGAATATGAAGAGCATTTCAAGAAAATAGTGGTAATTGGTAGTGGCGGTAGTGGCAATCCAATCAAGGATGGGCTTCAACATGCAGCCAATGATGCAAACTTGGAAAAGACCGTTCAGATGAGTGTTATTTTTCATATTCTATCTAGAGGGCATCCTATGACAAACTTTTCAGAATATGGTAATTTATTATCTTTTTTGAGAGTTACTCACTATCCTATGTCACATTGCTCAATATACCCTGGATGGGAAATGGAAAGCTATCTTTCTTAGGTGGAAAAGAAAAATGTATAGGAGAGAGTAAAAGAATCCAAGTTCATTTCATTATCCTTAGATGAAGTCACTATGATAGATAACACTTCTTGGGTCTGTATGCATGTATATACTGTAAAATATCATGTTCGTCAAGCTAATCTACTTTGTGTTCGTAAAATGAGGGCCAATTCAACTGCTAAAAATTTATATTTAGAAGTTAAGAAAGCTTTGAATGAAACTGTTGGTATGGATGACTTGACAATTGCAAACAAGTTAGTGTGTGTCGGAGCTGATGGAGCTGCAGTAATGCAAGGGCAAAGGACTGGTCTTTGTGCAAGATTACAAACTAGTATTGTACCTTATATGCTTGGCATATATTGCATGGACCACCAAATGAATTTAGCATATAAGATTATAAGTACTTTTCCTACAGTGTCAAAAGTTGAAGATATAATCTGTGAGCTCCACTCGTACTTTTGTAGAAGTCCTAAATGCTTTGCAAAATTTAAGATTTTTTCTGAGGGAGTAACAACAGGAAATAAGATTTTCAAGGATGTTGAGACCAGATGGATATCTTTGCATGGACTAGTAGAATGAGTTCTAGCAGAATATCAATCCTTGATTGGAGTTCTATATGAGCAATGCCTTACAGTGGACAAAGCTCCTGATTTGTTAAATAAGTTAAGTGATATAGAGAACCTATTAAATTTAGCCAATCTTCTCCCCATGTTGGATTTAATGAACAAAATTGTTAAGAAAGCCCAAGATAGAACTATGTATATTCATGAGTATTCTGATTTACGTAAAATGACATGCATGGCTCTGGATTCTTTGTATTCAGATCTCTCAGGTCATAGCCCAATTTTTTCAAGGTGGGAGATAATTATAGATTTGAATCATGCTAAGAATTTTTTATAATTCAATGGGAAAAATGAGCTATGTGTGTTTGTGAAACGATTTCAAATACCAATGCACCAATCTAAAACAATCAAGAGAGGTAGAGTACTACTAGTTAGAAAGGATGATTTTGACAAGATTGTTAAATTTGTTAGTGAAAATGTGAAGTCTATTTCCTACCAACTTTCAAGTGAGATTCGTGAAAGATTCCCCTGAGAATAAATTCTTGAATCCATGAGTTGTGTGTTTCCTCAATTTTGGAAACACTTTGGACATAATCCAACTGATGCAAAGTTGTTTCATAATAAACTTGATGAATTGATAACATAGTTTTCAAAGCATACAGATTGCAATGGACAACTAATACAAGAAATATTAGATTCAAATAATCTTAAAAATCAATGTAAACTTTTTGCATTATGTATGAAAAACCAAATGGAAAACTTTGAGAATCCATTCGATCCTGGTGCAATAACAAGGCTCTGGAAAAGGATAAGTCAAAGTGAAGTATTACATACTTCAATATCAAAATATTTCAAACTTGTTGATTTATGTCAAACAATGATATTAGGGTCGGTGGAAGATGAGAGAGTTTTCAGTGCATTGAGGTTTTTGAAATCAAATGTCAGAAACAAACTAGACAAAAATTTGGAAACTTGTTTGAGGTTGTTTGTTACTCAATACAATGTTAAATATTTTCCTTATGATAGGTCATTGGCCATTTAGAATTCGACACGTGAAAGAGGAGGCCTTTGCAACACTTTAAAAGATGGTGGTTCTACTTTTACTGTTGACTCCAACATAAATGATGAATTTCGGTCTCAAAGTCAAAATGAAGATGAAGATTTTATGGATTTTGAATACCTGATTAAGAATGAAGAGGAACCTATTAGTACTAGTCAGACTTCAGTTTCACATTTGAGATTGAGTCAATGAAGTGAATTGTGATTTAGTAATGTAGCATTCAATTCTAAGGAATTTATAGGTCTACTTCAGTTCTTCCATATGCATTATTCAGTCATATTGCAATTACAATTTACAAAAATTGAGTTCAAGATTTTTGTTACTCTATTGTTGACATAATGTTATTTTTGCACCTTTCTCTTTATTTGAGTTCAAGATTTTTGTTACTTGTTACTCTATTTTGACACAATGTTATTTTTGTATCTTTTTCTTGATTTAGTTTTGACATATGATGTACTTTCCATCCTCTAGATGTTACAATTGCTAGGATTGTTATGACTGAAGTGTACCTGGCAACAAGGGCAAAGGTTTCTTCATAATCAACACCTTCTTTCTGAGAGAAACCTCAACCTACAAATCTTGCCTTATATTTTTCAATACTACCATATGAAGCATGTTTAATCTTGAACAAACATTTGGAAGAGACAACTAATTTGTTTTTAGGTCTTGGTACAACATCCCGTACATCATTTTTTAATATAGAGCTATATTCCTCAATCATAGCTTCCTTCCAAGATTGATGTGAAAGTGATTCTTCAACATTAGTAGGTTCATATTTTATGAGTTCAAATAGTAATGCAACATAACAAGATTGATTTCTGGTCATTTTTCTTTCCTAAATTACTTCATCTGGCTCAACTTGATTTTCTGCTAAAATTTTTCTAGCCTGAATGGGTCTCTTCTTATTGATATTGTTGATGTTTTAAGGTTCTATATGATTAGACATGGAAGAGAAGTCAGAATTATCCTCCGTCTCAATTTTTGTAGGTTGATCTTCTTCTGAAATAGATTCACCACAATTACTAGAAATTTTGAAGGTTGTGTCTTCTTCAAATATTACATCTCTACTAATTTCAATTTTCCTTTGCCAAGGAATGTAGATCCTATAACCTTTTGTAGTTTCACTATATCCAATGAATATTCTCTTTTTCTTAGAAGGCTCCAATTTGGTTCTTTTCTCTTTTGGTATTTGAATAAAGACTAGACATTTGAATATTCTTAAGTGGCTTAAATCTAGTTTGATACCTATAAATACTTCTTTTGGAGTGGTACTTTCTAGTATGGAGTGAGGGCATTGATTTTAAATGTAGACAATGGTATTGGATGCTTCAGCCCAAAATGAGTAATGAAGATTCTAATCATGTAACAAGGCTTTGGTTGATCCAACAATAGAGTTTTTTTTCTTTTAGCTATTCCATTCTAGTACAAAAAACTCCCTCCTAATCCCAACAGAAATATAGAAGTTTTTAAAGATATCAAATGTGTATTCTCCTCTATTTTTAGACCATAGGATTTTGATCTTTTGACCTAATTGATTTTCAACTAAGGCTTTAAAATCTTTAGACTTGGATAAGAGCTCAGATGAATCCTTTTGTTTTAGAAAATAGGTCCAGGTTCTCCTAGATTAATCATCAATGAAAATTATATAGAAAAGACATCCATTAAGAGAGGGGACTAACATAGGACCATGAAGATCTGTATGAATTAATCCAAGAATGGATTTAGGTTTATGATCACTTTTGAGAAAGGAATGTTTAGTATTTTTGCCTAATGCACGCCCTTTACAAATACTTGAATGATCTTCTTTTAGATTAGGTAGACCTTTTACAATTTTACTTATAGATGATAAGGCTTGAAAGTTAAGTTGACCTAGTCTCCTATGCTAGATTTCAAAGAAATTTGACTTATCAATACTAAGGGTTAAGTTTAAATTAGGTTTTTGATTATTAAAAAGCTTATAAAGACTTCCATCTTTGACTCCAATGGAGATGGCTTTCTTAATAGATAAGTTCTTAGTCTAAGATAGAACTCTATCTTCTTGAAATGCAATTTTATACTCTTGATCAGCAAGTTTGGAGATGGAGACAAGATTCCTTTTGATCCCTGGTACATATAGGATATTCTTGAGTTGAAGTGTGATTCCAGAATTTAGTTGTATAGAACAAGAACCAATTCCTTTAATAGGGTGAGAGGAATTATCGTCAATAGTTACTTCTTCTGATTCATGTTTTGAGAAGGTTTTAAACTTATCCTTAAATTTGGTGATGTGATGAGAAGCTCCACTATCTATGATCTAGGTATTGTGGTCAATGTTTAATTCACTTGAGAGAGCTATGGGGACTGCATAATTTTCTTTATCCATTTTCTCAATATTTTCTTCTTTAACTTCTGCTAAAGCTGCTTGAATTTTTTGCTTTTCTAGACATACATAATAAGAGTGAATGAGTTTATCACATTTAAAACATATAACTTTGGACCAATCACATTGTTTGTGAGATTTGTGATTTTTATTGAAATCCTTCTTGTTACTCTTTAATTTTATTTTCTTCCTTGACTTAGTGTATAATGCTTGGATGTCTCCCTCTTCATTTGAACTTAGATCTTTGGAAGCTAGTCTAGAATCCTCTTGAGTACATTCATTCTTTAGTTGATCAAATTTTGGAAGTTTGGGTCGTGAACTTAAGTCTCATATAAAGGTTTCCCATGACAGAGGAAGACCTGCAAGAGCAATCATGCTTAGTTCCATATCATCCACTTGGTTTTGCATACTTGCAAGTTGATCTTTTAATTCAGTAATTCTTAAGAAGTGTGATGTGATGGATTCTCCACTTTTCATCTTTATATAAAGTAGATCTTGTTTTAAAGTTAATAGTCTACTTGTATTGTTAATTTTAAATGTATTTTGAATAGAGGAGAACATTTTAAATGTATTTTTAAGATTAGCTATAGATGGAAGTATATGGTTCTTTATTGGGTCTATGATGATCTTCATTGCTTTATTATTATGCCTTTTCCATGTTACTTTCTCAGATTCATTTTCAGGCATGGGTAAATTTGATTCAATGTATTTTTCTAATTCCATCTCTCTTAGCACTATTAATAGTCTAAATTTCCAAGATGAGAAAGTTGATGCTCTATCTAGCCTATCTTCTATTCTTATGTGATTCGCCATTTTAATGCTTTGATTTTAAAACCTCTTTCTTTAATTTTTGAAATTTAGATTAGAATGAATATTTTGCAAAAGTTCTCCTATCACTAGAGCTCTGATACCATGTTAATTATTGTGGATCTCTCATAGATAAAACAATTATAAATAAATTCTTGTAGAGAATATTTTACTTGACCAATGTAGAATATCTTTGCTCTTCTATGGTAGTAATCTTGCTAATATATTTGTTCATCCTTCTCCTTCAGTAGTAACTATAATAATGAAGCGTTGTATAACAAAACAATGGTGATAAAAGAATGATGTTTATATAATACTGTTATTGACTATAGGTACTTGGATGCCATGTGATTAATGTTTTTCCTGTGGTAGGTTATGCACATATATATAAGGGTGAAAGACATGACTCCAAAGAGTCATGTCTCTACATGGCCCAAGGGTCATGTAGAGACATGCCTCTTCGAAGGCATGTTAGTTTAAGAAACAACCAACTTTCCATAATTTAGTGCCAAATAAAAAATCAAGGCATGATAAGAATTAACACCCGATAAACATAACAAGGCACGATATATATTGAGATTCAATACAAGGCATGATAAACATAAATGCCTGATCATTATGAAGTTTTCCAATTAAATCAATAACATAATCTCAATATTATTGTTAATCCATGAACCATTGCAGGGATGTAAGCATATGTATGTGTGTATGTACATTAATACACACACACACACACACACACACACACGTATGTATGTATGTGTGTATGTATATATGCTTATATCTCTATGATTATAGAATCATTAGTAGTTTTAGAATATCAATTTAATTCATGTTTTTCTTCTTCTAATGCTAAACATTAACAAGGAGGTCATCTCTAGTTTCTAAATGAATAAAGTAAATCCCTTTACCATTAAATAATAAGCACTTTGTATTGACATGTTTCTTTGCATAGTTGTCAACTTTAAACCTTTCTATCAAAATGAAGCTAATAAATTTGACACTCATTGTTTACATGTTACCTAATGCTTGGGTTCTATGGAATGATCTCTCAAACTCATTTTTGAAATTTAATTCTACTGGTTGTAGATTTGCCTCCAACAATTTCGAGTTGACTCCAACAATTTCTTGTCACATTGCTTTGTTACTATAAGGAATTATGCAACTTACAATTAATGAAGAAAATATTGTATAAAAAATAGTAAGAAAATAAAATGAAGAACTTTTTATTATCAAATTGTATCGTTCTATTTATTTCTTAATGAAAAATTGTTATTAGTTTTATAGTTTATGTTAATTACTATTTTTAGTAAAAAAATAATTATCATATTAGTTTTGTACTTCCAAAGAATATTTTATTTGATTTTGTCCTAGCAGGTCTTGTTTATGCTTTAAAATATATATGTTATGTGTCTATTTAGCATTATCATAAATGTTTCTAAGTTATCACAATACATAAAATATTTTGAATGTGTGATTGTATCTATCATCCTTGTCATATGTAGAGTCAAATATTTAGCTTCATTGCAATCTTTATATTAAAGAAAATTGAAACATACATGTGCTCAATATTGCAATAATTGCATAATGAAATATTGACTCATTCAATTTCAATCCTATTATATCTATTGATTTAGTGGCTACCAAAAATCTAACTTCATATCATAGAAGGTCGGGACTATATAAAAAATGGAGCTCTTGTATATGATAGAAAACTATTTTGAGATGTGAATAAGAACTATTTTACTATAAGATTCATCACAAAAATAAAATCTCCATATAAAATTTTAAAAATATTAAGAAAAAATAAAAGAACTTCTCCTATTATCAAATTGTATCATATACATTTGTAATAGACTTTCCACCTTATCTATTTTTTAGTCTTCATTTTAGAAATTATATTAAAATAATATTTAATTTATTATTCAAAAGATATTTTACTATGAAATTGTTGCATTTATATTATTAATAACCTTGAATTGGTGATGAGGATAGTATTCATTTGAGAATATGAATTCACATACTAGGAAAATTTTAGGTGCAACAAAATATTACTTGTTAGTAGACTAGAGTCACTAAATTGTATTCATTCCTAGATCAAGCTTTCAAATATATCTAGACATCAATATGGTTAAACTCAATAACATGTTTTCTAGTAGTATGAAAGGGAGTTTTGAATAGAAAAAAATCACATTAAAAATCCAAAATTATAAGCAAAGTTTCTAAAATAAAAAATTTAATCAAATGTATAGATATAAGTTTTTCACTTTGATAATTTTTCCTCTAATGAAAGATAAATATTTACTCAAAACATTTTCATTTTGACAATAGAAATATCAACTTCTAAGATGTATGATAAATTTTGACCTTACATGTTTAGTGAACCTCAACATATTTTTATCAATTTAATGAGATAATGAACACATTGATATTTTTAAAAAATTGATTTAATAGTAAAGAATGTTTGAAATATAGTAAGTTAATTTTAATAAAATAAATAAATAAATATTTATAAAAATATCAATCCACTTAGTAATAATAAATAACCATTCAAATCTCAAAACATAACAAAGCATGCAAGTTTAATGGATCCCACAAAGAAATAATAGTCATATAATGTTCATAGCAAGAGACACCCAAAGATAAAATTAGAGTAAGATTACATGTACAAGTGTATTTTTTGTAATTTATAATAATATTTTTATTGCTAAACTATGTTTATTGATAATAATTTAATTTATTTAGAGTTGGAGACATTTTCACATAATTACTTCAAATCTTTTTAGAAAAAAATATATTTATTATTTTATAGGTCTAAATAAAGTAATTAGATTCTATCTCGTTTGACAACCAAGATCCCTAGTAGATAATTTTTTATTTTTTTTATTTTATCTTCAAATATTAAGTTACATCTAAAATACTTTGTTTTGAAGTTATCTTTGTGCATACCCTGCATCTTAAATATGTCTAAGATCAATTGTTAGAGAGAAAATTAAGAATATAGCTATAAATAATAGATTAGTTGATTGTAAACAAAAGGGAATTACTTTCATAATTTCTTCTTAAGAATCCTTTAAACCACTAACTATCCATGTACAAAAATAAATATTGATTTTTTAAGAATAAATGAATTGACAAGGGTTTAATTCAATATACTTTTTATTAACCATAGAAAAGATCTAAATAGATTTATTGAGTATGGAACTTTGAATTGGATAATTCATCATATGGATTATTAGGTTTAATATTTTCAATGTCTTCCTAGAGGCCAACATAGTCCTCCTTCATAAACTAATGTACCTAGTTATGTCTCTAGTCATATCTAGCATGTAGAAAATATATTGGGAAGTCTAAATTTGTTACAACGCCTAATTTCCATTTGTTGAAGCTCATATGGTCTTTAGTAAATACTATATTAAAAGGGGAACATTATCTCTACCCAATATATTAATATTATAATTGCATTGCCTTAGTTTCATGCAATCTTTATTTATATTAATTAGGACCTCTTCTAGATCCCCTAAATACATACTTTTGAATACTCCTCTCCATAGAAGATATATACCAAACATTTCTCCTTCTAGTGAATAAACCCTAGCTATGAATATTGAAGTGATGACAAAAAGCAAAAAATAGACAAAATCAGAAATCAACTAAAACCTCTAGACCTATAAATGAGAAACAAAGGAACTAAAGGGGATGATAAAGAGGAAAAATATTTCAATTGGAAAACTCATTCTCAAACATACAACATCCCATAAAATATTTTTCCAAACATAAGGCTTAGGAAGCAAAGAGAGAAAATCAAGCAAACACACCAGTCAAGAAAAGACAACTGAACCATAGAGGCACAAAACTGAATATAATAGAAAAACAAAAAATTAATTACTTATTTAATATTGGGCTTTGTTTTTTGTGTGATGCCCAAGGATGAGAATTACATTGATTGAAGTTCAGAAAATTGCCTACCTTTCTTTAATTATTTAATGTTGGCTCCATTAAATGTGTGGTTTAGGTGGGTGTGGAGTACAACAAATTTTATTATATTTGAAAAGATAAGACCAAATGACATGTCACTTGAATTTACATGAATTGCATAAGGAATGGCATCATACCCAATTTCCAATTATTTTAGGCTAAAGTATTTTATCTATCCCTAGTTTTTTGTTTGCACTATATTTGCATATTCAGTGTGGTCGTAAATTGATCCAACTTAACATTAATAGGCATGGAATTGTTGGGACTATAACTGAAGTGGAAAGAGGGTGAAGAGTAATTTACAAAGGCTACTCATCTTTAATGGTTTTCCACCATAAGTAAATTTACCTCACCAAATTGATAATCCATTCTCAATAAATTTTTAAATCAACAATAGAAAAGATTGTAAACAATCTATACCCTCTGCTTCAACACCTAATAATTAAAACAACTCAAGTTTTTGTTCTTAAAAAAAAAACTCAAAACTCAAAAAAACAATTTATTACGATGCTTCCCTAATTTTGGAAAAAAGTTATATTTTCATGTTATACTAAATAGAAAGCATGTCAAATAGGATAATGTTCTTATTCTTCTAAAAAGTCATATGTTGGACAAATTAACCAAGTCAACTGGTTCAAAAAATATAAGAGAACTTTTAA
Organism: Cupressus sempervirens; assembly: GCA_028749045.1. Taxonomy (NCBI): domain Eukaryota; kingdom Viridiplantae; phylum Streptophyta; class Pinopsida; order Cupressales; family Cupressaceae; genus Cupressus; species Cupressus sempervirens. The sequence continues at coordinate 53,681,826 of CM053791.1, forward strand.
AGGAACTGAAGAAAATTGAAACAACAGCCACAAGTAGAATTACAATAGCTAACACCAAACAAATTCAAAATAGGAAAGAAAAATAAAAATGTATTCACAAAAATTTGTTTCAAAATAGAGGATATCCTTATTAGATAGTAAGAAGAATCCTTTATTTTATTGATGTTTGTGAAAAAAACTACTGCAATGTATAACCAACATACTTATTTTATTACATTTAAGACTGACTTATAACATCTACCCCTTAATTGCTGATTGAGATAAACTAGAAGAATGATAGGGTCTTGTGGTGGAGAAACACATGCTAAACTACCTATAATAGTAGTCATCACACATCTAAATGAAGTTATGAAAATTGAGCAAGTTGTAGAATAAATCTTTGTTTTATTGAACTATGTGATCCTACCACTAATCATGCACTAACATGAGACTATAATTGCAGATGATGACCTTGACTTTAAGTTTCTTGAAAAAATGAAATAAGAAACAGTGGAGCTAAAAGTTTCATGTGGAATAGAGTATCAATCCTCATACACCCCCTTGACGCTGAGAGGACTCACAATCTGATCTTTGAGAGCCACAAATTGATCTTTTGCAATAGCCTTTGTAAAGATATCCACAATTTTCTCCTTTGTGTTGATGTATTTGAACTCAACTATTTCATTTTGAACCACATCTCTATTAACCTCATAATGGTTTTTGACACTTGAGTGCCAATACACTTAACTACTTTCTATATTGGTGTCGAGTACACCATGTATGTCAAGCCACAACAAAATCCAAGTTAGGAAGACTTCAGGTGCCGAGTGATCTTCATGTGCCGAGTAGTCTTCAGGTGCTGAGCGAAGATTAGGTACTGAGTGGAGTTCAAGTGCCGAATGACTTTAAGTGCCAAGTCATAGATGATACCGAGCAATACAGAAATGAAAAAAGTGCTGAGTAAGCTAGTTTGTTATTAGTGTTGAGCATCTGGAATCAGCGAGTGCCGAGCAACACAGAATGTATATATGAGTTTGTAACTTCATTGATTCATATGTAAATCATTTTCATGGCCGATATGTGATGAATCTCGAAGGATTAAATGATAAGATCAAATCTTTTATTTTTCCTATGCAATCTACATGTAGCCAATAAGAAAAATGATGAAGGCATGCAACCAATGGAAGAAGTGCAAACAATGAGCGAGAAATAGAGATTGAATATGGATCGTAGATCCATACCAAACCCTAAATCCTCAAATGTCTTTATAAGGAAGACAAAATTTCATTGTAAAGAGTGTGAGTGGATATACAAGGGTGTGTAAGGAAAACTACTTTTAGAGTAAGGACTATCAGACCACAAAGGATCAAGATCAGAGAAAGTAGATCAAGTGCCTATATTTAGCAATCAAAGGATTGTAATCTATTAGGTTTATTATACCTAATACTTTCTAGAAATTGTATTAGAATGAAAATCCTATTGTGATAGGTTATCTTAACAGCTATTTCGTAGATCCTTTAAATAGGTGATTAAATCCTTTAACAGGTTGACACTTCATGTAAAGTGTTTTTAAATCCTCTAACCAGGTCACTATTGATACAGTGTAAAGCCTTTAACAGGGCAGACCATCATAAGTGGTTAAAACCTTACTACTGCAGCAAATTTTGTGGGTATCATCCCCACCCCAGTTTTACCTTCTTATTCTTGGAGGGTTTTTGGGTTACCAAAATCTCAAGTGTTATGTGGTGATTCTTATGTGTTTCTCATAATAGTTTGATTTATTTGTATGTATGCAATCTACTTTTAGTTAAAAGATTTTAATAAATTACTTCTAATTCACCCCCCCTCTCAGAAGCATTCTTCCTATTTGAATATTCCAACAATTGGTATCAGAGCAATTGGTTCTCACAAAAAGAATTCTAACAATTTGAAGAAAAAGATCTTAAGATGGAAGTCTTCAAACTTGGGAAGATTATTGAAAATCAAGTGATTGATGTGTAACTAGCTCTACACAGAGTAGAGGAAGCAAGGGAAGAATTGAGAAAATCCTTGAAGAGAAGGAAGGATACAGCCATAGCTAAAAATGATATAAACTATAAGAAGATTGATACCACAAAACTGTCTGCCAATGGAGACACTAAAGAGTTTGATGCAGCAATAGTAGAACTGATGGAGAAAAATAGAGTTCAAGTAGAGGAGATAAGATCTCTCAAGATGGAACATGAATCACAGGCCATAATGATATGTGAAATCACTGAACAAAAGAAAAGAGCAGTTGAGGATAGAGTCATGATAGAAAATGATAAAAGAAATCTTGCAAATAGGCTTGAAGAAAAATGTACTGAATTAACAAGGATCTCAAATATGCAGATGGATACACTTGCCCAAATGATGAACCTTCATCATGAACTCAATATGAAAGATATTGAGATCTCTACTTTGAAGATACACAATAAACAACTACAAAATGAATTGAACAGAGAAAAAGAGGTAGCTGAGAATCTCAACAAGTCAAGTAAAGCCATCAAGTATTTTGAACAGTTGCTGAAATCCCCAAAATCTACCCATGATACATCAGGACTAGGATACAATAGCACTGAGGTTGGAGAATCATCAAAGAGTGTTGAGCAAAAAGATGACATAGGTAAGAATGCAAAACCCACTTGTCATTACTGTAATAAGAAGGGGCATACTGCTAATATTTGCAGGAATAGGAAATTCAATCAGCCAAATACACTCAAGAGCAAGAGTTACTATCACAAGTGCAACATGTAAGGACATATGACACAAGATTGCAGATCCAGAGTTACAAGGACAAAAAAATTTGATGGACACTGTCATAATTGCAAGAAGTATGGGCATAGAGCATTTGAATGTAGATCAAAGCCTATATGGATATCAAATCAACCAGTAAAATCAAAAGGGAATGAAAGTCGCTATCATTGGGATTATAACACCAGTTATACCTGTCATTATTGTCACGAATATGGACATATACCACAGAACTGCATAAGAACACATTTCAAAGGGAACTACAAAAGATGGTTGAATCAAACCACATGTTTCATTTGTTTAAAAATTAGTCATATCAGCAAAAACTATCCTACAAGGTCAAAGGCACCCAAGACTGAAGAAAATAAGGGCAAAGAAAAGATTGATGTCAAAAGATAAGGGGGCAAATGAATAAGACTTAGAAAATGAAAGATGAATGCAACACATCAAGTGGAGGGATAACTTCACCCAATGGGTCAAATGATCACACTTCATCAAACTAAGCATGAGAAGTATACGAGACTGATATACAAAGCTATATCACACATTAGTCCCAAGACAAAGAAGCAATGCAAAGTATAAATATGCATGAGACAAGATGTCAAGACAAAATCTAAATGATGTTTCCAAGCTATCTTTGGACACCGAGTTAAACTCCAACACATGTTGAGCTCCTAACAGCAACCGAGTTGATAATTGATGTCAAGTTAGGTTAAAAAATTTTAGAAGCCGAGTTGGTAGTTGAGCATTTAATGCAATGAAATAAGGTATATTATCATGATTCTAATCAGTTTTCCTCATCACAATCAAGAAGAAAAGAAGAGAAAGAGAGAAGAGAAACTTCACAGCAAAGAATCCAACATTTCAAGTAGATTGCAACATCTCTCAACGTGTTTTCATCGATCTTGAGGTATTTTTCATTTGTGTCGAGCTACGCAGTTTCATATTTCATAAAAAGGAAACCCTAGTTTGCATAAATGGCGTCAAGTTCCAAGAAAACCGAGGAAAAAGAATCATTTGAAGTTTAGTTAGTGTCCAATGAGGTCAAGCAACCTAATTTTTGTCCCATACCTGAAGTTGCATACAAAAATGACCTAGCTGGAGCTCTCTCCCAAATACACCCAAAAGTTGTAATGGTTCAAGATGTGAGGAGATGCTACAATTGTAAGATAGGAGCCCTAGGAGATATAGAAATAAGGAAAGCCTATGGGAAACTGTGCTTAGATGGAGTCTTAAAAGATGAATTCAAAATTGTTGAAAGAAAGGGTTTGACCAGAGTTTTGAGCTTTCCCACCGTATTCAAGACATAATGGGTTAAACTTGTATTAAGAAAACTTCATGGTGGAAGTTTATGGTTAGAAGATATTCCCATTAAATTAACCAAAGAAATCATACATAGAGTAACTGGGTACCCTACCTTAGATCGGTTCACAACCTTGAGAAGTGAATCGAAGGAGGTTATTGAAAAGAACACTGGTGCTCACTGGAATAAGAGAGGAATGACAATTCACACCATTTAGGATCCTCTAGTTGAGTTTTCTATTAGAGTCATTGCCCATAAGTTCTATAAATTTAGTAGACTCAACAGTGTGCCATGTATTGCAGGAGATGTAGGTTACAAATTGGTGAAAAATGATCATACTTATGATCTTGCAGAACTACAACTACAACAGATTACTAAAAACCTAGCTGCCATAAGGAGGACAAAGGGTGCTCAATGCAAATTTGGAGCAATTCTAATTTGTATATTCTTCTATGTTCAAAATGAGTTTCCCTCTTTCGAAAAAATTACATGGAGGAATGATAGAACTATCATTGCCCAAATCAATGAATATATAGAATAGATGGGAGAAAATTTTGATACCCTAATGACAAATTATTTTGAAGATTTCAAGAAATCCATGAAACAAAGGGTGAGAATACCAATTTCTTTAATAGAACAACATGTTAATGATATGTGCTTCTTGGTTGATATTGACTTTACATACATTCAAGCTGCAATTCCAAGAGTAAGATGGCTAAGGCCATTTGGATATGAAATCAATGTTGATGAGGCATCTGCAGCAATAACTGCATTATTGGTAGAAGAAATAGATAAAAGTGCTCCACATTTTGGCACTTATGATGTAGTAAGGTCAAAAATAAACATGGAATTAAAGACTTCTTCCACATTAAAGAAGAAAGACAAATTGTTAAAGAAGATTAAGAAGAAATTTGGTGAAGAAATTGAGGCTGAAGTAGAAGAAGAAGATGACAATGATGATGAAGATGAACAAGAACAAGGCCTAATGGAATTAACACAAGGCTTGGGTGAAGACAAGGAGGAAGGTGCAGAAGACAAAGAAGCTAAGGAAGCACCAACTGAAGCTGAGTCAAAGAAAAGAAAGGCAACAGAACAACCTCTAGCTTAGCAAAAACCAAAGAAATCTTCCATGCCATCACCTCAAAAGCCAACAACACGAGCTACAACAATGGCCTCCAGTGAAAAGGCTAAAGAGGAAGTTACAAAGAAGAAACCAATCAAGGAAACATAGGAAGAGCTGAGGAAAAGAAGAAGATATGTGGCTCAACCTGATACTGATGGAGAAGATCAATCTGAAAAGGTAAGCCATTCTTCAATTGATACTTTATGTAAAAAGATTCGAAATGGTGATTTAAGAAACTTAAATAAAGTTGATTTCAATAAGTTTACTAAAGAAGAACAGAATAGGATAGAAGAAATAGTTTATGGAATGATAGCACAGTTCAAGTACACTCCACTTGAACTAGATGGACAATTTCTGAATGAATTGTCTAAAATTGTAGAAGACAGATGGCATTTTTGTTTGAAAATGGAGAAGGAGATGAGGGAATCAACCCTAGCAAGTGTATTGCCAGATTTGACTAGGGAACAAATAAAGAAAGGAGTCAAAAGGCATAATAATAGGTTTACACCTAAGTACAGGGCATTCTTCATACTCCAAAACAAGATGGAAGAAATTGTTCAAATAACAATGAAATCATCGAAAAAATTGTACAAAAAGATTGAAGATTTTCTTGAAGAAGAATACAAGGAAGAAGCTACTAGTCCACTAGAAGAGAGGAGAAAAAGGAGAGAAGAGAAGATAGTAGTAGAGAAGGGAGAAGAAGAAAAGAAAGTAGAAGAAGAAAAGAAGGAAGAAGAAAAGAAAGATGGAGAGGAGGAAGAGACACAAAAACAAGATGTAACGACAACAGCTGAGCAAGAGAAGCAACCAGATCAAAGTGTGCAAGACACACAATTTCCACCCTCTAGCCCTCCTCATGTACCCATCACACCTACAGAAACTATAACTATTATTGATGTTCCTGATACATCTGGTCAAAACATCAATCCATTAACTACAGAAGATCTCAAAATAATCCTTGAACAATCTACACAACAAGCAATATTATGTGCAGATCCATTATTGGTCAGTATGGATGAATTGCAAAAACTAGTAGAAAGCACAGTTAGAGATAAGGTGAATCCACAAGAACCACCTTCCATCATCTCTATAGCTACTAGTGGTCAACTTCAAATGCCAACAGTTATTCCAACAAGCATAGTTGACACTACAATATAGAAGCCGAGTGCAACTATAGAAAAAGGAACAGAACAAATAGGACATACTATTACATTTGATCCTATAGCACAAACACAAGGTGCACTTCCTAAGATTACAATAATTGATCAAGATAGTAGGCAGCAGGAGGAGAAAATAGTGGAAACCCCTAAAGAGCAGGAGGCAATACAAACATTGATAAATTTTCCTACCTCGGGAACTCCTTCACAACAGCCATTACAAATATCTATACCAAGTAATCTAAAAGTTGCAAGGCTACCTCACTATGGAGACCCTGAATTAGATGAGGAGATAGTCATACCAAGCTATGACTCAAAAACAATAACCATTGATCAAATAAATGAGGTGCAAGAAGCACTGAATAGGAGAAAGAGACAAGAGATACTCAGGAAGGAGTATAAACAAAAGCAAACACTACATGAGATTAAGGACATCTTTATGGATGCCTTTAGTTTGCAATCACCAGATGAGTCAAAGCATATCACAGAGCAATTATTAGATATTGTTGACCAAGTGACAAATGAAGACCAAGAAACAAATGCAAAACTTATGGAATGGTTTGAAAGAAAATTTCAAGGAAAAGTGAATGACAAAGTATCTAGTGAAATAGCACTTTCACAGGTTGAATTGGCAAAGTTAATACACAAGTGAAAAAGGTACTTGAGAATATATTCTCATTGTACAAAAAGTTTTGTGACTTTTCATACTTCACACAAGAGACAAGCCAAAAGATATTGAGCTTGGAAAGAAATTTAAACATTTAAAGCATATAGCTACAAAATAATCTAGCTCAAAGTGAGAAGCATTTTTCTCAATCGCTTCACAGTAAAAAAAAAATAGTCATATTAATAGTAGATGAGGCCAATATCAAAGCAAAATTGATACAGCTACAGTCTTCCATTACCCCACATTTGGAATTACTCCATAAAGAACAAGTCTATGTAGAAACCGTTCTCAAGAAGGATCCTAATATTTCTATATCGGATTGACATATTCATCTTGATGCAGAGACTGCCATCCAGCATAAGTCACTAGAAATTGCTTTGAACAATTGGGATGTAGCTCTCAGGATGATTATAGAGGTAAACAGCACATTTTTGATGAAATACGGTCTTAAGCCTTAAAATCCTTTGACATAAGTGTCAAAAAGGGGGAGATAAGAATAAAAGGGGAGTTACAATAATTTTGAGGTATATATTGTAAGTTACAATTTTCGATCAAGTTTTCTTTAAAAACTTTGTATATACCAAACAGATTAGTTAATGTACTCACAAGCTCAGTTAAGTGTTTTTGTCACTCATGTCAAAGAGGGAGATTGTTAACCTCATAATGGTTTTTGACACTTGAGTGCCAATACACTTAACTACTTTCTATATTGGAGTCGAGTACACCATGTATGCCAAGCCACAACAAAAGCCGAGTTAGGAAAGACTTTAGGTGCCGAGTGATCTTCATGTGTCGAGTAGTCTTCAGGTGCTAAGTGAAGATCAAGTGTCGAGTGAAGTTCAAGTGTTGAATGACTTTAAGTGCCGAGCAAAATAAAGTGCTGAGCAGATACAAGTGATGAGTGATATTCAAGTGTTGAGTCATAGATGATGCTAAGCAATACAGAAATGAAACAAGTTTCGAGTAAGCCAGTTTGTTATTAGTACCGAGTATCTAAAATCAGCAAGTGTCGAGCAACACAGAATGTACATGAGTTTGTAACTTTATTGATTCATATGTAAATCATTTTCATGGCCGACATGTGATGAATCTCAAAGGATTAAATGATAAGATCAAATCTTTTATTTTTCCTATGCGATCTACATGCAACCAATAAGAAAAATGATGAAGGAATGCAACCAATGGAAGAAGTGCAAACAATGAGCGGGAAATAGAGATTGAATATGGATCATAGATCCATACCTAACCCTAAATCCTTGAATGTCTTTACAAGGAAGACAAAATTTCATTGTAAAGAATGTGAGTGGATATACAAGGGTGTGTAAGGAAAACTACTTTCAGAGTAAGGACTATTAGATCACAAAGGATCAAGATCAGAGAAAGTAGATCAAGTGCCTATATTCAGAAATTGAAGGATTGTAATCTATCAGGTTTATTGTACTTAATACTTTCTAGCAATTGTATTAGAATGAAAATCCTATGGTGATAGGTTAGCTTAACAACTATTTCTTAGATCCTTTAAATAGGTTATTAAATCCTCTAACAGGGTGACACTTCATGTAAAGTGTTTGTAAATCCTCTAACCAGGTCACTATTGATACAGTATAAAGCCTTTAACAGAGCAGACCTTTAACAGGGCAAACCATCAGAAGTGGTTAAAACCTTACTGCTACAGCAAATTTTGTGGGTATCATCCCCACCCTAGTTTTACCTTCTTCTTCCTGGAGGGTTTTTGGGTTACCAAAATCTCAAGTGTTATGTGGTGATTCTTATGTGTTTCTCATAATTGTTTGATTTGTTTGTATGTATGCAATCTACTTTCAGTTAAAAGATTTTAATACATTACTTCTGATTCACCCCCCCCCCCTCTCAGAAGTATTCTTCCTATTTGAATATTCCAACAATCTTTGATGAAATGTTGTTTCAAATTAAAATGATTGGTCCTGCTATGATGAATTGGATTCTTGGCCAATTTAATTGCACTAATGTTGTCACAAAAAATTATAGTAGGTTGAACTTGTATTTCTCCAATTTTTTCAAGAATCTTTATAATTCATAAAGCTTGTGTGCCAACTGAAGTAACTACAACATACTCTGCTTCTATAGAAGAGAGAAAAACCATACTTTTCTTCTTTGAACTCCATGTGAATAAACCAAAACCCAAAGAAAAATAGTTACCAGATGTAGATTTGTGGTCATCCAAACTACCTCCCGAATTTGAATCACTAACGCCAACAAGCTCAAACTTATTAGAACAATATTGAATGCCAAAATCTACTCTTCTTTTCACATACCTCAAAATTCTTTTGTCTTCCTTCATATGTTTCTTTGAAGGATTCATCATATACCTTGAAACCAATGAATTTGAATAAGCAATATCAAGCCTTGTGTGTGTTAGAAACATCAAACTCCCAACTATGTTCCTATATGATGTCTCATCAAAAATTTCAGCATCATCATCTCTACATAATGCAACTCCATGAGCTATAGGAGTGGAAAGAGGTTTACAATCAGTCATATCAAACTTTTTCAACATATCCTTTGCATACTTTTTTTGACAATTAAAAATGTCATCTTTACCTTGATAAACCTCAATGCCAAGAAAATACTTCATGAGACCTAAATCTTTCATCTAAAATAGATTCATCGTAGAAACTTTGAATTCAACTTTCATCTTTGAACTACTACCCATATATAGAAAATCATCAACATACAAACTCAAAATGAGAATATCATTACCTTCTTGTTTTTAGTAAATGGTAGGTTCACTCTTACTTCTTTGAAAGCCATTATGCTTAAAATATCCATCAATTCTTGCATACCATGCATGTGGTGCTTGCTTGAGGCCATACAAAGCCTTCTTTAACTTGTACACATGATCTTCTTTTCCTTGAATCTCAAAACCTTTTGGCTGTCCCACATATACCTCTTCCTGTAAGTACCCATTCAAGAAGGCACTTTTCACATCCATCTGATGAATACTCCATTTCTTTTGAGCTGCAATAGAGATTAGTTTCCTAATAGTTTCTTATCTTGCTACTGGTGCAAAAGATTTTTCATAATCAATGTCATACCTTTAAGTAAAACCTTTAGCAACCAATCTTGCCTTGTATCTTTCAACATTGCCATCACTATTATACTTGGTCTTGTAGACCCATTTTGTGCCAATCTTCTTCTTCTTATGTGGAAGATCTACAAGCTCCCATGTCTCATTCCTATTAATTTAATCCATATCTTCATTCATTTCTTGCATCCAAACCTCATTGGCACATGCATATTCAAAACATGATGGCTCAAAATCAGCTTCAACAAATAATGCAAAACTTACCATCTCACCTATTGGATCTTCATCATATGCTTGATTTTGATACCTCTCATAGATATCACTTAATCTTCTTACTTTTCTTGGAGGAGTTGAGGATGGACTTGCTCTTGAAATTGGTGAGGGGGTTACTTGGTGGGCTTGGTGATCTTGAAATAGATCCATTAGTTGACTACTCATTATCATTATCAATAGTAATAACATCATTCGAAACTGATTTTGGGGTTTTCAACATGGCTTTTTTGATGACCGTAAACTCCCCCTTCATAAAAAAAAACATCACTTGAAACAACAATCTTATTAGTAATAGGATTGAATAATCTTTAAGCATTGCTTTCCTCACTATAACCCACAAAAATTCTTGATTCACTTTGTTCATCTAAGTTTTTCCTATTCTAGTCAAGGATATGAGCATAAACTAAACATCTAAAAACTTTAAAATGATTGACATTAGGCCTTTTTCTCACACCATGCTTCATATGGAGTCATCTTATCTAGGGCACTTGTACAACTCCTATTGATAATATATACAGTTGGAGCAACTAAATTAGCCCAATAAGAATTGTTCAAACCCTTAGTTTGTAACATGCTCCTTGCCATTTCTACCATAGTATAGTTCTTCCTTTAAGACACTCCATTCTGTTGGGATTAGGGTATAATTTAGTGGCTAATATTCGTAAATTAGCTAATTTTAGAATTTTTTGGCTACTAAATTGGCTAATAATTTAAGATTTGATACAACCTAAATCGCCATAGTTTTATAAAATTTAGTTATAGAATATTTAAAATCGCTCAATAATTTATTTTATTAAAAAAATTAAACTCAAATATTCGTCACAATACTCATTACATGAATAGATTTGAGTTACCTAAATATAATATATTATTGGAGAAATTAAATTGAACTGACCAATAATTATCATAATTATTAGTTAGTTTAGGGATATATCACCAATATTTATTTTTCAATATTGATTTAAAGTATATGTAACGATTCTCATAATATTCCATGAGGTAAAAAAATGTTCAATTTTGAATTGTAATATTACATGGGGATTAATGAATTTCCTATTATTATTGAGATTTATCAATATTTTATACAAAAAAAATTATGATTAAAAAATAGTCGCCAATATTAATCATATTTAGAATAAAAAATTGAGAGATTTGCCAATAGAAATGATTTTGTTTTTTGAAAATAATGAAAGATTCTCCAATATTTTATTTATTTATTTGGAGGTGGCTTTCTTAAAGTTTACCTTGGCTGGGATGTATACAAAGTTGTGAGTTCTCTTTTGGTCCTATTCATCTCAAAAAAAAAAATTAAAATCTTTTGAGAAAAATTCTCCTCCATGATCTGTTCTCAAACATATGATTGTGTTCCCTTTCTCATTCTCTACACAAGCTTTAAACCTCTTGAATGTATCAATGACTACATCCTTAGTCCTCAAAAAATGCACCCAACACATGTGTGATTAATCATCAATAAAAGTAATGAAATATGATGACTTACCAAGCTTTTGTGTTTGCATAGGACCACAAATATTTGAATGAATAAATTGAAGTGGGTATTGGGCCCTCCATGCATTTCCTTTAGGAAACAATTCCCTTGCATGCTTTCCTTTTGCACACCCTTCAAAAATCTATTTATACTATTCAACCTTAGGAAATCCAAGAACCAATGCATTTGATGTTAGATTCTTCAAACTATTGAAATTCAAATGGCCATACCTAAGATGCCACAACCAACTTCTATCCTCATAGGCCATATTGACGAGTTGATTGTCATTTTCATCAAACTTGAAAGGAAACATCCTATTCTTTGTCATAGGAACAACTGTAATAACTTTATATATCTAATTCTTATCATAGATAGTACATTTCATGTTCTCAAATACCACTCTATAATTATTCTCACATAGTTACCCAACACTCAATATATTATGCTTCAATTTTGGAGTATAATAAATATCTTGAACACATTTTGTACATTTCTTTATCTAAACATCCATGGCTCCTTTTTCTGCAACATCTACTGTATTGTTATTACCAAGAGTAATATTGGATCTATAACCATCATCAAGCTTTGAAAAAATTTCCTTCTTACCAGACATATGGTCATTCACATTACTCTCACTTTTCCCATAATACAAACATAAATTACTTGAGGAAGGATTCTCATTTTGTTGAGCATTATTTGCATTATTGTTATCTAATTTCAATCTACTCTCTCTATCTCTCTCTCTCTCTCTCTCTCTCTCTCTCTCTCTCTCTCTCTCTCTCTCTCTCTCTCTCTAAATGTCCATACTTATTGCAATGATAGCATTTGATGTTCCTTTTTATCAAATTTGCCTCTACCTCTTCCTCCTTGAGAACCTCCTCTTCCTCTAGTTCCTCTTGACTAATTTTGATTTTGATCCCTTCTTGAGCCTTTGTTGTTGCTATTTCTACTACTAGCACCACCATTCTTTGAAATTTATAATTGAGAAGAAAAAGCCTTCCCATTAACACTAGTATATGTGTCCCTTATTCTATCCTCATGTGATATGAGAGATCCAATGAATTCATCATACTCCATGGTAGCTAATTTTTTTCTTTCTTCATTGAAAATTACTACAATATTCCATCTTGGGGCTAGATATCTTAATACCTTTTGTATTACATGCTCGAGTCATAGGTTCAACCAAAGTGGCCATTTTATGAGTCACATCTTTCACTCTTACATAGAAATCTCCTACATTCTATGTCTCCTTCATCTTCAAGTCCTCATATTCTCTTTTCAAGGTTTGTAGCTTCACTACCTTGATCTGATTATTATCATAGTAAGCATCTTTTAGAGTCTTCCAAGATTATTTTATTGTCTTTGCATGAGCAGTTTGGGGAAACAAGTTCTTCTCAAGAGCCATCTGAATGTGAAACAATGCCATTGCATTCTTCTTTTCAGCTTGTTTCTTCAATCTCATGCCATTGGGTTAGAGAGTATTCAAGTCTACATGATCTTCATATCTAGATTCAATGATCTCCCAATAATCTTTTCCAAACAAAAATGTCTTCACCTTGATTGACCAATATTGGTAATAAACTCCATCAAACTCTAAGATTTGAAAATTATTTACCATGTTGTTGTCTTCCAAACCCCTTTAGCTCTAATACCAAATGTAGAAAATTAAAATAGCACCCACAAGTATCAAAAAAATTAAAAATAGGAAAGCAAAGTAAAAATGCATTCACAAAAATTTGTTTCAGAACAAAGGATATCCCTATTAGAAAGTAAGAAGAATCCTTTATTTTGTGAATGTTTACCAAAAAAACTATTGTAGTGTATAACCATCATACTTATTTTATTACATTCAAGTTTGACTTATAACATCTACTTCTTAATACTGTCCCTACCTTAATTTTTAGGTAGTTAAAAGCTTGACAACCATTCCCTTAATACCATTAAAAAACATGAGCATATATGTTACAACTTTTCCCTTTCAAAATTATGAAAATTAATAAACTAAACATGTGTTAGAATTCGAGATAACAAGTCAATTTATTAGGTTCAAATGACAAGTCAGAGTGGAAGGGGCAGAGGATGGGAAAGTGTAGCTTTTCAAAATTCAAAACCTATCCTGGGTGGGATTCCTTTGGTTGGCTAGGATTAGAAACATGGTCTGAGGCATGGATCACAAGGAGGTGATGGAGTTTGTTAGGGGAACTTAGAGATTGGAGATGTCATAGAGAATGGAGATGGGGACCCACATAAGCATGGTAAGAATTTGGACAAGTCTTTTCCATCCTCCAAGGTGGGTTAGCCTAGGGAACATTATGCAAAATGGTCTTCTCTATTTGGAGTTAAACCAATTGGTAAGTCTTCTTTTCCATTAGTTAAGGTACTCACTAGGTTAGAAAAGGGTTCATGTGTGATTGCAATTCTAGATGAGCTAGTAGATCACAACGTTGCTTTAATATCCTCTACTCTGGCGGATAAGTTCATTGGGAAAAGGCTAAATATAGATATTGTTAGACCTCTCACACAGAAGAAATAGAACCTTAAGGGGTAGTTCACTATAACTACGATGGCTAAAGGTTTCCTATTAAATTTTCATGTAGCAAGGATTTGTCAAACATTTTGTGTGAAGGACCTTGGGTTATAGGTCACTTGACACTGGTACTCTAGAAGTGGACTTTGAAGCTAGATTTGAAGGATTCTTTTTTTGTGCAAGCTCTACTGTGGGTTAGACTTCCAAAGATGCCATTGGAGTTTTGGAATAAGGATGTGTTTGTGGGAGTGGAAAAATCCTTTAGTGATCTTCTATCCATAGATGGATGATAACTACATCCAAAAGAAGACTCATGTATGCTTGTATTTGTATTGGAGTTCTTGAAGGGGATGATATGTCGGAGGTTGTGTGCTTTCATTCTAAACTAGGTATGGATGTCCAGAAGCTAGTTTATGAATGCATACCTTTTGCATGATTCCATTGTTTGAAATCAAGTTGTAAGGCTAATCAATGCCCAAAGGCTAAAATGGAAAAGAGTAGAAAAAAAGTAATTTCTAAATATTGAAAGGTGAAAAAGATGTGAAAAAAGAAAGAAATTAAGGATAGTCCTAGGAATTAGGAGGATAGGGTGGAAATCCCTATAAAAGAAGTGCATGAACAAGACCAAATTAGATCAAAGATGGGAAAAGAGGTTAAAGAACTAGTTCCCACAATGCCTAATTCTCAAACCACAGAATCATACCAGATTGGATCTAAGTTGGGTAAAGAGGATGAACATCTGGTTTCTCAGACCAAAGAGGGGGCTATCCTAGCAAAGGAATTGATGGTCATAGAGATGGATGTTCCCCAAATTAGTGAGAGGATAAGTGAGTCATCAAGGGATATAATGGGAATGATAAGGAGATATTCAAATCACCATCTCAAGAGGAAAGTGTTTAGTGTGTGATACCTTTACAAGAAATTGTGATTTTCTCTCTAATGGAGAGGGGGGAGGAGCAAAGATTGAATGATGAAATGGAGGTAGTGAGGGAAACACAAGGATATTAGGAAACCATGGCAGTTCCCCCATCTCCTAAGAAGGGTCATTCTACTTCTTGTAATTTGGAAGAGAGGCTTATCGACATGGTCAAATTTTCATCCCCTCGAAAGATTTCAAGAATTGTGGAATGGCTTGATAATAACAAGGGAAGTGAGATAAAGGTCAAAAATAAGATTAGTAGGGATCCTTCCCCTGTGTCAATAGCAATGACTAGAAGCTGGGTAAATGTGGATGTGGGAGTTAAACAAAAGTCAACAGGCTGAAAGAGTTTGAGCCAAGTCATGCAAGAGGAGACCAAAAGAAATTTTGTGGATGGGAGCCAAAGAACCATTTTTGAATGCTCTGATAAAAATAAATGAAGATAATATCCTAGAATATAAGGGGCCTAAATGGGACCCATAAACAAGAGGTAGAATATTAGGAGAGACCAAAGACCTAATTTTATTATAATCCAAGAAACAAAAATGAAGAAGGAAGTTCTTTGTAAGATTTCCTTTAGCAATACCATGGCTGGTGAGGCCAACAATTCTGAGGGTGCCTCAGGAGGCCTACTTACTCTCTTTAACAATAATTTTTTTAAATTCACTTCTTTGTATAATGAAGGTAATATCATTTTATGTAAAGTGTTCCATAGGAATAACAATCATTCATGGATCCTTTTGAATGTGTATGCCTGAAATACAAAAAAGGAGAGGAAGGATTATTAGACGAAGCTTTGCTCTATTATTCAAAATAGTAATCTCAACAAGGGTATTATAATGTGAGATTTCAATACTCCCCTTACTGATGAGGAAAAATTAGGGTGTCTAGCCCCAGATTTGTATAACAAGTTGGATCTTTCAAACTTCATTAATAGTTTGGCTCTACTAGATATTGATCTCTTGGTAGGTTTACACATGGTCTAATAGGTGAATTGAGAGGGAGTGTATCCAAGCCCATTCAGATCATGCTCTAATCACTCCAAATTGGTTGAATTCCTTTTCCTATAAGCTCTCCCTTCTCCCTAGAGTTGAGTCTAATCATTCCCCCATCTCCCTTTCAATTGCTACTCTTGAGGCTAGGAGAAATTATCCTTTTTCGTTTGAAAAGATGTGGATATCTCATCTAGACCTTTTGGATAGAATCTCCTTTTGGTGGAATATTGAGGTGAAAGGGACTATTATGTTTTGGGTGGCCAAGAAATTGAGTAATGTTAAATGCAATATTAAAGTCTGGAATAGGATAGATTTGGGACATATTTTTCAAGAAAAGAGGAGAAGATAGATAAGCTTAGTAGTATTCAAGATATTATCCAGAAGGAAGGATATAATGATCAAAATAGGAATATAGAGATGTTAGTTCTCACTGATTTGCATAACATTATAAGCAAAGAAGAGAACTTTTGGAAACAAAGATCCTATATTAATTGGCTTAAAGAGGGAAATCAAACCACTAGATCTTTTCACCTTTCCACCCTTAAGCATAGATCAAATAACAGGATTAAAGGGTTTAAGAAAGGCCAGGCTCTTTTGGCACAAGAAAATGATATTGCTGCTAAATTTGATTCTTTTTCCTCTTCTCTTCTTTCTTGGGATCCCTTGTTCTCTGTGGTGGATTAAAATGAAATTATTTCATCTCTTCCCCAATTAATTCAACCACACCACAATAAAATGTTGTAGGAAATTCGTAAGGCTCAAGAAGTTAAACAACCTTTATTCTCTCTTCTAGTAGATAAAGCCCCTAGGCTAGACAATTTTCCTATGTTTTTTTTTTTAGGTATATTGGGAGGTAGTTATGGAGGATGTTGTCAAGGCGATGCAAGAAATTTTTGGACCTAGGAATCTCCTTGAAGAACTCAACTCTACATTTTTGGTTCTCATTCCTAAAGTTCCAAGTGCAGATTCAATGGATAAATTTAGGCCCATTAGTCTTTTTAATTCATTCTACAAGATCATTTTGTAGGTGTTGACATTCAAAATTCTTAACATTCTACCTTTGATCATATGCCAATAGCAGATGGGTTTTGTCCCTACAAAATAGATCATGGATTCTATCATGTTGGTTCATGAAGTCATTCATTTGTTGGAAGTGGGTAAAAGAGAAGGACTCCTTCCCAAGTTGGACCTCTCCAAAGCCTATGACTAGGTGGACTAGACTTTCCTCGGTTCTATTCTCCAGGCTTTTGGTTTTGATCATGAGGTGTGTAAATAGATTTTTCAACTTATTTCTACTTCTTTGCTTGCCATACAGATAAATGGAGCTCCATCTAATTTTTTCAAACCTTTGAGTGGCTTATGACAAGGGTGATCCCCTATCTCCTATCTTATTCATTATCATGGTTGAGTGCATTGGTAGGTTGATTCAGAGAAAAAGATAGGATGTGATATTAAGAGGAATCAAGCTTTCTTCAGGACATGTTACTTTTACTCATCAATAGTTTGTGGATGACACTATCATGGGAGGGGAAGCTTTGGTTTAGGAGGCTAAAGAGATGAAGAAATTACTGGATGTGTATGCCAATGGATTAATCCAACTTAGTAATTGGGAAAAAAATTCATTTTTCTTTATTAATACTCCTATTGAAAGACAAAGGAATATTTTTGGGATTCTTGGGTGTAGGGTTGGCAACCTTCCAACTAACTATCTCGGTCTACCATTGGGTACTCAGCCACAATATTAGTTATGGAATATAATTCTTGATAGGATCAGTAAGAAGTTGGTAGGTTGGAAAGGTACTACTTTATGCCAATCTAGTAATTATCTTCTGGTGAAATTAGATCACTTCAAAATCTTCTAATGTAATCTCTAAGTCTTGTTGGGATTCCATCTAATAATGTTGATAAAAAGGAAAAGATCTAGAGAGATTTCTTTGGTGTAGGCTTGAGGATCACAAAAGATACCCTCTTGTGGCTTAGGATAATTTTTGCCTCCCTAAGAGCTATGTAGGTCTTAGAATAAGGAAACTAAGAAACCATAATAAGGCTCTTCTAGCTAAGAAAATTTGGTGTATTTTCAATAGCTTGGGGGATATAGAGCTATTTTAGTGGAGAAGTATATTAGAAGGCTTTCTCTAAGGTTTCTACTCAACAATCCTCACATCCCAAATGGCTTGGTCATTTGGAATTGTATTATTAAAGCAAGAAATCTAGCTAATTATAAGACCAAGTGGAAAGTGAGAAATGGTTAAGACATCCTCTTCTTGCATGATAACTAGTTGATTCAGGGTCATCTCATTAACAATCCTATCTATGACAACTAGGCTAATACTTGCATTAGGAAAATTGGAGTGAAAGTTAGAGACTACAGAATGGACCAAGAATGGAGAGACCTGTCTCTTATCTCGAATGATCTAAAGTTGATAATGGTGATGTTGAACACAATGATGTTGAATAATAAGAGGGATGAATTAATATGGGAGGATAATTCTAATGGTTGCTACTCTGCGGCATCAAGGTATAATTCCCTTTGGAGCCTAAAAGAGAAACCTTCATGGGCTAAGGCTTGGTTTCCTAGACTGACCCCTAATATTAATACATTTTTCTAGTTGATGTTACAAGATAAAATTCTCACCTTAGATAATCTGGAAAAGAAATGTCAGTATATCCCAAATAGATGTATTCTCTATAAGGATCATTGGGAGTTGGTTAATCATATTTTTATCATTGTCCATGCTCCATGGAGGCTTGGGAATTGCTTACAAAGAAATATGGGGTTAGTTGGTGCAAGAAAAATAATATTTTGGAGTTCTTCTATCAATGTCATAGTATGTATAAAGGAACTAATTTGCATCCTATAATCTCGTGTACTTTTCCTCACTTCTGCTTGGGAGTTTGGAAGGAGAGAAACAATCACATCTTTAGAGATAGGGAGGAACCTACTTATGTGCTTGCACACAGAATCAAAAGCACTATAAAGGAAAACTTCAAGATAAGAAAGGGGGGTGATATTGAAGATGGAGATAGGAATAAGGAAAAGGGAAAGGACAAGAGGAAAAGACGATAGTAGGTGAAGTGGAAACTCCTGCCCGAGGGTTGGCATAAAACCAACTTTGATGGAGTGGCTAAAGGGAATCCTAGTCTTTTTTGGATGTGGATGAAAATTAGAAACTACCATGGTGGTGGAGTTTTTTCTCTCTCCTAACTCCTGGAAATCTACAAAAACCATTATGCTAAAGCTAGTGTTGCTTTCCATACTATTAAATTAGCCCTAGATGTGGGAGTTAAAAAATTATGGCTGAAGGGGGACTCAAATAATACTATTAGATGTATTATAGGGGGTCTTCATCTTGCTTAGAAAATTGCAAATATAATCAAAGAAATCTGTATAACACTTAGAAAATTTGAATACATTTATGTTAGCCATGAGTATAGGGAGGCTAACTGTGTTGCTAATTGGTTTGCCAATAAAGCAATAAAGAAAGAAACAATTATGATATGGAATATCAATGGGAATATTCCAATATATGCAAAAATCCTAGTCAATCAAGAGAGGATCCAAGGAAGTACAAGTGTGTTCTAAGTTGATTATGGAAATTAATATAAGTATGGGTGAAAGCAACTACAATTATGGTAAATACAGATGGAACAAGTGGGTGATATTTATTGTGTCAAATCAACATGCCTTGTGGGTTGTCTATTTTCCTTACCACTTTTACAATGTCAAAAGATAAAGTGATGAAAAATAAAGAGGATTAAAGTAGAGTATCCAATGGATTGCAAAAGGGAAATAGAGGATGACATTTATGAGAATTGTAAATGTTCAAGCTATAGAGATGGTGGGGGAAAGGAGTGGGAAAGAACTAGTAGGTAAGGTGGACAAATGGAAGCAAAGAGCAAAAGTCAAGGAGAAGCTTGAAAAGGGTGGAATTGAAAATTATATCCCAATGCTTCATTGATATGACCTAGCAATAACTAATCTTATGGTAAATTTGTAGAAGGGTGGTAGGGTCAAAGTGGATGGGGTGTTGTATCAAATTACTATGGAAGTTATTGCTCATGTCACTGAAATTATAGATGAGGGGTTAAAATTCTATAGAGACAAAAACATATATGTGAATGTGATTAAGGACTTCCCAAAAAATACAGAAGAGAAAAAGGAATTGGTGAAGAGTGAGACCTACTATGAGATGGATTCAATTAAAAAAATTTGTAAGTATTATTGGATACAATTGTCTAATTGTGTGTTTTCTTTGATGTTACACAAATGTCATATTAGTTGGTAAACAATGCTTACCAAGCTCAGTTAGTTAGAAAAGCATTTTTTGTGTCTACCAAGCATTCCATGAAATTACTTCGTGTAGATAGTGTCCACTGAGCTCACTTGGGCATTGAAGGAAAATGTGGCAGGAAGTAGTCTTAACCAAGCTCTCATGTTTAATGAAGGAAATTTAGTGTTCACCAATTTCACTTAGTTGCCAAACGATTTTGTAGGATTCGCAGTGTTAATCGAGCTTCTATTGGTTAACATAGGAAATCATTTTAGGATCAGTGTTTACCCAGCAAGGTCAGCCAATGAAGGATTTTGTTAATTTTGGAAATGAAGTTCAATTATTTCAAGTATTGATTCCAACTAAGTGAGAGAATAATTATTGGTAATTGTAAGTTGTATCTCATTTAGGTTATCTCATTGAAGAAAAACATTGATCTGTAATTTGCAATTTAGTTGTATCTCATTTAGGTTATTTCATTGAAGAAAAACATTGATCTATAATTTGCAATTTAGTTGTATCTCATTTAGGTTATTTCATTGTTACTTTCTTACCATTGTAGCAGTGATTTCAAAATCTCTTAGCAGAGTTGGTCTAACAGTCATTTGTAAATCCTCTAACAAGGTGATAGTTTCATTGAATTGTTCTAAAGACCTCTTGCAAGCCCACTAAAAACATGGTGATTAAATCCTCTAATAAGGTCACACCTAATAGTGTGTTTTGTAAACTTTAACAAGGTTGGCTCATAACAGGGCTCACTTTAGAAGAGTGAAAATAAATAGCTAGTTACTTGGTGCTTTTTCTTATATTGGGTTTCCACTTTAAATCTGGTGTCTCGTGTGTTGATGTTATTTATTTTATGCTTGCATGTTAATCACTGTGAATGTTTAAGATCTCTTAAAGTTAACATACACTGCATTTACTAAGCTATAACATTGTCAGTATGTTTATCAAGTGATAGTAGTAAATAGTTTTATCAGACATCTAAGTGGTCTATGGATTTGTTTTTGTGGTAACTGATTCACCCCCCCTCTCAGTTGCTCCATATATATTTCCAACAATTGGTATTAGAGCTTTTGGTGCTTGCAGGAAAGGTTTCAAGGACCTAAGATAAAGATTAGGATGTCTTACAAGAGAAAAATTTCAAGGCTTAACTAAGATAACTTTTCAGCATGACAAGGTCTCATGAGACTTCATTTGGCTTCCATTGGTGATACAAGATTGAAATACCCTGATGAAGAATATACATATCCTTTTGGTAAATTATATATTAATGACATTGCTGAGAAGAAGACTCATAACACCATGATGATAGACATTACATTTACTCTAAGCTATGAAGAATTTGATGATATCAAGGATTGAAAAACTACCTTCACTATGTGGAACAAGCTGAAGGATATCTATGGTGGTGATGACAATGTGAGGAGAGCTAAAGAAGAAAAACTAAGAGGAAAATTTGATTAGATGAGAATGAGAGAGGATGAAATCATTACCAAATATGTTGAAAGGATCAAAGCAAGTGTCAATGCAATCGAAGCTTTTGGAGGAGAGATCAAGGAAGAAATAGTTGTAAGTAAAGTTCTTAGAACATTGCTTCCCATTTATGCAATTAGAGTATCTACTTGTATTCAAGAAAGAAGATGTGAGACAAATCATAAGATAACTTTAGATACTTTGATAGGAAGACTAACAACCTTTGAGCTAGATAACTATGAAAATTATGTTATAGCATCCAAGAATATTGAATCTACATTTGAAGCCAAGCTTTCACTTAAATAAAAAGGCAAGAAAATAAAGGACTCTTAGTTAGAAAGTGAAGAAGAATTAGAGGAAAGTTCTGATAGTGATCTTAAGGTTGTTGAAGCTCTACTTGCAAGGAAATATTCTAAAGGCAGAGGAAAATACAAAGGTAAAGTTCCCCTAATTTTTTTTCATGTGACTAAATTGGTCATATTGCAGCTAGGTGCCCAAACAAACAAAGCAAGGATGAGAAGAAAGGTCACAAGTGCAATGGGAAGAAAGATTTCAAATCATTCAAGGACAAAGGTAAGAAAACATATTTTATGGGTAAGGATTCTGATAATAGTTAAGATGAAATAGTTTTCATTGCTATGAAAGATGAATCTAATGATGATGAAGAAGATAAGATGGCACTTATCTCTCATGTGAGAAAAAATGATACATGGACCATAACACTAGATATTCGATAATATCCTCCCCTGATTTGAACTTTGACTTGTAGAAATTTAACTTAAGGAATATTGTCAAACACTTTGTATGCAAACTCATAAAGCTGATTTCCTCAATAAATTGCTTTCCAATGAGTAGATTTATGAACAACTATGAAGTGACATTAAAATGCATAATACACATCATAATATTTTCACAAACACTTGGCACACATTCAATAGTATATGAAAAATCTGGAAACTCTTTCAATCTGTTGATAAAGGGTGATTTTTAAATGTAGATGTGCACTTACAGCTGGCCTTAAAGGCTACAACAACTATTCAGACTTGTATTCAATAATTATAATGCAAAGTATCAAAATTTGATAGAAGAAACCTGGAATTAGTCACCATAGTATTTTGCAGATGTAGTCGGCAGCCCTCCAAACTTCTTATCAGTCAGAAAAACAAGTAAACTTGATACCAACACTATTCATGCCGTACTGTATCAAAATACTATTCATGCCGACTGTAGCAAAATATTGTTCATGCGACACTATAGCAATAACTAACTTCAGATCTACATCTCAAACCCTTGTAAATTTCTTTATGCGAACGCCCCAAATGAAACCCAGTGTGTTTCCTGAAGTGAAAACACCCTTGATCCTTCTGACTGTGTCTTCCAATAGTGAAGAGAATGCTAGCAAAGAGGGATTCTGTCCTCCAAGCCCGATAATCAGATATCCAGCAACATAACATTAATCTTCATCCAAGCATACAAAAAAAAAGCTCTTCCATTTCTTTTATAGTGTTCTCACAAGAGCTCAATCCTTCGCTTTCTCAATGTGGGATAAAACATAACTCCCTTTATGTACCTTATGTCTCCAATGTGTTATAAAAATAAAGGGAACTCTTTTAATTTAAATATTTCCCACAAACTATAGTCTATGCATTAATAAAGTTAAATATTTAAATTTAACTTTATAAAATGGCTTTATCAATGCATAACAAATCTTATCAATGATAAATAAGTTTTCCTGTCAATTTTAAACAATTACCATCGACATACCACTGTGACTGAATGTTCGGCCATGTCCAAGATGACTTACTATAAATAGTAAGTATGCCCAAAGTTGCCTCAGAACCCCTTAGAAAGACCTGCAACTGAAACTGTCTAGGCCAAATAGCCTCTAAGCCCCTTTAATGTCCTAGTTAGCCTACGAGACTGTGGGGAAATAGGCTAACAACAACATCATGCTATGAATGCTAGAAAGGGGACATTACAGTCTGCCCTTCCCAAAATTGCTTGTCCTCAAGCAATTTCAGCTCTGGATGCTGCAATATCTGCTCATTTTCCCAAGTAGCATCCTCAACAGGTAGGTTCCTCCACTTCACTAGATACTCCCTGATAGTCCTCCTACGAAATACCCTCTCCCTAGAGTCAATTATGGCCTCGAGAACTAAGATAAGCTTTCCCTCATCATCAAGAGGTGGCAATACTACTGAAGGCACCACATTGTGACCCAATGCCTTCTTAAGGCATGACACATGGAACACATTATGCACTTTACTATCTACAAGCAACTCCAACTCATAAGCTACTTTGTCCACTCTCCTGATTACTTTGAACGGTCCATAGTAGTGTGGTTTCAATTTCTCTGCTCCACTCTTCTTGAGAGAGGAATGTCTATACGGCTGTAACATGAGGTACACCATATCTCCCACCTCAAAAGACCTCTCAACCCTGTGCTGATTAGCATATTGCTTCTACTGATTTTGTGCTTTTTGCAAATTTTCCTTCAAGGATCGGATAATGTCCTGACACTCCTGCAAAGTATCCTTGGCATTAGGCACCCTACTGTCCCCAAATAAAAAATCCAAAAAATTAGGAGCATCATACCCGTACAGTGCCATAAAAGGGGACATTTGAATAGACATATGGAAAGAGGTATTATAGCACTACTCCCCTAGATGTAGCCACTTCACCCAAGCCTTCTGCTCTCCCGCAATGTAGTTTCGAAGGTACCCCTCAACCCATTTGTTCACTATCTCTATCTGCCCATCAGTTTGGGGGTGGTAGCTGGTACTCGGAGTGAGCTCTGTTCCACATAACCTGAACAACTCCTACCAAAAGTGGCTCATAAATCTGTTGTCTCTGTCACTGACTATGCTCCGTGGTATCTCATGTAGTCTAAATACCTCTCGAAAAAATAGTTCTGCTATTTGTGCTGCTGAATATGTAGTCGGAATCGCAAAGAAATGTGCAAATTTTTTCAATCTGTCTACCACAACAAAGATACAATCCCGACCCTATGCCTTGGGGAGGCCTATGATAAAATCCATGGAAATGCTCTCCCACTTCTTCTCTAGTATGGGTAGGGGCTATAGTAAACCACCTGGAAAAGAATATTCCTCTTTGTTCTGCTGACACATAGGGCATTCCCTCACAAACTTAAGCACCTCTAATTTGAGTCCTTTCCAAGTGAAGCTCTCTCTCACCTGCCGATATGTCTTAAAGAATCCAGGATGTCCTGCCATTGGTGAATCATGAAATGCTCTCAAAATCTTCTACTTCATAGCAGACCTGAGTACTAAATAAATCCTTTCTTTGTAGATGATCAGATCATTTATGACAGTGTATCGACTATCTTGAATAGCTACCTCAATAATGCTAGATGCCTAACTATCCTTAGAATATTCTACCAAGATCATCTCTCTCCAATCATCCATGACTATCCCAACAGCAAGCAAATGAGGCCTTCTAGATAAAGCATCTGCAACAATATTTTTCTTCCCTTTGACATAAGCTATGTCGAAATCATAGGCCTGTAATTTACTCACCCATTTCTGTTGCCTGCCATTAAGGTCCTTCTATCCAAGGAAATTTTTCAAGCTATTATGATCTATTTTTACTATGAACCGACTTCCCACTATGTACTGCCTGAACTTAGCTAGCGCGTGCATGATTGCTAGCATCTCTTTGTCGTAGATGCTGTAGGTTCTCTCCACATCTCATAATTTTCTACTCTCATATGTGATGGGATGTTTGTCTTGCATGAGAAAAGCTCCTATGCCCTCTCTCGAGGTATCACACTGCACCTCAAAGGGCCTGGTGAAATCCGGAATGGCTAAAACAAGATATGTATTCATCAGCTCCTTAAACCTGTAAAAACAATCCTAAGCCCTCTCTGACCACCTGAAACTAACTTTCCATGTCAAATCTGTAAGTGGTGCTGCTATCTGTGAAAATCCCTTCACAAATCTGCGGTAGAACCCATAAAGCTTGAGAAATCCCTTGAGTTGTGAAGTGTTCCTTGGTGGTGGCCAATCCAGAATGGCCCTGATCTTGTCTGGGTCAACCCGAACACTTCCTGCACTAATAATATGCCCTAGATAGAGAAACTCTGTCATCCCAAACTCACATTTACTCATCTTGGCATATAATGACTCCCTCTCTAGAATATTGAGCACTGTATCAATATGCTTCAAATGTTCCTCCCAAGTACGGCTGTATATCAGTATATCATCAAAAAATATCAACACAAACTTCCTCAACTGATCTCTGAACACTGTATTCATACAAGACTGGAAAGTGGTAGGGGCATTTGTCAACCCAAAGGGCATGACTAAGAACTAAAAATGTCCATAGTGGCATCTAAAAGTTGTCTTCTCCACATCCACTTCTCTAAACCGTATCTGATGGTAGTCGAATCTCAAATCAATCTTGGAGAAGTAGCATGCACCATGCAATTCATCAATAAGCTCATCGATGCGCGGGATAGGGTATCAGTTCTTGATTGTCTTCTTGTTTAGCTCCCTATAATCAATGCACATCCTCATTGTACTGTCCTTCTTCTTCACCGATACTACTGAAGAAGCGAAAGGACTTTTGCTTGGCCGTATGTGCCCCATGTCAATCAACTCCTTAATTTCCTTTTCTATTTCATCCTTACATCTTTTCGAATGGCGGTAGGGTGTGATGATAATTGGCTTAGCCCCTTCCTCTAATTCAATAACATGCTCGATTCCCCTATTCGGGGGTCTCCCTGGAGGTATCTCACCAAACACCTTAGTATGTTTGGTTATTATTTTTTGTACATCAGGTGGATACTCTTGTTTATGCTGCTCTGTCATCTCAGGCATTACTCTAAACTCTATTGCCAACTGCACCTGATCATGTCTAAAGAAACTCTGCATCCGCTTGAGTGACACCACTCAAAGTCTCCCATCTGACAACCCTCTGAGCACTATCTTCTTACCATTTGCCTCAAACATCATTTCCATTTTCTCAAGGTTAAATGTAAACTCTGCCAGAGACTTCATCCAGTTCATCCCAAGCACCATATCCTGATCACCAATGTTGACCACAAAGAAATCTCCTGTCATGTCATAATCTCCCAAATGAAGCTGCAAGTTGGAGATTTTCTTGGTACATTCAATTTTGAAGCCATCGGCAACCATCACCTTAAATCCCCTATGCTCCTCTGTATGTAGCCCTCTGCGTGTCACAAACTTCTCATCAATGAAGTTATGTGTCGCCCCTGTATTAATGAGTGCCACAACTCTCTGTCCATCCAAGGTTCCCCTAACTCTGAAAGTGATGGCCTCCTATATACTTGACAACTGAGCTATCGTGCTATCACCACGTGCTTCCTCCTGCGAAGAACTATCATCATCTCCATCTGATTCAGATGACTACTCTGAATCTCTATCTACTGATTCTTCGGCTGAAAAGTACTCCATCTGCTTAGCTTTTACTTTCAATGGACACTTATGTGACAAATCCCAAGGCTCCCTGCAATGAAAACAAAGCTTCTTCTTCCTGAGATCATTAAGTGTCTCATTGTCCAACCTCTTACTTTCCTCCTTAGCTGGCTGAACCTCTTTATGAAAAGGTTTCCTGTTCTTATCTTTCCTTGAAGGGAAACTCTTTTCCTAGAATTTATTTTTTGAATATGAAGAGGAATCCATGTCATGAGCTTTCTTAATGGCTTCCTGCAAAGTGGGAGGGTTGAGAGCTTTAATCCACCCTCTCAACGGATCAGCTAACCCATCCATAAATAGAACTAATATCCTCCGTTAAGATACATCTGTTACTAACACTACAAGTTTTTGAAACTCTGAAATGTATGTTTCCAATGATCCCCACTGTTTAAGCTAAGCTAACTCCTTGAAATGGAGTTCTGGATCCTTCCTATCAAAATGTTCAATCAGCCTCTCTGTAAACTCCACATATGGGGTAATGTGTGCATGTCCCATAGTGACCATACCATGATGCCACCACTCATGTGCTAACCCATCCAGATGAATTGTTGCATACTTAATAGCTTCTTCCTCGGGCATAGGGTTCAATTGAAAGTATGTGTCAAGCTTTTGAACCCAAGCTCTTGTTGTAGACTTTCCTGAGCCATCATAATATTGTAACTCAAGTCTCCCTACTTTCTTCCGTAGCTCATAGCTCTGGTTCCTATCATGTCCATGTGGCATATGTTTTATCCGCACATCCATATACTCCCTAAAGGTAATTGCAGTAGTAAAATTTGGCCCTCTGGCTTCCCAATCTCTCCTCAATTGGTCCTGTATATTAGTAATCTAGGGCTCTGGTACGAGTTGCTCTAGAGCTCTAGGAGAAAATATAGGAATCATGGGCCTTGAACTCACTATCCTAGCTCACTGGGGTGCATGACCGAAATTGTTCCCAACTTGTTCATCTCCATTATGTGTCCCATCCTGATCATTTCCATTCTGATTGTTACCATTCTGATTATTTCCTCCACCCATGTTAGTATTCAACCCCATTTGACGAGCCATCATCTACATCATAAGATCCAATCTCTGATTCTGTTCCTGTGCCATTTGTTTTGCTACTCACTGACCCTATACCAAGGTCTCTAATAACTGTAAGAATCTTTCCTCTCCAGGCTCTGGACCGGCATTCCTGCCTCCACCTAATCTTGTATTCCTATCATCTCGGTCACCCATATTGCTGTCTTGATCAAAGAATACCTCTGTTGTGTCTGTATGACTGGATTCTATACCCCCCTGTATGGATGAACTAGACTATTTTCTTTGCAGGTTTGAACTCCTACTTTGTCTTCCTCTGGTATTGCAGAAATTATAAGGCCCCTGTCGCATGCTCAAACATAAATGCTCTGATTTTAGTGTTTTGACATTTCATCAAACACTTTCTCCTCTATCCACCAGTTCCAAATTTCCTATGAGACCTCCACAGGATGGCAGGACTTATAGCTCTGATACCACTGTAATATCCTCCCCTGATTTGAACTTTGACTTGTAGAAATTTAACTTAAGGAATATTGTCAAACACTTTGTATGCAAACTCATCAAGCTGATTTCCTCAATAAATTCCTTTCCAATGAGTAGATTTAAATCTACGAACAACTATGAAGTGACATTAAAATGCATAATACACATCATAACATTTTCACAAACACTTGGCACACATTCAACAGTATATGAAAAATCTGGAAACTCTTTCACTTTGCTAATAAAGAGTGATTTTTAAATGTAGATGTGCACTTACAGTTGCCTTAAAGGCTGCAACAACTATTTAGACTTGTATTCAACAATTATTATGCAAAGTATCAAAATTTGACAGAAGAAACCTGGAATTAGTTGCCGTAGTATTTTGCAGATGTAGTCGGTAGCCCTCCAAACTTCTAATTAGCCGAAAAGACAAGTAAACTTGATACCAACTATATTCATGCCGTACTGTAGCAAAATACTATTCATGCCAACTGTAGCAAAATACTGTTCATGCGGCACTATAGCAATAACTAACTTCAGATCTACATCTCAAACCCTTGTAAATTTCTTTATGCGAACACCCCAAATGAAACCTAGTGTGTTTCCTGAAGTGAAAACACCCTTGATCCTCCTGACTATGTCTTCCAACAACGAAGAGAATGCTAGCAAAGAGGGATTCCGTCCTCCAAGCCCGATAATCAGATATCCAGCAACATAACATTAATCTTCATCCAAGCATACAAATAAAAGCTCTTCCATTTCTTTTATAGTGTTCTCACAAGAGCTCAATCCTTCGTTTTCTCAATGTGGGATAAAACAGAACTCACTTTATGTACCTTATGTCTCCAATGTGTTATAAAAATAAAGGGAACTCTTTTATTTTAAATATTTCCCACAAACTATAGTCTATGCATTAATAAAGTTAAATATTTAAATTTAACTTTATAAAATGGCTTTATCAATGCATAACAAATCTTATCAATGATAAATAAGTTTTCCTGTCAATTTTAAACAATTACCATCGACATACCACTATGACTGAATGTCCGGCCATGTCCAAGATGACTTACTATAAATAGTAAGTATGCCCAAAGTTGCCTCAGAACCCCTCATAAAGACTTGCAACTGAAACTATCTAGGCCAAATGGCTTCTAAGCCCCTTTAATGTCCTAGTTAGCCTAGGAGACTATGGGGAAATAGGCTAACGACAACATCATGCTATGAATGCTAGAAAGGGGACATTACATGTTCACATCATATGACTAGTGACAAAAAAAAATTTGAACACTTTGAAGACTATGATGGTGGTAGTGTAAGTGCTGGTGTAAATAAGTATTCCCTTAGGCAAATTCTTACAGTAAGGTTTGGAAAAATTGTTCGCCTTGTTGCATAAAAGGAAGAGATTTAATCTCATTAACCAAAGAACGTGTATGTGATAATGCCTATTGTGTTGAAGGACTAAAACATATTATGTTGAGTGTGGAACAACTAATCAATATTGGATTCAAGGTGGAATTCATGCATGGCAAGGCTAGACTATTGGATGATAAAGGAAAGTTGATTGGATCAAGCAAACAAACAGAAGGTAACTTGTTTTGTCTAGATCTTGGTGAGTGCTCATATTTTATTGCTCATGTTGAAGAAATTTAGTTATGGAATAGAAGGTTATATCATGTAAATTTTGATAATATGGTGAAAATAAGAAAATTCAGGAAATTAAGAGGCATTCCTAGTTTGAAGAAACTTGATGGTGGTCTATGCAAGAATTATCAAATTGGTAAAATGAGAAAGATTAGCTTCAAAAGTAAAAAGCTATCAGTCTAAAAAAAATTTGAAAATTTTTCATACTAATTTATGTTGACCTATTGGAATTGAGAGCTATGGTGGAGAAAAATTCTTCATTCTTTTTGTGATGATTGCTCTAGAATGATGACTGTTATGTATCTACGAGAGAAGTTAGAAGCATTTGAGAAGTTCAAATGGTATTTGGAAAGAGTAGAAAATGAAATAGGGAAAAGAATAAAATTTTTAAGATCAAATAGAGGTGGTGAATTCATCTCCAATGAATTCAATAAATTTTTCATTGAAAGAGAATTCAAAAGATAGGTGTCAGCTCCTAGAACTCTCTAGCATAACGGAATAGCTAAAAGGAGGAACAAATCTATCATGGATTGTGCAAGGACTCTAATGATTGAAAAGAACATTACTATCAAATACTGGAAGGAAGCTATCAACACTGCAATTCATATCTTAAAATGAGTATAGCTAAAGAAGGAATCATTCAAAACTCCCTATGAGTTATGGTATGGCTATAAACCCAATGTAAGTTACCTAAAAGTATTTGGAAGTATATGTTACGTCCTGAAAGAATCTAGAAAAGGAAAATTTGATGTAATAGGTGATGAAGGTATATTTTTGGGATATTTTTGCAAGAGTAAGGCATATAGATGTTTAAATTTGTCTACTCAAAAAATCATATAAAGTGCACATGTGAAAGTTGATGAGTTTACAGAAAAGACCGAAGAGGAAAGTAGAAAGGAACCATAAAATTATAGGATCTATTTGTTTACATTGAAACTGATACATTGTCAGACACATCTATCAATCAGGAGACTTCTACTATCAAGTTTTCATTAGTCACCGAGTTGCAAGAAGTTCAAACTGAATCACAAGGACCCCAGTCACATTTTGAAGCTACCAAGCCAATGCCAACCAAGTCTGAGCAGCCAAAACTTGAAGTTGAAGTTCAAGAGGATGACAATGCAATTCATTCAAGAGACAAGTAACCTATATTGGCCAAGTATGTCAGGAGGCACAATGCACCAGATCAGATTATTAGAGACAAATCAAAAGGTACTATGACAAGAAGTAAGCTAAAAGGTACATGTTTACTTGCTGATTTTGAACCTAGAAATGTCAAAGATGCATTGAAAATGAAAGTTGGATTGAGGATATGAATGAAGAGATAGAGAAAATAGAAAAGAAAAAAACCTAGAATCCTGTACCTAGACCTAAAGAAAAAAATATGATTGTAACAAAATGGGTATTCAAGAATAAGATGAATGATGATGGTAAAGTATCAAGAAACAAAGCTAGATTGGTATGTAAAGGCTATTCTCAAGAAAAAAGAATTGACTATGGTGAGACTTTTTGTGTTGTTGCAAGATTAGAAGGTGTCAAGGCCTTACTTTCATATGTTGCACATAAAGGATTTAAGGTATATCAGATGGATGTTAAATCAACGTTTCTCAATGGTATTCTTGATGAAGAAGTCTACATTGAACAACCTAAAGATTTTGTTGATCCAAATAAAAGAGACATGGTCTACAAATTACACAAAACATTGTATGGTTTGAAACAAGCTCCTAGAGCATGGTATGAGAGATTGCATAACTACCTTATTCAGATTGGTTTCCAGAGAACTAATGATAACAATAGCTTGTACATTAAGGAAGGACCAGATAACAAGATTGTTTCAGCAAAAATATTTGTGGATGACACTTTGTTTACATGGAGTGATGATCTATGCAAAGAATTTGTAGAGAGAATGAACAAATACTTTGAAATGTCTATATTTGGTGAGATTAAGTTCTTTGTTGGTCTTTAGATATAGCAGAGCAAGAATCGTGTCTACATCACTCAGTCTAACTATATCATGGAGATACTCAAGAAGTTTGGTATGGAATCTATTCAAAACTAGTTGGAACACCCATGTGTACTAGTCTAAAGCTTACCAAAGATGATGATTCAAAAGACGTATATCATACCTTATATAGATCAATTATTGGAAAATTATAGTATGTAGTTCATACTGTATATGAGCAATGTTAGTATGCTAATAGAAACCAAATTTAAATAAAGCTTCTACAAACTAAACAAAATTCATAAACTTCAAGATAGACTAAGATGAGCTCTCAATTGAGAATATGAGCCATTAATGGGCTCTCTCAATGAGAAGCTCTCTTGTTGAGTGGCTTTGTCTAAATAGATAGGATGTATGCTCAAGCTTTATGCTTCAGAAAGGGCTTCAAATGGAGTTGGAATTTGGGTGTGAGTGTATGGTTTTGATGTAAAATGGCTTCTTAAAATTGCATTATTACTTTACTTCATGGATTGTGTTGTTTTTCAAAGGGGAAGGATCTAATTTATAGGCAAGAGGCTTGAGGGATTGAGGGCTAAGATGCAAGGATGGGAAAAATCTCATGGAGGGATCAGATTGCATGAGAAGAGAGCACATGGATTGTGCTTCCTTACAGCCAATCAGGGAGTAACACATGTCACAGGTTGAGAGGATGGAGGAAAGGGGAAGGATGAGTCAACAAAGGAGGCTCAAGGGATAAAATCTTCATAATGGCTTGTAAGAGCAATAAAAAGGCTTGGAAGAGTCATTTATGACCTAGTCGGCTTCATAAAGTTTTATGGTTGGATATTTTGAAGGAGATGAGAGGAATTTCGACTTGGGCTTGATTAGGAAGGTTTTAAGTTTGCTTAGGATTGTACAAATGATTAGAGGATGGATTAGGATGGTTTAGGATTAGCTTAGGGATAGGCAAGTGGATGGAATTTAATGAGGGTGGATGATGGAGGAGATATTTGTTAACTTTGGCTTGGGTTAGTAAGTCTTCACCCATTTTTAGGGATTGTGACAAGGTTAGGAGGGGATTAGGATTATGTTTAAAGACATCTTCTAGAAGAGTCTAGACTTTGGATGAGGATAAAGACTTTCTAGAATAGTCTAGAATTTCTTAGGATGAGGATAAAGACTTTCTAGAAGAGTCTAGAACTTCTTAGGATGAGGATAAATTAGATTTTTAGGAAATAAATAAAGTTTTATTTATTTTGAGGGTTTGGGTTGAGGAGATATTTATTAAAACTTTTTTAATAAACATGAGGATTAATATTTAATCTTAATTAAATATTTTGAGTTGGGATTAGGGGTAGGAAATGATGGGATTAGCCTTTAATCAAAATTAAAGAAGGATTAGAAGATTTTGGAAGAGGTTAGTGGTCTTAAGGAAATTGGCCAAGGTTTGGGCAAAAAATATATTTTTAATTTATTTTGGGTTTTTTGGTCAATTTATTAATTAAATAATTAATAAATAAGGAAATAATGTTTAAATAAGATTTAAACATTTTTGGGAGGGATTCCTTAATTAAATATTTTTAATTAAGATAAAGGGATTTAATGGCATAAAAATAAATTAATTAATTAATTAATAAATGATGATGTCATCAGGAATTTTTCAAAAAATAAAAATACTTTATTTTGTAAAGGTTTTTAGGTGTCTACATTTTGCCCCTCTTTGATGTGATGCCGCAAGTTGCATGACATCAAAGATAAGAAAATAATATGCCCAAGGCTAGAGCAGAAGAGGAGAGAATGGACTGCAAGATGCCCCCTCAAGAAGGCGACGAGGAGAGAAAGCGAGGCTCGACGACTTCTTGAAAAGTACAAGAATCTGAGATGAGCAAGAAGACTTAGATTGGCTTAAGAGAAGAGGTTTAGTTAGCTCAAACTCTCACTACGGGAGAATGATAAAGGGAGAATCAGAGGCACAAGAGGAAGCAAGCTTAAGATCTCAGGGATTGTAGAGGATGAAAGAGCGGAGTGCTATAAAAGGAATCCAGGATGGGGAGATGGATGAGGGGATTAAAAAGCTGATGCAATAGGATTTCAAAGAGTTAGATTGGCAGAAGATGGGTTTCAGAGATCCCTAGGACTAGGATTGTGGATCTCGAAAGATGAGGCATGGTGGATTGATTTGGATTGGTGGATCCCTAAGACTAGGATTGTGGATCCCTAAAGCTAAAGGTGAGGAGTGATTCAAAGAGATACTGATGCATAAGCTAGGGTAGGAGAGACATATGCTGAATATGGATGGGGGATAATGGAGATGAAGGAAAACCATTGAAGCTTTTTGAGCGGGGGGATACTTCAAAGAGAAGTACCACCATGTAGTTGAGCACTAGATTTGCTATAGGACTGTTGGTTAATTGCCAAGGTTACCAAGAACATCAAGGCCTTTTCACCAACTATCCAGAGGACTGATGAACTGACTCAAAAAAAACACGCAAGGATAGCCCCAGTATCACACATGAATCCCAGAGAAAGCAGTGTGGAAACGACACTGGGTAACCCACAAGCAAAAAAGAAAACAAGCAAAAGACATGATCAAGACCTTATGCTCTGATTGCCCTATTTGCAGTATATGATGATATGGAAGATCATGGCAACCTTGAGGAGGGAACAAGGAGATTTCTTGGAAAAGATATTTCAAGACCCAACAGGGAAGAGTCCAAATCAAAAGAAAGCGAAAATCCAAAAGAGAACCGTTTGCCAACGAGATGGGTAGGACGAGGTACTAACGGACCAAGATCAGACATGAGGAAAGCTATATCCTGCAAGGACCTATCGGAGAGCACCTAAGATGGTGGATTTGGATGAGTGATGTGTCTAGCAAGTTGAACTAAGAAGGATAACACTTTGGTGATAGGAGATCTAGCTAAAGGATGCATTGGGATAGCTAACCAAGGGTTGTGCGATGTGTGCAAGAGGTTGACCAAGGAGGAACTTGACATGAAAGCTGGATAGATACAATGGTACTAAGCTAAAGAGGATGTACAAGCGGATGGACCAAGATATTTACAAGGTGAAGCTGACCAAGATAGTTACAAGCAGGAAAAAGCTTAGGATGATAGGATAGCAGGATGGTTCGATGTTGTGCAAGATGCGAAAGCTAAGGGTGGGGTGATAGCGAAAGATATGGATTTGGCAGGATGCATCCAATGATGAT
This sequence comes from Cupressus sempervirens, assembly GCA_028749045.1. Classification (NCBI taxonomy): domain Eukaryota; kingdom Viridiplantae; phylum Streptophyta; class Pinopsida; order Cupressales; family Cupressaceae; genus Cupressus; species Cupressus sempervirens. The sequence goes on from CM053791.1 coordinate 53,717,594, forward strand.
GAGAGATTTTGTGACCAAGGATACCTAGAGGAGAAGGATGAGATGGCTAGATAGGATGGTAGATAGCTAGGATTATGATGGATATAAAGAGATGACATTGGGTTTGCATGAGGATAGCCTAGAGCTAGATACCAATGATAAGGGAGGATGGACAAGACAAGATCTCCAAGGAATATAGTGCCCCCAATTAGAAGATAACATGCGGAAGGAGGTCTTATGATGGATGTGATAGGATTGAATCTAGGATGAAAAAAGCTGAAGGGGCTAGGGAGATGGATGATAGCTGGGATGGTTGGATGAAGCTGCAAGAGATAAGTGGATGGTGTGAGATGGAAGATGGAGGGTGGAGGATAGGTGGATAGATTGGAAGATGGAGTTGGATGTAAAGAGATGACCAAAAGCATGAGGGTGATAGGCTAAGCTGGGGATGGCTGGATTACACATGATGCTTTTTTGCCAAGTTTTCATCATGGTACTTGTCCAAGGTGCTTGAATTGCCAAGTTTTCACCAGTGGATGCTTTATTTTTCTTTTTCTTTTTTTTTTGACTTTTTGACTTTTTGACTTTGGACTTAGCTGGAATGATTTTGGCTTTTGTCAGCTATTTTTGGCTCATAGATGTTGGTAGGATGGATGAAAAGGGATTGTATTGAACAAGTGGAATGGTGGGTGGGAGTTCTACAGATAATGGATGCAAAGACATAAGGCTTGTGGGTAAATGGATAAGGAAAATGGAAAGATCATCATTGGCACACACCTTGAGAGGTGATAAAGTAGTGGGAAAGATGGTTTTGAGTGAGGTTGAGGAGAAAATGGAGGAAGAGAAAGATAAGGACTAAAAGTAGAGTTGGAAGATGGAGGATGGGAAATTTAGGATAAGAAGCATATGGACTAAAAGTGGATTGGGGGGATGAAGGATGCTTATATGGGGATTTGGATGAAGGATGGATGGATGAGGCTTTTTGAGTAGCATGAAAGGATGCCAATTGAGATTTTTATTTGAGATGCATTTCTTTTATGAGCATCTTGGATATCCACATGATTTTATACTTTTTTAGCTTGGGCTTTTGTGGCCTCTTGACTTTTTCTTTGATTGGGATTAAATGTTTCTTGTTTTGAACATGTATTTTAGAAGGGACATGTTGAGACTTGGATTTTTGTGGATTTTTGGATTTATGCTTTTGTATTTTAGCATCCAATATTCTTCTATTAGCCATGGGATGGGAATAAGAGCATGGAGGAGATGGAGGGATAATTGATGGAGTGATAGGGTTTAAAGGTTGGAAGGGATTCAAGGGTGAGTGCCTTTGATGATCTAGCTGGTGGATTTGAGGGGATGGAAGGATAAATTGGAACATAGGATATGGATGGATATAATTGCCCAAAATGGATGAAGGGAAGGTAGGATATGGGCCCAAAATAGATGGAAACAGGGAAGGTGTAGGTCCCAAAATAGATGGAGGGGATAAAGGATTCGTATTAGGTATGTAAGGACCCAAAACGGATGGAAAGGATGTGGGATTTAGATAAGGGATATATGGACCCAAAATGGAGGGTTGGAGATAAGGAGTAGGATGAGGGCCCAAAATAGATGTGGAATAAGATGGATGGGAACTTTGGGGTTGTTAGAAATGGAAAAAGAAATCTGTAAATAAGAAATACTAGGAAAGAATCTAAGTGAGTAAATGCATGAAAAGATATTACCATAAAATAGGAGAGAGAAAGCTTCAAGCTCCAACACCATGAGACAAGATATTTGGAAAGGGGAAAGCAAAGAAAACCCCTTGTGACATTATGAATGAGGCAAGAAAAGCCTAAGAAGAGAGAGAGAGAGAGATAGAGAGCAATGCTCATACAATAATTGAGAAGAGGAAGAAACCTCATTGTTAAATGAGAGAAGAGGGTCATCTCTTAAATAGAGATGAGAGAGAGGAGTTAGAATGTAACTCCCATGTCTATGAATGCCACCATTCATAAGTGTGTGAGGCCAAGTGTGAGATTCCTCTTAAGGAGGAATAATCTAAAATTAGAAATTACAATATATATTTGTCCTCACATATTCCACTAGATGACAAAATAAGATGTAGTGGAAAAAGGACAAAAAAGAAATATATTAGGATACCTTGGCTTATATCCTAATATATTACAACAATAAAGAAAGGAGTTCTAACCTTGGTTTATAAATACACCAAGGAAAGATTACAACTTCTAACACCCCCCTTTAATCTTTACTTGGGGTAATTACATCAAAGGGTATTAAACGCATAATTTACAAAAATCTGCAACTTAATCTTCAATATGAAGTAATTTGATTGTCTTCAAGCCATATGGAACATTTTTAGATCCAAGAGAAGTACATGAGTCCTTTGAATGTGATCAAGTGGAAACATAGACACCTCTTCATATGTGGAAAACCAAGAAGGTTCCTTGATGGATCACTTGAAAAAAAAGAGAACAACAAGACAAATATCCACAAGTAGAATTCCATCATATATGCAAATTCAAAATCCTTTTGAATAAGGATAATAAGGCTCTCATAGAGAAACAATGAGTAAAACATGTTACCACAAAACAATGGAGATAACCTGATATCAAGATAAAGTATATGCTCAAAAAAGTGTCAACAAGGACAAATTGAGTAAAAAGCTTGATCAATGCTCTCATGAAAAGTATATTATACTAATGCAAAAATGACCACAGACAAGGTCAACTAATGATACGTGCATTAATATTGCATCAATCATGTGGATATAGATAGTCCACTTAATGAATCATCCCACTGCAAGTTAATGGGTGATCAATCCATAACATGCATGACTCATGATCTAAGCAATAAAGTATGCAGATCATTATCACATTAATATATGAAAATAACATAAAGGAGAGACATGCTGATCAAATTAGAATTATCATGATTTGTTAGGATAATCAAAAGAATGGATTATGAGGATACAACAACATATTGCCTTCAAATTGGATCAAATCATCTGAATTTGGAGAGAAAACTCCAATAATAGTATCCTCTTCATTGAGGAACAAAATGGAACAACATGGAGGGAAACTCCATAAATATCAACCTTTCAAAGTGGAACCAATAGAACCAAATGGAGGGAAACTCCATAAAGATATTATCCTATCAATGTGGAATAGATAGGATCCAATGGAGGAAAAATCCATATAAAATGAGTGCATACCAATATAGGATGGAGGGATACTCCATGGGCCAGATAAGGAAACTATGTATTAGTTATAATGAGGGGGACCTACATAGTTATCCTTGAAAAAAAAATTGGCTCCCTATGCAACTCAAAATATCATTTAAATCATGTATATCAATGGTATAAAACCATAAAGTGCTAACATGGGCATAGAACGATGCTATAGAAGCATAAAAGTGCAACTATGGGCACATCAAAATATCACAATGAAGGAAAATGTGTAAGATTACTCATAATCCAATTAAGTAAAATTATTTAAGGAAGATCAACTAAATATAGATATCAGGTATAAAACGCCATTAAGGGTAAACATGAGTATTTAATTCATTTTGCAAAGGTATATATTAATTTTTGAAATATTATAGTCATAAATTATATATTTATCTGGGCATATATGTGGGCCCCCATATATACTCAAATAAATATACAAAAATAGATTGGTTAAAGAAAATAATCACCTTTCCATACTTAATATTTTGGAAAGTCACAATAAAAAGTCACAATATTTACCTTGGTTCAAAAATATAACCTCAAAGTAATAAGAACATAAAGGCATGGGGCAAAAAGATCTCCCCATTTTTCTCATACTATGCCTTCAAGATGGAAAGTGATTCAAAAAGAATTTTTTTGAAATAAAACATTAAGAAAGATATAACTAAAAAAAACTTAACAATTAATGATAGAGGTCAGATCTGGCAGATAAGAATATACTAAAAAGAGTTAAGAAACTTTTCTAAAAAAAGTTTGAATAAAAGCTTGTAATGAGTAAGAGAGATTTAAAATAGAATATTGCACTTGTCTGACAATGAATGATTTCATGCCAAAAATAGGTTGACAAGAGGCAATGAGAAAAGAAAAAGATGCCTCTGTTAGAGCTCAAAAAGGAAAAAAGAATCTTGCATGCTAAAAAAAAGGTTTTGACATGCTAAAAAGTTTTGACAGCTATAACGATATGGACACATTTGAAAAAATGATGGCAAAGTGCAATCGTCCTCCTCGTCCACTGCAAAATCTCCAATTTAAAGTATTCGCTTATCTTTATTCCATTGCCGCTTGCCCAGATCACCTCCGATAATAATAAAAATGCATAGAAAGTAAAGAAACAATTCAAAATCTAAGCAATTTGAGCATTTCAGGATCTGATAGGAGGTCGTGTTAATGCGGAGTCACTTGACTTTTTAGTTTTCTTTCTCGCTATACGGAACCTTAAGTTTAAAATTATTTTTCATCCCTGTCCTAAAGAAGATTCCAGAGATTATTGCACCAATCAAGAGTTCGAATCCCAAATTCGCAGAATCATACATAGCTGACGAATTAATAATAAGCCGGGTTGATTGATTCTAGAGCAAACTAATCGAATCAAACCGAGGCAAAAAGGCGCATGTCATGAGAAATCCATGGGACGGCAGGAGACTTGTCGATGCTGACGGTTCAAACCTTAGTTTGTTTTACAGTTAGTCAAACACACACGGCTTGCTTTATTTGCTCCTTCTCCTTTAATTGCAAACCCGACAGGAGCAACATCTCCTTCTTCGACCATGATGGCTGCCAAAAAACCATCATAGAATGTCTCAACATCCATGTCTACCTTATCTGATTCCATCACAACAACACTTTCCCCCTTCTTGAGCTTCTCTCCTTCAGATTTCACCTAGGAAACAATCTTGCCTTCTGTCATGGTGGAGCTCAAGGCAGGCATGAATATCTCCCTTACTTTTGCATAAACTTTTCGCATTTTTGGATGCTTTCTGACTGTGGCTGAAGGGATTTTGGGATTCAAAAGGGCTTTGTTGCCCATAAATGATGAAGACATCATAGATCCACTGGCACGTAATAAGCTGGCCATCCTTAAGCTTACAAAAATGTAATTCCCCTTCTCCAAATGGGCTAATTTGATACAAAAACTCCCACTAAAAATTGCTTACGTAATCCAAAGACTTCCACCCAAATGTTCAGTTACCTGCCTTGAAAATAAAGCTATATGCTTCAAAAAACACAACTAAATTCTACAAACTACAACCAATTTCCCTGCTCTAAATGCCTCAATATCATCAACCCGCCAGCTTGTAAGAAAAAAAATTGAAATTTTTATACGAAAACTATACAGCTCTATTGCAATGCCTGGAAAAGGATGCTGAAACAACCTTGAAAGCAAGGAAGGAAAAAAAGCGATGCTAGAGAAATGCAAATCTTTTATCAGCTACTCGAAAATGTGCAAAATATTACAAGGACAGCTTACTGCAAAAGGCCGAGTTAATGAAAAAAAAGTTACCTTGGCTAAAATATGATTTGATAAAAACTAGTATATGGAGGCAAAAGAGACAGAAAGAGCACAGAGTTGCTAATAATGAAAACCCTTTGGCAGTAAGCCTTCCAATGGGGGTTAGATGAAAACTAATAGAAAATAAGAAGTAACCTACACAAATTAGAGCAAACAAAAGTTAAACGGGTTTGGCGGTAAACCAGCCAAATCCAAAAAAAAATCAATTTCTTCCATCTTAAAAAGATTAAAGAAGAAATTAGTGAAATCTCTCTCAAGAGTCTCCAAGAATCGTACCTTCATTCAAACACTCAAAAAAAAGATTAAACTGCTCTGATACCATGTTAGAAATGGAAAAAGAAATCTGTAAATAAGCAATACTAGGAAAGAATCTAAGTGAGTAAATGCATGAAAAGATATTACCATAAAATAGGAGAGAGAAAGCTTCAAGCTCCAACACCATGAGACAAGATATTTGGAAAGGGGAAAGAAAAGAAAACCCCTTGTGACATTATGAATGAGGCAAGAAAAGCCTTAGAAGAGAGAGAGAGAGAGAGCAATGCTCATACAATAATTGAGAAGAGGAAGAAACCTCATTGTTAAATGAGAGAAGAGGGTCATCTCTTAAATAGAGATGAGAGAGAGGAGTTAGAATGTAACTCCCATGTCTATGAATGCCACCATTCATAAGTGTGTGAGGCCAAGTGTGAGATTCCTCTTAAGGAGGAATAATCTAAAATTAGAAATTACAATATATATTTGTCCTCACATATTCCACTAGATGACAAAATAAGATGTAGTGGAAAAAGGACAAAAAAGAAATATATTAGGATACCTTGGCTTATATCCTAATATATTACAACAATAAAGAAAGGAGTTCTAACCTTGGCTTATAAATACACCAAGGAAAGATTAAAACTTCTAACAGGGGTGGAGATGGAAGGACTTGGGGCCATGCAGGAATAGCAGGGATACCAACATCTAGAAATACATTTTCATTTCTTTTTTCAATATGATGTTCTTTATTTGGAACACAAGATGTGAGTCCATTACTAGCTAAAGGAGTTGGAGCTTCGGATATGATAGTTAGTTCTTTTTCGATGGATCTATCATCATGGATTATGGGAGATGTATGATCATGAAGCAGAGGAGATGGGAGGATAGGATCTTGAGTTGGGTGGGCTGAGGGAAAGGGATCTTGAGATGGAGTGAGTAAGATGGTAGGATTTAGATATGGAGGGGATGGTAAAAGTGGATCATGTAGGGGAATAAGTCAAATGGCGGGATCTACTGTTCTTTTGGAGGATATTTCAACATGCTTTTGGACAAGATCTTGACAGGAATGGATGGGAGTGGATGCATGAGGTTCATTATATGGGATTTTGATAATGCTTGGAGGAGGAGATGTTGATGGGATTTGGAGCGATTCGATGGGTGGTCGGATTTTGACGCTTGTGGGAAGTGGAAGGATTTTAAACAATTTGATGGATGGTATGGGGATGGTAGCTATGAGAGATGGAGGTGATATTATAGATGGGGAAGCTTCATCACTGACTACTTCACATGGTTGGATTAGATAACATGGCTTATCGACTGTTGGAGGTGGCTTTTCTTGTATTTCCTCTAGGAGATTCCTTGGAGACTCGTGTGTCAGAGGTGGAGGTGGTGGATTGATAGGAATAGCTAGTGTAATGAGGGTGGAACATTGGAAGCTGGGTTGATTGGGTGATGGAGGAGAAGCTGGGATATCAAATGGCATGACTAGATAGTTTGGAATAACTCTTGGATTTTGGGGGATGGTTGGTGGAAGGCCTCTAAGGCTTTCAATATACCTGTCATAGTCAATAAGATTTTCATCATCATTGGAATAGGAGGTGGCAGGAGCAAGGACAATATGACTGAACACATCATGATAGGTTTGGGATTTCATGTTTTGATGATGAGTCGGATGGTGATGGGGTCTTGCATATGGATGAACACAAAAGCTCATGGTTGGATTTGGATTAAGCACAGATTTTGGATTGGTTGATGAAGGATTTCCTAGGGAGAGTCAAAGCTGTATGATAGACCTAAGGAGGATTGGCTAGAGATTTTTGGCTTTCCTGTGGATGCAAGACTTCAGGGGCATGCTATCAAAAAGTGAGAGTTTTGCTTTCCTATGTGTTGGATTGGTGGGGATTGTGTCAACTTAAGGATAGACTAATGATCCTATGGGCATGACACAAGATTGACCACTTGTGGATCCCAATCTTTAGCTCACGGTGATGAGGGATAACAAGTGACAAAGCTAGATTACCCTAGACAAAGTTTTGTCAAAGGGATAACCTTGGTGAGGCTGGTGGATTGGTCGGATTGATTGGATAGCAAATTCGAGCAGAATGAAAACAACTCTGTAAAGGCTTGGGTGTGATTTTGGATTGGGTTGCTAGCTGGCTAGGGGGGATGATTTGGAGAGACTTTAGATTTGGGACTATTCTAAAGAAAGGAACTAGATAAATTCGGTTGCATTGGGGGAGCTTGGATGATTTTTTGATGAGGCAGTGACTACGCTAAGTATGCCTTGAGCTGGGAGATTTCTACTTTTTTCGAATTTTGACCAAAGTTGGCAAACATTCATTCAAAAGCTATGAACAAACAAGCAGACAAAATTTTGGAGCAAGCACGTCAAACACACCAACATCCTAGGAAGCTTTCTACAAGGATGAAATTTCTTATAGCTAGGGAGTCCTTGATATATGCAAGGTACATGAGGCCCAAATTCATAGATGAAACCAAAAAAATGTCACACAGCCAAGAGGAGCGGTAACCCACTTCTCCTCTTTCACTTCTCAAGGGTATAAAGTTCCTTGAGGCTTAGCCCAAGTGACAAAATCTTGATTCCAAGAGAGGTGTCTTTGGATTCACCTCCTGATTTTTATACTCCGTCGGAATGCTAGAGTTGAGGTCGTCCCAAGGGGTGATGAAATCCCCAAGCAGGCCTCCTAAAAAGTGTAAAACAAGACCACATACATGATCTTGGGCTTTAAAAGACATGTGTTCATTCCAATTGATGATTTAGATTTTGTAAGCTATGATTGAAGACACTTGTGATTATGGCATACAATGTTCATTCGAATTTGACATTGTCATTAGCATAATGGAAGTTGAGAGATCATCAACATAAGAAATGCGAGCGTCATTGAAAATGCATCAAAACCATGCGATGTTCATTGATTGTTAGGCATTCAAGATTGAGTGTGAGTTTGTTTTAAGCCTAAAACAAAGATATGTGAAACTCGATTTGTCAAGCGCACGCTTGGAGGCCCTCCACGTCAAGAGTTTTTTCAATTTTACTATCCAAATAAAGTGTTAGCGAGCCTAATGTGCATTCAAGGAATTTTCTAAGTTAGAAAGACTAATAAAAACACAAGTAAGTGAAGTTTGATCTTTGTGGAGCACTTAACACCCTCTTAGGTGGACCCATCCCCATAGATGGCACTAAGATTGCAACTAATGGTTAATTTTATGGGTGATTAAAGAGGGTGAGTCCAACTATAAACTCACTTAAAGCATCTTTATTTGGTTTTTATAATTGAGGAAGTTCCTAGAATGTAGATTCTTTTTATGCTCCAAAAGATGAAGTGTGAGATATTGTAATGATTAATTGACCTTTTGCATTCAAGATTGGATTTGTTGTTTTAATCATGCATTCATAAAAAAAACAAACTTGATTTTAATCCATGGCACTCAAGAGTGATTTTAGCAACATGCATTCAAAGACAAGTGATTAAACATTCAAGTTTTTTTCCTTTGAGCATTCAAGATTGAGATTTTGTGTGTTGTTTTAAGAACTTTGAAGTGCTTTGTTTTAACCTTAGATCATTCAAGATTGTTTTGGACTCAAAAGTGAAAATGACTCTTTGGACTTTGGTTTTCATTCAAGATTTTGTGTTCTAGTTTGCATATTTTAGGCCCAAAAATGATATTCCTAGATTGTTTTGATGCATGAAAAACCTAAGAAACATTCAACATTTTGCAAAAAGAAATTTGTTTGGAACAAATAACAAAGCTTTTAGGACAATTTTTGGCAACCATTTAGGACTCTTAGTTTTGATGAGATTTTTAAAAGAACTTTAAAATATTTGCAAATGAGGTTCATTTTATCCTTGATTGATGCTTTGAGTTTGATTTAGATTTTAGTGTGCACTTAGTGTTGATTTTGAACCTTTTGAAATGGAAACTTGAAGTTCTTTTTAAATTTCCAAAAATAAAGTGTTCCTAACTTTGCATGAATGCATCTAAAACCTTGATGTTGCAAGGATGCAAATGATTGGATTGGTTTAGTTTCACTTGTTAAAAGATTTTTTCTTTTTTGCAAATTTTTAATTTTTAATGGATTTAAGTATGATTTGGGGGTTCATTTTAAGCACTAAAAAGACTTGTGTATGATTTTGCTTTCTTAAAAAAAAATGGCCAAGATCTCCCACAAGAAGAAGAAGAAGAAGTAGATGGAATAAGAAGAATATAGACAAGAAGAGGAAGAAGAATTCCAAGTGCTTTGTCCACCTATAAGCTTGAAATATCTGCAAACACTATGAGATAGATTATGAGTTCCTTTGTCTTTTTCATGCTCATGTGGACCTACAAAACCAATTTATACAATCCTACCAATCACAAAAACAAGCAAAATTAGCCAAAATTAGCAAATGACATACAAAACTTGACTAAAAAAGCTAATGAAGATGACCCATGTGGGGTCCCACCGGGCGTGCCAAAATGTATATGAGCAATGTTAGTATGCTAATAGAAACCAAATTTAAATAAAGCTTCTGCAAACTAAACAAAATTCATAAACTTCAAGATAGACTAAGATGAGCTCTCAATTGAGAATATGAGCCATTAATGGGCTCTCTCAATGAGAAACTCTCTTGTTGAGTGGCTTTGTCTAAATAGATAGGATGTATGCTCAAGCTTTATGCTTCAAAAAGGGCTTCAAATGGAGTTGGAATTTGGGTGTGAGTGTATGGTTTTGATGTAAAATGGCTTCCTAAAATGGCATTATGACTTTACTTCATGAATTGTGTTGTTTTGCAAAGGGGAAGGATCCAATTTATAGGCAAGAGGCTTGAGGGATTGAGGGCTAAGATGCAAGGATGGAAAAAAGCTCATGGAGGGCTCAGATTGCATGAGAAGAGAGCACATGGATTGTGCTTCCTTACAACCAATCAGGGAGTGACACATGTCACTGGGTGAGAGGATGGAGGAAAGGAGAAGGATGAGTCAAAAAAGGAGGCTCAAGGGATAAAATCTTCATAAAGACCCTCATAATGGCTTGTAAGAGCAATAAAAAGGCTTGGAAGTGTCATTTATGGCCTAGTGGGCTTCATAAAGTTTTATGGTTGGGATATTTTGAAGGAGATGAGAGGAATTTCGACTTGGGCTTGATTAGGAAGGTTTTAAGCTTGCTTAGGATTGTGCAAATGATTAGAGGATGGATTAGGATGGTTTAGGATTAGCTTAGGGATAGGCAAGTGGATGGCATTTAATGAGGGTGGGTGATGGAGGAGATATTTGTTAACTTTGGCTTGGGTTAGTAAGTCTTAACCCATTTTTAGGGAATGTGACAAGGTTAGGAGGGGGTTAGGATTAGGTTTAAAGACCTTCTAGAAGAGTCTAGACTTTGGATGAGGATAAAGACTTTCTAGAATAGTCTAGAATTTCTTAAGATGAGGATGAAGACTTTCTAGAAGAGTCTAGAACTTCTTAGGATGAGGATAAATTAGATTTTTAGGAAATAAATAAAGTTTTATTTATTTCAAGGATTTGGGTTGAGGAGATATTTATTAAAACTTTTTTAATAAACATGAAGATTAATATTTAATCTTAATTAAATATTTTGAGTTGGGATTAGGGGTAGGAAATGATGGGATTAGCCTTTAATCAAAATTAAAGAAGGATTAGAAGATTTTGGAAGAGGTTAGTGGTCTTAAGGAAATTGGCCAAGTTTTGGGCAAAAAAAAAATTTTTTATTTATTTTGGGTTTTTTGGTCAATTTATTAATTAAATAATTAATAAATAAGGAAATAATGTTTAAATAAGATTTAAACATTTTTTGGAGGGATTCCTTAATTAAATATTTTTAATTAAGATAAAGGGATTTAATGGCATAAAAATAAATTAATTAATTAATTAAATAATTAATTAATAAATGATGATGTCATCAAGAATTTTTCAGAGAATAAAAATACTTTATTTTCTAAAGGTTTTTAGGTGTCTACACATACAAGGCCTAATATTGCTCTTGCAGTTGGTATAATGGCAAGATTCTAGGCAAAACCCAGATAAAATCACATGATGGCAATCAAAAGGATCTTGAGATACTTGAAAGGTACTGAAGATTATGGATTATGGTATAAACTTGGAGGAAATATGGACTTAAAAGTGTTCACTAATTTTGATTGGGAAGGAAATATTGATGATAGAAAGCATACACGTGGTGGAGCATTCTTTCTTGGATAAAGGTTGGTATCTTGGACAAGTAAAAAGAAAAATTGCACATCCCAATCTATAGTAGAAATAGAGTATGTTGCAACAGCAGTGAATTGTTCTAATATTGTTTGGTTTAAACAATTGTTGGAAGGCATGAAGGTTGAGATCAAAGAACCAATTGTTACGTTTTGTGATAATACAAGTGCAATTAACATATCAAAGAATCTAGTGATGCATTCTGAAACAAAGCACATTGCTATAAAACATCACTTTGTCAAAGAATTGGTCCAGGACAAGGAAATTAGATTGGAATATGTTCATACAAAAGAAAAGATTGCAAACATAGTCACCAAGCCATTCCCTAAGGATCTATTCTTGTATCTAAGAGGTAAGTTAGGGTTCATTCCCCTATTTGAAGCTCACTAAAAAAAAGTTTTAGTGATGCATCAACATGAACCAAGTTGAAGATCCATCAGTTGATGCAACATACTCATTTGGTATGTGTTGTCTTTGGCAGTTTTGTCAAAGAGGGAGAGTTTATTGTCATATCTTTCTAAAATTTGTTTGAGGGAAGAGTTTTTTGTTTGAAGAAGAAGCTATGTAATTCCTTCACAAATGGACATTACTGCATTAGAGATGTTTGTGGCATAAAATCAAAGAGGGGGAAATTTTCTATCAAAGAAAGTGTTATTTTCAAATTTCGTTGTGCTGTGAAATGTTGTGTTTCCATCAATGCAAAAGGGGGATATTGTTGGATACAATTGTCTAATTGTGTGTTGTGGCAGACAATACTTACTGAGCTTAGTTGGTTAGCAAAGTAATTTTCTATGTCTACCGAGCATTCTTAGAAATTACTCTATGTAGATAGTGTCTACCGAGCTCACTCAGGCATCGAAGGAAAATTTGGTAGGAAGTAGTGTTAATTGAGCTCTCATGGTTAATGAAGGAAAGTTAGTGTTCACTAAGTTCACTCGGATGCCAAAGGATTTTGTAAGGTTCGTAGTGTTAACCAAGCTTCTGTTGATTAACACAAGAAATCATTTCAGGATTAGTGTTTACCCAGCAAGGCTGGCCAATGAAGGATTTTGTTAATTTTGGAAATAAATTTTAATTATTTCAAGTATTGATTCTAGCCAATTGAGGTAATAATTATTGGTAATTATAAGTTTTAATTGGGCCAACTTGATAATTTGTAAGGTATAACTAAAAGGTCAAGTCGAGAATTTTAAATGTATGAGAAAGTATGCAAGTGTATTAATTGTTTGGAGAGGAAAGTGTGTGCAAATTTGAAGTATGGTCAAATATCCTTGAGGAGCAACAATGTTTTATTTGATCAGGAAGGATCTAGTGTGAAGTAGAATAGAGATCTGTAATCTGCAATTCAGTTGCATCTCATTTAGGTCATTTCATTGTTACTTTCTTACCATTTTAGCAATGATTTCAAAATCTCTTAGCAGAGTTGGTCTAACAGCTATTTGTAAATCCTCTAATAAGGTGATAGGTCCATTGAAATGTTCTAAAGACCTCTTGCAAGGCCACTCCTAACAAGGTGATTAAATCCTCTAACAAGGTCACACCTAACAGTGTGTTTTGTAACCTTTAACCAGGTTGACTCCTAACAGGGCTCACTTCAGAAGAGTGAAAATCAGTAACTAGTTACTTGGTGGCTTTTCCCATACTGGGTTTCAATGTTAAATTTGGTGTCTCATGTGTTCATGTTATTTCTTTTATGCTTGTATGTTAATCACTGTGAATGTTTAAGATCTGTTAAAGTTAACTTACATTGCATTTACCGAGTTACAACATTTTAAGTATGTTTATTGAGTGACAGCAGTAAATAGTTTTATCAGACATCCAAGGGGTCTGCGGATTTGTTTTTTTGGTAACTAATTTACCCCCTCTCTTAGTTACTCCATCTATATTTCCAACAAGTATGTGCTTAGGGCCATTATTGAATACATATCTCTGGACACTAAATTTGATAGGGTTAGAACCCATCGCTTTGTTTTACTCAATCATTTTCGTTATAGGGTTAATTTTTCCTTTCCATTTTATCTATATTCTTCTGTGCACAAGAGTGTTTCTGGGCACAAGAAAAAAGCTACTTTGAACTTGGCCCTGCATGAGGGTTTACTAATCTTGATTTATGAGCATTTTAAGGCTCAATCTAGGAGTAAAACCCTGGCTCATGTTGGGGTTGCCTTTGAGGACATGAGAAGTTCTAACTTGTCCTCAGACTTGGAAGAGGTTTAGAGTATAAGCTCAGAGGAGGAGGAAGCTTTGCATTCATTCGAAAAGAAGGCAAGGGGTAAAGATAAGGATATGCCTACTACATCAAAGGCACCAAGTAGGAAAAGTCCCAAGGGCCCTGGGCCCAAAATTTTTGTTCGAGGGGAAGAGGAATATAGTGAAGAAGGTGAAGAAATGGATACAGATAAGGAGAATAAGTGCAAGGAATATGAAGATAGGGAGGAGCTAGTTGAAAACCTTAGAAAAAATAGAGGTGGATGAAAGAGGAGAACATACTTTTAGAGGGGAAAACTATTTCTGGTCTAGAGATTTTGATGCTTCCACCCTCTCAAAGTATCCCTTAGAAGCATGAAAAGGAGAAAATGGGGGAAGGAAGTGGAGAGGTGGTTATAAAAGATAGGCGTTTAGCTTGGAAAAATTTCAATGTCAAAACTTCAAAGATGGGGATTGTGATAGAAGCCATGAATTGACAAATCCTAGAAGAAAAAGAGCGAAAGGTCTGGATGGAGGATCTCATTGATCTGGTGGTGGTGGCTATAACTAATAATGTGAGAGAAGTGGAAATGAACCTGCTTAACAACGCAAGAAATTACATGATAGATAATTTCAAATCAATTAAATGGTTGTTTCATGAATTGGAGGAGATAAAAGAAAGAACAAAATGACTAGAAATTGAAAAGGAAGAAATTTGAGAGAGGGAATGTGATAGATCAGGGGTATGCTATCAGGTTGGTTAAAAAAAAGATGAAAAATTTGGAGACTTATAACCATAATATGGCTAACTAGATGATCTCTATTCTGAACTCTCTCAATGAAAACATTGTTACTCTTGTTGGAAAGATGAAAGCTAGGGGTCTTCTAAAGGATAATGAGAAAAAGGACAGAGATGAAGATAGAAAGGATGATGAAACCATCATAGACATATCCCCTAGCCAACTGGATAGGACTTGCTTGAAGAAACATGAGCAAATGGCTAAGGAGTGTCAGAAATCCTATCAAGTGGCAGAAATAATGCAGGACATTGAAAGGAAAGTGAAGGAGTAAGTTGAGGACTATCAATATCTATCTTTTGGCTTTTGGTTTTTGTAGGCTTTTTCCTTGGATTTTTGTTTGTCTTTCGATCTGGCCTTTTGGCTAGCTATAGTATTGTTTCTGGGCTTTTGTTGTTTTATTTACAACTCTATATTGTGTAACAACTTTTGGGTTTCAGGATCCCTGTAAAACCTATTTTTCTTATCAAAAACATCTATGCCTTAATTTTTGATTGAAATAAATTAGAAGAATGACAAAGTCCTACGATGGAGAAACACATACTAAATTTCTTGTAACAACTGTCATCGCACATCTAAATGGTGTTATGAAAATTGAGCAAGTTGTGGAATAAATCTTTGTTTTATTGAACTTTGTGATCCTACCACTAATCATGCACTAACATGAGACTATTATTGCACATGATGACCTTAACTTTGAATTTCCTAAAAAAATTGTAATAAGAAACTGTGGAATTAAAAGTTTCATGCTGAATAGAGCATCAATCTTGAGGAAAAGGCAGTGTTTGTCTAGAATGCCCATGGCCATGAGTTGATTAAATGATGTTTGGGAAACAAGCCATAAAAAGACATTTCAATATTAATTGCAGAGTAAATTTTATTCTACACTTACAACTTGTTTAACATTAATAAAAATAGAAAAATATGCCAGTATCTTGACCCTCCATTACTATTGATGCTAGAGATGGAGAGCACAATAAATCAATTTGCTAAGTTCATGATATATGGAAACTTTGTACATATGTAACAATATGTTTTAATCATTATTTTGGGGAAAGAATCATGTGACAGTTGTGTGTAGATGGATTTCTCGTGGTTTATATTAAGACGTTATCTTATTTTAAATCAATCTTGTTTATTAAAGTTAAGTTTGTTTAAAAGTAGATGGATTTCTTGTGGTTTATATTAAGAAATATTATTTTAAATTAATTTTGTTTATTATAAATGAGTTTGTTTGAACTATTATATATGAAATATGGATCAATGAATTTGACTTTACAATTATAGCTGAATACTAATAAAATCAAATACTATAATCATATATATTACAAAAATATATCATTAGAATAAACTAAAGAATTTCTTTAATGAAAATTTGTAAAACATTATAATATTATAAGTTCTACGCATAAAAAACAAGCTAAATGAAAAACTCGATGAGTGAGTATATCTAAAATAGAGCAATATTAGATTACGGGATCCTTCATGAATGCTCAATATTTTTTTTTTTTTATGGAGGGTTCAGACTTGTGAGGCAGCCCAGCGAGGCACAAAGCTTGCAAGCTACCAACCAGCGAAGGCCACCATTAACTTTTAGGTACCCGATACAGGCCATGCTCAATGTTGAAAATATATTCATTAATAAAGAGAGCCATTTAAAAATTCATTTTTTATGACATTCCAACGTAAGGAAAATTCATAAATAATTTCTCTTGTATTTGTCAATCCACATCATTTGAGTTTCCGCACACATCGTCGGCTTGGTTGTTTTGTCCACCATTAGATTAATTTTCAAAATTGACAAATTCAATGTCAGGACTAACAATTAACCTAGTCTGCACACCTACATTTAACTATGAATGGAATATTGTCTTCTTGAAACGATAATAATACTACAGTGGAGGCGTGTGCATTTCTATAGGCTCATTTGAATTATTTGTAGGCGGTCTTGTTTTTGTCAGCAAAATCGTCAACTTATTTTTTTTAATTAATTTTTTTCATTATAACAGAAAACTTAACAATATGAATTCATATGGTTTTGCTTATAGAATATTTTTTAATATATATTATAGATTTTATGTATAGATTTTTACTTTCAAGAATGGTTATGCACGGTTATTTTTATTTGTATCTGTTAATTATTGCTAAAATTTTAAAATAGAAAATAAGAAGTAATGTGGAGTTTAAGATATAGGTAAGTAATGTTTCATCTTAGAAAATAGCTCTTCTAAATGATTATGAGAGATTCTTTTTTTCAAATTTACTTATATTGTGTGCTCTTGGATAAATTGATATTATCTTTTACTGCATTCTATATTAAACTTCAGAACAATTTCTTTTAGTAGTATTGCTTTCTTCCGTATGTAATCAATATGAAAATTGTTACTCTTAGAGCAGCAAGATTCCAAGTACTTCCTTAAAAATGGCTCCACCTTTTACTAAATTACATTATTATTACATTATAACTAGACAATTTTTAGGAGTAAAAAGATAATTATAAATTATGGAAAATTAACTCGTATAGATAATTTCTAATAGAATTTAATTTTTGGGTGTTTGTGATATGACCTCCTTCTACAATTACTAGTGATTATTTTATAGGCTCTATTGAAAATACATTCTCTATTATATTTTGAGTGATTTACTTAGTTATTTCTAATAATTAATCTGTACAATTTTAGTATTTTAGTATTTTACCTTAATTGATAAAAAAAAAACCATTATTGACCATTAAATCATTTTTGACCAAAGTATCAACTGCATTCAATACCTCTTAAAATGATAAAAATATGTTGAGGTTAGAACATTCACCATGTATTGTACGGTTTAGCTTATCATTAGAATGCGATTTTTATTTGTACGTAAAATGTATTATACGGTTTAGTTTATCAAGATTGCTACTTCATTCATGAAATATGATTGGTGTGCGCTATTCTCAGCTAGAATTCATATTATTTTTTCCTGTAATATACATGCAGTACCTATTTCTCTCAGTAGTCCTAAGTAGTTTAATCTACTTTTAAAAATTTGGACACTGTACTTTCAATAGACTTTCGGAACTGCAATAAAATATATAAAGACATTGTATTGTATTGTATGTCACGACGAAGCATCGTTTATCAAATTTGAATTGTATTGTAAGTCTTCAAAATCAGGGCCTTATTTCAGCTGAATTAATTTATACATTAACATTGAGAACATTTATAGTAGGGATTCAATTCTTGTATCCGGAATAATGGGATTCTTGTATGTGGCCGCGGAGAAGGAAAGGAAGAGACAATGAAAGTTAATGGAATGGATCAGAGGGAAATCTGTGGAAGAGGGACTGGGGTTGGAGTTGTGGGAGAGTAGACCAGCGTGCCATCTATGCGTCTCACCACTTCTTTATTTCTCTTCGCCCACCACTTGCGAGGGATGAGGAGGCTCTCAATCAACAACTCAGAGTGTTTGTTAACTAGAGCTGGATCCCTTCCTGAAGGCTTAAAGGGCAGCTTGTGACTCCCTTGAAACCCATCGAGTGCGTGCAAATAAACCTCCAAGTTGTGGAAGTTTGCAGGGTTGAGCGTGTGCTTCAGGAAAGGCGACCTGGTGCTGTTTAAAGCGATCTCAACTCCTACATGAACATACGCCCATGGAAGCCACCGCAGAAGCGTCGTCAGGCATCCCATTTTTTCATTGAAAACTACCCCAGGAATTTTGGGAACCAAATCCCTGTGGTTTACCACACGCAGCACTTTGACGCCAATCTCTTCCAAATGATGGGCGAACGACAGATTCCCTACGCGAGGAGATGCGAAGGAAAACACCGTGACCGGGATCGAAGTCCAGCCGTATTTATTCACCATGGTTTCCTTGATATCATATGCGCTCAGTGTTGCCAGTGCAGCTCCCAAGCTGTGCCCAGTGAATGTTATGCTGAATTCTTCTTCTCCTTGCTCCTTGTACTTGTTCACTAATCTGCTTATCTCCCCCGTTACAATTTCCCTTGCGCTGAGCGTGCATCTAACAGAGTCTTCGTCGGTGGAAGTATAGCAGCTGAGAAACCCCTTCTCAATCCTCACATCTGGATTTGAGATGGTTTGGATGTTGGAACATGTTGTCGCCTTTGATGTCAGAATGGGAACCAATATGTCTCTCAGATTTTGCATCCACTCGAAGGCAGTTTGGGTGCCTCTCCATGCAACAACGATGTCACGTCTTCCCAGTCTCTTTATCTCAACTGGGTCACTGCAAACCGCAATATAACCCATCCAGGCAACCCCTTCCTTTGATTCCTCGCCAAAAATGGAGTCCAAAAGACTCGTATTGGCGTATATGTATTTGGTGACTTCATATCCACGCCCACACTTTAGCAGTTCCAGTCGCTGGCCGAGATTGCTTTTGCTGCGCGTACAATTCCCATAATATGTGGAAGATGGGGTGTTGTCAAATGAATCGTAGCACTGCTGTGCAAAATCACCATATCTGAGTATCTCTGCTTTGAGAAAGGGGTTAATGGGATTCAGCATACCATTCCAGTTATTTGCCCCCTGGATATCTCGCCACATATCAGAGACCTTTAATTCATGGTTTGTTTTGTCTTCAACATCTCCATTGATTTTGTTGTGTGGAGATATGATGTTACTATGACCCACAACTAAATGAGATAGCACCATAATTGCAGCTCTCCAGAAAAGAATAAATAAAATCGTCTTCTTTATAGTTAATACAGAGATCTCTTTTTGATGTTCTGATTCACAAATTTCCTTCGTTATAAAAGTTCCAACGCAGTGGATATAAATAGAGAGTGTAACATGGGATAAGGAAGATGGAAGAATTTGAATAGGCTTTGCATTCCGTTGACCTGGCCTCGATTGCTGTGTCAAAGTAAAATTGAGAATTTGTTGGTCAAAGTAATTGCCGTCCGCGCGTATAAATCGTGCAGCAAAATACCTTGAAAAAGTAGAGTCTGAAAATAATGGCTGAAATATCGTTATCTCGGTCGCCAAGGCGGCAAAAGATTTATTGTATTCTTAACTTCAAATTTTCGGGTCAAAAATTTCAAGAGGAAAGTTATTAACTTTCGACTTCATATTTGGGGGATGTGGACATTGATGATAAGCTCGAGGATAAGTTGTATATGTGGACAAGAGAGTGTATCTTTCATTCTATTTTTGTACTAGATTATATCATGTAGTATGTCATGTCAATTGTCTATACAATTAGACAAGCTTGACTATATTAATAAATTTAATTTAATATTATATTAATTTGTGTATTGAATATATGTATTATTGATCATATTTATTAATTACTTTAGACTTTTATAAAATGTGAAGTTTTTATATTAAATCAATTTGAAACCATATAAAATAAAAGTTTTAAATGAAAGAACATTGTTCAATTTTGACTGTGTTTATTAATTGCTTTTAAAATATATATAAATGTGAATTTTCTATGTAAAGAAAAATGTATTATTGACCATATGTATCAATTAATTTGTAATCATAATACATCTACTTTTTCTTCATATTTGGAGAATGTGGATATTGATGATAAGCTCGAGGATAAGTTATCTATGTGGTGATGAGAGTGTACCTTTCATTCTATTTTTGTACTAGATTTAATATCATATACTATGTCATGTCAATTGTCTATACAGCTAGATAACCTTGACTATATTAATAATTTTAATTTAATATTATATTAAAATGTAACCGATTTGTGTATCAAATATAATGTCTTATTGACCATATTTATTAATTACTTTGGAATTGTATGAAAATGTGAAGTTTCTATATTAATTAATTTGAAACCATATAAAATATAAATTTTTAATGAAGGAACATTGTTCAATTTTGACTATTTTTATTAATTGCTTTTAAAATATATATAAATGTGATTTTTTTGTGGAAAGAAAAATGTATCATTGATCACATGTATCAATTAATTTGTAATCATAATACATCTATTTTTTCTTTCTGTATTAAAAATATGTTCAACATGTATTTTGTTCTTACATAGACATCATGAACAATTTATTTGTCTTTTCTATATAATTTATGCATTCATTTTATTCAATATAAATTCAAAACTAATGATAAGCTTCACAATGAGTTGTCTCTATGCACATGGGATATTATATTTCCTTCCATTTTTAATACATTTAATAACATATGTCAATTGTTTATGAAACCATACAATTTTGATTATATTTATTAATTAATTTAAAATGTAAGTATTCTATGTACAAAACACGAGATGTTTAAGTAAGAATGATAACTTCAAAATATGTCTCAACAATACCATCAAAATGCAAAAGGTCTACATGAAGCATTATGGTCTATCTAGTGTTTGTGGGAGGAGATGTAGAGGAAGGGAATTAATAAATCTACTTCTGGTGATTCTAATGACATAAAGGATGAAGACCACTCCTTTTTTCCCTTTTTGGGTTGGAGGAAGCCTTTTCTCCTTAGCATTCCTTTGGTTACCATGGACTAGGGTCGCCTTTATAGATTGCAGTTTGATTCTCCTAAGGCACTTATGAGCAACAATAATCCTAGAGATCTTGGAGAGCTATGGCATAGGAGGTTGGGCCATATTCATCATGGAGCACTTAGATTGCTTCGTGAGACCGTGACAGGTGTTCCAGAGGTGAGCACAGAGCACTACGATGTATGTAAGGGATGTGTGTTGGGGAAGTTTGCGAAAGAATCTTTTCCAAGGAGTGGCACTAGATCTAAGGGTGTTCTTGATCTAGTACATTCAGATGTTTGTGGACCAATGTCAATGAAATCTCTCAGAG
Organism: Cupressus sempervirens; assembly: GCA_028749045.1. Lineage (NCBI taxonomy): Eukaryota > Viridiplantae > Streptophyta > Pinopsida > Cupressales > Cupressaceae > Cupressus > Cupressus sempervirens. The sequence continues at coordinate 53,739,343 of CM053791.1, forward strand.
GATATGAGTACTATGTTACTTTTATTGATGACTTCTCTAGAAAGACCTGGATATACTTCTTGAAGACTAAAGATGAGGTTTTCAGTCGATTCCAAGAGTTCAAGGCTCTTGTGGAGAACTCGACAGGAAAGAAGATAAAGGTTCTTCGGTCAGACAATGGAGGCGAGTACAAAGGAAATGTCTTTCAGGAGTTCTGCACCAGAGAAGGAATCAAGGAAGAATGGAGTGTTCCTTACAATCCACAGTAGAATGGAGTTGTTGAGAGGAAGAACCATTCTATATCGAAGGCAGCAAGAGCTATGCTACATGACCAGGACATGCCCCATTACTTATGGGCAGAGGCGTGTAATACAACAGTCTACATTCAGAATAGAGTTCCACACAAGGTGCTAGGGAAGATGACACCAGAGGAGGCTTTCACAGGGAAGAAGCCAGATGTTAGTCACTTCAGGATATTCGAGAGTTTGGGATATTGTCATATTCCTGGAGATACATGTACAAAGTTAGATCAGACTGCAGAGAGGGGGTACTTTGTTGGGTACAGTGAGACCTCAAAGGCATGCAGGATTTTCATTCCGGGGACTAAAAGAGTTATTGTCAGACGGGATGTCAAGTTCATGGAGGACAAGGCATTCAAGAGATCCAGAGATTTGCCAGCAGATGATCAGAGTGAGCAGCGAACAGAAGCTCCAAGACCAAGTCAAGGGCATCAAAGCTCAAGTACAGTTACCAGTACGAGTGTAGACTCAGTTAGTGAAGATTCACAGAGTATGGAGCAACAGGTGCAACAGGAAATGCATCTGGAAGACTTAGAGGTTGACATTTCATCCTCTACAGTTGGTAGCAGGAACCATGTGGTTCCAGATACACAAAGGGATACTCAGGAGTTTGTGGGAGCTCCTAGGAAGAGTACTAGATAGCGAAGACAACCAGCCAAGTTCAATGACTATGTGGCATTAGTTAGTCAGTTGGTAGATAGTGAGCCTTCTAGCTATCAGGAAGCTGCAGAACATTAGGTATGGCGAGATGCTATGGTTGAGGAATATTCTTCAATAATGCAGAATGATGTGTGGGAGGTAGTACCTAGACCAACAGATAGGGCTGTAGTTGGATCACGCTGGATCTATAAGATAAAGCACGGTGCAGATGGTAGCATCGAGAAATACAAGGCTAGGTTTGTGGCAAAGGGGTTCTCTCAGAAGGAGGGAATAGACTATGAGGAGACATTTGCTCCAGTTGCCAGGTATACTTCTATACGAGCTGTAATCTCACTTGCAGCACAGATGGGATAGCAGATCCATCAAATGGATGTCAAGATAGCATTCCTCAATGGTGAGTTGAAGGAGGAGGTATACATAGAACAACCAGAAGGCTTTGTAGCACACAACAAAGAGACCCACGTGTGCAGATTGAAGAAAGTTGTTCGACTACATACATACCTACAGATGAGTAGGTAGAAGACATTCTAACGAAGGCTTTGGGAAAGGCCAAATTTATCTTCTTCAGAGATAAGATGGGTGTCATGCAGAACAGCTTCCTCGCTAAGAGGGAATATTAATTATTGTTAGTTGGACAGCTGTTATTTCTGACCCGAAAATAGCAGCACTATTTATGGGTAGCTTGGACAGCTGTTCGTCCTTATCTATGAATAGCGGTTGTATTTATGGTTGGTTTGAACAGCTGTTTGTCCACTTGCCAAAAATTAGTAAATGGTTATTATTTACTAATTTTAGTGATTCCTTTTGGACACTTTGCAACCAATTCTATTATTGGCTGTCGAGTTGTCTTAATCTCAGCCGTTGGTTAGATTTAATCTCGGTCGTTGGTTTACCAACAGGAGTAGTATAGAAAGGGGTCATTGGGTCATTTGGATGTGAAGCGTTTTGGAGAAGCAGTTTGTAGTGTTAGCAAGGGCGCAGTGTTAGCGCAGGGATAGCAGTGAGAAATATCAGCGGGAGAAATTAGGAGGTTGTCGGAGTTCTGCCAGTGTGAGGCAAGGAATTTTCTATCTCTTGATTTGCTAAAGTTTAATATAATTTCTCATCTGTAGAACTGGTTTTCCCTTAGGGGTTTTTCCAGGGACAATTTGTCCGAAAATATTGTGTTGATTCTGTTGCCCATTTCTTTCCATATTTTAAGTGAAGTTGCAGTTGTGTTATTTTTCAATATTAGCTAGGAATTTGTTTTCATCAGTTTAATAATCATTTATGATAGGAGATTAATAATCAGTGACTGCAATAGTTTGATTTTTCACATCTTCATCGGTGGAAGTATAGCAGCTGAGAAACCCCTTCTCAATCCTCACATCTGGATTTGAGATGGTTTGGATGTTGGAACATGTTGTCGCCTTTGATGTCAGAACGGGAACCAATATGTCTCTCAGATTTTGCATCCACTCGAAGGCAGTTTGGGTGCCTCTCCATGCAACAACGATGTCACGTCTTCCCAGTCTCTTTATCTCAACTGGGTCACTGCAAACCGCAATATAACCCATCCAGGCAACCCCTTCCTTTGATTCCTCGCCAAAAATGGAGTCCAAAAGACTCGTATTGGCGTATATGTATTTGGTGACTTCATATCCACGCCCACACTTTAGCAGTTCCAGTCGCTGGCCGAGATTGCTTTTGCTGCGCGTACAATTCCCATAATATGTGGAAGATGGGGTGTTGTCAAATGAATCGTAGCACTGCTGTGCAAAATCACCATATCTGAGTATCTCTGCTTTGAGAAAGGGGTTAATGGGATTCAGCATACCATTCCAGTTATTTGCCCCCTGGATATCTCGCCACATATCAGAGACCTTCAATTCATGGTTTGTTTTGTCTTCAACATCTCCATTAGTTTCATTAGTTTTGTCATTTGGAGCTCTTGAGAAAAGAATAAATAAGATCCTCTGTCTTCTAGTTAATACTGAGATCTTTTTTTGATGTTCTGATTCGCAAATTTCCTTCCTTATAAAAGTTCCAACGCAGTGGATATAAATAGAGAGCGTAACATGGGATAAGGAAGATGGAAGAATTTGAACAGACTTGGCATTCCGTTGATCTGGTCTCGATTACTTTGTCAAATTAAAATTGGGAAATTAAAATCGAGAATTTGTTGGTCAAAGCAATTGAAGTGAATTGCCGTACGCGCGTTTACCTCGTGCAGCACAATATCTTGCAAAAGTATAGTCTGAAAATAATGGCTGAAATATCGTTATCTCGGTCGCCAAGGCGGCAAAAGATTCAAAGATTTATCGTATTCTTAACTTAAAATTTTGCGCGTCAAAGTTTTCATCGATGAAAATTATTTCGACTTCATATTTGGGGAACTTGGATATTGATGATAGGCTCGAGGATAAATTGTCTGTGGAGATGAGAGTGTACATTTCATTCTATTTTTAAAGTACATTTAATAGAGTGTCAAATGTTTACACAGCCATACAACTCTGACTATATTTTATTAAATATTTGAAATTATATACAAATGTAATTATTTTGTGTATGAATATAATGAATAATTGATCATATTTATTCATTATTTTAGAATGTTATAAAAATGCAAAGTTTCTATGGATATCACAAAATGCACTTTTAATCATGTATGTTAGTTAATTTGAAATAAGATAAAGTACATATTTTCTATGGAGAGAATATTTTACAATTTTGTTCCCATTCATTAATTGCTTTAAAAATATGAATTTCAATATAAGAATCAATGTATTATTTTATATATATATATATATATATATATATATATATATATATATATATATATATATAATCAAAGTACAATTTATTTTTCTTATTGACTTGAAAATGCATTCAAACGTATATTTTGTTCTTAAATAGATGTGCAACTTGATGCTAGTAACTTACCCAAGAGGAGATATCAATAAATTTGGTAAATTAAAAAGAATGTTTGATTTGTAGTATAGAGCTATAATCATATTTTAAAATCATATTTAGCTCATGTAGAAAACTACAAAAAACAAAAAAACAAATTATTTTTAATCTCATGTAAGGAATTTGAATAGGACTTTGAACCAAGTTAATCTCATTTATGTATGGAAATTATAGTTCTAATACTAATAATGGTCTCACATAGATACATCATGTGTAAAAATAAGATCAAATATCTATTCATTTACTTCCGTAATGGAAAACATGGACCCATTGTAAAAATTGTTGTGGTTACCTAATAGACTCTCAAACAATATACTTACTTATTATTTTAGTTTTCACCTCTTCAAGACAAACATTAGTGTGTTATACCTCTACTTCATTTATGAAAGTAAAGATTATAATCTCTATTATCATAACAAGACACAAATGTCATTTGCTTAGTAGCATATTACCATTAGTTTATGTTCCATTATTGAAGCATGGAATTAGGACATTAACTTTTTAAATTTATCAATGAATTTTTACTTTTATTAATGAGCTTGATCACTTCTTTGCAATGATTATCACTATAAACCTTTCTCTACTATTACTATGGAAATATTAATACATCATTTTTATTTTATTCATTGATTTTACTCTTTCTAACAACTCATGTGCATGATTTTCTATTATTATGTGTCTTTATTGATGCATTATTTTATAATACATAGTTCTTCACTACTCTTGTGATAGGAAAAAAGTTTCTAGGCTATTATTCCATTGTCTAGATCATTCATTGCATTTCCATCCCTTGTACTAGAAATTTTTGGTTTAGATCCTCTTATGGATAATATCTTTTCTATTATCCAACTCACACTTTTCTTTCCACGACAATGACAAACTAGACTAGGTCTAGAGTTGTGTGTCTTTTTGGTCTTTTTTGTTCTTGATCATAGTTGTATTGATAACTATCCTTGTTCCTTGGAAATCCTTCATAGAGCTAATATATATTTCTCTTGTTATGGATAGTTGGGTCAATAATGATATTTTCACCCTTAGAAACATGGTAAATAGTCTTGAGATGAAGCTTGAGGAAGAAGTAAATTTAACGTGATTCAGAAATTGTGATAAATTATTAAATTATTTAGAATAAATGAAGGGTGGTGGGTTGAATCGGTTACTCAAGGTCCACAAGTGCCATTTGAACAATCAAATAATTAAGCATATTATGTTCAAGATTATCATGTTGTAACTTGGTCTCTACTATAAACTTATAAACAACATTCAAACACTTTAACATATTATGTTCAACATTATCATGTTGTAACTGGGTCTCTACTATAAACTGATAAACAACATTACTAGTAGTTCACTGTCCTAATATAACAGACTTGCTAAATGTAAACATTTGAAATATAAAACACCATAAATCATTCAACACATATTTGACACTAGGATTTAACATGGAAACCCAATTTGGGAAAAACCACTAGCACATATCATTACTTTTCCACTCTTTTGAAGTGAGCCCTATTAGGAGCCAACCTTGTTAAAGTTTACAATAAATATTTTTAAATGTCATGTGGTTAGAGTATTTAATCACCCTGTTAGGAGTGCCTTATCAGAGGAATTTAGAGCATTCCATTAGAATGTTACCTTGCTAATGGAATTACATAGATGGTTAAGTCCTTCAATGACTGTTAGATCAACCTTTGATTAAAAGGATTTCAATAAAAACTATTTACAATGATTAGAAAGAAAATTGTAGGGTTTGACTTGTAAGATTAGTACTCACTTTGTAGTTTAGTTCATGTGTTGATTCACTGATAAGATTTCCTTGTACATCTATGCTTGATTTTCTTGGCAAACATTCAAAGAATCATCCTTCTCTTCACAAAAAACTTAAGTGTTCTACTCAAATTCACTTAATAACATCAACAACCTTTCTCCATTTCACTAGAAACACACACAACTTATCTTTTGTATTCTTTTCTTTGTATATCTCATTTTTTATCATACTAAATTTCATCTTTGTACCTCCTTAAATAAGTACTTCTGGTCCTTTGCCAGTTTCTATGATCACCATACATCTTAGAGTTTATGATCTGATCCAATATATTCATTGTATCTGTTCATATCTATCTCTTTTGTAGAAACATCTCATCAAATTCATTCATTAGGTATCTTACCTAATCCTTTCCTTGAATTAAATTATCCAACTCATTAATCTTATCTTCAATATGCTTTCCATATCCTAATAAATCAACTATGTCAATTGGAAATAATGATTTCTCATATGTATTCAATATACTATCACTTGGCCATTACTAAGTTTTTATAGTTGGTCAACAATGAGTTGCTCAATCACTATAGAACTTCTAGTTCAGCATCAATACTATCACTTGGTCAACACTAGCATCACTCAGCATGAATTCCAAAGTTCCTTGATCTTTTACTCTCTTCCTCAGCCAAGATTAACATAAATGATCTATCTCTACTTTCACTATCAAAATTTGAACATCAACATGAATTAAAAAATCAATTTTTCTTGTCATTCCTTGCTATAGGTTTCCATTAGGGTTTCCTTTCTCATCTTTCCCTTTGAGTGGCCTAGGTGGAAAAATAATAGAAATGTAAATTTTTAATTGTGCTAGGTGATTAGGATGGGAAGGGTAAGTTAATGCATTCCCTAGATGAGAGAGAGAGAGAAACAATTCTATTCATAAGAAATCCTAACTCTATAATCATGTGTATTCCATTGATGACATGATACAAGTAGAATGAACATATTATAGGCATATCTAGGAAAATGATAGTGAAGAATACAAGGACCATGGTTAAAGAACATGGTACAAAACACAAAGAACAAGCTAGAATCAAGATAAATTGATCTCGATGTAGAGTGGGCACTAAAGAATGAAAAACTATTAAAGAAAATGGTCAACGGTGGTGAAGACCAGTGTTGATCTTAGATTGATAGTCTAAATTACAAATAAATGTCTATGTCCAAATTTTGAAAGATCTCATGATTGAAACTTGGTTTTCGTTTGAAAAATTTTAAGTTGTGAAGTAGCGAGAGCTAACAACAATAGTCAAGGTTTGAACAATCACATCATCGCAAGGAGTGAAGACTTACTTCATATTTAGGTCATGAAGGAGTGAATTTTCTTCATCACATCATTGCAAGAGTTAGTAGATGACTTAAAGTTTAAGTTGTGAGGGTGCAAACAAAGATAGATCAAATGAGTAAGATGATAGAAGGAAGAAAAAAATGGCAACATAGTTAAGACTTTTCAAGTCATGACTATTCAAAAAAAAGAACATGACAGTTAAAGATCAAAGGTTATCGCATTGTCATAGGCATTTAAGATTAACCATGAGTTAAGGAAGTGAAGAAGTGAAAGATGTTCATTGTAGCTTTGTAGGGTTAAATAGCAAGTCAAAGTTTTAAGTAGCAATCTTGCAAATGTGGTAACAATTAAACTCAAAATGGTCTTCATAGTGTTCTAAGGAGTTAATGTTAACTTTCAAGGAATGTTGTGAGGGTGCAAAAGGGGTGCTACATGTCAAGAAAGCATAATGTGGACCCACAAAAATTAGTATGAAGGATAAATCTCAGCGAGTGATCAAGCACAAAATTAATGACACTTCTTTCATTTCAAAAAGTTTTCCTATAAGTACAATTAGTGTATCATCATAAAGCATAATGTAAAGTGAATTCAAGAGTCTCAAAACTTATGAAAAGAGGAAATAGCCATGATTGGATCCTCACATGATTTAGGAAGTGATTAGAAAGTTAATTTACAAAGTTGTATCAAGTGATCAAAACAATCAGATTTAAAAGCTAACGCAACATCATGAGTGAAAGAAATGCTAAGTCCCAGACTGCGATGAAGATGCAAGGTAGTCAATTGATTGGTCATTGTTGAATCTTGAATCATGACCTCTTTGTCAAACTTTGAATGATTGTAGCACTACATACATTTAGTTAAACTCTCAATTTTAAGTTGTAGAGTAGTGGTGAGGTTAGGATGAAGCTATTAACATTATCACAAGTGGTTAATATTAACTTAGGTTTAAATCAATAAAGGAACCAAAAAATGCAATCACACCATCACAAGGTTAAGTTATGAGTTAAGCTTTTAAGTTTTAAGATTGCAAAGGAAGGAAGTAGGTAAGTTTAAATGGTTATCACAATGTCATGGGTTAAAGGTATTGAAGACATTTTTAAGTTGTGAAATAGCAATGTAGTCTGATTCAAAAGGTTTTGGTACTTCACAAGTTTGAAACTATAGTTAAGAATATAAGTAGTGATGTGGAAATATGACATCAAAATAATCATTTCTCTATGTCACTATAGTTAATGAATTAAGAGATGAAAGGTCTACAAAGCTATGACATTGTCAAAATTAAAGGTTTTTCCATCTCATAAAGGATTCTCTCTTAGTTAGTTTTAATGTGGCAAAGGCATGATAATGTTTAGTGTGTAGTCATCACTACTTCACCATAGTTAATAAAAGGGAATAGTGAGTAGTTGTGAGGTTGAGATAAAGGCTTAAAAGAAGTATTCTCACAGGTCAACATGGCCAATGAATTAATAGAGATGCTTGATGACTGGATGAGTTGATCTAATAACATAATTATCCCTAAATTCAAGGGTTCAAACAAAGTAACTAGTGCCATGAAAGCATACATAGCCAAAGTAGTTACTCCTAAAAGACATGGTTTCTTATCATTCTTCTAGATATCTTCCTTTCTCTCATTCTCCTTCTTTTATAGTGATCTATAGTGTTATGATCAATCTCTATAATGGACAATGCTTCAAGCTTGTCATATTTTTAGTCTTTATGTTTAGAGATAATTTGCAAATGTAATCACCCAATGTAACTGGTCATTCTAGAAAGGCCTATAAATGTAATCTTTTGAGAAGTTGATAAGATTGACAAGATTCACTATGGGAAAATCCCTATAGATGGGACTACTGCATGTGACTCTAAGTTCATTTTAAGTTTTGTTGTTCATTTAGATTGGATAGGAGTACATGGAATGAATGTGTTTGTGTGCTAGAAAAATGTGCAAATTGCTGGAAGCCTATGGAATCAAGTTAATTTAAAAGAAATTCACAAAAGCAACCAACAAACCAAAGTTCCAACCACCTCTAATACTCAACAAGGGCAGCTATGTGTAGCCATTGGTTGTGTATCTCTGATGGAGGGTATGTTTGGTATGCTCTCACAAACACAACAATAAGTAAATCCCTTGTGTGGAAGTGAAAATGTGAGTGTGAGTGCAAAGTGAATGTGCAATATGATCCTAGACTATATGAAAAGAAGAATACTTTCAAGATATGACTATGGAGGAAGTCACACTCAAAGGTATTCTATGACGGAATGAACATGGAATTATGAAAACTATCTAGAGATGTAAGCTATAACTAAATAAAAACTAAAGCTAAAATGTAAACTAAATATGCAAGATGCAAGCTATAACTAGAATGAAAGCTAAACTAGAATGTAAACTAAATATGCATGCACAACAAAAACTAAGATGCAATACAAAATGCAAATCTTACCAACTATAAAATCACTAAGATGCAGCCTATGAACTCCATATGAAAATGTACCTATAATGCAAGCTCTCAATGTGGTGATTCTAGACTCAAAGTGACGACGTATCAATGCAATCCATTAATCCTCTATATGCAATGCTTGAGACAAGGCTTCTATTTAAAGACTCTCATGAAACATCTAGAGGGTGTCTAGGAGATAAAGATAATGATAAGGATTAACAATTAAGCACCTTATCTCCTTATCTCATATCTTTGGTTGGGAGGATAAAATGATGAGGTGGCACATGTGTGTAGAAAGTTCTCAAGTTGTAGACACCATGTGCTTAAAAAGAAATGCAAACCCTTATGATGACAACTCATAAGAGTACATGTACTCTTAGTATTATAGATTAAATTAAATAAAATTTAATTTAATTTAGGTCTAGAAGAAATTAATAGGATATGGAGGATTTTAAATAAATAAAATTTATTTTAAAAAGAAGAATATGTGGAGGATCATGTGTTAATTTAAATTAACACATTAGAGCTAGGAGTATTTAAATTAAATTTAAATACTTAGACAAAAATAAACTTATTTAATTAAAATAATTTAATTAAATAAGTAGAGGAATGTGACTAGTACTAATTAGATTAATATAGTCATTTAGGACAATTTTTAGTGTATACAGTGTTAATGTTACAAGTTTTAAATGAAAGTGAATGAACTTGGTTTTATTTCCTTTGTTCAAAAGAGTGTATGTCTTACTCTCTTCAACATAAGCATGTCTTCTATTCTCTTTGTTGTTCATCGTAATCTATGTGTTTAGTTTAGTTCATTACATAAGGAAGCTGGAAATTAATGTGTGGAGTAGTAGAAGGGAAAAAAATCTAGGTATTGTCAAAATATTAGCTAATTGCATAATCCAAGAAGTACATGTTTCATCATCTCTTTCTCTCTTTTTTACTTTTGTAGTTAGACTTGCATGTCTTTTTCTATACATTGTTAGTCTAATTAGATTTCATTTTGTGAGTCAATCCCCCTTCTCTCCCTAGGTTGTCCCAAGTATTGAGAAACTTGGTTTTTACCTCTTGTGCTCTCTGGTTAAGAGCATACCCCCAAAACCTGAAAGACAAATTCATTGCATTTCTTGCACTCATAATGGAGTTATACCTTTCAATTCAGGAGTCTTTGATAGATTACTACATTGACCCATTTGATTGTTAGCTTCTTCATTTTCCATAAGTCATTAGGCAAGTCAAGAGTCTAGGTATAAACTAAAATATCAAGCAAGACAAAATGTTACCCAACACAACATAAATACCATCATAAACCAACCTATTCCAAATTGCAAATTGGGTTCCTTACTTACCTAAGCCTTGGAGATATTAATTTTTTTTAATAAGACAACTTTTGGCCACATATTTAGGGAAGAAGATGCTCTATAGATAAATTAGCTAATAAGGGTGTGGAAGGTGTTAATGAATTTTTTTTTTATCATCACCCATATATTCCCTAATTCCTACCCCTCTTTATTGATAATTGTATATTTAATAACTTTCTAACCTTATTATTTAAGTGTTATGAAATCTGATGTGATCATCCTTTGGTAAATCTTCCATTTATTTGAATTTTAAGAACTAGTTTTGTACTTTATCTTTTGACTTGATGGCATGTTCTTTCTTGGCTGAGATCACTCCTTCCCCATTAGGCTTCAAAATCCTTCTTGGTTCATGGCATTTATTGCTCCTATTACAATAGATATGACTAAGAATTTTGTCCATGTGAGAAACAAGGACCTTTTGGAGAGTTGTCCTCTACTGCATTGCAGTCTAGTGTATCAATTTCCGTAACAAATTCAGCTCTAATGATAGCATTATGGCCATGTTATTTGTAACTTCTAAACATTTTTATGTGGATAATGCTCTCATTGTTAGGTTAAGTAGGGAATTCTTTGACAAAGAGATGCTTGGGGGTCTTGACAAAGTCTTGATGAATACCAGAGGGGATCTCACTATCCCTCTTCCTCTAAATTATAATCTAATGTATGTCAGAGAAGATTTGGTCCCTATTTACCCCATTATTTTTATAGAAGGTCCTACAAGTTTCTAGGAGGATAGGGTGGTCTATGAAATGGACCAAGGATTCCTTCTATTCCTTTTTGCTTCATGGGATCCTATATGCGATGAGGACTACATTGAAGGTTACTTTGAAGAGGAAGGAATTCTACATTAGTGGTACATGTGTGCTGCCATTGAAGAACTTAGAGAGGCCTTCAGGAAAGAATAAAAAATAAAATTCTATTTTTATCATTCTTTTTCAATCTGAAACTAGTTTATAGATTTAAATTTTCATATAGAAAAAGGACTTTGAACTTTAAGCTTTTAAAATTTACCTACTCACGATTATCACTATGAACCTAGTACAATTAATGAGATGCATTATGGGATTTAATAATTAGCTTTAACTTCATTGGAAATCTTCTTATGTGATTCTATGTTCTCCACAATTTTTGTTGAATTTTTTTAAGAGTTTAGCCTAGGTGTCTATCATTACTGTGGAGCTTTTGATATATCAAAGAGCGTGCTTTCAGAATTAGCAAAATCATTATGTTTTATCTTGAATAGTGGTTATTTGAAGCAATGAATTATCAAGTTGTCACCATTGAAATTTTTTGAATAGTCTTTTGATATAGGGATAGAATGATTTTTAAATTTTTTCCCCTTCCTTCCTCAAATATTTTACATTGGATTTTATGATACACCAAATGACTTCTATAAGTTCACTGCTTCATGGATTGTCTTTAAAAGGATTTGTAAGTTTTTCATTGTCCCTATTGTATTATTTCAACTATATTCTTGACCATATTCTAGCTTGGGTAGATGGCTTAGCACTTTTGTAAATAGTTTCCTTCCTTATAGAGGGAAGTTGTACTTATGTTTCAAGACCCTATATAGTGAAGTTGTATTTATATTAGAAGATTTTAGATTAGCTTATGATACACCAAATGACTTCTATAAGTTCACTACTTCATGGGTTGTCTTTAAAAGGATTTGTGACTTTTTCATTGTCACTATTGTATTATTTTAGATATATTCTTGACCATATTATAGCTTGGGTAGATGACTTAGCACATTTGCAAGTAAATTTGTCTTCATCAATGATAGTATCACTATGTTATGGGAGGAATATAAGCTATATTTTTTTTTGCAGTTTTTTTTTGGGGTTTGGGGGTTGTGAAAGTGCTCCCTAATAGCCACCCAAAGAAATTATTTTCAACTAATCTTTATTCGAAACCTTTCAATAACATATACAATATTTTCCCATCTTAATCTTCAGAGAAAGTAGAAGCTTAACTTCAAAACAATAGCTCAAAAAATTTATAATTAAAATTTACTTCCTCATTTTACAACTTCTAGTTTACATGAACTGATGTCCTTCACAACAATATCTATGTAGAGACATTTTTGTTCCCGAGCCATATGTCTGATTTGGGTATAAGGATATGGCATAATGTTTTTATCTCCAATATGTTGATAAATTTGTGGATGGAAGCTATTTTGGATTGTGTTATAGAATGTCTTCCCAAGTTTGGATTGTCTACTAACTCTACATCTATGCTCTAGCTAGTAGAAATTTCATATTTTTATGAAGATGGGCTTCTATTTTATGTAATCTCTCCGTAAGCTTAACTTTGAGAGTAAATGTGTTTACTCTCTATGTAAGGTTAACCTCAAATTTTTATGTAGTATCTTGTTAATCTCTTTGTATGGTCAATCTCAAACCTAAAGAAGAGCAAATTTCTTAATCTCGTATATATATATATATATATATATATAATGTAAAAGAAGGCATGGCTTTGCAAAGACCCTGTATAGGGAAGTTATACTTATGTTACAAGACTTTGGTCACATGCTACGCCTAGGGTTTTCTCAACCCCTTTCTTTTTCTCTTGATATCTCCACCTAAATGGGGTCAATGTAAATAATTTTAATAAAGTAAAAATAAGCATTTAGATTCATTGATAAAAAAGAAATTACAATAGTAGAATGAGTTAATATTGATTTAGATATATCACTAAATAAATTTAAATTTAATTCTATTAATTATTTAAATATTTTAAATATGATTTTATTAATTATTTATATATTTTAGATTTGATTCTAATAATTATTTAAAATTTAAAATGTTGTATTGTGTATAAGACTTGATTAATTTAACAAAATTGAATTTGAACTATACTCTTAAACATTTTAATTTATAAATGCTTTTCCTCCTTTTGATGAATATATATATTAATAGTAAGCTTTCATTTACATTGGTGTGACCACAAGGTGCTCCATAAAGGGCATGTTTCGAAATATTGTATGATGATATACATCAATGTTTTGACTCCCGTGAGTATTGATAACTGCCAAAAAAGGATGTAGACGGTGGATTTAGTGAGATATAGAGAACAACCTACTAATAATCAAAATGGCATGTTGCTAAATTCCTTCAAAAACTATAGATGGCATGGGCCATTTATAGATGGAAAGAGGTTGCTTACACTTGCCACACAAGGTGGATTTTTGTTTTTTAGGAAATCTTGTAGAGTTATGATGATTATGCAATTCCTTTTCATTCTAATGATTGTAGTTTTTCATTTTATATTTGGTAATGGCCATACCCATAACAAGGCTATGTCATGTGAAGAATTGGTGTTTGAATTGGGAGAAGACATGGGCATTACTGATCACATTGAACTAGTGGGTGTGGTGGAAGGTAGTCATAGTAGTGAGGTAGTGATGGTTCATTTGCAAGAAGGAGGTCTCTTACTGTATATGAAGGGTATGGTGAAGCATGACGAGATAGTCTCGATGCAGTTCTTCTAGGCTTGGAAGGAAAGAAAGGTGATTGTTAATGGTATGGGATTTGAGATATTTGAGAAAACCATTATGGGGGTTAGAGAATTTACTATGGAAGGAAAGAAATGGAGGGGGCAGGCTAAGGTTAATGAGGAAGCCCGTTTGTAGATTTTTTTTAAGTCAAAGAGGAATCGACACAAATTTATGGAAGGTTTTTACGAGAAGCCCTCCCTAAGCCTTGGGATGTCATCTTCTTGTAGTATATCTATTAGAAACAATATTGCACCAAGATAACTAAGAGGGTGGGTGGGGGTGAATCAATTATCCAATAATTATCAACCTTAAATATTCTTAACCATTCAATCAATATAAACAACTATACTAAAATGTACATACATAATTACACTAAATTCATTAACTAGGGAAATCATTGATCCAAGGGAAAATGCTAGTGGGAATGATGATCACAAGATGATGTACTAATGTGAATATTCCTTTTTAGAGGATGGACCTTGTTAGGAGTCTATTATGACATTTAGTACATATAAGTCCCTATTAGGAGACTTTGAATCCTTGTTAGGAGATTCCAACCCTATTAGGAGTTGTGCCAACCCTATTAGGAATTGTAGAAGGTATTAGGACCCATTGTACAAATAGCTTGTGAGGCAAGACCACCAAACTCACTGTTCAACTGATCTTTCAACTATTCCTTATAGAATAACTATTTGTACTATACTTTTAACTTCTTTCCTCTGCCCTATGAACTAGACCAATCATTGTTAGACCTTGTAGACAAGGTTACAATATTGGATCCAAATATCAAACTTTTCATCTCATAATAAATCCTCTGCAATGAAGTTTTCTTTACCTTCACTTTAAAGTAAAATGTCCTTCCTTTATACTAAATCCATAAAAAAATTCCCTAAATCAACTATTACACATTCTCAATTCATTATTATAGGACCTCATTAAGAACACATTACATTTAGTGATAACATTAATCTTTTGCCTTGTAACTTGAATAATTTTTTGTATGTGTAAAATTATGATGAGAAAGCTTAGCTATGTCATCTCTAGAATGCCTTCTTCACATCATTAACTTCAACTTCTCAGAATAACAAATCTGCTAAGAGATATAACATGCTTACTAGAACATTCTTTTGTAACCTCTATCTCAGAACAATCTTCATTGAAATTTGCACAAATTCTTCCAGACTTAATATTTGATGCTTTCTAGGTTAGCTGGATATACTAGACACCTAGCATTATCTCCATTTAACCTTGCTAAGTAAAAATGCTCAAATATCTATTAGTACCAACTAGTTCTTTACCATTGTTCTTCTATTTGATACCATAGAAAATTGCTATGTTGACATCAATGACAAACAAAGTCATGAATGTAACATATTATCATGATAATGATCTAATCATGTTTCTACAACACTCCCCCATAGAAGTATCATCAATATGCATGCTTCCTAAAGTCTCCCCCTTTGGCATTCATGGAAACATAGATGAAAAATATCTAGTTCCAAAAATACCAATGGTAAAAGATTGTTAACCTTTCTTTTCAAATCCTCTTATTCAATCATTCTCCCCCATTGATATACATCAATGTGCTCTATATAAGCTACAATCTATCCCTTTAATGTACTCTATATCAAACTATTCTTCATGCTATAATTTCTCCCCCATTGACATCAATGTCAAAGGTTTCAGCAACCATCAATCTCTGCAACAACTGTCTCTGACTTGCTCAAGTGTCTAAGGAGACTATGCAAAATAACATCCAACAAGATTCCTAGATGACTCTATGCATCATAGATACTCCCCCATACAAGAAACATTAGCATTCAGTTCAAACAAGCAATAATGCTCTATTACACTTGAGTAATGCACTCTTGCATCATCTACTTTAATGTAGGAAGGGACATAACCCCTAGCATACCTAGAAAATACTCAAAAATCTCTTTGGGAAGAGGCTTCATCAAAATATCTGAAATCTATTCTTTGGTTCTTACATACTCCAATCTTTTTTTTTTTTTTTGCAACTTTCTCTCTCAACATGTTATATTTGATAGAAATGTGCTTACTCTTAGAACAATGAATTCTTAGACATATTCACTGTGCTTGTGTTATTATAATGTATGACAATAGGTTTTTTGAGTTCTAAACTTATATCCTTCAGCATTTACTTCATCCAAACAAATTGATTACAATTATTTGTTGCTACAACATATTCTACTTCTAATATACTTTGTGAGGTATAGTCCTACTTCTTGCTTAACCAAGAAACCAATCTTACTCCAAGAAAGAAGGCTCCATCACTAGTGCTCTTTCTATCATCCATACTTCCTACCCAATCAGGATCAGTATAATCATATAAAGTGAAATCATTAGATTTGTCATAGCATAATCCAAACTCTAGTGTTCCTTTAAGGTGTCAAAATATTGTCTTGAGTGGTGCATAATGTGCCTCTCTAGGATCAGCTTGAAATCTTGTAATAATTCCAACTAAATTTTCAATATATGTCCTTTTGTGAGTCAGATATTGTAACCCACTAATCATAGATCTATACTTCTTCTATTCAAGAGTAGGTGTCTCATCCTTTGTAGATAACTTGTGTCTAGTTACTATAGGTGTTCCAACTAGTTTACATGTTTCCAAATAAAACCTTTTTAGTATATCTTTCAAATAAATAGTTTGAGAAATAAAGATTCCTTCTTTTTCCTAAACAATTTGTAATCCTAAGAAGTATTTCATTTCTCCTATCATGCTCATTTGAAATTCCTTTTTCATTTATTCTACAAACTTGTCACTTTCATCATCATTTCTTCCAAATATGATATCATCAATCCATCATCTATTCCTTTTCGGTGTAGATTACCATCTACCATACCTTTTCTAAATCAAAGCTTTGTTGAATGCTTTCCCAACCTTGCATACCAAGTTTTGGATGCTTGCTTCAAGCCATACAATGCTTTTTGTCAATCTACATACTATGTCCTTGTCATCTATTAAAGAAAAACCTTGAGGCTATTCTATGTATACCTCTTCTTCAAGTTCTCCATTCACAAATGTTGACTTGACATCCATTTGAAACATTTTGAATTTCTTATGTGCTACATAGGCTAAGAATAACCTTACTTCTTCTATTCTTTCAACAATAGCATAGGTTTCATCATATTCTATTCCTTCTTGTTGTGAATAACCTTGACATACCAATCTTGCTTTGTTCCTTACAACTTCACGTTGTTTATTCATTTCCTTCCTAAATACCAATTTTGTTCCTATCACATTCTTGTCTGCTACTCTAGGAACTAATTCCCATGTCTCATTCTTCACTATCTGATCCAATTCTTCTATCATAGCTTGCTTCCAATAGTAATCTTTACATGCTTCATCTACATTCTTTGGTTCAAATTGAGATATCAGACATAGTTCTACTTTGATTCTACTTCTTGCCATCACACCTTTATCTATGCTTTTGATGATCTATTATGGTGGATCATTCTTTGTCATATTCTTATGAAAAGTAGGGTTTGTTATCTTAACTCTGAGCTCTATTGATGGTTCTGAGCTTTGTTCATACCTTTTCTCTCTTTCATTCTGCAAATTATTGTTAGTCTCAAAGAATACTTCATCATTCCTTGGTTTAGTAACAACATTCTCATCATTACAATTGTAATCAACTACTCTTTCTTATATCCTAAATTTCTCTTCAAGTCTTACATTTGCACTTTCTGCAATAGTTTTAGTTCTCATATTATAACATTTATAGGGTCTTCTTTTTAATAAATAACCAAGAAACATACCTTCATCACTTCTACCATCAAACTTACCAATATCATCATCTCTTTTGATGTAATATTTTGTACCAAAACTTTTGGAATACTTAACTGTGGGTGAGTGACCAAACCATAGTTCATAAGGGATCTTATTTATGTCGTTCTTGACTTGCACTCTATTCATGGTGTAGAAAGTTGTATTCACAACTTCTCTCCAAAATATATTGGATACATCATTCTCAACTAAAATTTCTCTTGCTACTTCTATTACTGAACTATTTCTTCTCTCTACAATTTCATTTTGTTCAAGGGTTCTTAGAGCTAATAATTGCCTTTTGATTCCATTAGCTTCAAAAAAGATGTTAAACTTATTTGAATGAAAATCTCCTCCTCTATCTAATCCTAAATGTTTAATCTTCATACCTTATTCATTCTTAATTCTATTATAGAATATTAGGAACTTATCAAATACACTAGATTTTTCCTTAAGAAATGCAACCTACATCATTCTAGAAAAGTCATCAACTAAAAATCATGAAATAACTTTCACCATATAATCCTTTAGTCTTCATAGGACCACTAAGATATGTATGTACAATCTCCAACTTTGTTGTAGTAGTAAACTTCTTGCTAGGAAAATTAGTTCTGGTATGCTTTGCCAATACACACTACTTGAAAATTGTGTTAGTATGCTTAACAATCTTAGGTAAATCTCTAACTACAATCATACTACCAATCTTCACAATATTGTCAAAGTTTATATGAAAATATCTCTTATGCCATAACCAAATATCATCTACCCTACCAACCAAACATGTCATTTTAGTTGGATTTAGCTGAAATACATTACCTCTAGATCGAGCTCCTATTCCAATTACCTTTCCATCTTTTCCTCTGATCATGCATGTCATCTCTATGAACTATTACTGATAACCTTTATCCACTAGTTGTCCAACACTCAAAAGATTGTGTTTCAAACCATCAACAAAATAAACAACCTTAGTTTTAGTCTCACCATCAAGAGTTATAGATCCAATACCTTTAACATGACATGATACATTGTTTCCAACTTTGACAATGCCTCCATCATGACTTTTGAAGTTAAAAAACTTGTTCATGTCACTAGTCATATGATCTAAATAATCACTATCAATTATCCAATCAGATTTATTTTTAACAAGTGATGCCATTGCCATTTTTTTCTAGACTTCCTTCTTTAATAGCTACAAATCCTATTACATCATCACTAGCACTTACTACTTGTTCATCAAAATCATCTTCTTCATTTTTATACAAACACTCTCTATCACTTCTAGGTTTAAACTTTCCTTTATACTTTTTGTCTCTTTTAGGACAGTTAGATGCATAATGAGCAAACTCATTACAATTCAAACATTTACATTTTTTCTTACAATCCTTTTCACTTCTTACTAGAAGGGCTACTCCTTTTTCTATCTTTTTGTCCTTATTAGGCCTACTACTACTAGCAAAAACTCCTCTAGCACTTGTGCTCCTCAATAAACTAGGTTGAATATTTAGGGCACTGAAATTTGATTCTCTTCTAGTCAATTCTTTGGACTATCTAAGTTCATTCTGAACTACTTCAAGTCTCCCAAGTAATGTTTCCTTTGTTGAATCTTCGGTATAAGAGATCAAAAATTGTATCATTTGATCTGCTTGCTTGAATGGTTATGTTAAGCTCTTCAATATCTTCTAGATAACCTCATCATCTTGCTTGGTTCCTCCTTGAGATTTGATAGCTATAGTAATTTCTAATATCCTTCCTACATATGTTTTTATAGATTCATCTTCCATCATTTTAGCATCTTGAAATGCACAAATCTAGCTTTGTAGCCTCAATTTTTTAGAATGTTCATTAGCTTCAAAACTATTTTCCAAAGATTTCCAAATCATATGAGAACTATTAAGTGATTTTACCTAGTTGTAATCAATTTTAGGAAGTGTAGACAGTAGTGCTTCTCTAACTTTCATGTCACACATGAAAAGTTATCTATTCTTTAGTTTTCCAAAGCACTTTTAGCAATAATTGTCTTTTCTAATTTTGTCAAGATCCAATATCCTAGACCCATACATAGAATATGTGTCTTCATCTTTTCCTTCTAGCTATAATAATTTATTCCATCAAACTTCAAACTATCCTTTCTAAATATTTTTTCCATGGATCTCCCAAAGTTGTTAAACTTTATCTTCAATGACTAGAAGCTTTGATACCATTTCTTAGAAACAATAGTTCAGCAAGATAACTAAGAGGGGAGGAGAGAATCAATTATCCAATAATTATCAACCTTAAATAATCTTAACCATTCAATCAAAGTAAATAGAAACCATACCAAAATACACATACACAGTTTCACTAGATTTGTTAACTAGGGAAACTCTTGATTAGAAGGAAAACCCTAGTGGGAATGATGCCCACAAGATGATGTAATAATATAAATATTCATTTTTAGAGGATGAAACCTGTTAAGTATCTATTACAAAATTTAGTACATATGAGTCCTTGTTAGGAGACTTTGAATCCCTATTAGGAGATTCCAACCCTGTAAGGAGTTGTGCCAACCTTGCTAGAAGTTGTAGAAGGAAGAAGGACCCACTATCCAAACAACTTATAAGGCAAGACCACTAAACTCACTATCCAACTGATCTTTCAACTATTCCTTGCAGAATAAATTTTTTTATTGTACTTTAATTCTTTCCTCTATCTTGTAAATTAGACCAATCATTGTCAAACCTTGTAGACTAGGTCATGAACCTAGGATCCAAATATTAAACTTCATACCTCATAATAAAAGCTTGACATGAAGTTTTCTTCACATTTATTGTATTGTTCTTATCTTCACATTCCACTCTTTGTGCTTCTTGCAATCATTCATCCATGCATAGATGATAAAGGAAAATTGCCTTCCTTTTATACAAAATCCATTAAAAAATTCATTGAATTGGTTATTACACCTTCTCAATTCATTATTATAGGACGTCATCAAGAGCACATTACATTTAGTGATAACATTAATCTTTCACCTTATAATTTGAATAACTTTCCATAAGTGTAACATTATGACAAGCAAGCTTAGCTATGCCATCTCCATAATATTTTCTTCACTTTTTTAACATTGGCTTTTTAGAATAACAACTCTGTTAAGAGATATAACAAGTTTACCAGAACTTGCTTCTATAAAATCTATCTCAGAAAAATCTTCATTGAAGCTTGCATAGCTACTTCCAAACTTAATATCTTATGCTTCCAAGGTTAGTTTCATATACTAGACACTTAGTATTATCTCCCTTTAACCTTGCTTAGTGAAAATTCTCAACTATCTATTTCTACCAACTTGTTCTTTATCGTTGTTCTTCTGTCAAATACTATAGAAAACTAGTATGTTGACATCAATGACAAAAAAAGTCATGAATGTAACATATCATGATGATAATGGTCTAATCATGTTTCTACAATATTCAACCATAGAAGTATCATCAACATTCATGCTTCCAACAATGTCACCCTAGAGGACCACTTTCAGTTAATCTATTATTACCACTTCCCTAATTTGTATCACCTTAGGAATCTTAACCACATTTCCTTCCCATTTATGTTATTTCTTTCACTGGAAGATTTTATTTATAAGGCCAAGGGGAAACATAAGGAGGGAAAACATTTCTACCTTATCCATCAGGGGCTTATGAGCAAACTGTATATGTAGCATCTAGCCCAAAACTCACCTCTTTTCATTAACCCTCTCACCTCTATCACCCCCAAGTCTCCTTAGACGTAGGTAGTAGACCTAGCTGCAAGAAATTCAAGAAAACCTCAGGCTCAGAAGTCAAAATTGACCTTGAGGTTAAAATTAGCCTCATAGAGTGTGATTTAGATACTAGGAAGGGTACACCAATTAGAAAGAAGAGACTATGTTAGGAAAACAAGCATGCCCTTAGCCCTCTTATCCCTTCCCATATCTCTGACACCCTGGAGGCTACCCCAACTAGAAGGGGTGGGGGCATATAACTTCCTCTAGGAAAGAAACCCAGAAAGATGCTTGGAAAAAAGGGATGCACCACCATAGTAAGGCTATATTAGAAAGGCTAGAGTAGTCAATGAAGGGCCTGGATGATAATCAAATTGATATCTACTAGAGATTCAAAACTTTGGTGGAGTTTTCCACGAAGGTCATGCACTCTACTACCACAACCTTATACTTCTTATAGATCAATAAGGAGAAGAAGGACCTGGGGAAAACTACCAAGACCACCTAAACCATCTATGGGTTTGTGGTAGAGGACTAGCTAAAGACCATCCTAGAAAAACTAGTTAAGGTGGAGGGGGAGGATGTAGACAAGGATGTTCTAGAGGAAAAGAAGGAAGAAAAGCATGGGTAGGATGAGGGAAGCTAGCCCTAGTTTTGGTGTTTTTTTTATGTTGTTTTAATGCTCATAACTATGAACTTGGTACTGCATGGGTTTTACTTTTTATGTTTATTTTGATTACTACTAGTGTCTTATGGTCTATTTTACAATATTTTTTGTATATTAGATCAAGAACTGATAGTACCATCAATTATGCTTTGGACATATCTTTTTTTCTAAAGTTTAAAGATGACATAGGGTAGATAATTGGGACGTTATGTCTGGCTGATTCTTTAGCCTTTTTATTTTTTAGGGTTAGCCCTCATCTTTATTAGGTGTCATCTAATACTTCTATATATATATATATATATATATATATATATATATATATATATATATATATATATATATATATATATATATATATATATATATATATATATATATATATATATATTCCACTTATAATTTTACTCACTACATATTCAAGAAGCTTCTCCAATTTTGTAGCTATGATTTTCAAATTTAGCTTATTCCATTTATATTTTACGCCATTACAATCTTTGAAAGTTCTTAAAGATGTGCACTTTATTGATATTGATGGTCTTTGTCTTTACAAACTATCAAGAGAATTGCAGATGTGTTGACCTAGGTAGGGTTTTTGTTACTAAGAATAAACTCTAGTTTATACCCCTTCCAAATATTTTACTGCACAAGGAGATAAATCATACAAGTAATTGAGCTAAGAACTTCCATAGGGAGTTAGTTTTACTTTAATATCAACCATGAGTTTCTTAGTTCTACTTTTTTTTAATGAATAGTCTCTTATTAATTAAATATAAAAGTTACATATTCATAGAAAAGGGTTCATATGATACTAGTTCACCCCATGAAATTTCAAATGGTCTACGTTTGGAAACTCAACTAGTCATATAAAAAAAACTCGAAGGCTGAAGTTGAAGCAAAAGAACAGAAATCAAAACAAAAAATAAAAAAAGAAATCCCTTAGGCTATGAGGAGAGTGTCCCCAAAAGGGGTATGAACTCTTTTACTAGAATCCCATATATTAGTGGGCATATGGGTTGGCTAAGGGGGAGGGGTGAGCCCACCCATCATCAACAACAACAACATCAAGAGCATCTTTATCACTCTCTGTCCTAGGAGGGGAAATGGCTAAATCTAACCAAAGGAAAGACCACTTAGGGTCACAAGTAGAGGAAGGCCAACCATAATCAAAAGAAACTCGAGGAACAATCGAGGAATAACTTGAGCATGACATTTGAGGAAGTGAGGCCAAATGATAATGACCATGAAACTCGCTATCAATGGAGTGGTGTAGAGGCTATAGTTTTGGGGTGTGTGAGAAGTTATAATAGCTACTCTAGCCTCATTGGTGAACACTTGGTGACATAGGATCTCTAAAAGTGGTAACAGGCAGTAACCTAGCCACCATAGAAGGTGTGTTTTCCTAATGACAAAGAACCTCCTAGAGATAGGCCACCTCTAATGCCAATTTTTTTAGTTTGTACTTGAATCAACATCATTACATTGTTACAAATATATTCTTTAGTATACATAGAGACATTTATATGAAGAAAGCTATGAGAGAATGAAACAACATTTTGATCTTTCCAAAGAGAATAAAATTTCCATACTAAAAGCATGCCAAATTTGGGAATACTTAAAAGCAATTTTGTCTATATCTATAGAACAACCATATGCCAAGAGAAATCCTTTGGGTGAAATGGTTTGAAACAATCACAAATCCAATGTCAATAATGTTGAGCATGTCTACAAAACCAATAGAAGGGACATCTGGGGTCAAGAATGACCAAATGGTGGAGTGAGGGCCTATATGCAGTCCTTGAAAGAGGATGCAACAAGAAAAGTGAGAAGTTTTTTCTCAGCTATGGCTAACCAAATAGTAGTAGACTTATGAATCTAGGATTTTGACAGTACCTCAAATGCAAAAGTTAGTTGAGGACATCGATCATTTGTAGATGAGGAACCAATGACCTATAACCCAGCTTGGGTTTATAGTTGGTCACTAGAGTGGAAGGCTATCACTTCCAACCTTTTTGCTATAGCTAGCATGATTGAATACCAAGCTTATGGAATATATGAGAAGCCACCCCAAAAAATAGAAGATCAAATGTCTGGTGACTTGGATAGATGAGCCTAAACTACACCTATGTATTATCCCATAAGCAAATTCTTATAGTGACTCTAGAAAAAATATTGTCAGGTGTCTTCATGCTATATTTAAAAAAATATAGAGCACTAACTCCCTCAATCTTTGTTGAAGGCACACCTTGAATGAAAAAAATTGCAACCACCACAGGTTGTGTTGGTTCTTTGAGAGACCATCTATGAACCCATCACTAGCCCTTCGAAGCCATTTCTTAATAGCTTCCCATACTTTCCAAATAATTTTAGCAATAAAATTACCTTGAATTACAAGTGCAAATGTAATAAAAATTGTTTGAAAGCTAATTCTTTTATAGAATTTGAATTAATAGGGTTGCCCAAAAGAATGTAATGTTTGAGAAGACTTTTCTGGGCCCTATTACTTGTGAGGGCCTTGATGATCCATTTAGTGAAAATTGAAGTTCCTTGATTTTGGGTAGAATGTCACCCAAGGTCATCAAAATCTTTAGGAAGACAACACAACTCCCATGACACTCTGTAGAAGCCATGATGAGAAGAATCTGAGGCCCAAATAAAATCACTCAATATTCATTTGAGGTTGAGGTATGAGGATTAAGAGAGTTCCCAAAAAGAAGAGAAGTAAACATGCATGGTGGTCAATGTCTTAAAACAAATGAAAAACATGTTGGCTAAAGACAGTGGCTTGGTGATTGAGTACTCCAACATTTTTCCAATCCCAACAAAAATAACATTTCAAAGCTCCACAGGATAAGCATGAAATGGAAAGGGGTCGAGAAATGGTCGAGCAATGGTAAGCCAATAAAAAATAACTACCGGTAGAAAAGGGTTTTGTACCATTGAATAGTAGAATCGAAGGCAAGGCAAAGGTGTCCGGGTAGTATAAGGAGTTGGAAACATTCTCCTCAACTTAATGACCATGAGGAGGGAACCATTTATGAAATGGCCAATGACTAGCTGGGTTATTTAATCAAAGAGGGAGATGCCACACCCTAAGCCCATAGAAATGACATTGTGAAGTAGGTAGCCAAACCCCTTTGTACCCATAACATAAAGAGGTAGTGCAAGAGGGAACGATTGGAAAATAGACCCAAAGATCCTAAAGGCCTCACATTACTACCCATTAATGGTAATTCATGTCAAGGCATCCTCAAAAATTATTTGCATTGAATGAAGGAAAATAGGACCAAACCCTAGAGCATGCAAGATGGCCAGAATGAAAGGCCATCAATTAAATCGTAAGCTTTAGCAAATTTGATCTTAAGAAATGAAGCCTTCTATTTGGATTGGTGTTCCTATTTCATAACTTCCCAAACAACAATTATATTATCTAGGATATACCTAGATTGGATGAAGCTAGTTGTTTAGGGAACACAAACTAAGGCAAGAGATGCCTAATCATAAGGGAGAGAGCCTTAGCAATGATCTTGTAGGAGACATTCAAAAGTGTGATGGGTCTCTAGCTGCAAAGGTCCTCAGGGTCACTAGCCTTAGGTATTAATTTGATGTTACCTTTGTTAATTAGGCTTCCTAGGGTTTGAAAATCAAAGGCTTCTAGATAAAATTTGTGGAGACCAAGGCCAATGTCATCCTACAACGCTTTATAAAATTCACAAGGGAAGCCATCACAACCAAACTCTTTATCATTTACTATGGAAAAAAGAGCCTTTTTAAGATCATAAAGTGTAAGCTTCTATTCACAAATGAAATATTGCTTTGGAACAAGCATGTAGTGGGTGGCAGAGGTGCAAGCTTGCAAAGCATGATCCTACACCATAAATGTGCCCTATTGAGTGAACATTTTCTCATAGTGAGATAATACATCTTGGAGAATATTAGGAAGATCACACAAAGTTTGATGACCTTCCTTGATACATTTAATGTCCACAACCATGTGATGATCCCTAAGATCTTGAAAAACCTTCTTGGAAGCCTAGTTACCAGCCTCTAACTAGTGAAGGTGAGCCTTGCTCTGAGCTCCTCAACGGAAATAGTTGTCTGCAACTTGCTTCTAGTGACAATTATTGGCTAGTTGGGTAGACAATTCTATATCAAATGGATTCATGGAAAGGGCTTCAAATATCATACAAAGATCTTTATTAGTGGCTTCATAATATCTTCTATGGTATTTAGCCAATTGTCCATAATAAATGTGAAGAAATATTACAGTTCGAATGATGGCATCATTCTACCTTTGAATCTAGCCATTTTTGGAGTGGGGCCATGATTCAAGGTTAAAAATGAAATGTATATCAGTGATAGTAGGTGCATGGGACAATAGAGAGGTATTGAGATACAACTTCTTTTTACATGTATAGGGCTGAGCTACATGCCAAAGGATAGGAAAAATAAATGAGAAAGTGGTTAGGCAAGGTCACATGCACCAAATGAGTGATAGATAGGTCACACTATTGAGAGAATGAGGAAAAGGACTATGCTGTAAGCATAGCATGGTCAAGTGTCCTACAAAACCAATGAGTACTAGCTAATTAATTGGACCAAGTGTGCCAAACCCCATCCAACCAGTGGTGATGAATGTTGGGATAAAAAAGGCCATGTCTATTATGCATATAAAATTAAACTTTCGTTTTACTAGTTGATCATAAAAAAGGAACAGAGACTTCTTTATCAATAGCTAGCTCAACCATACTGAAGTCCCCACAAAGCACCTAGGTGGTAAGTGGAAAATGATCTATCATCCAATGTCACATGTTGGAATGATTCATAGCATCATTAGGAGCATAAATATTAGCAATACTAAAATAATAATTTTGCAAAGATTACAGAATCCACACAATTCGTTGTGTGGGATTAGAGTCATTAGAAAAAATGTAATGAAGTAAACAAGGTGAGAGAAGTAAAAACACCACCTCTACCAGCCTTGTGCTCGAAATAAAAAATGGCATTATCTGGCCATATTATATAGAAAGTTGAATTGAGAAGAAACCTAGAAACTTTGATTTCTTGAAGGAAATGATCATCAAGACTACCAAGCCTACATCTACAAAATATTATCTAGGGAGGTCTATTAGGCCCCACACATTCCATGAGAGAAGATTCATCATAAACCAGATTGCATACCATCCTCATCCCCAAGAGAGGAAAATTTTTTATGCAAGAATGTGGAAGCATCAAACATAGGATCTCCTTGGGATTTGCAAAGGGACTAGGTAGATTTCATGGAGGCTTCTTGTGGCACTCAAACCCAAGTAAGATAAGACTTTGTATCTATAGTACCTGCCATCCCTTAAGAGATAGGGATTGAAGATGTAGGGCACGAGTAAAGGAACCATGGAAGTTGGAAACATTGGCTTAGAGCTAGGTCATCCAATATCTTGGGATGAGGACCCTACCTTAGTAGCAATAATGTCTTTTCCCTTTTTGAAAACAATGGTCCATTCATCATTTTTAGTGGCTGGTGTCAACTTAGTTTCTAGGGCTAGCTAATAATTACAATCCAACAAGGGACAATCCCTAATCTTGTGATCCACACACTAGCACTAATAGCAATTGTTTAGAAGATTGAGGTAAAGCACCTTTTGGATAAATGTGTTACCACCAATCTCAATATCCATGGTTTCCTTGAGGTCCTCAAAAAAGTCAACCTTAATACAAACCCTACATTATAGCTAGGCATTATACAATTTATTAGGCTCGAGGCATATCACCTAGCCAATAGATTGTGCAAAAGGTTGTAAGATTGACCAACAAGGAATGAGAAGCCCATGAAAGTCTACCCAAACTGGGACCTTAAGCTTATGGTCATTAGAGACTACACAGTGTCAAGACCGTCATCAAATGACTAATAAGGATCACCTAATATTAGAGACCATCAGTGAACACAGGTTCAACTTGGCTAGGATTTCCAAAATGAAAAAGGAAAAATCCCTTAGTGAGGCTTTGAACACCTTCAATGTGGATAGCTTGTGGTGTCCAAACCTTGGGAACCCATTCTTTAAGCATGCTTTCTAGTGGAGAGTGGCCAAAAAAATAACCTATGAAGGTTTTTTTCCCAAGCCATGCACATGCATTGTCAAAATCTTTAACATTGAGGATAATATTAGAGGAGGAATTACCTCATGGAGCACCTTGGAATGAATTTGAACACATTTTTTTAGAGGATCTATTCTTGCCAATACTAGTAGCTCTATGGCCAACATTAACTACTGGGTCAGAGAAGGTTGAGGCAATAATAAACTATAACTTATTCTCTAAGTAAATGTGGTATGAAAGATGGAAAGAATGAAAGGATTTAGAGGAATGTCATACAAATTGTAGCAGAGCGCCTAGTTTTACTTTTTAGAACTATACGACTAGACAAAGTCAAGTAAATTATTTTGGACACTCCTTGATCTACCAAAGTGCCATAGAATTGATCAATCATCCCTTCCATTTTATTCTCTATTTATATCCAGTACACCAAAACTTTTTAAAAAGATTAAATTTGTGATTGGGCCATCAAATAGAGATTAAAGATCTGAGTATTTATGCCCAAAATGTTGAAGATTTTAAAACAATATAAAACTATGAACCAGTTCATCAAAAAGAGATTTAATATTTCCCAGATGTATAACATTCATTTTTTTTCTTGAGTTATAAGTTTTTTTAATGAGTGAAAGGATCTAGACTAGTATGATAATATCATGATTACCTTGTGGCCATTGGAAGGAGGTTGATGATTATTTTTTCCATTGTAATACCATATCTGCAAACAAAATAACTAATGGAAATGGGGAAGATAAAAGAAAGCAATTAAATCTTTTTAACATATGGCATAATAACTAGGGTGCAAATAATTGGGATGACATGCTTAATCAAATCAACTAAAATCTCAAAATAGAGATACATAGATATGGTGATTTTTCATAATAATGCTATGGTGCATTTGACAACATACCCTCTTCTACATATTATGGGAATTGTAACTATAGAAAAAGATATCACCCAGAGATTGGAAGTCCTAAATTATGGGTATGGATATCAAGTTATCAAATAGCTATATGCCAATATGAATCTTCTGGAGTCCATTTTTAGGGAGGAATCAAGTGAGGGTGTTATCTGGATTCATTATATTGTGGTTTGTAATAATCTAGCTGAGATAAAGAGATTAGTAAAATGTGACATAGTTATTGCATGGAGACACACCTAAACTCCCTTTGGATGGATGTAAAATTTGAGACATATTGGTTCCTATTATGACATTAAAGATTGCAACATGCTCCAACATCCAAAGCATTTCAAATCCATATGTGAGGATAAAGAAGGGTAATCTGATATATTATACATGTATCGAGGAAATTTTGTTAGATCTAACCTAAGTGTGAGGGACACTGTAGCTAGTTAGATAACCAGATTAGTAAAGGACTACATAGAGCAAGGAGGAGAAGAATTGAGCATAACAATTATTGGCCATAGCTTGGGAGGTGTAATAGCAACACTGAGTGTATATGATGTCTAAAATAAATTTTGGTGAATTAGTATGGTTTGATTTCAATCCTTCCCATAGTATTTTCCTTCACATCTCCACACAAAGGGAACTAGAGATAGGCATCAAAGTGTTGGATATGGTAAACAAAAGAGAACTTCTTCCAAAAGTTCTTGGGGTTTTTGTGAATAAAAATGTGGGTTGCCTAACAATGATTATGCACTGGCTTCCATGGGTGTATGTTCATGTATGAGTTGAGATTTTTTTGGATAGTGGCAACTCCCCTTTTTTGAAGAAAACACACAACCCTACAAATTTGTACGAGTTGGAGGTTTGTTTGCACACACTTGATGGTTTACAAGGGAATAAAAAAGTACCCTTTAATTCATTGAGAAAGGATCTAGCTCTAGTTCGAAATCTCTCCAATTCATTATTTAAAAGCCTCCAACTCCCTCAAAAGTGGTGGGAAAAGAGAAATAAAGAAGTGGTGAGATGTATAGATGAGCCATTGTTTATAATCGATCCTCATGGAAAAGAATAGAAGTTTTTGGAGGATGGTTTTAGTTAGTTTATAGTTTTTATGAAAATAAAAAAACTGCTATAAGCATATATTTTGGATAGAGTTTTTTTATTTTAGTTTTCTTCTCTTGCAAATAAAACTTTTCTAGATACATGTGTATCTAGTTTTTTTCTCTAGCTATGAATTCTTTATATTCTAACCTTTGTAATATGTTTTAGTAGAGTTGCAATAAAATTATATATTTATAATTTTGTTCTTATGTAAAATCTACATTTGGTATCAAAGAAGATGAGGACCATGGGATATAAAGATTATTTATGAAATTATCTTGGCTGATTTTTTAGAGAAATCAAAGCATGAAAATGATTTATGAAAGAGTTTAAAATGGAAGAGAAAAGATCATGAACAGTATTGTGAAAAGGAAGATTGAAGATTATGTCAAAGGAAGATTAAAAATTGATTATCATTAAAGGAGTCTTTTTTTGTAGCTCAAGAATAGTGCCAACTAACAAAGGTAATTTGTTTATGTAAATTTCCAATTTATTTCAATAGGAAAGATAGGAAAATGGGTAAAGAAAGAGAATGAAAGTTTGATTTGTGAGAAGAATTATTTGAAAGATGAATTGCTAAAATTAGAGAAGTGTAGTTTAGAGCTATTAGAGGATTTCAAAAGGTTTGGAAAATAGATATATGAATATTTATGTCAAATTAAGATTCTTGAAAAAAGGTTGGAAAAGGTTAACAAGAAAAATATTGAATTAAAGAAAATTTTAGTTTTTTGATGAAGTCAAGAAGGAGAATGAAGATTTGGGTAAGAAGGTAATTTTTTTTGGAAAAAGGCATTGAGATCTTGAAATCAAATCTATTAGTTTATGATATTGCATATGATACAAGTGATATTTGTCAGTTTAATGTTGATGATGCAATCAAAGTTTCTTTAGTGAAAGAGTGCATAGATGAAGGTATGCAAACATTTGCAAGTATAGTTGGAACTTGTTATGGTGATAAAAATGGATGTTTAAAAAAAATTATTGCTTTGAAGATTATGCACAAAATTTGATTTGGAAGAAGTGGATTAGGAAAACATGGGCAAGACATGAAGGAGCCCATCCAATCCATTTAGAGGCCAAAATTTGAAGGCATTGGAATTGGTGAGAGAGAGAAATTTGATGTTGCTAGTTCAAAAAAAATAGTACAAAGTAAGGAATATCTTAGATGTTCTCATTTTCATAGAGAAGGACATAAACCAGATAAATGTTGGGAGCTTCACCCTATTGGAAATATATATGATAGGCTAATTTACTAAGAGGGGAGGGGCCAATTAGTAACCAATAAAGCTTAATCCTTCATGTGTATTCTGATCTAATTGAATGCATGAAAAACTAAAAGCATTGAAACATTCATAACACTTTTGACACACAATATGATGACCCAAAAACCTTCCAAAATAGAAAGTAAAATTGGGGAAGGGATGATACCCACAAACTTTAGTATGACAGTATAAAGTTGGCCTATTAAGGCTTACAATGATCACTTCTGGTGATCTTCCTTGTTAGGAGCAATAAGGTCTACTAGGTCCATCATGTAAAAGGATTTACAAACATACAATGAAGTATGCACTCGGTAAAGAGATTTACAAAAGACTATTAAGGCTACCTTGTGAAAGGATTTTACTGATCCACTTAGTAGAATGAAACAATGGCTAATCTCTAATTTTTAGTTTGGTTTATTGCAGGAGATTCCTTTGATTGTAATGATCACCTTGATGTGATAGATAAATCTTTGCTGCTCCTTATACTATTATACGATTTTTACCTCACATTTGTCCTTTTTTATACTTGTTACATTACTTTTATTCACTTCTATTCATGTTTTGGATGTGATACAATACATTACATATATACCAATCCAAATTACAAATTAAAAAAGTCAACTACAATAAAAGTTTACAAAAAATACACAAAGTTGGCCCAACTATAGGAACTTACGTTCTAAAAATTAGCTCGGTGAGGTTTTGATACTTAGCATCCATTGTCAATACTCGACATTGTCATGCACTTTGTACATGTGGAAGCTCAATCCATACTGATCACTTCCAAGTAGTTTGAACTTGGTCTACACTGGTGACCTAGTGAATATTGTGAAACTTGGCATATAAATTGAATCACTTGGTTAATACTAAGTGGCTCCGTCAACACTGGATTCACATCACTATAAATGCAAACTTGGTGAGCATTACACAACTTAGTTTGCATTGAGAAACTCAATAAACACTAAGAAGCTCAATTTACACTTATAATCACCAAGTTGGTACAAACTACTCAGTGCAAACTGAATATTGTTCCTTGAACTTAGTAGAAACTATAGAACTCAGTAAAACTTGAAATGCTTGGTTAATATTGTTAACTATATAATAAGATTGGTAGATACTTACTATCTAAATAAGTGTACATAAATAATAACAAACTTGACTATAATGCCAACAATCTCCCCCTTTGGCATTAGTGACAAAAACACTTATCACTGGCAACTAAATTCTCAAAAAGTTCAAAACACTTTTTATTCTCCAATCTTGTGTCTTCAACTTGGTAGTATACTTTGTTTTTAAGATTTTTTAAAATTTCTTTTCTAAGAGATGTTTCTCTAAATATCTATAGATGTATATATATGATACTATGATATTATGATTCTCCCCCATACATATATATAATATTATATACATCTTTCATATTCTTCCCTTTATATCATATCTTCTCATATTTTACAATATGCTTTACATGTTATATACATTTACATCTTCTCCCCATTTTTGACATAAATGCCAAAGGTATATTCCATATAGTAAAACCAAAATTTGACAAGAAGTTAGAATGTACCTTTAGAATCAGTGCCATTGTCTTTTCCCAATTTTCTTGCAACACCTTGCTTGAGTTTAATGTAATCTGAACTTCTACTGATAGTTCTATCATATGGTCTGCAATAGAGAATTTCTCATCATGGATAAGGGTTTCAGCATGTGGAATATGTTTTTGCAATACATGCATTTTTTGGAGAATCATGTCTTGTATGTTTACCAGTATAGCTCTTATACTCTCTTGCATATTGGTTAAAATTTTGATCTTTGTATAGGGGGTAGAGCTATAATTTGGGTCAAATTGCAATTGTTGTGTACTTACCTGTAGATCTTCATCAATCATTGAAATTGTATCTTTAATTTCCTTTGGTGAAATTGGATATTTCATAGAGTTTACCAAATAATGAAGTCACATTATTGCAAGAGGTTTCCAATGAGCCTAGAATAGCAGACAAATCTACTTGATGAATTGTAATCTTTTGTGCTATTAGCTCCAAAACTTTATTCTCAAATTTCTTCTCTACTCTCTATAAAAATTTCTCTCGTCAATTCAAATCTTTGTTGAATTTTTGGACTACTCCTACTAAGTGAGCCAAAATTGGTTGAGAAGTGTCAACCTCTATGCTAAGTGCCTCTAAAAGAATGTTCTTTGCATCTTCAAGCACTTGAAATTATTTCTTTCTTTCTTCTTCCTCTATTACTTTAGCTTTCTTTTGAAGTAGTTCTTTAAATGTATGCATCTAATTAGGATTAAGATTGGAGATATCCCAATTTGGGATAACTATCTCCTCATCAAGGTAAATTTCTTTTTTCTTATCTTTTCCTTTACTCAAAACTTTTTTAATTGGTTGAGGCTTGGTCTCAACTATCCTTGTACTTATTATTCACATGTTAGGAATAGAAATAATAGTAAAAATAGTAGGACTGGTAGAAAAAGTAGATATTGCATTTATTGAAGAAATACCTTGTGTGACCAAAACTAATGGAGGAAGAAGTGTTGATTGCTGAGTAGATGAAGTGCTTGTCACTTCTATCAATGAAGTACTAAGCTAAACAAGTGCAAATATTGATTGAGAGCTTAACTTGCAATGTTTGACATAACCAATTCTGTTGTATCTTTCATTGAGCTTGATGTCTTCAATGTTTCACTTAGAGAATGAGGAAGTGACGCTATGACCATAGTTACAATCTTTTCGGGGTCAGTCTCATCAATGTTCTAAACCTTAGGTAGATCTTCTTCAATATCTTCATGTTGATATTCCTCATCATCAATATTGTCATAATGTGTTACCTCTTCATTATCAAATTCATCTTCCTTGTCATCTTCCCCATTATCCTTGTCATTGAAATTAACAACAAAACCACTATGTTTGTGAAGATTATAAATGTTCTTCCATGTGTTGGTTGCATTCCTTACCACATGTTCAATGTCATTAATCAATATCAAGCAAGTGTTAAACTTCAAAGTAAGTTTCTCTTCATTTTGCTTGATGGATTCTTTCACCTCCTTGTCATTCAAGCTCAATATGAGTTGCCTTATGGTCTTCTTATATATTTCTTTAGTAGTTTTCATAGCATGTTCCCATCATGGCTTGATTTTCTCCATTAAATCACTTGGAATCCATTGAGCAAGCTCTTCTAGAGAATATTTCCATTTTCCCATCTGAAACATAACCATGTCTTCTACTTGCTTCTACTACTCTGTACTTCTTATCTCATACCTTAGTGATCTAAAGCTTGTTAGGATGGCTCCTGAATCTATTTCTTTAAATGTTTCCTCAAAGATGGGTGGAGACTTCTTGAAAATTATATCTCCTCCTTTTTTTTCTGTGGATGCCCTCCTTGTGAACACTATAGTAGATTTTTTTGTAGGTTTGGTTATAATAACCTCACCTTTCTTGTTTATAGTCTCTTCTTCTTTTGACTTATCTTCATCTTCTAAATCATCTTCCTCAATGTCATCTCCTTTACCTTTAGTCAATGGGAGAGTGGAACTAGTTTGTTTCAACTTTGCTATTCTCTTCTTCCCTTTGTTGACTGCCTGGGGGAGTTAGTTCAATTCTAGCCTTAGCTTCATCATATGTGCCAAAATATGTAGCCTTTGGATCAACAAGTTCATTTAACAATGCTTCAATAATATCCTTGGTCTCATCTATATTACCCTAATAACTTAGAGGCTTGACCCATACAATTCTTGTTCAAATTGCTTGTATGTACACTTGATCACAATCAACCATGAAACAAATATCATCTTTGTAGTCTTTGAAAAGTTTCTTAAGGATTTTGAATATTTTATTCATCTTATCCTTAAATGCACCAAAATATTTATCCATTATACTGACATAGTCTTCTCCCATTTCTACTATATACTCATTTATTTGATAGAGAATAGGTACATCTTTTCTCCACACAACTATACCTTTTGATGGGAAGAACTTTTGCACAAAGAAAAATAGACAAGTTAAGAGTGAACTAAAATTGCAAGGGTTGTTCTTCGAAGTTCTTATGCTCTCCATACTCTTTTTGAACTAATTCAATGTCAACTCAGCTAGGTGAAATGACATATTGTTCTTGACCACTTTGAATATGACATCCACTGCTTCACAGGATGCAGTGTTGATTCTACTCGAATTGTATACCTTATGTGTAATGACATGTACACTAAACTTCAATTCCATATCCATGATAGAATTGATCTTCATTCCCCTTCCATCCCAGTTGGCAAGGGTTTTTTTTTTCTAGCTCCACCTAACTTAGAATTTTAATCATTTTTTCTTTGGTTAGTATTAGAAGATGTGTGATCCTATGAATCATTTTGGGTGAACCTACAATACTAGGTATCACTTTTGGGGGACGAAGGAAATTGCAAAATGATGAAAAATTCACATATTGAATTTTATGTATGTTTGCACGAACATGCTAACTATGTTCGCATGAACATAAACAATTATATGTTCATATGAACAAGTTGAGTTTAAATAAGGTATTTTCACACAAACATACCTTATTAATATGTTCATGCAAACATATTTTTAATGGAAATTTTACAATTAAAATTCCACTTTTCCATTTGAGATCTTGATAAATTTGGTTTTTTTTTAAATGTTCATGTGAACACAAATTATTTTACATGTTCATGCGAACATGTTAACTTAAATTTTTGACTATCAAATTATTTTTCTCATACGTTCGTGCAAACATATGTTCACGTGAACATGTCTATTATGTTCACACGAACATAATGTTCGTGCGAACATGTCAAATTACAAATTTTTGGTGTTATTTTTTGGAAAAAAATGAAATTGGCTCTTTTGACCCCTAAAATTGAGATTGAATGATCTCCTAATGTTAAATAAAAAATGCCAATTTGTGCTACTCGGAGCGAGGTTTCCAATGACTATAATTATAATACATATTATACTCATTAAGACTTTCAAATATGAGTTTAACTCATTATATGTTCATTACCGATTGAACATCAACTAACTTTGACACTTCGGGAAAATTAGTTAATCAGGTTAATTTTTTTTAAAAAAATATCTAGGAAATAAGTTATTGAGATAGCTTTCTATTCAAAAAAAAAAAAAATTATATTTATGATAAATTGAGTTCAAGTTATCTATGTCAAAACAAAAGTATGTTTGAATTACAATTGGTGTCGCTTCAAAACTTCATAAACTATACAATATTCAACCAAATTGAATCAAACCAAATGCATCCTCTATATATTTATGTTATAAATCCAATGCCAAAAGATTTATCTCATTATCTTTTCTAGAAAAAAAGTTATGTGTGTCAAACAGACTGTCACTCTTTAAAAATATTTAATTTTAACATGTACCACTTTTCGGAGGAGAAGAAAAAATTGACATAAACAATTTTTTTTAAAATTAAAAAATATGGTTACAAAATAGGAATAGAGTACTAAAAAAACTAGTTTATTTCATCTTTAAATTATTCATATTTTTAAAGATATAGTCACTCGAACATGAGGTTTGCTTCAATAATATTGATTTCAGTGTCAAAATTGGTCAAAAAGTGGAACCCATTATTGTGGGATCACCCTTTTCTTTGTTATCAAAATAGGTTGTTCCAACCACAACTATCCATTGTGTACATGACTATGAATAAATCTTATCCACTTAATTTGAAAGTCTCATGGCATGTGAGGAATGTAAATCAAACCCTTTGCTTCAAGGTGTTGATGCTTTGATTTTAACACACCATTCACACATAATTTTCCCATTGACTCATCCATTTCTAGTGTTCCTATATCTTGAATCGGACATCAAAAATGTGAATGAATGTCATTAATCAATAGTATCTTGGATGGAATCAAAGATTGTGCTCTAGTCAAATCTGGGGTTTTCACAACAATTGGACTAAGCTTGAAATTTAGTGCTTTCCATTATATGTGTTGAACCTACATTACTGACCCTTTTTTTATCTTTCTCCTAGAGGATGCCATCACTTGTTAGGGTTTTCAAAGACACAAAAATCATCAATAGTAATTCACACAAATCACTCAAAAGCAATAAATCTCTCTGTGCAAATAGATCTTGAAAATTCATGGTGACAAATGAATTCGATTTCACCCTTTTTATCAAATTTTACCTTTCAATCACCATAAATGCTTGGTAGATGACAAATTGTCTTTCACTTGACTTGCATTAAATCCTTAGTAGAGTCATCCATTACTTGATGTCCACACAATGGTTTTAATAACTCTTGACCTTGCTCACTAGGGTCTTGCAACTGGAACTTGCTCTGTAATGACTAGCATTTTCTTGAATGATCAATGATCCCTCTGTATCCTTAATGTTGATATGGATCTTTCCTACTAGCTGATTAGAACTGATGTAAGATGTCTACTTCAGAATCCTAGTTCCAATTCTCCTTGTGGGAGATTAAGTGGAAATGCTTGAGTCACCCAATTCTTGAGTGACATTTGCTTCATTGCTCAAACTAACATTCTCAGATGATTTTTGAATCCATTGCTATCTCATCTGGTTTATGATATTATCAACTTCTGCCTTATTTTCATCTTCAATTCTTCTTGGTATTCATATATTTCTTGACAAGATGACCAAGTTTTGTGAAAATGAAACATCTTCTGGTGGAGTCTTTTGTCTTCATGTGATGTTTTACACAGTTCATTCCTATATGTCCAAATTCTCCACAGTAATGACATCTACACCAAGTGTTATAGTCCTACCCAAATATTGCTTTTACAATCTATTATGTTAGATTCAATATCTTAGTTTTTCATTTAGAATATTTGTACCCATGCTTCTTGTATGTGACATTTTCCTTCAAATTTAGGTTTCTCTTTGTATTCATTAGCTCTATGATCATGCTGATTGTAATTGTAGCATTTTCTTTTGAATTTAGTTTTGTCATTACTCCAACATTTGTTTGATGTATGAGCTGACTTACCATAGTGGTTGCAACTAGATCTTTGATTCTTTTGAGTTTCTTTGTTAGATGACTCACCTTCTTCTATCTATCCAATTCTTGCTTTTCCCTTTTGTCTGTATTGGCTTTGCTCATTCAATTGATTCATGTTTTCTTGAGATTTCATCATCCTCTCATTGGTTTTCCTTTTAGTTTTTAGATCACTCAAAAATATTTCATTCTTTGATTGTAGGTTCATGATTTCTTTATTTACATTAGTAAGTTGATCAATGAAGTCTATCTTTTGAAGCAATAGGTGCTCAATTTCATTTTTCTTTCCTTCAATCTCTTCTTTTATCTTATGTTTCTCTTCCATGATTTCACACAATCTTACTAACTAAATTTCTTACTCTCTTCTCTAGTTTCTTATTTCTTCTTGAAGTATACCATTCTTTTCTAATAGTTCCTTGATTGACTCATTTGCTTCATCTAAATTGTTTTCTAAATGGATTTCTTCAATTCTTTCTTCAATGTATAGTTAGTTATTCATCTATAATACAAGATATTTTCTTCTTTTCAAAGATTGAGAGAGTTTCTCCTTTTCTTTATTGAGTTTCCCAATAGCTAATTCCAAATCTAGCTTTTCATTGTCAATAGCCTTGTCAAGTATGCATACCTCCATTGCCTCTAATATTTCCTCAAGTTGTTAGACTTCTTTCCTAAGAATCACAAATCTCTAGTACCAATTGTCGGAAATATATATGAAGGCTAAGTTACCAAGAGGGGAGGGGTGAATTAGTAACCAATAAAACATATCCCTTCATGTGAATTTTAATCTAATTGCATGCATGGAAAACTAAAAGCATTGAAGTGTTCATAACACTTTTGACACACAATATAGTGAGCCAGAAACCTTCCAAAATAGAAAGTAAAATTGGAGTGGGATGATACCCACAAGCTTCAGTACTACAGTATAAAGTTGGCCTGTTGAGGCTTACAATTATCACTTCTGATGATCTACCCTATTAGGAGCAATAAGGACTGCTAGGTCCACCTTTCAAAAAGATTTACAAACATACAATAAAGTATGCACTAGGTAAAGGGATTTACAAAATAGTTTTAAGTCTACCTTGTGAAAGTATTAAACTAATCCACCTATTAGAATGAAGCAATGGGTAATCTTTGATCTATAACTTGGCTTGCTAAGTGAGATTCCTTTGAGTTTAATGATCACCTCGTGGTGATAGATAAATATTTTATGCTCCTTATACTATTATATTTTTTATGCTTTACACTTTTTCTCTTCTCTACTTGTTACATTACTTTTATTCACTTCTATTCATGTTTTGGATGTGATACAATATATTACATGTATAGCAATCCATATTACAAATCAAAAGAGTTGGCTATAATACAAGTTTACAAAAAATACACAAATTCAATTGAACTATAGGAACTCAAGTTTTGAAGACTAGCTCAGTGAGGTTCTAATAGTTTCCATCCACTATCAATGCTCAGAATCATCATGCACTTGGTAGACATAGAAGCTAAGTCCATACTAATCACTTCCAAGTAGTCTAAACTTAGTCCCCACTTGTGACTTGGTGAATACTATGAAACTCAGCATATAAATCATATCACTTGGTTAACACTAAGTGGCTCAGTTGACATTGGATTTCCATCATTGTAACTGCTAACTCAATAAGCACTACACAACTCGATTTGCACTGGAAAACTCAGTAAACACCAAGAAGCTTGATTTACACTGATAATCACCAAATTGGTAGAAACTACTTGGCACAAGCTTAATATTGTTCCTTGATCTTAGTAGTGTTGGTGCAAATAAGTATTTACTTATTACACTTACTTAACTTTACTTAGGTTTAATGCATTAGTTAATTATTTTTCATTATTTTATTATTTTTATTTGTGAGACACTTAGGAGTTTGCACACCTTGTGAGTTGTCATGTAGACAACACAGGAGTACGCAACTCTATTTAAGCACATGGTGTCTACAACACTATTTTGCATGTCCTACCCTTGTAAGCTTATCCTCTCATCACCGCACTTACTTTCCTGCTTAATGGAGGATAATCCGTATCTAGTGGAGATGTGCTTGGTTGTATGACACATCATGATGCTAACTTCTATGCATTCTAGAAGCTCTCCTGAGGCCTTTATATACAGGCACTCCTAGTGTACTATAATGAACAAGTTATTGAATACATTGTTATTCTGATCATACTCTCTCTCTCTCTCTTTGGTCTACTGTGTGCTTGTGTTTGAGTTCTTAATTCCTGTGTAAAATTTTCCCTTAGGAAAATTCTTATATGGTATTAGAGAAACTTGTAGTTTTTCTCATCACAAGCCATTCGAGACCTTTTGCTTGCTTCATCACCTTAGCTTGAATTCAGCATGCTATAGAAATTGGGAGTGCCCAGCATCAGATCTGACCTCGCCATTACATCTGAAATGTTGAACTGGTGAAAATTGACTATAAACACGGCTACCTTGGCCCAAATTTGATCGTGAGGCAATTTTTTTTTGTAAATCGGAACCTGGAGGCCCCGATTTGCGGTATGGGTATGATATTATTTTCAGATTTGTAGTTTAATTTTTGGATCTATCTTTTTTTTGTAATAATTTTTGTGAGCATTTTTTGGATTTAATTTCCGTCAGAGAAATTTTTTTAGTAGACCCGGGCAATGACACCTCAGATTTTCCATTTTTGGTGTGGAGGATTTTTATTATTTTTCGCAGGTATATATTTTATACTGTGGGAAACATCCTAAATAATCTACGAGAATCCTCAGAAAATCCCGCCACACAAAGTTTCACCAACTTTCCACCAAATTTGGTGAGCAGTACACTACCGACCGAGCCCACCCTGAGCCAGTCATACCTCAATACGGTGACAACACACTATTTCTAGCCATCAAATTGCGAAAATTGAAACCAGTCTTACATCTGGTGCTTTCACTTTGTTTGGGAATGTGAGCACTATTGTTTTAAAACAACAGCATACCCTGAATCCCGCTCAATGTGGGATTAATTCCCAAACTTCGATGACTATATATTACTTTCTTGGTGGAATATCTACTTCTCTGGCTCGCTAAAGGAATTTTAGTGTCAGTGAAACTTGCGTAGACCTTGCCACATAGATCAATCCATGCTAGACATGTGGCAATCCCCACAAGTAATGTGGCATCTGCACTATAGACTATCCAGTCAGCAGTCATCACTGTAAAGCCCACCTAATCCCCAAGAGACATGTGTCGCATCGTAACATCGACTATGCACCTCATGATAGCTACTAGTTGTCACATTCTAGATTGGCATGTCAATCATGGAACTAGATGAAGTGACACATCATTATATAGATTTTGACATGCATGCATTTTGTATAGTACAGACGGTGAATCAACTTGCCACGTCAGCCAAGGTACTCTTTTTTGCTGACGTCATATTTTCACTAGTTTAAAATTGATGACCGTCTAAATGTCAAAACCAGGCATTTTACAACTGCAATGATGGCGATTTGAACGTTAAATTTAGACTAGTAGTTTTCCTTCTAGACCCCTCTCCAGATTTCTTTTCAGTTTGGCAGCCTGAATTTGTGAGCCCATAACTTGGACATCTGGACTCCAATTCTAGTGCAAGTTTTTTTGAAATCAAGTAGAATTTCCTAAATTTTTTAGTGGTGGTGGTTTTTTCTAGTTTGGGTGCACAAATTTTGTAGAAATTGCATTTTTGGTGACTATACCTGCATAATCCTGCATTTTGCAAGTTCAAAAGCTCCTTACGGGCACATCTCATCACCTTTTCAGGTTCTATTTATTTTGAAAGTGTGTATTTTTTTGTCTAATTTCTAGATTTGAAGTCATATTTTAGGGTTTTGTGGACCAATTTCTCACTTTCAGAATTAGGCCTTCTTTGGCATTGTAAAGCTTTGATTCTTTTTCAAAATTGTTGTAAATCTGAGCTATAGTGCTTAAGTGACAGATCTCAACCTTATCAGGCAGTTGTAAAAGAAAAATTAGAAAGTCCACTTTGGTCATTTTGACAAGTGGCCCATTGTAAATGTACAACTTATAAAGTGCCAAAGCATCTTTTTTGGGGGGATCTTTTGATTGAGTGAAAAGGGGGGGTGTGTACAGTGTTTTTAATGTCTCTCTCTTGTGCTCTTTTCATCATGGGTTTTAAATGTTCTCCTTTAACTTCACACAACTATTCTACATGGAAAGATATTGCATGGAGTAGATTAATGGAAAAAGGATATAGTCTTTATGTTGATGTTACAATTACCAAACCTAATGATGCTAAAGAATTCTTTGATTGGAAAAGACAAGACTGACAGCTTTAGGTGTAATTAGGATTTGTGTACATGGGGACCTTCTCTTTCACATTAAAAATTGTTTAGAATCTAAGGAAGCTTGGGATAAACTTGAATAGTTGTATGGTAAAGTGGATGAAGAAAAGGGATTTCAGATTGAAGATGATCTACTTCTCTTGGATCCTAAGAATTATGACACAATTCAGGATTATATCATTAAATTCAATGAGTATAGGGAACTTCTTAAAGATTGTGGAAATCCCATGAAGGATGATAGGTTGATTCATCACATCCTAAAGCCGCTACCTTCTGAGTATGCCAACTTTGTTTTGAGTTTTAATACTCATAGGTTAACCATGGGATCTGCCTACTAGAAGCCTTCCTTTGATGTATTTTTAGACATGTTGATTGTTGAACAATCTCACTTGGTGGATTTTGGACTTCTCAAGTCATCTAAGACCAAAGCCTTGGTGGCTAGTGATGATTCCAAATCAATTCAAGGGGGGAAGAACAACAACAACAACAAGTAGTGGAAGCAGAAAACACAATCTGAGACACAACAATCCTCCTCTCAACGAGGCAGTTCTTCTTCAAACAAGAAGGGAAGTAATGAAAAGAAGGACAAACTCTTTTGTGCATACTGCAAAAAGCCAAATCATGATGAGCATCATTGCAAGACAAAAAGAATCAATGAGTTAGAAAATCTACTCAAGAAGAACAAGATTCAACTATCAGGTACTTCCAAGGATTCAACTCCAACCTCTTCAAAAGGAAAAGCTCAAGCACTTATGGCAAACACAAATTCTTCTTCAGAATGGATACTTGACTCAAGTGCCTCCTACCACATGGGTTCTTCAAAGGAAGACATTTATCATTGAAGCAATCAAAGGTACCAGACATCTTCATGGGAGATGACACTAAGATGGAAGTTGAAGGGAAAGGACATGCCAAAATGGAAGATGGGGAATTAAAAGATGTTCTCTATGTTCCAAAACTAAGCTCTAATCTCCTATTAGTTTACCAAATCACTCACCTAGGAGATGGTCATAAGGTTGAGTTCCTTCCCAATTCAGTGACGGTGCGAAGTGTCAAAGATGATTCATTGGTAGCAGTGGGGAAAGTCAATGATGACAAGAGGCTTTACTCCTTCTCCCATTTTGTGCCTAAGAGTCCTTCCCAAGCCTTGTTAACTCACTCTACTACTCAAATCAATTTATGGCATGAGCATTTTGGTCATCTTGACTTTCGCTCTCTTCAGCATCTTTGCTCAAAACACATGGTCAAAGGTCTACCTAATATCAGCGTTTCTAAGTGAGAGTGTTCATCTTGTTTAGTGGATATGAATCTGAAGGAGAATTATGATAAAGGGAAGTCTTCTGGAGCTCCAGTTG
Source organism: Cupressus sempervirens (assembly GCA_028749045.1). Classification (NCBI taxonomy): domain Eukaryota; kingdom Viridiplantae; phylum Streptophyta; class Pinopsida; order Cupressales; family Cupressaceae; genus Cupressus; species Cupressus sempervirens. The sequence continues at coordinate 53,783,837 of CM053791.1, forward strand.
TTCTTCAGCTAGTTTACATGGTATTAGCAGGACCCTTTGCAGTTACTACAGTCAGCCAAGGCCACTACATACTCACATTTATTGATGACTTTTTGAGATTCACTTGGGTCTTCTTCCTTCATCAGAAGAATGAATTGGTTCAAAAGCTTCAAGACTTCAAAGCTCATGTTGAACATAAGTCAAGAAAAGCCATTAAGGTACTAAGGGTGGACAATGAGAACAGATATGTTGATGGAAGACTTAAGAACTTTTGTAGAATTGAGGGGATTGATCTTCAAAACTCACTAGCATTTAGTCCACACAATATAGATGTTGCAGCTATTAGGATTAGGACTCTCAAGACCATGGCAAGTTGCATCATAAAGACCAAGTCTCTCAATCCTACACTTTAAGTTGAAGCCATTAGCAATGCTACTCACATACTTAACAGATCTCCTCATCTAGCCTTAGATGGCAAGAATCCTTTTGAAGCATGGTGCGGCAGAAAACTAGTTGTGAGTCACCTTAGAGTCTTCGGTTGTCTAGCATGGAAAAACCTATCCTCTAGGAGTTGCAAGGCACTGACGCCTAGGCCTTGTACCTTTATCGATTATGAAGACAATGTGAAGGCTTATAGACTTATGGATCCAGAGACTCACAAGATTTTTGTGGAGAAGGATGTACATTTTGAGGAAAGTTCTCCTAGCTTGTCCTCTACTCCTCTCCACAAATCATACATAGTGGAAATTGATAGTGACACCAGCAGTGCTTCAATAGGTTCAGACATGTGGGGTTTTATTGATAGTTGCAGTGAGAGGTCACATCAGTCCAGTCCACATGCTTATATTGCCATAGCAAAAGGTCCATCATAACATGGTACATCTTTTCTTCCACCTATAGCTTCACTTGACTTGGGAGATAGACTTGAGGACTTACATCTTCTCATTGATGATAATTCTTCTACAGTTGTTGTGAGGGCTCACTTTGACCCTCATGTCCATTCTCTACATGATCAATCTTCATAGGTTGGTGTGATTGTGGATCCTTCTGAACAGCAATTAGTGGAGGTCTCTTTGTTAGTTGAGGAGACAGATGGTTCAGTGGAACAAGTTCAACAGACATCCTTGATAGATCTGCATTCATTCTTTTTAGCACAGTTGGAACGGGTGAACTTCAGCATCAATACAGGGATACTTGAGTAGGTTTTAGAGCCATCATACATCTTCAGGAGTGTACCTTTGGCATTCTTTCTTCCTAAGGGGAGGAACACCATTCTACATTCATGGACAAACTTCTTCATCAGAACGGCTTTCACTTGTTGGCATTCTTCTTTTGGGGGGGGGGGGGAGCCTATTCTATCTCTCTTCCTTCTCTCATTCTCTTATGTATATATTGGATGTATGTCGTAATGGGGGGGTCTTCATTACTCCATCCATCGATGCATCCTTTCTTATCTCTCTTTTTGGAGGAGGGTTTTTCCCATGAGGTTTTCCCTCTTTCCCTGCTTTATGAGAGATTTGCATATCATTATGTATATGGGTACCTAACATGGCCTAGTAGCTAGGACCCATTCTACATCTTCATACTAGTTTGCAAGCTTAAGGGAATTCCCCTAAGTTGCACTTAAGGGGGGTGTTGGTAAAAATAAGTATTTACTTATTGCACTTACTTAAGTTTACTTAGGTTTAATGCATTAGTTAATTATTTTGCATTATTTTATTATTTTTATTTGTGAGACACTTAGGAGTTTGCACACCTTGTGAGTTGTCATGTAGACAACACAGGAGTACGCAACTCTATTTAAGCACATGGTGTCTACAACACTATTTTGCGTGTCCTACCCTTGTAAGCTTATCCTCTCATCACCGCACTTACTTTCCTGCTTAATGGAGGATAATCCGTATCTAGTGGAGATGTGCTTGGTTGTATGACACATCATGATGCTAACTTCTATGCATTCTAGAAGCTCTCCTGAGGCCTTTATATACAGGCACTCCTAGTGTACTATAATGAACAAGTTATTGAATACATTGTTATTCTGATCATACTCTCTCTCTCTCTCTTTGGTCTACTGTGTGCTTGTGTTTGAGTTCTTAATTCCTGCATGAATTTTGTCCTTAGGCAAATTCTTACAAGTAGTAATTGTAGAATTCAGTAAAACCTAAATTTTTTTGTTAATACTATTAACTATATGATAAGCTTGGTAGATACTTCCTATCTAAATAAGTGCATATCACTAATAATAAACTTGAATGTAATGTCAACACTTCATTGTAGAATTTATGAGTTAAAGAGCCATAATGAAAATACATGTTTGAATCAAGATAGTGATGGACAATCTATGAAATGTTGTTTGTAGGTTGATTATGGATGGATCAATAGATCCTATTGGCCAAAAGTGACAAAGATGTTGAAAAGGTTGTACAACAAACCTCAATGTTTTCTTGTTAAAAGTGATAGTGCTGGATCAAGGTTCCTATGTTTGAGTGAAGAATTTGATGCCTAATTGTTTTTATTGGCACAAGGAAATGTTATGAGTCTTCTCTATACTAGAGAAAGGGGGGGAAACCAAGCCTTGTGATCTCTCATGCAAGAGAGAAATTGATAAATAGTTAGTTGACTTCTACTAGAAGTATGATGTGATTTTATAAGAGTCTAGTGATGAAGAGTTACACTTTGAGATGAATAGATTAGGTTGTGTCCACACTCAACATTCTCATATTGTGAGAATACTTAGTATCAAGGAGTAGTTTGTTGATAATTGATGCTGGTGAAAAAAATAGAATATTTTTTAGGATGATTTTAGTCAGTTTTAAGGTTTTATAAAAATAAAGAATGTTCTATACGCATATATTTAGGATAGAGTTTTATTCTCTTAGAGATAAAACTTTCCTAGATACATGTGTATCTAGTTTTTTTCTTATTTTTTTCACTTGGTGGTGAATTCTTTATCTTCAAGCCTTTGTAATATATTTAAGTAGAGCTACAATAAAGTTATATTTTTAGAATTTTGTTCATATGTAAAATCCATAGATGTTGATCTACTCTCCTACAACTCCAACACATGTTCATTTTCTACAGACTCCCCTCTAATGCAATCTATTTCACTTCATTGACTTTTTAATTCTTCTAGCACTAGTTGAATCACTATCATCCACATTTCTATTCTTAATAAATTTTAATGTTATAAGATTGATGTTGGATAATGATGCTATAGAGCATTGCTTATAGCAATGTCAAAGTCTATTTTAGATACTTTCTATTAACAAATTACATTAGAAGAAATCAACACCAATTTTCTATAATTAGGTATATCAATTGTATAATTTTTAAACCTTAAAAAGTATATTTAATGTATAATTTGTAATTTGGAGAAATGATGCTCAATCGGTGGGTCCTCCACTATTTCCTATTATTTCTTTTAGAGTTATCTTTTGGATCTAATAAAATACTCTAATAATTTTAGTTGAAATATGTCCTCCTTTAATATTGGTATTTTCTTCCTTCTGCGACACTAAAAGATGAGAAAAATGATTAATTTTGCAAAACTATGTGGCACTTTTTTTAATTTGAAGTTTTATTTTGGTCCCAATTAACAATTGGCCTATGTGGACATGAAGTGCAAATTTCATTCCATTTAATAAGACTGGATCCATTATAAAAGACATTGAGTGCTAGCAAGCCACTTCATATCCAAATTGAGCTCTTTGAAAAAACCACCAATACTTCTTGAAATAAATTGAATCATTGGGCATGTATTTCATGGACTACAAATTTCATCATTTAGACTTGTAAACAGTTGCAATACTCTTGCACAACGAAAAAACACATCAAACACAATACAAAGATAAACATAGAAGAGGGCATTAATTTAGAACACTCTAATTTTATCACTTAGTGACACTCAATCCACAATAGATCAAAAAACATAACTCATACTTGACCATATTAGAATGTGAAGCCAAACTTTCCTTTGGCTCTGATACCAAGTTAAAAAAATGTATTACATAGTAGAAACCCAAATATGGGCTCTATTGAAGACATGCCCAATCAATTATATTTATAGAGAAATACACATTAAATACTTAGTATATTGGAGAGAGAATTCAGCTATGATATTTATGATAGCAGTTGAGATGGAAGGGCATTAAATGTTGATATGTTGGAAGGTGTTTGGATGGAAGATGGTTGTAGTGGCCAATTAGTTTGTGCCAACCATATATGGGTCTAATAAATTATTTATTTCTAGAAACCCCCCATATATTAATTATGAACTTCTTTTAGAGATCCCCCCATAATATAGAAATGATACTTGTCCTAGCCTAAAGCCTTGTTAGGTATCCATTTACAATCACTTATCAAATATTACCTTTTATACAAACAAACCTACAATAGAGTTCACCATCAAGGGAAGGAAAAAAATAAATTTTGAGATTGAAGGTGTGGCAGTAAGATTCATAAAATTAAGTATGACTTGAAATTCTTTAAATACTATATACCTCCTTGACTTTAGTTTATTTTTATTTTTGTGTTTTTCTATTAGTGTTTAATTTGGATGTGCCTTGGTTTTCTCATAACCTTATGAGAATTAAATTTGAGATCAAACTTATTTTTAAAGGTCCCTAAGGTTCTATAGTTTATTTAGCAATATAAATATTGGTATTCCAACATCTATTTGTACTTTTGGTTGTAGAGGACTTTTTTTCTAAGGTTTTTTGTAGTTTTGGGTTGTAAAATCTAGAGAAAGTCTCTATACATTTTTTTGGGTGGCTACCACACGTAATTTCCTATTTTCCTCTTTAGTCGATTGTTAGTGACTGAGCTCTACTTTTGTTCACCTTTAAGTTATTGTTTAGGAAAGAGGCCTTGCCATCAAATATTGTGGTACTTGGGATTTGAATGCTTTCAATAAGCTAAATGGTCTTTTGGCCTAAATGAATAACATGATTAACCCTTAGAAAAGGTACTAGACCTCAAGACTAAGAAAGTGGCCTATAGGTGAAAGTACCTCAAGATTTTTCTAGATGATTGCACACCTAAGAAACAAAATCCTTCAAGGACTCTATGTCAAGGGCAATAGGTATAATGCCATGTTTTGGTCCTACAAATTGACCATTTTATGGATGGGACAAAAGGTTATATTGTCTCACTTTTTCCATTTATCATCCTTCAAAGACTCTATGTCATTGGAAATAGGTATAATGCCATGTTTTTGTCCTACATATTAACCCTTGTATGGATGGGACAAAAGGTGATCTATCGCATCATTTTTTCCATTTATTAGATTGTGTGATTCTTTGGAATCTAGATGCCTCTCTATCCCCAATTTATGCATTTAAAGATTTAAGGAGGGAAGAAGAAAATGGATAAAAATTTAAGATTCCAAAAGGCTAACTTTTAATATACCACCAGTTTCTTTGAGAAAAAAAGATATGGTCTTTGATGGATTAGCCATAAACTAATTACAAATTCTATTGGAGCTACCAATGAAGTTAGAGGATATCATTTCTTGTCTATCATGGAGGTTTCCCATTCCATAGGAGGATATTTTGGTTTTGTTTATGATGTAAAATTTTTTGAAGTTGTGTCATTGTATCCATACAAAATTTCTCTATTTCTGAGGTAGAAGAAATTTGTTGGAATTAAGGGTGCTTATCAATTCTCAGTAGATATTAGAGGTCAACATTATTGAATCATTCATTAGATACCTATACAAGTAGGTATCTAATTGAAATAAATTCATGCTTCTTTGAGTGATCCTTTGTTACATTCTAGTTCCAACATGCTAGATTGATTATGATTACCCACCATTTGATTCCAAGGTTTGGGTTAAGTCCTTGAGCATAGTATTAATTAATTTTATTTTTTTATGTATACACTACCTTGGCCATAGTTAAGATATATATATATATATATATATATATATATATATATATATACCTTTTTCAATGCTAAATTTCATTATCAACATATTGTTATAGATGAGAATGCTGAGAAACATTCATATAGATAATGGCAAAAGGTTTTATTCCTCAATGTTTAAAGGCACATAGTTTGTCAGAATAGTAAGAACTTTGCCCTCAAATTGGGGAAGCAGTGGGATCCAACTATAGAAGCTATTTTTCGTGATGAACTCCTATGAAAAAAGAGAGTTTGAATTATGCCTATGCACTTTTGGCTCGTATCATCTACCTTTATGGCTTCATAGAACTAGTTTTTGTTAATATAACTTGTAGTTGTCCACCATGGATTCGATGCAAAATTTGAAAGTTGAGAACTCATCAAAAACTTCTAGATTCATAGAAGATTATAGATTCAACAATATAAATCTAATTAATTATAATTCTTTATGGAAGAGTTCTAATTTTTCTTGTATTTATTTGTAAATAAAATAATTTTGTCCTCACTATTTTTCCTTTTAACTAATAAACTTAAAGACAACTAACATTTTCAATATTTGAAAAATTTATATCAACCAATAAAATTAAATATAATTACCATTTTCAATATTTGAAAAACATCTATAAATTTTTAGACATAGGAAATATGTATAGATTGGAGGAAACAAATATCCAACTAGCCAATTGGATTGGTTCCATCCAACAATGCATAAATATATCCTGGCACTAGCGCAGGCACAACCAAAAGCTAATAATGAGTTATATGTTATTCATAAGGTGGGATGTACTCATTTCTTGTCGAGAATGGAGACCTTAAAAATCATCAAAGCTTTCCAAAATCAGAGAAATTAAGACATGGAATATAACACGATCAAAGTAAAATGTAAATGGGTTATTCCTTAAGTGTACTTAATAATAGTTGCAAGAGCTAATACAATAGATATTCCTATAAGATAATGATAAGGGTTTATAATAAATTGGGAGGGAAGCTATTCTTTTACACAATACTTTGAAATTTCTTTTTTGCAGCACAACCAATAATTTAATTTTTTATTTCAAAAACTCAAGGTGTAATTATTTATATCTATTATAGCATAAAGCTTTGAATTTTATTAGAATTAAAATAGCCTAGTTTACTAATTTTTTTGTTTAACAAGTACTCCAGCAATAACCTTTTCTTAAGGGTAAACCAAACTAGTATATCATTTTACTACACCAATTGTCCAAGCTATCACTAAATTTGCAAGTAATGTCATTAGCATGGAATTTATCATAAATGTTAAAAATATATTATTATTTGAAAATGATTCATTTGAATTAAAATTGAAAATCTTATTCATGAGCAACATCGTTATACTATGTTATATTCTAAAATACAAAGAGGTATAATTATGTTTGACTAGCCATACTCTTTATTGTCATTTATGTTTGTGGCCATCCTAAAAAGAACAATGGTGTATTCCCCCCTCCCAAGATTGTGATTCAATAGAAATATCTTATTTGGTAAAAAATATTATGTAAGTATGTTAAACTTAATAGCATATGCAGAATGTTAATCCAGTACACAAGTAATGCAAGCCATCTCTACAAATATATTTTTCAAATTTAGGCTAATAAGATTCTATAAATGGATAGTATGCAGATTTGTAATTATTTAGCAAATCAAATTACCAAAAAGTAATTTGTATTGCTCCTCGTCAATAAGTTTCGTCTAATCTTTGGCCAATCTTATACCAATCTCCATAGGTGCAAAGATAGGATTGTGTATTTCCTTTTTAATTTTTTAAAGAAGCTATGTTATATACTATTAAGTGGGCATTCCATCTGAAATAGTGCAACAATTCTGTTTTAGTGATTTTAAATTTTCTATAGAGATTTAGTGTTCTTCTAAGTCGGTTCCCATTGTTATCAACAAATAACAGGTCTTCGTTTTTTAGTTTGACATAGAAGTTGGATGTGAATATTTTTATCCTTAATATGGAAGATATTAAATGATATGTTTTCATTATAGACTAAGGTCAAAGGATTTATTTTAGAAGAAAAATAAATTTGATCATTTTATTTTATTGTCTTTTACTTTTTTTTTACATTAGTACAATCTGCAAAACTTACATCTAGGCATCACCAAGTATGATAAACTATGTATTTCCTTTGCTCTCCCTAAACTTTTGGTCAAATTTAAATTATTATCTCTTATGCTAGACATTGTGAAAAGCTCTTGTGTCATGCATCCCTTAAAATTCTTTATTATGCAATGTAACTATGAATAAAAAAATATTTTTTTTCCTTTTTGGATTACATCCCCAACATGGCTATTTATATTTTCATTTGTACTCAATTTTTATTGTTAACCTTAACTAGACTCACCTTGTTTTTTGTTTTCAACTAGTTTACTTGTCCATGCCACTTTTAATCTTAAAGAGTTATATCACTTTACTTAGTTTACTAACCATTTACTTTTCTATTATAAATGAATGTAATTTTGACTCCCAGAGACCTGACCTACATTGGTTCCTTGTTGAAATTTATATAATCTCAATTGTTTTGAACTGTATACATTGTTGTCAACATTGTACTCCCATTTATCAATAGAGCCTTTACAAATGTGGTTAGATATCCTCTATTTCCAGCAAAATTAACTTGACTCAGACTTTTTTTATTAACATTTTTGGAAATCATATGCATTATGCATCTTTCTATTACTCTTGTCATATAATTTTGTTATTTTTACTGGGGGTTCAAGCTTTTGCAATTATTTTTCAGGTTTACTTTACTATTTTAATTTTTAAATTTTTTTTTTTTTGTGGGAAGGGGGTTGAATATGATTTAGATGCAATTTAAATGAAAAATTTCATTGAAAACTGAGTCAACAACTTTTCAATAAATCAGGTTTTTCTAATAGAAAAAATTATTTGGCTCCAAGATTTGTGATTAATGAGTATACTTGTATTTTTTTTTACATATTATTACTTCTTTGATTCTTATAATGCTTTCTAGGTGATTTGTGTCATTGTCTCTTTTGATGTTGTTCTCTCTATCTTTAATAATAAGAATGGTCTTTTTTGTGTGCTAGAAAAATATTATCCACAACTTTCTACCTCAAAATTTTATTTACTTGCATTGTCCACAAGTGTTATTTACTTTTAGCATAGTCTTTTTGTGATATACTTGAAGAACATTTTTAATCATTTTTTTTGGTAAATTTCTATCATAGGGATAGGACCCATTACATTAAAATAATCAACAAAAAGTTATAAAGGACCCTAGAAAAGGGAGGAGATTGGAGTTGGATCCGAGACTAACCAAATGTGATAAAAGGGTTAACTATTTTTTGAGGCCTTGAAGGAAACCATGGGAAGGAAATCAACAAATATACTACTTTACAATGAGGATACCACTAAAGAGTAGAAAATAATGATAGCACAAACCCAAGGTTGAAATTTTCAATATAGGCGAGAATTATAAAATGACCAACTTCGTGTCACCAACAATGTTGACAAGCATAAAGCCAATGAGAACTACATGATGTACCACATCATTGTTGGAATCATGTTCAAGACAAATAGGGCCCAACCAGAATGTATTCATGATAATTAGATGAAGAGGTTGCATCCAAAGTGACCAATATGAGGGAGAGAGGCCCCATCAAAGATTAATTGAGCAAGCTAGTAGTTGAAGGACACTATTTCACACTAGAGAAATCATTGATGGATTAGTATAGGATGATCAAACAAGGATATGGTGAGTTCAATTTTTTTACATTCTATAAACCCATGTAGAGGGAAAATGTAGTGTTTTACCCTCAATAACATTTTTTTTAAATCTTATTTCTACCTAAATATATTTATTTATTTTCCCTTCTCACTAGTGCACACCTTCCAAATATTCAAAAAATTAAATTTATTCTATGGATTCAACAATAGGATTATGTTCTAATACAATTTATAAGGTTCTTGTTAAGGTTATGGTGAATCACATGAAGCCTCTCCTAGACAAATTCATTGGCCCCTTTCAATAATGCTTTGTGCCTAGGAGGTAGATTCTTGATGTGTTTATAACCACTAATGAGCTAATACACTCTATGGAAGGGTCTAAGAAACCAGGTATAGTACTTAAACTAGACATTTCCAAAGCTTATGATAAGGTCAGGTTGAATTCCTCTTTGGTATTCTTACCAAACTTAGCTTTAATGAGAATGTTAATAGTATTATAAGAAATGTTGTTACTTGTATTACATCCTTGGTGATCATTAATGAAGCCCCTAGAAATTTCTTTTCTTCCTCCCAAGGTCTTTTCCAAGGTGACTCCTTATCTCCCTACCTTTCTATTATTGTAGTGGAAGTGCTAAGTAGAAATTTAGTTTCTTTGACTAACTTTGACAGAATCAAGGGCATTAAACCTACCTCCCGGTGGCCCCCCCAACCCCCCAAATTATATAGTAGTTTTTGGATGATACCTTCTTATTCAGAACATCCTCCATCCATGAAGATAGAGAATGAAAAGACACCCTTAATCTATATGCGCTAGTCTCTTGTCAATGAAAAAATTACCAAAAAAGCAAAGTCTTTTTCATTAATATGTTTACCAGTTTGAGAGAAAAGGTGATAGGTATTCTTGGCTGCCATGAAGCATCCCTCCAAGATACTTATCTTGGTCTACCACTTACAATAAATGAAGTCCCCAATCAATTTTGGAATGGTCTAATTGAACATTTCCAAAAAAGATTGGTGGGCTAGAAAGGAAAGATCTTGAGTAATTATGGAAAACTCCAACTTCTCTCTACCTCCTTGTAGGGCATGCTAATGTATTTCCTATCTATTTTCAAAATCCTAGGTAGCTTCAAAGATATTATTGATAAAATATAGTGGAAATTCTTGTGGTCCAACATTGAAGAGAAGCCCATAATGAATTTGATTAGCTAGGAGAAAGTTTGTCATCTGAAAGATCTTGGTGGTCTAAATTTAAGAGATATAGGAGACTTGAATAAGGCCCTATTAACCAAGATTGGTTGGAAATTGGTGAGCTCCTAGAGAAGTTGGTAAAACATTGTCAAGCCTAAATATCTCAAAGGATTGTCTCCCCACCAATTCCCTTGGGCACATGTTCTCCCCTAGGGCTCCAAGTTCTAGAAAAATGTGGTTAAAACTAGAATGATCATGAAAAGGTGGTGTCATTGGATTATGGGGAATGGTAATTCTATTGACTTTGAGGAGGATCAATAAATTCATGATAACCCACTCATGTATACTATGTTCTTACCTCTATGTGAGAAGTGTACTAGAACTTTGAGCCTTTGGAGTTGGGGATTTCCTAAGAGTTAAAAGACCTTCTCCATACCTATAGGATCCCCCTTGATTTGGTTGAGGACTCCTTGGTATGGAAACTCACACGATTAGGGGAATTTACTATTAAGTCTTCCTATCTCTATTCAATGATGGGGGGGGGGGAGTGGCCAAGGAAAATTTGAGAAAAGCTTAATACCCTTGTATCCTACCAATGATAAACTTATTTTGGTGGACTTCTTTGCATGCGTCAATCCTCACTATTGATAACCTTCAGCATAGAGGGTGGCAACTCGCTAACTATTGTATTTTATGCCTCCATAATGCTGAATCTATTCCACACCTATTGATTGACTGCCCTTTTCCCATGGTTGTGTGAAGGGAAGAACTTGAACCATGAGAATTCTAGTGTTGGAAGGAGAGTGAGGTGAAGCAATTTATTTATTGGAATAGTGTGACTACTCACTGATATCTTAGAAACTTGTGGTCAATTATCCCCCCATATGTTATGTGGCACATCTAGATGGAAAGGAATAATAAGATCTTTAGGGAATAGGCCACTACCATTTTGGTGGTGGCCTAGCATATTATGAGGCTCATAAAAGAATGCAGAAGGATATGGTGTTGGAAGCCCCCCCAAAACCCTCACGAGTAGTATAGATATGAAATGGGCTTCAGCTTAGAATGTTGACTCAATTGTGACACAATTTGACAATTCAAAAGTCTTGGCAAGGAAGAAGATGGTGTGGCACCCATCCCCTCTATCTTGGGTTAAATTAAACTTTGATGGTTCAGCCATGATTGGAAACACCATAGCAAGAGGTGTCCTTTGTAACAACATGGGAAATATGGTGGTCACCTATACTAAAAACTATGGAGGAGGCTCTAGAGAAATGAAGCTGAAGCTCTAATGCTCTTGTGGGGTTTGAGAATTGTGAGGGCTTGGGGAATCAGTAAGTTGGCCACTAAGGGAGACTCTATACTTATCATTAAGGTTGCTAAGGGAGAAGGTTGAAGCAACTAGTTGATTAAAATCATAATTGATGAAATCCAAAGGTTGATGGAAGATTACCACAAGATCCAAGTGGGACACATATATCAGGAAGGGAATGGTAGAGAATATGAGCTAGCCAAATTTGGCCATGGTGTGATGAGATTAGTAGAATGGGATGACGTTTGTTTATTGCCATCATCAATGCAAGTGGTGATAGAAAGGGATAATATTTTCAATAATGCCCTATGAATAATCAAAATAGGAGGCAAGATTTCATTTTTTTGCATAAGTGTGAGGACAAAGCACTCCATAAAGGGCTTGTTAAAAGATTGTAGGATGATATGCATTAATTTTTTGATTTCCATAAGTAATAATTATTACTATAAAAGGACATAGAGGGGGGATTTAGTGAGACATAGAGGATGGACTAATAATCAAAATGACAAGTTTTTGAATTCTTGCACAAACTATGCCTAGCACCAACCATGTATGGATGGAAATAGATCCTCACACATGTAATAAAGGGTCAATTTTTGTGTTTTAGGAAACATTGTCAAGTTATGATGAGTATGCAATGCCTTTTCATTTTTATCATTGAGGCTTCTCATTTTTTATTTGGTAACCTCCACACCTACAACAAGGTTGTGTGGTCTAAAGAATTGGTGGTTGAACTGGGAGAAGGCATGGATGTTAGTGATCACATTGAACCAATGGGTGTGGAAGAAGGTATCCATAGTAGTGAGGCAGTGTTGGTATACTTGCAAAAAAGTTGCCTCTACCACATATGGCAGGTATGGGGCAACACAATAAGATTGTCTTGATGCAATTCTTCTAGACTTAGAAGGATAGAAAGGTGATTGTCAATAGTATAGAATTTGAGATCTCCAAGGAATCCATTACAAGGGATAGAGATTTTACTATGGAATGAAAGAAATGGTGAAAATAGGCTAAGTTTAATGATGAAGCCAGTTTACAAAAAAAATTTAAACTCAAGGAGGAACTGACAAGAATGTGCAGACAGTTTTCCCAAAAAACACTCCCTAATCCTTGGGATGCCATCTGCTATGCGATCATGCAACACATCTTTTAGGTAATCTATTATTACCACTTCCTTATTTTGAATCACTTTAGGAATCTTGACTAGACTTCCTTCTCATTTTTGTTATTGCATTTGCTAGAAAATTATATTTTCAAGGCCAGAGGAAATATAAGTAGGGTAAAACTTTTTACCTTATCCATCAGTGGCTTATAAAAAAACTATACATCTAGCACCTAGCCCAAAACCCACCTCTTTTAGTTAACCCTTTGGTCTCTATCACCACTCAAGTCTCCTTGGACCCAAGCCCTAGCCCTAGCCATAGGAAGTTCAAGAAAACCCTTGTCTTAGAAGTCAAAATAGACCCTAAGGTCAAAATCACTCTCATAGAGTTAGATTCAAATACTAGGAAGGGTTCTCAAAGAATCAGGAGAACTAGTAAATATTTCCAATTAGAAAAATTGAAGTCCCCCCAAGCATGATTCCATCTCTAAGTCTTACAACAGTGATGGAAAACCTATGAGAAATAAGAGATTACCTCAAGTCAACAAGCCATCCCCCAACCTTCTTAGCCCTTCCCATATCTCCAACACCCTAGGGGCTACCCTAAGTAGGAGTAGGGAGGAGGATATTACCTCCCCTTGGCAAGAAATCAACAAAGATACTACGAAGAAAGGGAAGCACAATCACAATAAGGAAAAACTAGAAAGGCTAGAGCAGTCTATGGAGGACTTGGCTAATAATCAAGTTGGTATCTCCTAGAGATTCAAAACTTTGGTAGATTTTTCCACCAAGGTCATGCAGTCTATGGACACAGCCTTATAATTCTTGTAGGTTAACAAGAAGGAGGACCTGGGAAAAGCTACTAAGAACGCTCAATCCATCATGGGTTTTTGGCATAGGAGTAGCTAAAGACCATCCTAGATAAATTGGTTAAGGTGGAGGGGGAGGATGTAGACAAGGATGTTCCTATGGAAAAGGAGGACAAGCAAGGGTAGGGAGAGGATATCTAGCTCTGGTTCTAATCTTCTTTTCTCCAAGGTTTTTATGCCCATTACTATGAACTTAGTACCCCTTGGGGGTTTAGTTTTTATGTTTATGTCGATTAACAACAACATTTTAATTAAAAGATGCTTATCTATTTTAGAATATGTTATACATATTAGATTAAGGAATAATAACACTTTTAATTATGCTATGGACATATTTTTTCTTTTTGAAGTTTAAAGATGACATAGGGTAGATAACTGGGAGTTTACATCTAACTGATTCTCTAGTCTTATTATTTCTTGGGGTCAGCTCCCCCATCTTTTCTAGTTGCTCTCTAATACTTCAAAAATCCTAAGATTCATTATGTACAAGATTTTTTTGTGATGCATGTTTTCAAACATTATTTAACATATGAATTAAATTTACTTATCTATTATCACATAAAACTTATCCTTTAGTTCCTTAAATTTTGTTAAAGTGCATAGTCATGGATCTTTTTATCCAAGTTTTTTACATTTAACACATTTTTCCTAGACAATATTTAATTTGTGATAAGAATACATAACATTTTTACTCAATAGGTCCAAGGATTATGCCAATTATCAGGCCATGTACATTTAGTAATTAGTCAGCACAAATGTAGTACAAAACATAGAAGTTCTGCTTTTTGTATTTCCTTGTTCAAGTGATTTAGGAACATTTGAAACTAGAAAATTATACTTTAAGTTAAAGAACATGGCTAGATTTGTATTAGTTATTGTAAAAAGAACAAGGCAAAACTTGTAATTTTTAATTCTAACTTGTTGTTTCTGATAGCTACAAATGTTACTAGTTTTCTTCCACTTCTAAATTTAGTTTTAGATGCTAGTTTAGCTCACAAATCTCTTTCTAGAGTAGAAACTTAACAATGAGATGAAGTAGGTTTCTTTTAAAATTTATCATATTCTTTTTTTTAGTGTCTGTATATTCAACTCTATGTAAACTTTTGTATACTTCAAACCAATCGATGCTCTATAGAGTTCAAAACCAACAAATTATGCAATATGCTTGTAGCAAAAGATAATTTACATTTTTACCTATTATTAACACTATTTCATCAATCTAATGACATGAAATGCTAATCTCTTAACTAAGGTAAGAAAAGAAAGATCAAGCATGAAATTAAGGACCTAAACATTGAGTCTCTAAGATCTTTATACTACCACCTATCAAAAAATGCCAAAATTGCAACACCTATGTCTACAAAAACAATTCATCTATCCCAATTTTGACAACATATAGAAATTGTATTCCAAAAAATTTACCTCAAAAGAACAAACAATAGAAAAGAATTATTAGATTCACAACTACTATGGAAGGATTGGATTCCTCTCCATTCACTATATGTGTAACAACTGTCCCAAAAGTTATGGTTGGTATAACACTAACTAAAGGTATCCTCTAGCTAAGAACATCCAAAATCATGATATTCCTTGCACCCATCTACAACACACATGAGACAACATACAATTATTATAATCCAAAGCCAAGACACTGTATTATGAATACTGGCATTAACTCTTCTTAGTTCACTTAAAACAAATTGAAAAAATAAAAATAGTGGGCACTAAAGTATGTTAAAATGAGTCAAATTGACCATGGCCATTATCAATGTACTAAAAATTTGCAAATATTGCCTTTACATTAATCTTTAAAGAGACATCCTCTCCTTATTTGAAGAATGTTCTTTGTAAAGCAACATTGAGATATTATGTTGAGATCAGTTTCACATATTCTTTTCATCCTAGATGTATTGTACATCAATCACCTAGGCCGCTTACTACAAACTATGATCACGCTTTAATCAATTGCCCAAACACACAATGAGAAAATGGAGAGGTAAGAAAAATATATCAAGATTAGTGAATCCCTAGCTCTCCTAAACACGAAGTTAGATCCTATCCTGGGAAAGGTACTTCCCAAGCACTTTGCAAACAACATCATTTTTTCATAGGTGAGCGACATTCATGTTCACATTGACACAAATTATAGAGGGGATCTCAGAGTTCACATGTTCATTGATATTTGGCAAAGCCATGTTTTCGCCTTAGGAACATTTTTTTATATTTTCCCTCCTCACTAGTGCATACTTTCCAAATATTTATTTATTAACATAATTTTTTTAACCTAGATTAACTAATATCTTTTGAGGGGACATTTTTAGACAAACTACAAATATAAATTTATTGAATTCACACATAAAAAGAATATATATTTATACAAAAGTACCAAAACTGTTACAACAAGAATAAATACAAGTTTTATCTTCATTATAACCCAAAATTCTAATCAAGAATGAGTTTGGAAAACTTTTTAATCTTTATGCTGTTATCACTTTAATAATATAATGATCATCGTTTAGATTAAATTAGAATTTATATATGAAATATGCAACAATTTTTTTATTCAGTTAAAATAAAAATGAAAAAAATCCATATATACTGAATATTCAAATCGACTATATTAATGATTCTAATCGATACCAATACCATACTACAGTATTACCATTCCAATAAAACTAAAACAATAATACCTTCAACACAGACAGAATGAAAGTTTTAAAAATACCTTGAACGTGTACAGTATATGTTTGTGTAGTCCGGGAAAATGATGTCATGCTCGACAAAGTAACGAGGTGAAGTCGTTGAAAAAATACGAGAGAACTTTCAAAGGGAATGTTAGGTTTGAATCCTATATTCAACAAATTGTCACATGAATCCTCACCTATATTCAACTAATCGTCACATGAATCCTCCATCTAAAATGTTAGGTTTGAATGTCCACGGTCATGAATCCATCAAATCAGATTTTAATATTGACCAGAGAAGATGTTATTTTGAATGTTCACAATCATGAATCCTTTAAAACAGAGTTTAATATTAACCACAGGGTAGATGTGTTTTCTTAGAGTTGCGACTTCTTTAACGAGTGTTTGTTATCAATTGTAAGCATTGAATATTTCACTAGCCCGAATATTGCTTTTCAATATGTAGATAGTGGAGACAAAGAGCAAAACAAATCAATTTGCAATTACTTATCCTAACGTGGAACAAAAAAATTCAATTGCAACTCCTTGTTATATTGCGAGATTAGCCACTTGTCAAGACAAAGATTGTTGGTTTATGGATACATTGAACGTATTTGACAATACGTTTTGAACTCTATTTTGCGCGTGAACCAGGTGACAGTTGTGATGGAATGGAATTTAATGTGACCAGAATTTAGAAGTTCTATTGTCTCACTTATGTGAATATTGTGTAGATATAATAATTATTTTTTATAAAGAAGGTTGGGATGGGTCTTGATTTCGAATAAGAGCACCATACAAACAGTTAATACCGTTCCGTGCCATCACAGCCAAACAGCGAGCTAGCACAGCATGGGCCATAACAGTTGAGTGCAAAGCCTTTAAATAAAATAATTATTGTGCGAGTCATTTGTGTTTAATTTATTCAAAAATGAGTTTTTTAAACATTATTTATGAAATATTAATTCACGAGATTAATTACTAAGTTATACTTGAATGCAAATAAAATATTATAATCTGCAGTGTACAAAAAAAATTCATGAGACATTAAATTTATTAAAAGCTCTCTTAAATGAATGGTTCATGAGATACAACTTATGCTGAAGGTTCTGCAAATAACGAAGTTGGTTAAGTGTGTTTGAAATAGAATAGAATTGACTTTAGAAATCTTTCAAGAAAACTTAGTGTTACACCCTTATCAGCATCATCTAAATGTAATAAATGGCAAGTAAATAATCATGAGTTATGGGTTCATGTAAAACATTACTCCTGAAATATTGATCAATGGTTTTGAAAAAAAAGACCAAGTAATTCAATCATATTAAAAATATCATAATCACATATGAGAGAAAATTGTATCCTAGTTAACGGATTTGCTAAATGAGCTCTACAGTCATTGGTTGATATGAGCTCTATAGTCATTGGTTGATAAGAGACCAAACTTGCCAAAGGTTGAACAAATGGCATAGCAAGATCTAGGATTAATCTTAGTGCAAGCTTCATTGTTAAGAGGAGTGGTTTTACAATGAGTGACCATTAAGGATACTTTGATGCTCCACACCTGTGAGATCACTTAAATATAATGAGTTTTAAGTGAGCCATTCCTAATGAAGTGGTTTGAGTTTGGTTGAACCACCATATAAGAATATTGATTAATAAATTTTATTTAGGCAACACCAATTGAATCCTAATCAAAATATCATAATTTTATACTTTATAAAATATCTCCTATTTATCAATGGATGAGTTGAAGAGTCTCTATAGTGAATAATTAATATGTAAAAGACTTGTTGGATCTCATTGGAATTCATCAAAATATGGGTCAAATAATTTGACCAAAAAAAAGCAATTAAATATTTGATTAGTTATAAAAGTTTGACATATTGAAAGGATTATTTCATTATTGTGAATAGATGAGAACTTTAAAAATAGTCTCATATCATACAATTATAGCTAAGGGTAAAATACCAAGCTTGGTAAACAAGATCTTGGTTGAAGTCTATGTTTATTATACTTCCTCGATATTGTCGTACTAGAATTTTAACCTATTATGAACTAGTTATGTTTTATCCCAATGAGCATTAGTTAAATTTAATGAATGCTTAGTTGAAAACCCATGATTTAAGGAGATGAATTTATATGAACTAATATTTAGAAATAATGGTTAGTGAGTTTCAGTAAATAAATTAAACAAGTAAATGATGTCATAATTTAATATACTATGAAAAATACTTCATACTTATTAACGAGTGATCTAGGTAGATCTACAAATGTTTATAGGGTAAACACTTCCTAAATATTTTATTAAAAATATAACAACATAACTAGACTTGATCTTGGGGGAAATTGTATGGTTAGGGAATAGTTGAATTTATAGAGTGTTATAAAAGACAATCTCTCAAAAAATTTATTTCTTCCAAACTATATAAGAATTACTTAGGTGTTAGACATACTATGCTAAAAACTCATATCTTTGAAATACATATGTCTGTACGACTATTCATGATATATAAATCAATCAATTTAACATAGAATTTACAAATGAATCCTACTATGTCATAATAACCTTATTGTACCTTTGTTTTATGTAATAAATGATAACATGTAGATTTATACAAGTTAAAACTATGAACTTAATCTAGTTTAAAGATGGTAACCATTAAAAGTCTAAATGAAGGTGCATACTATATTACAAATAAAATAGAATCATAATTTAAATATCATAATAAAATATTGCTCACATAGGAGTAGAAAGGAAAAATAATTTCTGATAAAAAAAAAGAAAGTATCTCTACATTGCTAGCTATTTCTTCAACATTATATTTTTCCTTCAATTTTTTTTCTCCCTTTATTTACCTTTCATTCCTTATATCTTTATGATTTTGTAATTGGTTCCCTTTGTGTTAATTAGATAAAGAAGGATAGGAGAAAAAACCTTAACAACAAAGTAACAACACATCCACAAGACAAAAAAATTAGGTTCATAAGGACTAGGAATGAATAATTAAAACCAAACTAGAAACAGAAAGATACTAATCGACAAATAAAACTAAAAGCAACAGAAACAAACACCCAACATTGAACAGGTTAGAAACTAGCAACCACCCACTAGAAAAAATGATCCAAACATGATCATGAACTAGGACTTCTACTCACTTGCTTCCTTAATATTTTCTAAAAAATGAGGCCTAGTTGAGCGGCCTAGACAAAGCCATATTCCTAGAAGCCACTTCATTTTCAGTCACCAACTAGAGAATCTCATCCTCATCAAAACATTCCTATTTGTATCTTATTTTAATCTCCCTTTCTTTTAGTTTAGCCTAGATACTACCGATAACCTACTGGATTTAAACCATTCACAATCATGAAGAAGATAGGAATATTACATAACATAATTTAATAGGGTGAACAAAACATAAGAATCTACCTTGTTCTGATGCTAAATTTCGCAAACACCCAAAGACTGTGAGAGAAATCTATTCTCTGCAAACCTTCTATCTAAAGATTCCTTCTCCAAAATTCTTGGTCTCATGAAATTGGACCTCAAAAGCTGATAAGGAGTTCTCTCCTAAATTTGGGGCACCGATTGTATGATCACCTGAGGGAACTCCTTGATCACAACTTTTTATCTCTCTATTATCTTTTTTTAAACTTCATGCATACTTCATGCAATTTTAAATATCTTTAATAAATTAATTTTCTTTTCACTCTTTAATTTATTTTTGAAGTGTTAATTGATAAAATATTTATTAACTTAAGTAATAATAATATTTAGCATTTATTTAAAAATGATCTCTTAAATATCTTATTATTAAATTAAATAAATATTATTACGCTTTCAAACTAGACTATAATTTTCTCTTTAAATTTAATTCCTTTTATTTAATTAATTTTCCAAATAATTAATTATTATTAAATATTAAAAATATCATAATAATTTATGTTAAATTAAATCATGAATTTAATCTTTTAATTTGACTTAATTAATAGAAAAATCACCAAAGACCTATAAGACAAAATACGGAAACCCATAATAAAATATCACATACAAGATCAAACTTAAGAGTTATAATCATGAATTTACATCATACGATACATTTGAAAGGGTAATAATCTTAAATACTTGTCCTAATTTTCTAGGAGAACTAGGTTAAACATTTAGGATTTGTATTTAAAAATTTATCTCCCCTTTCTTACCATTGAGATAATGCAATAGGGTAGGCTCATCTTGGCAATTTAGGGAAGTTGAAACCCTGTGCCTACAATCTATATAAAATCCATCCATGTACAAAGACATATATACCAAACTAAATAGGCAATGGCAAGAAGTGGTGCATCGTGTAGATCCCAACTAGTAGGTGGCTATGACTCCCTTCATTAACCAAATCAGAAATGTCATACATAAAGAAAATATACATGCACACCATACACATGTAGTATGGAGCAAGTATCCATAAGAAAACATGTATAATAATCTATCTAACTAATCATCATCAAATAACTGAAATCACTATTATAATCATCATCAAGGTATAATCATGAATACATGAAGTAAATAGTACCAAGTAGTCTCGTACTAAAATCAACCAAGTGTGAAACAATATTTGATAATCCAAAAGATACTGCCACTAATCATCAAGCATAAACTAGCCTAAAAGAGTTCGGCAATACTAATAAAATCTAAACTAGGGGTAGACACTACTTTGCTAAATTGGAACAATGCCAAGATGCCATGTCTTTTGTCTATTATTTCCAGTTCAATAGTTTTCACACAAATTTGCTCCACAAGTTATCCTCTATTTCATTAGAAGATTCCCAACATGAAGCAAAACTATTTATGAGATGCTTGTAAACACAATTTTGGATGTTTTCAAGTCCTTTTTTATTTCCTAGGAGTGCATGCTAGTTGCAAGGTTCAGGTTTTGTGTTGGTGATCAAATAATTTAAGAGCCACAAGTTGCACTTTTTTTTCCAATGCGATTTTTGAGTAACCAAACATTAAATTTGGTATTGGTAGTTGACGGGTATAATTGAAACTTGTGACCAGTGGTGTTTGGAGGTTGTGATAATGAAATCTTATAATAGAAACTTGGCTTATCAGGTGGAGCTTTTTACTAGCTTTGGAAGAATGTGTTTATTATTTGGGGAATGTTAACTATTTTTCTTTTTTAATATTTTAGGGCTACACATCCAACCCTGTTTCTTTAAAAATTTATTGGTATGGGTTTTTCTTAGTGTTAGTTTTTGTTCATTTTGTTCCTTGACCTTTAATTTTAAGGTTGTGGTATATGTGACATTTAATTTTTTGGCATGTGGAATTTCTAATTGGACAGGAATTAGAGGTATCTTTTGTTTTTGGCTTGTTAATGTGTATTCATAACTATGTTATTATTTTAGATACTCTTATTTTAAGGTTCATAATTAATATTCTTATCAATCTTCAATATTATGGGTGTATGATTTAATGATTTATTGATTTGAATAGGTCATAATATATGTTAAATATGTAAAGATATGATTATCATGAACAATTATATGTTGCATTTCTTAAGACTGGTAAGATAGAGAGTATTTAAATACTATGTTGTTTTTTATTCTTCTACAATCCTAGATGAATTGTGTATTGTGTTTCTACTACATAAGAGTTGAAAAAACACAAGCCTAAAGTTTTTTCTTATTTCAGATTTCTTTGAGTATGTTGTGTAAGATTTTTTTCATGAATACTTGAGATTACACTTTATTTAGATTTGAAATTTCTATACTCTTGTATTATCTTCACAATACATTACAAAGTATTAGACAAAAGTTTGACCAAAAAAAAGTCTAACACAGTCCATCCTAATAGGAATATAAATCTCACAAATCTTTTCAATTGTACAATTCCTATCATTAGTTAAAAGTAGCTAATGAACATTGGGCAAAGTGCATAAAATGCTAAGGTCCTCTTCAATGGAACAAGGGGCACAATGTATCCAACATCTGGACACTCACTATATGTGTCATTTTAATCAATAATGTAGGTAGTTGTTTTAATCTTTTTTCAGGATATATATGTTTTTTTTCTTTTCTAATTATTTTGTTTGTCTCTTGACTAGGGTTTCATTCATAAAAAAACCAACACAATATAAATTTACAATTTTATGAATTCTCCAATCATAGATTTTTAAACATTGGAGAACATTTATCATCACAAAGATGGTTTAATTCGAACAATATTTTGTTCTACAATTCAACTATATGTTTATTGTATACGGTGTCCTAAGTTTGTTATGAGATTGAAATGCAGATGTTATATTTAACCTAGTAGATCATCAAGAAAACAAAATAAAAAATTGACTTGTTTACATTATTCACCCCTTAACAACAATAAACTCCTATCGGTTAATCACGTACTTAAACGTGCACCTGCTAGTAAACTTTCAATTGTTATAACTTATGGAAAATACAAGCCACTATGTAACACTTGTTTAAGAATAAATTATTTTATTATTAATATAATAAATCTACTACATAATAAACTAGTAGAATATATTAAAAAGAAATTAATCAGTACTTCCATACATAATTAATTGGAGCAACCAAAATTTATATTTGGTAGAGAAGACTAATCCATAGCAAAACATGTGATATAAACACTAACTAATTAGAAATCTTCAGGAAAAAATATAAGTTAAAAGAAAAGAAAAAAGAAAAGAAACACTAGAGGAAATCAAAATACAACTAAAAACTCTACACCTATAAAAGAGAAACAAAGGAACTAAAGGGGAAGATAAACAAGAACCAAAAATGGCTCAAGAAGCAAAGTCAGGAAATGTTAGATTTATTTCTAGCAAATAAAGCATATCCTTCAATAATATGATGACTCTTATGAAATCTGCTTCCTTTATCAATTAAAAAAGAAATTATTGTTTCTAGGCTAGGACTCATTTTGTTCAAAACAATACGATCAAAGCTTGAAGGCATGCTACAAAGTATGATTGTTTTGACATCATCATCATCTGCAACAGTTCCTTATTTTGTTCCTAATAAAAAAGAATCACAACATATTCATGGACTCATACTCATAGCCTGGAAGATATAACATTTGCCCAATACATCTCAAACCTCTCTTAATAAATTTTTACCCATTTTTTTCTTCAAAGAAAAAACCTCTCTTCAATAAAAAATTTGTAGAAGATCTCATCCCTAAAAGTTAGTGTCCAGTCATAAAAAATCTATTAGAAGCACTCTTGCCTGATCGATCAATATATTCTGATACCAAATGAAAGTGCTAAAGTATAAAAAAAATTGATATTATAGATTCAAATTTTCGTTGGATACATTCAGATACAAACTTAATAAATCATATTGATATTTGAATAGCTTTATATAGCTTTATTTTCCTTTTTTTTAAACTACTTACCTAAGTAACTTCCCAGCAACTAAAATTTCAACATATTTATTTATCTAGTCTAAACTTAAAAACTAGCCTAACTAATGTAATAACTCTAAAATGAAAATCAAGCAGACAGATCAGTTAGACAAAGACAAATAAACCATAGAGGCACAAAACCAAATATAATAGAAAAACTAAAAATTAATTACTCATTTAATATTGGGCTTTGTTATTAGTGTGACTCCCACAGATAAGAATGATGATTTTGAAGTTTGGAAAATTACCTAGCTTTCTCTATTTTTTAAATTTTGGGTCCAAGAAATAAGTTGTTTATGTGGGTGTAGAGTAAAGTGAATTTCATTGTATACGAAAAGACTGGACTGAATGACGAGTCACTCAAATTTGCATGGGCTACATAAGGCATGACATAATACCCAATATCCAATTGTTTTAGGCTAAAGTATTTTATCTATCCCTAGCTTTTTTCTTGAATTATATTTGCATATTCAGTGTGGATGTAAATTGATACAACTTTACCTTAATAGGCATGGAATTGTGGGGACTATAAGTTAAGTGGAAAGAGAGTAAAGAGTAATTTATGAAGGCTACTCATCTTTAATGGTCTTCCGCCAGAAGTAAATTAACCTCACCAAACTGATAATTCATTCTCAATAAATTTTAAAATCAACAATATAAAAGATTGTAAAGAATCTATACCCTATGCTTCAAACCCTAATAATTAATCTAATAATTAATAAAGGTAAAGTTTCAAAACTCAAAAGATAATTTATTATGAAGCTTTCCTAATTTTGGCGCAATTTGTATTTTTATGTTATACAAAATAGCAGGTGTGTCCACCAGGTATAATGTTCTCATTCTTTTTAAAAGTCTTATGTTGGAAAAATTAAGAAAGCCAAGTGGTTGGAAATGCTAAATAATCATTCAAGATATGTCTAGTTCAAGAAGTAGTCTGAGAGTTTGATTATGTAATGATTAATATAGTTTTCTCAATTGCCCAAACAGATTTTAGGTTGTATATATTCTTTTTAATAAAATTTTCTCGTGTGTGTGTGTGTGCATTTCATTTCATTTCTTTGGGCCTATTATAGTGGTATCATAGCCAAGTTTTTGGAGAAAAATAATTTAGATTGAATTGGGATTCCAATGCATTCTTTAATTTCAATCGTTGGAATAGTTCTTTCTGGAAAAGAGAATTATCATGAATGGTTTTGAAAAATTAAAAATACCCTTATTTTTAATGATTTGTGGGATGATGCTTGTGAAAGCAAAAATGACAAAGAACAGCCGGAGTAGCCTATAGATGTAAAGGAACTCATCAACTGGAAGGGTAAAGACAAAAAGGCTTATGCTCTCATTGCTGCCTCCATTACTGAAGAGGCAAGTAGACATATAATCTCTTGTAAGAGTGCATTTGCAGCATTAAAGAAACTCAAAGATCTGTATGATTCTCATTCAGAACTTGAAATGATTCAATTATTGATGAATTTATTCAACTTAGAAATGAAAGATAATGATCCAATGAAGTTAGCCTCTGAAATTAGGGCTTCATTTCATGATATTGAAGCCACCGGTGTAAAAGTATATTTACAACTCATTGCTTTTATTAAAGCTCTTTATTCTACCTATTCACACTATCTTGAATCTCTTCAAGCTACTGAAAAGATGAAAGATATAAAATTTGACAAACTTGTGGAGAAGATTGCAAAGAGGGAAAAAGCATTTGGAAAAAAGGATCCACTTTCAAATGTAGAGACTTTGTGTCTTGCACAGAAACAACAGGGGTGAACATCCAAAGATGAACCTTCCAGACATGATAGTAGCAACAAAGGTCATGGAAGAAGACAATCTAGAGGCGGGGGGAATAAAAATTATCAAGGTGATAGACAATATTCTTAGCCACAATACCAGCATAGGGATTATCAACAAAAAGAAAGACAATCTATACAATGCTATAAATGTGGAAAAATGGGTCATAGTGTCAATGCTTGCAGAACTCCATGGGAGAAGATTTGTGAAAAGAAGGAGAAGCCACCAGAAAGAGGTAACCCTCCTGAATCCCCACATTATGTTATTGCACATTGCAATGTTGGGATTGAAGAAGTTTTTAGTACTTCAAATTCTTGTTTGAATGATACTTGCTTGTTAGATACTGGAGCCACATGTCATATGACCTTTAGAAGAGATTTTTTTGAGACATTCAATGATCAAGTGGATGGAGTAGTATATTTTGCTGATAAATCTGAGATAAAACCTTCAGGCATTGGGTCTATTAGAGTTAAATTACAAGGTCTTTCTGATTATATACTTTCTAATGTTCTATATCTAATGCAGGAGCATCTTGCATGGAAAATTATTGGAAAAAAAAAAAAAAAAAATTGAAAAAAAAAAAATTGGAAAAAAAAAAAAAAAAATTCTGGAGGAGAGAGAAAGTGACGAAAATTAGAGGAGAAATAATAAAAAAATAAAAAAAGGGAAAAAGGAGAAAAGAAAGTAAAAGGTGATTTCTATTTTCGAGGTGCATAGGTGGCATAATAGAAAAAAAATAAAAAATAAATGGTTGTCATTCCATTTATCGAGGTGAGTGGGTAGGATTCTAGAAAGTTATGAATATTGTAGAAAGTTTTGGAAGTTGTAGAAGGTTGTGGAGGAATTCTAGAAGGTTGTGGATAAGTCATGCATGGGGTGGTAAGTGCCTATTTAAGCAAGGCATATGAGCATTTCTAAATCAAGCTCAAGGGGGAAGCTTGAGGGGTAGAAGCTTGGAGAAGCTCGAGAAATGGAAACTCGAGAAGTGGAAGCTTGGAAAGCTTGGAAAGTTTCAAGGTGTGAAAGAGAAGGAGGAAGTGAAGAGTGAGTTTTCCTGAGTCTGTGGACAGAGCGCCGAATGTGAGGCAGTTTACAGCAGGATTGTGATGGAGTTGTGAGTGTGTAGACAGAGTGCTGAATGTGAGGCAGTTTACATTGGGATCTTGGATAAAGTTGAGAAGAGCTAGTGGCTGCGGTTTAGAAACAAGGAGGTTGCTTGGTGGCTTGCGAGCACAAGTTGAGATCTCAGAGGTTTCTACCAGAGTGTGGATCTGGGCTAGCTTGGATTTGGGTTGGATCTTGAGATATCTTGCAAAAATGTTATTTTAATTACTATTGGATTTTCAAGTATAATAAAATTGTCTTCATATTGTTGCATTCTTGGTTATGAGTTGTTAGAGTGGTGTGGCCCTCTAGCAATATCTTCCACAGTTGAAGAGAAATTTAATATCACTTGTGCATATTAGACAGCAAGGTCATTCAATATTTATGTTTGATGGTATTATTGAGATTAGAAGAGATGATGATCATGTAATTGTAATGAGTGGAGTTGAAGATGACAAAATTTTATAGTTGAAAGGTACTTCATCAAGTTCTTAAAATTATAAAAATTTCTCACAACATGGTGGTAATATTTCTTCCAGTTTGTTATGGCATGCAAGATTTGGTCACATTAACTATGATAGTCTCAAAATTTTGAAGCAAAATGGAGTTCAAGAACTTCCCACTATCCCAAAAAAAATTTCTCAATGTGATGCTCGCATTTTAGGAAAACACTAGTAAACAACCTTTTCATGATTCTATGTTTAGAGCTTCTAGAAAGTTGGGTCTCATTCACTCAGATTTGTGTGGGCCTATGCCCTTTCCATCAGCAAATGGAAATAAATACATAATGACTTTTATTGATGACTATACCAGGATGTGTTGGGTTTATTTATTAAAAGAGAAATCTCAAGCTTTTGATACTTTCAAAAAATTTCATTTGTGGATTAAAAATGAGACTCAACTCAATATTGGAACCCTAAGAAGTGATAATAGTGGTGAGTACACTTCTAAAGATTTTGAAAATTATTTGCAAGAAAATGGTATTAAGCATCAGACAAGTGTTCCATATAACCCACAATAGAATGGTGTAGCAGAATGTATGAATCGAACACTCTTGAATATGGTAGGATCTATGATGTTTTTCAAAAATGTTAAATTACTATTTTGGGGAGAAGCATTTCTTTGTGTTGTCTACATAAAGAATAGAAGTCCTTCTGCTGCATTGCAAAGTAAAACCCCCTATGAAATTTGGTACGACCATCTTCTAAGAGTTAAGCATTTTAGGGTTTTTGGTTGCACATGTTATGCTTTAATTCTTGGTCACTTGAGAAATAAATTGGAAGCTAGGAGTAGAAAGTGTATTTTTTTGGGATATTCTACTACTTCCAAAGCTTACTGTCTATATGATGAGGAGAATAAAAAATTTGTTCTTTCTAGAGATGTTATATTTCTTGAATTTGACAAAGATGCACACAATGTTGACAAACAAATTTCTCATCTTGATCGATTTCAATCAAAAAAGTTCTATCATGAATGGGATAATGAGCTTCCAACTCTTGAAAGGGGCATTCCCTTTCTAGGTCAATCTTTGGAAGTTACAAAGAATGAAGAACCTATTGAAAGAGAAGACAACTGTTCTCAAAAAAAATTACAATCTGAAATAGTTTGTGACAGAGAAGATAACAATTCCAAAATATCAGGAAGCTTTTGTGAAGAACCATCTAAACTTGTTGCACAAGAATGTGAACCAGCTTGTGAAGAATCTAATTCAAAGACTTTGGAGGTTGATAAAACATAAGAGCAATCAATCTGTAGATCAATGTAGACCAAGAAAATTCCTCAGACATATGAAGATTTTGAATTAAATTGTTCTATTGTTGACAAACCTTCTTCATTTCAAGAAGCAACAACAAGTGATGCACGGAGAAGTGAAATGCAAAGGGAGTATGATTCTCTCATAAAAAATGGAACTTGGAGGTTAGTGGATCCTCCAATTGGTGCCAAACCTATTAGCTGCAGGTGGGTATATAAGAACAAATATAAAGCTGATGGTTCACTTGATAAACATAAAGCAAGATTTGTAGAAAAAGGATATGCTTAGAGAGGTGTTGACTACACTGAAACTTTTGCTCTTACAGCCAAGTGGGGAACTATTCGAGCATTTTTTTCTTTGACAGCACAAAAAGGATGGCATATACATCATATGGATGTTAAAATAGCCTTTTTAAATGGAGATTTGATAGAAGATGTCTATATGCTGCAACCTCAAGGTTTTGTTATCAAAGGCCAGGAACAAAAGGTATGTAAATTGGTAAAATCATTGTATGGTTTGAAGCAAGCACCACGTGCTTGGTATGAAAAATTGACTGAGCACCTCCTAAAATAAGACTACAAGCATTTTAGTCTCGATGATGCAACTCTCTTTGTCAAGAAAATTGGTAGATCAATTGTGTATCTAGTTATATATGTTGATGATCTTCTCATCAGAGGCAATAATGATAGTTATATAGAATCCATTAAGAAAGAGTTGAAAAAATGTTTTGATATGACTGACTTGGATTACTTCATTATTACCTAGGTATTGAAGTGATTCAAAATCCTAAGTTCATTTTTATTTCTCAGAAAAAATATATTGGAGAGTTATTATACATATTTGGCATGAAACATTATAATTCTGTTTCCACTCCAATGGAGCAAAATATGAAGCTTTCATCCAATGAAGGAAATAATTTTGAAGATCCAACCAAGTACAAGTAGCTTTTGGGAAGTTTGATTTATCTCACCACTACTTGCCCTAACACTGCCTTTGCAATAGGAATTTTGTCTAGATTTATGCAAAAACCATGTGAGGGGCATTGGATTGCAACACAATGACTTTTGAAATATTTAAAGGGAACTCAAACTCTTGGCATAAAATATTCAAGAGTTTCAGACTTCCATCTTACTAGCTATGCTGATTCATATTTTGATGGTGACGAAGAGCATGGGTTATCTACTTTTGGTTATTTGATGACCCTAGGATCAGTAGCTATTACTTGGAGATCAAAGAAATAAACAATTCCTACTAACTCTACAACTAAAGCAAAATATGTAGCAGCAACTCAAGCTACAAAGAAAATTGTGTGGCTGAGGAAAATTCTTGATGACTTGCAAGAGGCATAGACAACTTCAACAACTTTATTTGTTGATAATAATTTTGCAATACAATTAGCAAAGAACCCTAAATTTCATGATCAAACCAAGCATATCAACACCAAATATCACTTGATTCGATATCATGTTGAGGCAAAAACTAAACCAGTTGAAACATTGTTCCACTGAAGAACAAATGGCTGATATTTTTACTAAAGCACTAGGACATGTTAAATTTGGAAAATTTTGAATGCTACTTGGCATGACAAATATCCCTTTAGATCAAGGCGGGAATGCTAAATAATCATTTAGGATATGTTTAGTTCAAGAAGTAGTCGGGTAGTTTGATTATGTAATGATTAATATAGTTTTCTCAACTACCCGAACAGTTTTTAGGTTGTATATATTCTTTTTGTTATTTTAATAAAAATTTCTCGTGTGTGTGTGTGCATTTCATTTCATTTCTTTGGGCCTATTACATTAAAAATATAAGAGAAGTTTTAAAGGAAAAGCCAATGTTAGTCTGGAATGTCCATGGCTACGAATCGATTAAAATTAAGTTTGTGAATCAGACTATAAACATTCATTTCAATATTAATCATAGAGTAGATTTTTCTCTATAGTAAACTTTTTGAACATTTGTAAAAATTAAAAATATGCCAATATTTTAACCCTCCATTAGTCATTGACAAAAGAGTTTGTTGATAATTGTAAGCATTAAATATGCCATTAGGCTGAATACTATTGACGGTGGAGACCAGATCACAACAAATCAATTTGCTAACCTCATGATATATGGAAACTTTGTACATATTTCACAATACGTTTTAAACATTATTTTGGTGAAAGAATTACGTTTTAAACATTATTTTGGGGAAAGAATCATAGGATAGTTGTAAGTAGATGGATTTCTTATGAGTT
Organism: Cupressus sempervirens; assembly: GCA_028749045.1. Taxonomy (NCBI): domain Eukaryota; kingdom Viridiplantae; phylum Streptophyta; class Pinopsida; order Cupressales; family Cupressaceae; genus Cupressus; species Cupressus sempervirens. Next base: position 53,814,883 of record CM053791.1, read on the forward strand.
ATATTGTATTAAATCAATCAGGTCTATTAGGGTCCATTTGGTTCATGGAAGATGATAGGAATTGGCTTTTTCAAAACTCAAATTTGAAAATTTGTGCATTTCTTTCAAAATTTGCAAAATGGAATTAGCATACGCAACTTCCAATTTTGCCTCAAAACCAGGTTTTTCAAATTCCTACTAGCAGGTAGGAATTGAAAATCAAAACCTGGTTTTGTTTTTTAAGGAGTGTAAAAATAATAGATTTGACTACTTTTTGAAATTTGCCTTCAACTCCAAGCTTACGCACTTCACATGCATCTTCTGAGTGAAACAAATAGTTTCAGTAAAATCCCAAAAATTAGAATGAAGATATGCAAAACCTTGATTTGGCTAAACCAAGGTTTGTAGAAATTTGGGTTATTTAAATTCCACAAACCAAACAGACCCTTAGAGATGAGTTTGTTTGAAAGTAGATGGATTTTTTTAGCTTATATTAAGAAGTTATATTGTTTAAAACAATGTTGTTTGTTAGAGATCTGTTCGTCTGAATTATTATCTATGAATACAGATCAATAAAATTGATTTTAAAATTATAAGTGAATTTCAATAAAATATTGTAATCATATATACTACAAAAAATATATCATTAGATTAAATGAATTAAAGACCTTCTTCAATGAATGATTTAAAACATAATAATATTAAAAGTTTTACAAATAAATTAAAAATTACATGAATAAGTATGTTTAAAATAGAACACTATTAGATTGAAAGATCTTTCAAAAAAGGCTCAATGTTGAAGATATATTCATTAACATTTTAAAATTCATTTTGATGACATTCCAACCTATAAGGAAAATTCATAAATAAAGACAACCATCCCATTTTCAATTTCTCTTGTATTCGTCAATCCACATCATTTCAATTGCCGTACACGTCATCGGCTTGGTTGTGTTGTCCACCATAATATTTTTTTTGAAAAATGATAAATTCAATGTCAGGACTAACATTAACCTGGTCTGCACGCCTACATTTAACCCGGTCTTCTTGAAATGATAATAGTATTACAACGAAGGCTTGCGCATTTCTATAAATTCGTCTGAATTATTCGTAGGTGGTCTTGTTTTTGTCAGCAGAATCGTCAATTCAATTCTTTTAATATATTTTTATTATAATAGAAAACTTAACAATATTTTTACATATATTATAGATATTTTATGTATAGATCTTTGCTTTCAAGAATGGTTATGTCTAATTATTTTTATTTGTATCTCTTAATTATTTTTAAAATGGAATGTGGAGTTCAAGATATAAGTAAGGAATGTTTAATCTTACATAATAGCTCTTGTAAATGATTATAAGAAATTTTTTCTTAAAGTTTTTTTATATTGTCTACTTTCAAATAAATTGATATTATCTTCTACTGCATTATATATTAAATTTTAGAACAATTTTTTTTAGTAGTATAGCTTTGTTCTGTATTTAATCAATATTAAAATTGTTGCAAGATTCCAAGTAATTCCTTGAAAATGGCTCCAACTTTTACTAAATTACATTCTTGTTACATCATAATTAGACAATTTTCACCAATAAAAAGATTATTAATTATAAATTATGAAAAGTTAACTAGTGTAGATAATTTCTAATACACTTTGATTTTTTGGCTATTTGTAATATGACCTCCTTCTTCTACAATTACTAGTGATTATTTTGTAGATTTTTTTGAACATGCATTCTTTATTATGTTTTGAGTGATTTACATGACTGTTTTTAAAAATGAACATTGAAATTAAAAAATATGTACATTTTTATAATATTTATATTTTATGTTAATTAGTAAAAAAAATAAAATATTCTTCACATTTTAAATTTTTTTTGATCAAAGTATCAACTACATGCAATTTTATTGAAGTTAGAACTTTCACCAAACATGTAAGTGGCAAATTCGTCACTCATTAGAAGCTGATGATGTTGAAGCTGATGATGTTATTGTGAAATGAAAAGATTATGATTAAAAATTCCTTTTAATTCCAGCAAAACTTGGCATAATAAATAAGTTCACCTTAGAATTAGAATGCGATTTTTATTTGTACAGAAAATTTATTATACGGTTGAGCTTATCAAGATTACTACATCATTCATGAAATATGATTGCTGTGCTCTATTCTCAGCTATAATTCAAATTATTTCTTGCTGTAATATGCATGCAGTACCTATTTCTCTCAGTAGTCATACGTTGTTTAATCTAGTTTTAAAAAATTGGACACTGTACTTCCAATGGACTTTTGAAACTCCAACAAAATATATGAAGACATTCAGAAACTAGTGCCTGATTTATGTCACAACGAAACATCGTTTATCAAATTTGAATTGTATTGTAAGTCTTCATAATCAGGGCCTTATTTCAGCTGATCTAATTTATTAATAAGCAATATCTGAAATAAACCTGGACACAAACATTTATAGTAGGGATTCAATTCTTGTATCCGGAATAATGGGATTCTTGTATGTGGCCGCGGAGAAGGAAAGGAAGAGACAATGAAAGTTAATGGAATGGATCAGAGGGAAATCTGTGGAAGAGGGACTGGGGTTGGAGTTGTGGGAGAGTAGACCAGCGTGCCATCTGTGCGTCTCACCACTTCTTTATTTCTCTTCGCCCACCACTTGCGAGGGATGTGGAGGCTCTCAATCAACAACTCAGAGTGTTTGTTAACTAGAGCTGGATCCCTTCCGGAAGGCTTAAAGGGCAGCTTGTGACTCCCTTGAAACCCATCGAGTGCGTGCAAATAAACCTCCAAGTTGTGGAAGTTTTCAGGGTTGAGCGTGTGCTTCAGGAAAGGCGACCTGGTGCTGTTTAAAGCGATCTCAACTCCCACATGAACATACGCCCATGGAAGCCACCGCAGAAGCGTTGTCAGGCATCCCATTTTTTCATTGAAAACTACCCCAGGAATTTTGGGAACCAAATCCCTGTGGTTTACCATACGCAGCACTTTGACGCCAATCTCTTCCAAATGATGGGCGAACGTCAGATTCCCTACGCCAGGAGATGCGAAGGAAAACACCGTGACGGGGATCGAAGTCCAGCCGTATTTATTCACCATGGTTTCCTTGATATCATATGCGCTCAGTGTTGCAAGTGCAGCTCCCAAGCTGTGCCCAGTGAATGTTATGCTGAATTCTTCTGCTCCCTGCTCCTTGTACTTGTTCACTAATCTGCTTATCTCCCCCGTTACAATTTCCCTTGCGCTGAGCGTGCATCTAACAGAGTCTTCGTCGGTGGAAGTATAGCAGCTGAGAAACCCCTTCTCAATCCTCACATCTGGATTTGAGATGGTTTGGATATTGGAACATGTTGTCGCCTTTGATGTCAGAACGGGAACCAATATGTCTCTCAGATTTTGCATCCACTCGAAGGCAGTTTGGGTGCCTCTCCATGCAACAACGATGTCACGTCTTCCCAGTCTCTTTATCTCAACTGGGTCACTGCAAACTGCAATATAACCCATCCAGGCAACCCCTTCCTTTGATTCCTCGCCAAAAATGGAGTCCAAAACACTCGTATTGGCGTATATGTATTTGGTGACTTCATATCCACGCCCACACTTTAGCAGTTCCAGTCGCTGGCCGAGATTGCTTTTGCTGCGCGTACAATTCCCATAATATGTGGAAGATGGGGTGTTGTCAAATGAATCGTAGCACTGCTGTGCAAAATCACCATATCTGAGTATCTCTGCTTTGAGAAAGGGGTTAATGGGATTGAGCATACCATTCCAGTTATTTGCACCCTGGATATCTCGCCACATATCAGAAACCTTTAATTCATGGTTTGTTTTGTCTTGAACATCTCCATTGATTTTGTTGTGTGGAGATATGATGTTACTATGACCCACAACTAAATGAGATAGCATCATAATTGCAGCTCTCCAGAAAAGAATAAATAAAATCGTCTTCTTTATAGTTAATACAGAGATCTCTTTTTGATGTTCTGATTCACAAATTTCCTTTGTTATATAAGTTCCAACGCAGTGGATATAAACAGAGAGTGTAAGATAAGATAAGGAAGATGGAAGAATTTGAATAGGCTTTGCATTCCGTTGACCTGGCCTCGATTGCTGTGTCAAAGTAAAATTGAGAATTTGTTGGTCAAAGTAATTGCCGTCCGCGCGTATACATCGTGCAGCAAAATACCTTGGAAAAGTATAGTCTGAAAATAATGGCTGAAATATCGTTATCCCGGTCGCCAAGGCGGCACAAGATTTATTGTATTCTTAAGTTCAAATTTTTGGGTCAAAATTTTCAAGAGGAAAGTTATTAACTTTCGACTTCATATTTGGGGGATGTGGACATTGATGATAAGCTCGAGGATAAGTTGTATATGTGGCTATGAGAGTGTATCTTTCATTCTATTTTTCACTAGATTATATCATATAGTATGTCATGTCAATTGTCTATACAATTAGATAAGCTTGACTATATTAATAAATTTAATTTAATATTATATTAAAATGTAACCTATTTGTGTATCAAATATATGTATTATTGATCATATTTATTAATTACTTTAGCCTTTTATAAAATGTGAAGTTTCTATATTAAATCAATTTGAAACCATATAAAATAACAGTTTTAAATGAAGGAACATTGTTAAATTTTGACTGTGTTTATTAATTGCTTTTAAAATATATATAAATGCGAATTTTCTATGTAAAGAAAGATGTATCATTGACCATATGTATCAATTAATTTGTAATCATAATACATCTACTTTTTCTTCATATTTGGGGAATATGGATATTGATGATAAGCTCGAGGATAAGTTGTCTATGTGGCGATGAGAGTGTGCCTTTAATTCTATTTTTGTACTAGATTTAATATCATATACTATGTCATGTCGATTGTCTATACAGCTAGATAACCTTGACTATATTAATAATTTTAATTTAATAATATATTAAAATGTAACCTATTTGTGTATCAAATATAATGTCTTATTAACCATATTTATTAATTACTTTGGAATTGTATGAAAATGTGAAGTTTCTATATTAATTAATTTGAAACCATATAAAATATAAATTTTTAATGAAGGAACATTGTTCAATTTTGACTATTTTTATTAGTTGCTTTTAAAATATATATAAATGTGAATTTTTTGTGGAAAGAAAAATGTATCATTGATCACATGTATCAATTAATTTGTAATCATAATACATCTATTTTTTCTTTTTGTATTAAAAATATGTTCAACATGTATTTTGTTCTTACATAGACATCATGATAGTAACTAATGCAAGAGGAGATATAAGAAATTTGATAAATTAAAAAGAATGTTAGATTTTATCTTTTTCAAACAACAATTTATTTGTCTTTTCTATATAATTTATGCATTCATTTTATTCAATATAAATTCAAAACTAATGATAAGCTTCACAATGAGTTGTCTCTATGCACATGGGATATTACTTTTCCTTCCATTTTTAATACATTTAATAACATATTGAATGTCAATTGTTTATGCAACCATACAATTTTGATTACATTTATTAATTAATTTAAAATAATATAATATATAAATATTCTATGTACAAAACATGAGATGTTTAAGTAAGAATGATAACTTCAAAATATGTCTCAACAATACCATCAAAATGCAAATGGTCTACATGAAGCATTATGATCTGTCTAGGGTTTGTGGGAGGAGATGTAGAGGAAGGGAATTAATAAATCTATTTCTGGTGATTCTAATGACAATGAGGATGATGACCACTCCTTTTTTCCCTTTTTGGGTTGGAGGAAGGCTTTTCTGCTTAGTCCTCCTTTGGTTACCATGGACTAGGGTGAGGGTCATCCTCTTTTTGGTGCTAGATCCATTTGCATCCCCCTAGTTAGATTAGGGTTGTGTTGGTAGTCTCCTAGGTAGATGTGTTTGAAATTTGTTTAGCACTCTCCTTGGGATTTGTGAAAAGGGCTTAATCACCTCCTATGTAGTATAAGTTGAGTGGTTGTATTGAACATTGATAGACTGGTCTTCTGTTGCAATGACAACCCCACTCTAACAAGTAGTATCAGAGCTTGGTCATAGGTTCGAATCCTCAGACCCTCTGATAACGCTAAGCCAAATATTGTTAGAAGTTTTTTTAACGCTCCCCTCCAAATTTGTGACAAGATTTTAACTTCTTCTTATGTACTATAAGTTGACTAGTTGTATCGAGCATTGACAGATCAATCTTTTGGTGCAATGACAACCCCACTATAATAAGATTTTTTTGTTTGACTCTATTCCTAGTCTAGCCTATAGCTACATTGTAGCTAGGGTCATGATTTTGTAGGGAAATCTTTGCCTTCTTTTTTGGAGGATGGTTGGGTGTTGATAGATCCTTTACTACTATCCTTTTCATGTAAGAACAATCTCTTGGTGTGGAGGTGTCTTTCTTGTAGTTACAGATCTGAATGAAGCATTTTTTTCTACTATGCTTCATCTACCCCATTTGAATGTGGTCTTCAATGTTTGAAAAAGATGTTGGAAGGGATTTTTTCTTGGCCTGCATTGGGTTGTAGTTGTGCTTTGAGGTTGTGGGTTGGCCCTATGGCCTACATTTCTCCCTCTCTTTTGTGCCTTCTTCCAAGTTTCTTTACGAACCCCTCTCTCATCCTTTTAGAGAATCTATAGGATAGGATGAGAATGTGGGTACTTGGTTGCATGCCTTTCTTTCCTTCTAGCTATAGAGTATTTTATCGCTTGTGGTGTGGGATGTGGGTTTTTCTAGCTTGGATCCATATATGTGTCTGCTTCCTTTATGTGGAAGGCTCTTCTCTCTCTCTCATGGTGTGTTCTCTTTGTTTCCCTACTCGAGGTGAGGTACCATCTTTGTGAGATGGGGTTTCTCAATACGTATCTAATTATTATTTAACATTTGGAGTGTCATGATCCTCTTCTTGATCCTATCAAGATGGGGATTACCTCTTTTGAGGTGTATATTTATAGTGTTCGAAAGCTAGTTGATAGTGCTTTGTGGCAAATCTTGGTTTTTTGTTGGCTGGAAGGTGTTGTGCTCCTTGTGCTAATCTAGTGTTAGGTGATTGATCCTTTTAAGGAAGACCTCTTCTCACTTGATGTCGGAAGATTTGTCAATAATAGCCTCAGGTTTGGGCTAGTTAAACCCCTTTAATATAGGGGTAGCCACATGCTCCCCCACATGTTCAATAGGCTCTTTGATGATATTTTGGATGAGGTAGGTCAAGGGATCCCTCATTCTTCTTATGAGGTTATTTCTTTCTCTCTTAGTCCAACCTATAATAATTGTATCATTTCACTACTAGATTGCTAGAAATAGTTGTTGGACATGGATACAGGTCTTACCTACTCTTCTAGATTTGGGTTCTTCATTAGAGTAAGTTTTACTTTTTTCTAAAATGTTGTTGATAAAAGAAATAAATAAGAGGGTACTAACTTCTAGAATAAACAATATGCATGAGACATTGTTAAACAAATTTTTAACAATACCTAGTGCTAGAAAAGCAATGAAAACACCGACTAAAGTCTACCTCTATAAAAAATAAAGGTAAAAATGTAGAAAACCACCAATCATGGTCCATATTTCTAAAGATTAAAATGGTATACGCCCCCATACTAGATGCAATGATGAACCAAAAATACAATGAAAGGACCCAGGTGAGCCCTTTAAAACAAACAACCACCTAGTCACAGAACAAAAATAACCAAAGAGGAGGAGAAAAACAAATACTCCATAAATCCAATAACCAACCTTAGGAAAAAAATAAGATGTAAATCTTTTACCATTGCAACCAAAGTTCCACAACCAGAAACACCACCAACTTAGGTCACCATTCCCAAAAAACTTTTGCCCCTATGGAAACTCCCTTTTTACCTCTATGGCAAAGGGATTAACCTCAATATAATAAATAATAAAAAAATATAACAACACCAATGCTAGAGAAGAGAGACTTTGAAGAAATCATACTATCACAAATGGTGGCTCAATTACCTTCCCCTTCCATATAGCTTTCATTCACTACCAAAATTACAGGATTGAACTCCACCTCTATCAAAGCCGATCTCCCCTCCATAAAGATCCCTAAAGAAGAAACCAACCAACACTAAGTCCACCACCTATCTCGGCTCAAAAACTCACTTGGCCACTCCATATCACACCAACTGAAACAAAGTCATTGGGACAATCAAGAAAAATGGGACCTTACCCACTAATGAAATGGGGGAATCAACATCACATCTAGTCCCATCAAACATAGCCCTAGATAAATTTCCCACGCCAATAAGGGTAGGTTTCACCTTCATACAAGGAAGACAAGAGGGGTGAAAACCTTGAACCAAATAGATCCATAAGAGAAAGGGGAAAAGAGAAACCCTTGCTTCAAATCCAAACAAAGAAACCCCAACAAAAGAGAACCAAAAACTAAATGTAATAGTAAATAGGACTAAAGAAAAGAGATTCATCTATGAAACCCACAAAAGAAGAATCTCTTGCATCAATAGAGGATAAAACACCCTCCACTCAACCACCCTTATGAAAAGTGGCTCCTGCACAACCAAGAGGTAAATCCACCCAATATTGTGCCCCCTCTATGTAGAAAAGGGGCCTCCAACATCCCTTTGAACTAGATGAAACACATTCCCCTTATCTATTGTTGGATAAGAATAAAAAGACTTCCTCTAAAAATTAAAAAAACCCTCATAGGTTGGTTTTGAGGGAGGCGAACCAAATCACCCATGAGAAAATGGTTTGAAAACCCCACCAAGATCATCGAAAAGGAAAGATCACCCCTATCATAAGTAGTGACATCCACTAGCTTTGTACTAGCCAAAAGATCAGAGCACAATCTCTCTTAGCAACTCAACTCTAGATCTTCTACAAAAATATACATCCACCTAACTCTAGGGGAATGAATCCCACATCCACCACTTCTTCAAGGCTATGTTTAGGAGAGACATAGATCTCCCAATGCTCCTCTCTATCAAGAAATCCACCAAAGCTCCAAGATCAAACAAAACTTTACCCAACTTAACCCAAGTCCAAAACTCCACCACAAATCTAAACAAACTAGATCTTCCAAACACAACTACAGTCCAAGCTCTTGAAGTAGATTTTCCCACTATGGATCTAACTAGAATAACCCAAGACCCTAAAAGGAAGATGTAGGCATTCCACATCATCATCATCTTTATTATCCTCTCTTTGGTCGCCATCACTTCCACCTGATAGTTTAGCACCACTCACTTTTCTCACCAACGTCATACATTTCTTAAAGTAACAATAGCTTGTTTTTATGTTTTTCTCAAATGATTTATGATAATTTTCAAGGGCCCATTCTAGTGGTTGGGTGATTTTTATTTCTATTTTGGCATTTTCTAGGGTCTACTAATGTATGGTGGGAGTCCTTTGCATCAATTTATTAATGTTTCAATGATTTATTCCTATTGATGCAAGGCAGCTTCCTTGTTGCTTTAAACTGCTTGGGTTAGGGGTATGACCCCCAATTTGCCTCTAAGATATTCATAGGCATCCTTGGGCAATGGTTTGGTGAAGATATCTGCAATTTGTTCCTTTGTGTGAATGTATTCCAACTTCACTTGTTTTGCTTCTACCAATTCTCTGACATAATGATACTTGATCGCGATATGCTTGGTTTTTGCATACATCACTGGATTTTTGGATATTTTTATAGCACTTGTATTGTCACAATACAATATCACCAATTTTGTTACTTCTTCATTCATTCCATTGAATAGATGTGTGAGCCATACAATGTTTGTACAATTGACTGCAACTGCCACATTTTCTGATTTTGCAGTGGATTGGGATATACATGTTTGTTTCTTGCTAGTCCAGGTAACCAGCCTTTTGCCTAGAAATAATGCACCTCCACTTGTGCTTTTTCTGTCACCAATGTTTCTTCCCCAGTCTGCATCTGTATATGCATTGAGTTCAAATTTTCCATTCTTTTTGTAGTATAGACCAAAGTCATTAGTTCCTTTGAGATATCTCATTATTCTTTTTACTGCTATGAGATGATTTTCTTTAGGATTAGCAGAAAACCTAGCCACTATTCCAACTGCTAATGCTATGTCTGGTGTACTATGCATAACATATTATAATTTTCCAATCATGGATCTGTACATTGTTTGATTGACTTCAGTTGACTCATCATTTTTGGACAGCTTATTTCATGTGGCCATTGGTATGCTTACTGGTTTGGATTCCTCCAATCCAAATGTTTTAAGAATTTCTTTGATGTACTTTGATTGTGTAATAAATATTCCATGTTTAAGTTGGTGTACTTGCAATCCAACAAAAAATTTGATTTCTCCAAACATAGACATTTCAAATTCATGTTTCATTTTGTCAGCAAAGCCTTTGCAAAGTACTTCCTTACCACCAAATACTATGTCATCCACAAAAATTTTAGATATAATAATTTCTTTACCTTCTTCAGCTTTGATATACATGTTTCTATTATCATCAGTTCTTTCAAATTCAATTTGCACTAGATACTTGTGAAGTCTCTCATACCATGCTCTAGGTGCTTGTTTCAAACCATAGAGTGCTTTATGTAGCTTACACACCATATCCTTGTTGTTCTCATCAAAAAATCCTTCTGGTTGTTCAATGTAGACTTCTTCTTCTAATATACCATTTAAGAAGGCAGATTTTACATCCATCTGATAGACTTTGAAATCTTTGTAGGCAGCATATGCAAGTAAAGTTCTTACTCCTTCCATTCTAGCAATAGGAGCGAATGTTTCTCCATAATCTATTCCTTCTTCTTGAGCATAACCCTTGAATACTAATCTGGCTTTATTTCTGGTAATCTCCCCATTCTCATCTAGTTTGTTTCTGAATACCCATTTGGTACCAATCACATTCTCGTTAGTTGGTCTGGGAACCAAACTCCAAGTTTTGTTTTCCTTATTTGATTAATTTCTTCTTCCATAGCTTTATACCAGTCATCATCCTGTAATGCACCATATATTGTCTTGGGTTTAGATTTGCTGATCAGACATGTTTCATGTCTAAGTCTACTCCTTGTCATTGGTCTTGCATCTTTGTCACCAATTATCTGTTCAGCAGGGTGATGTCTTTTTACATATTTGGATAATCTTGGCTCTGTCCTTGTTTCCAAGTTTGATCTTTTAGATTTAGGATCACTATGCACTTCATTGTCAGGTTGTTCTTCATTATGTGTATTGTCTTTAGAATCAGATTGTGCATTTTCTTCATTTTGTAACTCGGCTTCTGAATGCAACTTGGCATTCACTGGTTGTGAATCGGCTGAAACTAACACTTGTTGTTGATTTTCAATTTGATTGTTATCATCCTCATCAGCAGTCATTCCTTCATAAGAATATACAAAGGTTCCATATTCTTCTATTTTCTTTGGTTCTTCAGCTTGGACTTCTATGTGCTCATCAAAATTTACATTTGCACTTTCCACAATTTTGTTAGTGTTAACATTCAAACACTTATATGCCTTACTTCTAGTGGAATAACCAAGAAATATACCTTCATCACTTTTTGCATCAAACTTTCCATTTCTAGTATCCTTTAGGATAAAACATTTGCAACCAAATACTTTGAAATGTTTTACATTAGGTGAGTAACCATACCATAATTCAAAAGGTGTTGTATTTGTACCTTTCTTGACTTGTACTCAGTTCAATGTATGAACAGCTACACTTACAGCTTCTCTCCAGTATTTTAGAGTAACATTCTTTTCCATCATTAATGTTCTGGCACAGTCAATCACAGATCTGTTTCTTCTCTTAGCAATTCCATTCTGTGGGGGAGTTCTAGGAGCTGAGATTTGTCTTTTGATTCCATTGTCATTACAAAATATCTCGAATTCATTTGATGTAAATTCACCACCTCTATCTGATCATAGGCATTTCAGGCTCTTTCCAATTTCCTTTTCAACTCTTGCCACATACCATTTAAACATTTGAAAAGCATCAGATTTTTGTTTTAAAAACATGACAGTCATCATCCTGGAATAGTCATCAACAAATAGCATTATGTATTTATAGCCTCTATAGCTTTGTATTTCCATTGGGCCACATAAGTCACTGTGAACTAACTCAAGTATTTCTTTAGATGTATAGTTATTGCTTTTGAAACTTGACTTTGTCATCTTTTCTAGCTGACATTGTTTGCACATGATATTATCAGGCTTTCTCAGTTTTGGTAGACCTGTGACTTTCTTCATTTTACTGATGTTGACTAGATTATCAAAATTGACATGACATAATCTTCTATGCCATAACCATTCATCGTCAAATTTTGCAAATAGACAAGAAGCATCATCCATATCAAGGTAAAACAAATTACTCTTTGTTTGATCTCCTTTTCCTATTAGTTTACCATCAGTATCATAGATTTTTGCAGTTTTGTTTCCGAATTCCACTTTGCAACCTATGTTGCCTAACTATGAGACACTCAGTAAATTGTAGTTTAATCCATCAACATAGTATGCATTATCACATGAAATCTGTTTTGTAAGCTTAATGGAACCTTTTCCTTTGATTTGACATGGAGCATCATTACCAAATCTAACACTATTTCCATCATACCAAGTAAAGTTGACAAACTTACTTTTGTCTCCTATCATGTGATGTGAGCATCCACTGTCTATGATCCATCTGTCATTCTTGTTTATACATGTCACCAGTGCTGTGACTTCTTCTTTATCAGATTGGTCCTTCATGGCTACATAAACAACTTCATCATCATTGTCATCAGAATTTTCTTCAACAATATAACACTTCTTACCTTTTTCTTTGTAATCTCTTTTGTCATCATCTCTTTTGTTCTTGTATTTATTGCTTTCCTTGGAATCCTTTTTCTGTGGACATCTTGCAGCAATATGACCCACTTCATTACAATTGAAATAGATGATAGGCATCTTGCCTTTGAATTTTCCTTTGCCCCTGTGAAATCTTCTAGTGAGCAATGCTTCCAATTGTTCCACATCTTCCTCATCAGTGCTACTATCACTAGATACATACTTTGTTTTTCTTTCTTTCTTTGATTTTACCTGTTCGGCATCTTTCAGTGATAACTTTTCCTTAAAAGCAGATTCAACATTTTTAGGTTTGTAGTTGTCAAAGTTAGATAACTCAAATGCTGTGAGTCTACCTATTATACCTTCAAAGCTTAGATTATTTCCTGGTATACATCTTAGTTCTTGTATTGCTGATACTCTAATAGCATAGATAGGGAGCAAGGTTCTTAAGAACTTACTATTAACAGTATCCTCATCCAGTTGACCATTCAGGCATCTTATTTCACTTACCACTTCCTTTATTCTTGTACCATACTGAGCAGCATTCTCATTTTCCTCCATTTTCATGTCGTCAAACTTTCCTCTGAGACTTTCTCTCTTTGCTCTTTGTACATTCTGATCTCCTCCATAGATGTCTGATAGTGCTTTCCACATTTTGAATGTAGTGTCACATCCTTTGATATCATCAAATTCAGCATAGCTGAGTGCAGATGCAATTTCCAGCATTGTCTGATTGTGTTCTTGTTTGTTTTTCATGTCTTCTATAGTAGGAGCACCTGTTGGATCTACATGTTCAGTGGCAATTGAATTTTGGGCATAATCTCCTATGGATCCAAGATGTAGCTTCATCAAAGTTTTCCATGCAACAAAGTTGTCTTTGTTGAGCTTGGGAACTTCTCTTTTAGGCATTTTGATCTTTTCTGCTAGTAGTCCCTTTAAACTGAATCAGTAGTCAGGCTCTGATACCAATTGTTAGAATTCTTTTAGAATAACTGAGAGGGGGGGGTGAATCAATTATTCAAGGTCCAAATGCCCTATTAATACCTTTCTACTACTTTTAATGAATCCATACCCTTTTTATTTATTCAAACTTAAATCAATCATATTAGCAAATTATAGTAAATCAGCATGCAACGATAAAAACATTCAAGATCAACACATGACATAATGATTTACGTGGAAACCCAATTTGGGAAAAACCACCAGTAACATGCTACTTGATTCTCACTCTTCTGAAGTGATGCCTTGTTAAAAGCCTACCCTATTAAAGGCTTACAACACACTGTTAAATGTGACCTTGTTAGAGGATTTCACCAAACTGTTAGGAATGGGCCTGGTTAAAGGTCTTTAGAACATTCACTTGGAATGTCACCCTGTTAAAGGATTTTTCTAATGGTTGTTAAACCAACCTAAGTCCATAGGATTTAGACTTATAGTTACAATTGCTAGAAAGTAACAATAATGGTCTTTTGATCTGATATAACTTACAACATACTTTGCAGATTTTAGATCACACTTTTAGTTCAATCCTTATGCTTGGCTTTAATCTCTTTAGTTTTGACTGCTTGTCTTCCTCTCGAGCTTTGTCTCCTTCAGTCCTCTAACTCATTCTACCAATGCAATCATCTTTGTGGTCATCTATACAAATAGAATTTTTCTGTTATCTTCTCCTAGGCACATTCTTTAGAATTTCATGCTTTTATGCTTGACCACTGTCTCTCTTTCCTTCTATCCCCTCTCGCTCTCCTTTTTTTATTAACTTATGTCTTCTTATATAGAAGTCTGATTTTCCTTTACCGCTTAATTCTCCCTCTTCAATTTTAGGGTTTCAAAATTGATTAGGTAGGATACAATGTATCTACCCCATATCTTATTTTCTTCTTGAAACTTCGCTGGTTGTATCTTAAAAATGTTCTACATGGTGTTCTATACCACCAACTCATCATTCTTATCTTCTTTTTAATTCACAAATTTCTAGATAACAACCTTGTTGGCTTAGATCTGGCGAATCTTTGATTTCCTAAATAATGCAGCAACTCGGCATTATTGAGTTACTGGTGCTTGGCACCTCTGTGTTACTTAGAATCTATACCAACTTGGCACTTGAACTTTCTCAGCACTTGAACTTACTCGGTACTTGAACTTACTCGGTACTTGAACTTACTCGACACTTGAACTTACTCGACACTTGATTCTACTCGGTACTTGAACTTACTCGGCACCACTCGGCATTTGAAGTTTACTTGGCATTAACTAGAACTTTCTCGGCTCTTACTAGCTTGCCCGGCTCCTTCTCTCTAATGAACTTAGTTTGAGCTTTACAAAAGACTTAGTTAAAACCTTAAATCTTTGATATGTTTCAGTGTGCCCATTCTTTGTAGTATGTCATCAAATACATTCTTTCATCAATGGGTTAGCTGATCTTTGTACTTCATTCCAACATCATAACTTCAACCTTTCTCTAGGTATTTTAGTTACATCTTATTAATTGCCTCCACCTTGACAATCAACCAATTGATAGTATTTGGATCACTAAAGCAATTGTCATCCCTACAAGTAGCAAGTTTGACATCAATGACAAAACAATGATTGAGGACATTCTTTACTAGTTCCATATTTTATTCCAGCAATCTCCCTCAACTTTTCTTATAATTATTTCAATCATTTCCAACAAAAATAAATAAAACTAAGTCACCATAATTATTATTAAATTTTGATACAAAAAGGAAAATGTCAAAAAAAAAAAAAAATCTTGCATGCCTCGAACAAAACAATCACCCTCTATCAGAATTTTTTCCTACACATTAAATTTTGAATTCATTAGAATTTTAGATATTTTCCTTGTGAGAGGTTTCCTAAAGTTATCCCTTCTCCTTAGATCAATTTTAGAAAAGTATCTTGCAACCCTAAAATTGTGAGCTAAATTTACTATCATGGGCACGGGAAATTTGTACCTTATGGTGATTTTTTTAGTGCTCTATAATCAGTACAAAGTCTCTAATTTTATTCTTTCTTGGGTGCTATTACTACAAGTACTACACATGGGCTTAGGCTCTTTTCAATCAGACTGACTTCAAGCATTTCCTTTTTTGAAAAAAATTCCTCATTATGTTGTGGTCTAATCTTGTATGCAACCTTTTTAGGTAATTTATATCCTAGAAAAAGGTCTATGCAATGACTTATTTCTCTCATGAGAAGTAGGATTCTAGACATTCCATTATTTATGACACATTTGTACTTATCAATAATTTTCTTAACTTCTTCCCGAGCCATAATTGGTCCCTTCTTTTTTGCAGCTTCTACTATCAAACATAAAATGTTAGCTTCTAATTTGTATTTTTCCTTCATCTAATCCATAATACTTTCTTGGAATTTAATCTTTAGGATATATACCTAATGCAAATAGTGGATCTTTTTATCCTTAATCTCTTTGACAAACTCCTTACCCATCACTATGATGTTGGCTTCTTTTGGTCTAATTTGTTCTTGACTTATTTCAGTTAGAGGCTACAATTTAATGAGCTTCCCATTATTTGTGATAGTATATGTATTTTTGACTCCATCATGTTGATCCTTTTGGTCATACTACCATAGTCTACTAAAGAAAAAATGAGAAGCATACATGTTGAAAATAAAAAAATATAAATTTTTCTTTATGTGCTTTATCTAAAATTTAATCCAAGCTTATTGTTCCACTAATGTTTTTTACCCTTTGTTGAGCCAAGACACATTTTAGGGATATGGATGAGGTATTCCTCCTAACTTTAATTTATACACTATCTTAAGAGTCACAAAGTTATCTCTTGAACTAGAGACTATGAAAACTTTGCAACATTTCCACCCTAACTTACAATTTTTCTTAAAAAATAGATTTTCTTTGTCATGCCTCTAATTATGTGGGCATCTTCAAGATTTTTATCATCATCATCATAAGAGCCTCTCCTTTCCCTATATATCTATAAGAGTTAAGGTCATGTTCTGAATCAAACTCATGTGCAAGATGTTCCTTACTTTCTCCTTGAGAACTTAAATTTGACTTCTCTAGACTTGGGTGCCATATGCTCTTCATGGTTATAATTGTCACATCTAATTGTGTCAATACTTTTTTGTGGTGATCTCCCTCTAAAGTTTGGTCTTCTCCCCCTATAATTACCTATAAATTTATTATATTTTTTCAATTCTTTATTTATCTCTAGTTGGGACTAAAAATTTAGGAATCCCTCCCCTCAATATAACTTTTCCCCAAAGAATTGCTTTCCTCTACTTCTAGTGCTATTCTCTTTACTTCTTTTGATTTCCTTCTCCACCTTTAAAGCTAGTTGATAGGACTTAACTACTGTATTGGGGCTCAATAGTTGTAACTGATATTAGATGCATAATTTTAGGCTATTTAGGTACTTTTCTACCTTAACGGTCTTAGGATCTATGATATTTGACTGGAGACTCAACTTTTGGAACTCTTTAGTGTAAGTATAGATGTCCATGTCTCACTATTTCAGATTTTACTTCATTTTTTGTACTTCAACATTGTATTCTTCAATAATGTATGTCTCCCTCACCATATACACTATTTTATTCTATGAGCATATTTTGTTCTTATCTTCCTTGACTCTTTCCTCTGGCATTAAATTCTTCCATGTTAGTGCAACTCCCTTCAATCTTGACTTGGATAACTTAACCTTTTTTGCCACTCAAATTTTCTCACAATCAAAATAATTTTCATAATCCTCAATCCATTCTACATATATATTTTCCTCCATATTGCCATGTCCAAATGACTAAGATATCATTGCACGAAAATTACTTGCATAATTATTTCTATTCTTCTATCTTCCTTGGGCTACTAGAAATTTTTTTATATATTTGATGGTAAAGATTCCTATTGTTGGGGTTCCAAATCCTCTTTAAAATATATATCTGTATGGGGTTTTGGGTACCCTCAGAAACTGCTTTAACTCTAATAGAGAACATAACATGTACCATTTAATGTATTTATTGATTACTTTGCAATCATAAAAATATTTGAAGTTTTATGGATATCACAAAATGCACCTTTGACCATATATTTCATTTAATTTGAATTTATATAAACTACAATTTTCCCATGGATGGAACATAAAATGCTTTTGACCGTATGTAATAATTTCTTTAAAACTGTATAAAAATGTGAATTCTAATTTATACAACTAAAAAAATACACCATTAACTATATTTATCAAATAATTTGAAATAATAATACAAGTACTTTTTCTTGTTTAGTTAAAAAATATGTTCAAAGTTTCATTTTTTCCTTGCATCTAGACATTACCACATAATAATAGAAACTTGCATAATAGGGCATGTCAATAAATTTGGAAAATTAAAAGGACTGCTATATTTTTTAGTAGGTTTATTAACAAGCTGAAGAGATAAGAGTAATTATTAAAGATAATTCGATCATTTGAATATAATATCATGGTTGGTGTGAAATACCAACTTCAAATCAAGATGTGGTTCTCAATCCATTTATCTAAGCTATTTATCCAAGTGTTGATATATTAGTTGATCCAAATCTTAAATCAACACTTTTAGATAGCTTTATGTGGCTTCCATTCATGATTATAATCTTTATATTGTCACTACTTAATAGTCACAATGTGCTAATCAAACTTGGATGATAGTAATGCTATTATTATAGTGGGAAAGAAAGATGCATTTTTAGTTATTTCATTTGTTTTGTTTTAATTAAGAGTAGTAGCTACTTTGTTATGGATCTATTTCAAGCTTAGTTTACTAGCTACTTTTTTAGATAATTCCTTGTTGTTTTCTAATCTTTACAATAGTAAATTCTATTAAGGGTGGACCTTAATAGGTTATTTTTATTAAATTCCCTATAGGGGTAACACATTAACTTCTATTCAAAATTCCTTTAACAAAGATGCTCTTGACATGGGAAAACTTTAAGAGGTCTTATTAAAATCCCTACACTAGGAAGCACCTAATATTGTCTTTGTAATATTTTAACAGAGATAAGATCTTGATTGGGTACACTTCAGAAGTGTGCAATATTTGTGAGGATTGACTCAGACACTATGGTTTTTACCCTATTCATGTTTCCACAAGATAAATTTATTGTATTATATGTTGCTATGTTCATATTTCTTTATTTTTACTCAATTGTATCTTGTTAAATTGTAACTAGCACAAACTTGTAGACTAGTGTGAAATGTGGTAGAGAGTGAAAAGGAGAAACTGTTAAGTATATTGATTCAACCCCCATACCCTTCACTCTCAATCTATTGAATTGTGTTTGGACCAAATAAATCTCCTTCCACTCATAACATTCTTATTGGTCCTAAATTATATCGTCCTTTCATCCCTCAGCCTAATTATTATTTGGTGGTAACCACTCATTAGAAGTGATATTTTTAGTGGTGAATCTTTGCAAATTGACAATTTTGTTTCTTTGGGAAATCGTAATTTGGAAAATATAACCTATGCATATGGTTTCAAGTAGGTCTCCAAGATATTAAATAATTTTGGTCCAAATCGTAGGCTCAATTCCCATATGTTTACACATAATTGGTCCCAAATCTTGGTCCAATCACCAATGTAATCTACATTTAGGATATATTAATTTTAAAATATTTTCCATCCTGTACCTAATGTCTTCTTGTTGGAAAAATTTGTTTCCCCCTTAAAATAAAAAAATATTTTCCCTAAGGCCAAGTGTCACCTATGATTTTACTAACTTGTGTGTCCAACTACTACTTTTTAGCCAACTATTTTACATTTGGACTTTGGGAGTCTAGAACATGGGTTTTGATTTAAGGAAGAGTTAGAATTTATGTTATAACATTTAAAATTAGGCCTCAAATAGAGTTAATTCCATTAATTTAGCTTACACTGATAGTCTACATCAATTCCTTTAAGCATAACAATGAGAACATGCAAAGTGAGGATGACCAAGTTGACAATAAAAAAACACATAATTAATTGAATCTTGATGGATTCAAAGCCTAAAAGTACATTGTACATTTTACACCTAGCTTATGGACCATGGCCCACCCTTGACTCTTAAAAGTTACCAAAAAATAAATAATCTCTCTATAGAAACCCACAAACTAGTCAACAATATTAATCTTTTGTGCTATATAAAACAATTAATTTGTCTCTTACATTACAAAAATGTTTATGACCAACAAAACCAATTGTGTACATTTATTTGTATGCAAAAAAAATTTAATTCACCATAATTATTATTAAATTTTGATATAAAAATTAAAATTTCAGCAAAATAAAATAATTTTTTCCCTTGCCTCAAACAAAACAATCACCCTCTATTAGAATTTTTTCCTACACATTAAATTTTGAATTCATTAGGATTTTAGATATTTTTCTTGGGAGAGGTTTCCTAAAGTTATCCCTGCTCATTAGATCAATTTTAGAAAAATGTCTTGCACCCCTAAAATAGTTAACTAAATATCCTATCATAAGCATGTGAAATTTGTACCTTAGGGAGATTTTTTTAGTGCTCTATAATTGGTGCAAAGTCTCTAATTTTAATCTTTCTTGGGTGCTAGTATTGCACATGGGCTTAGGCTCTTTTCAATTAGACCGACTTCAAGCATTTATTTTTTTAATAAATTTCCTCATTATGTTGTGGTCTAATCTTGTATATAACCTTTTTGGGAAATTTATATCCTAGAACAAGGTCTATGCAATGAATTATTTCTCTCATGAGAGGTAGGATTCTAGACATTCCATTAGCTATGGCACATTTGTACTTATCAATAATTTTCTTAACTTCTTCCTAAGACACAATTGGTCCCTTCTTTTTTGTAGCTTCTACCTTCAAACATGAAATGTTAGGTTCTGATTTTGTATTCTTCCTTCATCTAATTGACAATAGTTTCTTGGAATTTAATATATAGGACATGTACCTAATGCAAAAAGTGGGTCATTTTCTCCTTTATCTCCTTGACAAACTCCTTCTTACCCATCACTATGATGTCTTTTGGTCTAATTTTTTCCTGTCTTTGTTTAATTAGAGGCCATAATTCAATGACCTTTCCATTATTTATGATAGCGTATGTGTTTTTGACTCCATCATGTTGATCTTTTAGGTCATACTACCATAGCCTACCAAAGAATAAATAACAAGCATCCATGTTGAAAATAACAAATAGAAATTTGTCTTTATGTGCTCTATATAAAATTTAATCCAAGCTTGTTCTTCCACTAATGTTTTGTAACCTTTGTTGAGCCAAGACACATTTTAGGGATATGGGTGAGGTATTCCTATTAACTTCAATTTATCCACCATCTTAAGAGTCACAAAGTTATCTATTGAACTAGAGTCTATCAAAACTTTGGAACATTTCCACCCTGACTTACAATTTCTCTTAAAAAATGGATTCTCTTTGTGGTGCCTTTGATTATGTGAGCATCTTCATGAGTGTTATGCTCATCATCATGAGATCCTCTCCTTACTCTATATATCTATAAGAGTCAAGATCATGTTGTGAATCAGACTCATGTGCAAGATATTTCTTTCTATCTCCTTGAGATCTTGAACATGTCTTCCCTAGACACTTGGGTACCATATGCTCTTGATGGTTATAATTGTCACATCTAATTGTGTCAATGATTCTTTGTGGTGATCTCTCTCTAAATTTTGGTCTTCTTTCCTTATACTTACATGTAAATTTTTATGTTTTTACTTCTCTATATGTCTCTAGTTCACACTAAAAATTTAGGAATTCTTCCCTTGAATTTACATTTGTCCCTTAGGAATTGTCTTTCTCTATTTCTAGTGCTATTCTCTTTCCTTCTTTTGATTTCCGTCTCTACCTTTAAAGCTAGTTGATAGCATTTAACTACTGTATTGGGGCTCAATAGTTGTAACTCTTATTGGATGCATAATTTTAGGCTATTTAGGTACCTTTCTACCTTATCAGTCTCAAGATTTGTGATATTTGACTGGAGACTCAACTTTTGGAACTGTTTAGTGTAAGTATAGATGTCCATGTCTCTTTATTTGAGATTCTGCCTCCTTTTTTGTAGTTTAACATCGTATTCTTCAATAATGTATGTCTCCTTCACCATATACACCATTTTATTCTATGAGCATATTTTGTTCTTATCTTCCTTGGCTCTTTCCTCTTGCATTAAACTCCACCATGTTAGTGCAACTCCCTTCAATCTTTGCCTGTATAACTTAACCTTTTTTGCCTCTCAAATTTTCTCACAATCAATATAGTTTTCCAAATCCTCAATCCATTCTAGGAATATATTTTCCTCCATATTGGTATGTCTAGATGACTAAGATATCATTGTATGAAAATTGCTTGCATAATTATTTTTCCTTAATCATTGCTGTTGCATGTCCAAACTTAAAATGGCTCTAGATTTTTCCTTCAGTATCTAATTTGGATGAAATATAAGTTGATTGAGGGGTTTTTGAACCTCCTTGATAAGATGTCAAGATTTGGTTTTAACCAACAAGCTTTAATATTGAATTGCAATAGAAAACCATAGAATACAAAATCCTGAGTTGTGTCAATATTCTCCCAAAGTAGGATACATAATAGTGATGCCCAAATAGAGTTATTTTTCACCCATGATCAAATCAACCCAAATTTTCTACTCTTGAGGAGTCCTCGCACCTAGAGAGCTCTTATAATATGTTAGAGTTTTAGGTGACTCTACAACACCCCGATGATTAAATGAAATACTAAGATAACTTCAACAAGAGAATGGAAAGACAATTCCAATAAGATTTAAGAGTGATATTATTTCCAATGGACATCAATTATGTTCTAATAAAATAATTAATGTATTCCATTAATTCAACAATAATGAATTATAATGTAGAAGTGTTTTCTTATATAGGAAGACAATAAAATACAATGATAAGGAGAAGATAAGCTCATCCACACAAGGTGAGATCACATGTATACCAAAGGTGGATCACTATCCATTATGCAGTGAAGTGTGTGTAACATGTGGAGGATGATAATGTGATAAGTACAATAAAGGTGGATACCACACATAAAGTATATTGTGATAAAAAATATCACTATCTACAGTGGAATTTCTCCTATGCCATGTGTAAATGGAGGTATGAATTCCTAAGTATCTCATATGAAAACCACTTTTGTTTCATCCAAAATAGACACTAAAGGAAAAATCTAAAGCCATCTAAAGTTTGGTGATGCAATAATTCAACAATTTAGAAAAAAAAAAACTATGTAAGAACTTTTCAAATAGTGATCCCTTAGCCATCTAGAATCCTTCACAACTGGCCAACATGTGTCCCTAAAGATAGACTAAGATATCACTAAAAAAGGTGAAGACTGATAGATTTAATGAACCTATGATCAAGAGATGCAAGATCTATAGCCATAGTGGCTTCACAATAGGTTGACACATGTTTGTAGCTAATGGAAGACAATGTAGTGGGGCTTGCTTTCTAATTGATATCCAAGTGTTTTATTTTCATTGATAGAATTTCTGGTCAATGTAGAAATATGGAGGCACTAGTACTTTTTGAAAATGAATCAAAACCATAATAATGTGCCTGAATAAAAATTGATCAACAACTCAAATTTGAAATTGTTACATGGTAGTTTTTTTGTTAATTTGGTTGCAGTACTCAATTTTAGTGAAAATTAATGTGGAGTGCATGACCATTAATGTGTAAGTTAATAGATTCTTCCATGGTGATCATCGCTCCAAAAATCTTTTATGGAACTCAGATAAAAATTGCACTGTGATAAGATGTTGTTAAGAGAAATTGTAGAGCTTGGGTTTTCATGGTGGAAATTGTAAGTTCCTATATTAAAATAGTTGAAGTTAAGGTGGAAAAATAAAATTGCAATGGAATAGAAAATAGTTCAATTTCAATGGCACGATACCACTATTTTCAATGTGTGCGAGATAGTATACAATTAAAATGTAGAAGATACATAGGTGGCAACTGATATGAAAAAAAGAAGAAAGTTGAAGATCATATGCCATTACTTGAGGATTGGGTGATCATTACAAAGAACTGATAGAGGAAGGACATATCACTTGAATATGATTCTTTGCCTTTGAAGATAGTTTTCTATGAACATACCTACATAAAAAACCAAGACTGGCCCTAAAAATTTGGGTTGTCATCTATCTTTGTAAATGTTTTCTTTGTCTTTAATAAGTTTTTTGAGTAATGTCAATATTTTTTTCTTTTCATTGATCATTTTTTTGTTGTAATTGAAGATTTGTGTCAAAAGAATATGTGACATGTGTATTTCTCTCCATTTTGAGGTTTGCTACAATCCTTACCTATAAAAGGATTCCCAAGACCTAGAAAAAGGGTCAAAATTCTGATCTTGTGAATAAAAGCATTCATTTATGCCAATCCAATATTTAGTGTTAGTTATGATATGCTTGAAATTGGAAAATAAATTAAATGAAATGTAGATAGTATGAGTATATTTTGGTTTACTTTGAAGCTTAGATTTAATACTATAGATATATGAATTTCAACAAAAATCAATACAATGAAGTGATTTTTGGAGTTACATATTTTAGATTTTATCTCTTTTTATATTGTTCTTTAATTTACTATGATTCAATTACAAAGAAATTAAATCAAAATTGTAATTCATTTTGGGTTATATTTTTCATTGCTATTACTTCAATGCATTAAATACATTCTTGGCATGATATGAGAAAATCATAAGGTTTCATGACTAGGCTTTTATAAGAAAAAGATACAAAATGTGCATTGATTCTCATTTGCAAGTTAGAGAAGTAAGTAAATTATATTGTATGATTTTTGTGAGAAATTTGAATGGATAAAGCACTAGTCATAGTATTGGTTTAAATTAAAATATTGAAGATTTCATAATTGTAAACATTAAATTAAATTAAACTTACCATATGTTATATTATATATCTGAAGATTTCTCTCTAAGTTGGCTTGGAGATTGCTAGAATGGATAATTAATTGTTATTCATTTCTTTTATTTTCTCTAGGTTAGAAGAAGTAGGGGTTATTATCTTCTTTGTTGGGGATTAAACTAAATGTGATATTGTAAGAAGAATGGATTTAATCCCAAAGACACTTGCCTAAATTTTGCTGAGTTCAAAGAGGAGAAAGATGAGTTTTCTTTGTCAATTTGTCCTTAAGTCTATCACATGATCTACTTGTCATGGTAGTTAGCTACCCGCTAGACATAGTTTGCATTCCATAAGGTAGTTCAAATTCTATCAAATAATGAGCCAATAGGATATACAAAACAAATTATATTTTTTGAATACCCTTTTCAATGATATATTGATTCCCAAAACCTTATAAATCCACACATTTAGTTAAGTGTTATAACCATAATAGCCTACTAAGCCTAGAGAGATCTAATTAAACAAATATTATGAAGCAACCCTATCATAGGAATGTGATTTCAAGCTACTTCCACATTGATCATGTTAAAATAACTATGCATCACTAATTTGGGCCCTTGAAACAAATTTTGTAACAAATAAATTGACTTTTACATCTTCAATTTTAGGTGGACACATAGGGATGTTCACCTAGGGCATTAAAAAACTTGGTGTTCCCTGCATTTTAAGAAAAAGGAAAACTAGAGTCCTATAGTACATTATCCTAGCTTGAATCCCTTAGAAGGTCTTGGAAAATAGACCCAAGGGAGTCAAGTTATTTCTATTTTGTTGGGGAAACCCTTAAAATGACTTGTAATTGATAAGTCTGTGCTTAAAAATGATTTATTCCTCCTCTAATCATTTTATAGCTTCAAATCAAGATCCCATAAAATCCCATAGACTTATCTATGATGTTTGAATGATTTACAACTTTTATCAATCAAAATAAGGATATATGGAAAATGAGGACACCATAAATACTAGAAAACACACTTATTGATGCTTCTTCGATCCAAAAAATTGTGTACATGAATGAATCATCATTCCCTTTTGAAAGATCCATCACTGTAACCTCTAAGAATGTAGCTAAATCATTATTTTTCCCAATTCATGCAAGTTCAAACCAAAAAGAAAATATTTGACAAGTTTGCAATACTTGCAATCATGCAATTTAGCAACTTTGTGTCATTATCTTATAACTAAAGCTTTGTTTGGATTTTCTCCCCCACCTACCTAGACATACCTTAAGACATGTTGATACTAACTTAAAGAACTCCAACATTTTTTATTTGCACTTGTCCTATGTGGCTATGACTTGGAAGACTCATAGGATTGCCTAGCCAAACATGCCACCATAGCTAGGACTTATTGAAAAAAACCACACAGGCATGAAATTAGCTAGGCTAAACTATTACTTGATCCTATATGAATGTCAATCAACCTTGTTTAAATCTCTCATTCACTAATAGCTTGGCCTTCATCTTGTGCTTCTAGACCAGTTTCATCCTAGGATGCTTCCACTTTTTTGGTTTGTTGGTTATCTACAAGATTTCTTTTGGGTGTTTGTTGCTTTATTTTCTAGACTATTTTAGTTGTTATGGTTATCAAGACCCATTTTCCTTTAATATTTTTTTTGAGTTTGACAAACAAAAACTTGTAATAGAGATTAATTTATTAAATATAAGCATAAAGAAAATAAATCATAACTAAAATTTACCCTTTGCTCAAAATAATTTGGCAAATTTTATGTTATTTTTTTTACAAATTATAGAATTTAAAATGCCTTATGTTAATCTTAAAATTGAGTTATACATAGATTTTCTTTAACAAATTTTGATTGAGTGAACTAATTTATTAATAAAATAGTACTTTCTAATTATATTAAACACAATAGTTTAATATTAATTATAATATTATAATGATTGAATATTGATTTAAATATATAAATTAAATAATTATTTTACTTAAACAACTAACACTTATGATGTCTTCTCGCATACTTTTTCTACATTTTTGTAAAGATAAATATAGAAATATAAAAATTATTAAAGAATAATACAAATAAAAATAGTAATTTATTTATTTAAATATGTCTTGAAACACTTGTGTGTGTGTGTGTGTTTGTGTGTGTGTGTGTATGTGTATACATACATACATACCTACATATATACACACACATTTTCATTTATAAGTTGACCATTAAATCATGTAATATAAGTATCTATTATGTTAAATATTTAAAATTTAAAATACTTTATCATGCTTTTGAACTTAAGTTAATTTAACAAATGAAATTGTACTCTCGTACATGCTCATGACTATTTTCCATTCCATTGATCAATATTGTAAATTCTTCCACACATAATTTTATCCATCACTTATTCAAAAAGCTTCTCCGATTTGGCAGATCTCTTATTTTCGAGTTATCAAGAATATTAGGTCCGTTTGGTTCGTGGAATTTAAAAAACCTGGATTTCTACAAACCTAGGTTTAGCCAAATCAAGGTTTTGCATATCTTCATTATGATTTTTGGGATTTTACTGAAACTGTTTGTTTCACTCAAAAGATGCATGTGAAGTGCGTAAGCTTAGAGTTGAAGGCAAATTTCAAAAAGTAGGCCAATCTATTCTTTTTACACTTCTTAAAAAACAAAACTAGGTTTCGATTTTCAATTCCTGCTTGCTAGTAAGAATTTGGAAAACCTGGTTTTGAGGCAAAATTGGAAGTCACGTATGCTAATTCCATTTTGCAAATTTTGAAAGAAATGCACAAATTTTCAAATCCAAATTTTGAAAAAGCCAATTCCTGTCATCTTCTATGAACCAAACGGACCCTAAACTTATTCCACTTCTAATTTTCCTCCAACATATTTAGGATATTTTCAAAGATGGGAGCTTCACCGCTTTTGTTTCGTCTTTGTCGTTTCGACCTTCGAGACAATTGCAGATGTTTCGACCCAGCTACGGTTGTTCTGACTTTTGACTACGAATCACCTCTTCCAAATATTTTGTTGCGCAAAGGAGAAGACAACACGTACAAGTAATAATCGGTCTGAGAAATTCCGTGGCCAGTTGTGTTTTCATATCAGCCATTAATTTCTTAGTTTTGGACCAAAATAATACAAGTGGACAAAGTCAAGTAAAATGTTTTGAAGTCTTCCTGGTCTACCTTAATGCCATCCAATTGATCCGTCTCATTTCATTCTCTATTTATACCCAGTGCGCTGAGACTTTTAAAAAGAATGAGATTTGCGAATGAGGCCTAAAAACAGAGATTAGAGATTTGGGTATTAAACAGAAACTAGAACATTATTCCATCATCTCATCGCAATCAATTCTCTATTTATATCCGAAACGCTTAAGCTTTTAATACAAAGGAAATTCGTGAACAAGGCCAACGAGAAGAGATTTAACTATACACTTGAAGTAGAAAATTCTTTTTCCGTTTTTCCTTGATAGCTGCAAGTTTTTCTAACAAGTGTAAGCATTGACAGTATGAAGTATCTCGATTACCTTTTGGCCACTCGAAGGAGGCTCAAATTTACTTATTCACGGTCTGCAATGCCATATCTCCAAACAAAATATCTAATGGAGATGGAGAAGACAAAACAGAACAATAGAAGCTTTGTGAAATATGGTGGCATATTCAGGGTGCTAGTAATTGGAAAGATATGCTGAATCCCATAAACCCACTTCTCAAAGCAGAGATACTCAGATATGGTGATTTTGCACAGCAATGCTACGATGTAGTTGACAACACGCCGTCTTCCACATATTATGGGAATTGTAAGCGCAGCAAAAGCTCTCTCGCCCAGAGACTGGAATTCCTAAATCGTGGGCGTGGATATAAAGTTACCAAATATATCTAAGCCAATACGAGTCTTCTGGAATCCATTTTTGGGGAGGAATCAAGTGAGGGGGTTGCCTGGATTGGTTACATTGCGGTTTGTACTGATCCGGATGAGATAAAGAGACTGGGAAGACGCGACATAGTTGTCGCATGGAGAGGAACACAGACTCCCTTTAAATCGATGCAAAATCTGAGAGACATATTGGTTCCTGTTGTGACATCAGAGGCTACACCGTGCTCCAACGTCCAGACCATTTCAAATCCAGATGTCAGGATAGAAAAGGGTTTTCTCAGATGTTATACGTCTATCAACGAGAATTCTGTTAGATCCAAGCTGAGTGCAAGGGACACAGTAGTCGGTGAGATAACCAGATTAGTGAAGGAATACAAAGAGAAAGAAGAAGAAGAAGAATTGAGCATAACATTTACTGGGCATAGTTTGGGAGGTGCACTTGCAACCCTGAGCGCATATGACATCAAAGAAACCATGGTGAATAAGTTTGGTTGGACTTCAATTCCCATCACAGTGTTTTCCTTTGCGACTCCTCGCGTAGGGAACCTGTCATTCGCCCAACATATGGAGCAGATTGGCGTCAAAGTACTTCGTGTGGTAAACAACAGAGATCTTGTTCCAAAAATTCCTTGGATTTTCGTCAATGAAAAACTGGGATGGCTGACAAGGATTCTGCACTGGCTTCCATGGGCATATGTTCATGTGGGAGTAGAGATTTGTTTAGCTAGCAGCAGCTAGCCTTTCCTGAAGCAAACGCATAACCCTACGAATTTCCACAAATTGGAGGTTTATTTGCACGCACTTGAGGCCCGGCTTAAACAGCACACACTAACCTTTTGACTGCTTAGGTGGTTGTGGGCCCATTCTTCCCTCAAAACGTTCGTTCATGTCTGCTTCCGTTAAGAAAGTAATCGCCGTTACCATTTTGAATTCGAAAATTATTGCTGCTCGTTTGATGGCATAGAAAGAAGCGAAGGACATGAGTACAGTACTGGACTGTATACATCGCAGCTGTCACGGAACACTTCACTGCCGAGACACTTTTCACAATCTTCAAAAGCTGTTTAAGCCGGGCCCTTGTGAATTAGAGCTAACTGCTTTCATGGACAGACTTAAAGCAGAAATCTTAATGAGGGTCAGATTTGGAATGGACTACAGCAAATATGGGAAAGAAATATGCGAATACATGAGGAGATTAGAAGAGATAATGAACCATAATATTCGATATCTGTGGCTGCCAAGTTCTAGGTATGATATGATTCCTTTCAGAATGGGAAATTTGAGATTTGGGTTGTTTTCATCATAATAAAGATGACTGTTTAGAGCTCACATTTATATTTTTCTAAAAATAGATATATTCCCATACCCTCAAAACTGGAGACTTGGAAGCAGATTATAGAGAAACGAAAAGAGAGTAAATCGCATGGGAGTGATCTTCTTGGGTTGATACTCTCAGAAATAGAGAATGTTTCTTCAGATGGTAAGCATTTTAGCCACACACAAAAGCAAGTAATGGACAAGTGCAGAGCATTCTTCTTGGGAGGAAGAGAAGCAACGAGTGTTCTCATAACATGGACAATACTCCTGTTGGCACTCAACCAGGACTGGCAACGAAAGGCTCACGAAGAAGCAATTGCAAACGTTGGAAACAGCAATCCCACCGTGGACTCTTTAGCGAAGCTCAAAATTGTAAGTATTTGATAGTACAGATCTCGCTATGGAATTCCTCCAAAGAGAAACATTAATGAACTAATACTGCAAAATGTTTTTTGATAAATTGGGATGATATTGAACGAGACGCTAAGGTTGTACCCACCAGTAATAGGCGACGTCGGGCAGGCATTCGAGGACATAAAATTAAGAGATGATTTTATAATTTCCAAGGGTGTGAATGTGGTGGGAGAAACATTATTAGTGCACAGGGATTCTAGGTACTGGGGAAGTGATGCAAATGAGTTCAGGTAAGGGCGTTTCAGAGATGGAATAAACAAAGCTACAAAGAATCATCCGTATGCATTCATGCCATTTTCTGGAGGGCCAAGAGCGTGCATAGGCCAGAGCTATGAATTACTGGCAACAAAGGTTGTGGTGACTATGCTGTTTAAAAAAATTAGTCCATTTAGTGCCAGCAGTGGATACAGGCATGAACCTATAGCCTTATTCACTTTACGTCCTCAACATGGGATGCCAATTATGGTGGAAACAATTGAATGCGATGAATACTAGTTGATGGATATATAATTTAATATTTTATGTTTGTATGTTCACATTGATCTAATTAATTATTTTATATAGAAAAGTAATAGGTGTTTTTTAAAAATATTTTCTATAAAATATTTCTTATTGTATTGAGCCTATTTAATTAGTAAGAGTTAGTTATTTGGTAGACCCATATACAACGATTCCATTGTAGGAAGACAAAATGTACACTAATAAAACATATTATTTTTAATCAATAAAAAATAAAAATATATTCAATTTTCTTTTAAATGTATTTGGTGATGGAACATGATTGATGAGAGCTTCCTATGTAAAGTATGAGATCTAGTTTGTCCCTAACATACATGATACTAAAGAGCATGTCATGTCTAACAGAGCAAGTTAAAATAAAATAAAATAAAATAATTTTCTTTAATGTTGAATTCAAAATTGTTATTTGATATTGCACATTTATCAAATTATAATAACTCTTCTATATGCATTATTATCACTAACAGGAATAAGCAGATACTTTGTTAAAAATATTAATATAAATAATGGAATTTACAAAAAAGATGCAGTGCTTCTGAGGAAAACTAAACTTTAGGACACACTTGAATTTTTCTTAATGTCATGAGACCAAACACATCTCTTAGAATCTAGATTGAAGATATACTCCATCTACTAATTAAAAAGCACTAAATGTGTATTGCCATAGCTACATCTATACCATTTTATCCTTTTTATATAATCTAAATTCTATCATTTTACCAGTTCATTATTTTACTGGCCATTATGGAATCAAATGTCTCCTAAACTAAAAACCAACATAAATACTAGCCCAACATTATCAAATCATGAGTAATGCATGACCAACCCAATAGAACTATAACTGATCCACAAGTATTAAAACATATGTTCAATACATGATTCCTAGAATTTTTACAAAATAATTAGGATATATGTGGAAATTGAAGAAGTTTTTCATGCTTACATGGAGGGCCCAACTATTTCTTCCATAGAGGGTGGACAAGCATCTTCTATCTTGTTGTCTAGTCTCCCTTCTTCCTCTCCACCCCTTCTTCACCTTGAGAATATTTTCATTTAGAGGAAAAACTTGGATCATTCTGCATCCCATTCATCCTTTCATCATGTTTATTTTATTTACCATTCTTTAGATTCATCTAATGAAATCCTAAGCTCTTCTTGTAATACCTCAGTTATCCCCATAGATTTCTTTAGAAAACTCACAACTCTTTTGATTTCCACCTCTCTAAACACCTAAAGTTCATGCTTCCACTTCAGTAAAATAAAAAATATTCTAATTTGTTGTAGATAATAGAATAAAAAATTCCTATTTCTAATAGGAGTATCCATGATCATCCTTCCTTTTTCTGAGACATGTAGATTCCTCCCTAAAACTTATGCCCTTAATAGAATGTCTGGAAAAGCCAATAAAATTATTTCTTGAACCAAATTACCTCTATGAATTAAGGAAGAGGATATATATATAATTTTGTACATGGCATTCCTATACCTCTTTTACAAAAACATTAGGCATTTATGAGAATGTCTAGTTGTGGAGTATTTAACCATATTTATATTAAAAATTTGATCAATTCTGTTCCTCAACAAAGGTTCAATACTTTCAAAATTCTTTATGTATCCTCATCAGTGGTAACATCACATATTTTCTCTCAAATTTGTATCTTCCTCTACTACTCTTCTCTTGTTGTTTAGTAATCTATTATACAAGTCTTTAGAAATTTTATTTTGAATACTATAAGAATTTTCCTTAGGGAAAAATCAAACCAAGATCAAGAAGCACAAGACAACCACAATATTGACCAAATAATGTATGATTAGAATAATGATATGAGAATGAATAATTTTCTCAGATATTGATTTTGCACACACTAGGAGTGCCTATATATAAAGGCCTCTAGACTGACTAGGAGTCAACACACTGATAAGTCTTACAATAAGGCAAATGTCAACCAGGAGTGGATTATCCACCATTAAGCATAGGAGTTAGTGTAATGATGAGAAGATAAGCCTAAAAAGGTGTAGCACGTAAAATTATGTTGTAGACACCATGTGCTTAAAATAAGAGTGCAAATAACTGTGTTGTCAACATGAAAACTCAGTTAATTATGCAAATTCCATTGTTGTAGACACGATGTGCTAAATTAGAGTTACTTACTCCAGTGTTGTCAACATGACAACTCATATGAGTATGCAAACTTCTATGTGTCTAAGCTAGAAATAATAAAATAATGCATTTATCCTAAGTAAACTTAAGCATAAATAATAATTATTTACACTAACACCCCCCATTAAGTGCAACTTAAGGGAATACAAAGCTCACAAAAGCTATGATAAAATGTATAATGGGTCTCGGCTATTAGGCCATGTTAGGTACCCAAGTACAAATGCAATGTTTAACACACAATGTAATGCAATCCCTCTGCAAATGGTGAAAGAGGTTAAACCTCATGGGAAAAACCCTCCCCCAAAAAGAGAGATACATACAATAAAGAAGATGCATGAATGGATGGAGTAATCAAGACCCCCTACATTATGACATACATCAGGCATATACAATAGAGAATCCCTTGATGAAATCCCCACCTTAGTGAAGGATCTCTAAATGATAAGTGTCTGAAGACAAAAGAAAATCCAATGCTGACAAACAATGTTTCATCCTTGAGGAAGAAGAAACACCAAGTAGAGGTGCAAGTATACCTCCCACATGCATAGGATGATGGAAGAGGAATCAAAATGTAGTATGTAGTGGATATTGCCTCTAAATTTTGCTCAAAAGTTGACAATTCCTTGATGAATGAAGATGCCATGAACCAATGTCATGGATGCCAAAATGAAGGTAGCAAACAAGGTAACATGTCCATGGATGAAATTGAATCAAACTCCAAAGATGATGAAGCATCTAAAAGGAAGATGTAGGAAGAGAAGGAATGTCACCTCCCCTCAATGATGAATGCACACCTCTAAAAGAAGCTCCTTAATGACTAAAGAAGCTCCACCATGAAAGCTAAATGATGGTCCTCCCTATAGGAAGAAATGGTGCCATAAGTGTTATAGAGAATGCTCCCCAATTGGTAGAAAAAATTCTTAGAAAATATGATGTCTAAGGAAACTGGAATACAATCTCCACAGACTGAAATGTCTCCTCATAAGTGAAAAAGTCCTTCTCCATCCATTGTAAAGAAATGTCCACAATCATGTCAGAATGATCAAGTGGTTGAGGGTTAGAGTATGCCCTTTCAATGAGTGAAGAAGAAGTGTCCTCAATAAAGAGAAGATTGATGTCATCGATGATGTCTCCCACATCTTCAACGTGAGACTCCATGAACAACCCTACAATGTTTGGAAGGAATTCATCCCATGAAGCTGAAGTAGGAAGACTTTATGATTCCTATTGTACTAAATCAGGAGCATCTATGGTTGGCACTAGATCAATAGAATCAACAGGAGTATCAGGATGTGTGATCTCATCTAGAGTTGAAGGTACTATAATTGGAGTGACTAGTGATAGAATGTCTTCTAAAATGGAGGAATTGTGGGATCTCCATATGCTTTCTAGAGACCTATCCAAATGTCATAAGGATTATTGAACTTGTCAATGACTTTAAAGCAACAATGAGTGACACTAAAATAAATGACATCGAAAATTATTTTAATAGGTGTCTCACTAATGGAAGAGTACAATTTGTTGGAACATAGATAAGGAAATATTTCCTTATGCTCTCTTCTTACATGATCAATTATCAAGGCACTCCATTGTTGATAGTTCCTCTTTTTCAACCTCAGTCTAACACCAAACTAACATGTGATACAAAAATCCATGAGATCAATGAATGTTTACACCTCTCAAAATGCAAAAAAAAATCAATCAACCCCCCCCAATGCATGATTTGGCACTTTATAGGTAGTGTGATTACAATAGGCCACTTTGTAAATTTTATCGTTAGTGGACTTTTGATTTTTCTTTTTACAACCTCCTCTTATAGTTCAAATCTAGAACTTTACAATATAGCTTAGAAAAACAATAATTTTGAAGCAATACAACACAATGAAAGGACCTATTTCTAAAAGTGATATTTCTATCCACACAAACCTATAATCTAATTGCAGATCTAGAAAGTAGATGAAAAATTATTTGCTTTGAAAAAAAAGGAACCTATTTATGTGTATAGATGAGCTTGTATGAAGCATTTGAAGTTGCAAAATGCAGGATTAGATAGGTACAGTCACCAAAAACTATAATTTA
Organism: Cupressus sempervirens; assembly: GCA_028749045.1. Classification (NCBI taxonomy): domain Eukaryota; kingdom Viridiplantae; phylum Streptophyta; class Pinopsida; order Cupressales; family Cupressaceae; genus Cupressus; species Cupressus sempervirens. The sequence continues at coordinate 53,849,940 of CM053791.1, forward strand.
TAACAAATCCATGCACCAAAACTAGAAAATAATGGCACCAATGAAAAGTATAGAAAATTCTAGCGAAAATAAAAAAAAATTACACCTAATTTGGAGTTTGGATGAGTGAGATATGTGCTCCCAAAGTTGGATTGTCAAATCAAAACTAAATTTGGAGAGGAGTCTGAGTAGCAAACTATGAAGTTAAATGTGACATCGAAAGGGTCATCATGGTAGTGTGAATTGGCCTACTGATGATGGTCAAATAACCATCAAATTTAAACCAATAAAAAGGTGACATCAGTGAAAAAGATGTTCCTGGGTGACATGACAGGTGATGTCACTTCTAACATCAAAATTTGTACAAACATGGCGCCTAAGGTGTCTGTCTAAGTTAGCAACTTATGTGGCACTATCAAGATGTATGGCTATTGATCTATTGTTGACTATAATGTGTCGCATGGAGGAAGCTGAGGTGGCCAACTATGGAGTGACAGTAGTGTCAATGGCGGTGAGTTATGGATGGCAGGAATATTCGATGGCATCGACAGGGGTACCACGGGTGGGCTGGATGTCAAAAAGATGAAGATGCTAGTGAGATGATGATTGGCAGTGTGATTTTCAATGGGGTGTTGTGGAATTTAGTCCCACATGCACCCTTATTTAGAGTGCTATGGGATTTAAAAAGAAAAGCCTGCAAGTTGTAAAACAATTGGAAGGGTCATTGGAGTCTAGTGTTGTCAAAGGGTTAATGCCATCAAGAAGTTGTAGATCAGCTACGTAGCCATTGATAAAGCCCACTAAGTATGCGTTTGGTTGTGTAATGTGGTCAAAATTTATAGGAATATTGGCTGGAGAATATGTTGATATTATAGAGAATATTCCACTTGTGAGGGTTGGGATTTCACCACCCCATTCCTACCAAAAAAAACTTTCTCTATAGGCTTGACATGCCAATTTTTTTTTTTGACAAAATGCTCTGAAAAATACAGAGAAAATAAAATTAATAGATCTGAAAATGATCATACCGAATTTCCAAATTGGGCCTTCCGGTGCCAGTTTGCAAAAAAGGTGCCTCAATTTTGACTATGGCCCAATATAGGTGAATTTATAGTCAATTTTCACTGAATCGATGCTCTGGATGCAATGGTGAGGTTTGCTTTGGCTCTAGATGCTCCTAATAGTTGTGGATACGCTAGATTTGAATCAAGGTGTCCTCGGAGAGGTGAAGCAAGAATGATCTCCAATGGCTATGAAATGATGTCTCTATGGCTTTAATACCATGTAAGAATTTTCCCTAGAGAAAAATCAAGCCAAGAACAAGAAGCACAAGACAAGCATAATATTGACCAAATAATGTATGATCAAAATAATGATATGAGAATGAATAAAGTTCTCAGATATTGATTTAGTACATACTAGGTGTGCATGTATATAAAGGCCTCAAAACTGACTAGGAGTTAACACATTGATAAGTCTTACAATAAGGCATATGTCCACTAGGAGTGGATTATCCTCTATTAAGCATAGGATTTAGTGCAATGATTAGAGGATAAGCTTACAAAGGTGTAGCATGTAAAATTATGTTGTAGACACCATGTGCTTAAAATAAGAGTGTGGATAACAATGTTGTCAACATGACAACTCAGTTAATTATGCAAACTCCATTGTTGTAGACACCATGTGTTAAATTAGAGTTGCTTACTCTCGTGTTGTCAACATGACAACTCATATAAGTAGGCAAACTCCTATGTGTCTAACCTAAGAAATAATAAAATAATGCATTTATCCTAAGTAAACTTAAGTAAAGTGTAAATAATAATTATTTACACTAACAAATACTACCAAATATTTTATTTCTCAAAATCATGTTCCTCACTATAGCTTTTTCTAACTTCCTTTTATCCATGTTACTATAGAAACTCTAATATTTATTTAACTAAAAAAAATTATCATTCTCAATAATCTGCATATCCAAATTTTTAACCTTCAGCTTCTAGGCTTTCTTACCAACTGATATTATGCCTTCACCAACTACTTGCTCCACAATTTTCTCCTAAGTCTCTTCCTCAAACTCATCAGACTCACTGATCTACAATGTTTTCCTTCTCTTACTCAGACCACTGGTGGTTTGCTTGGTCCTCTTCCAATCTTTTAGATATCCTCTACACAGATGTTATAACTACCACATCTTCATTATGTTTCTTCTTCCTACTAGATTGCTCCTTGATAGGCTGTACTTGTGCAACTATGGCATAAGGTGCAATATGTATCTGTGAAGTAGATCCTACTACTATCACTCCCTCTGAAGGTGATGATATGGCAACAGGAGTAGCTACAAATATGTCTAATTGGCTATTGGCCCTCATTTCCAACGCTATACCCTTGATCTCATTAAATTCCTCTCTTTGTATTCCTAATTCTTTGAGAATGGATTCTATCCTTTTCTCAACATTCTTCTTTGTTTCTTTGCTATTAAGTTCAAAGAAAAATTCCTTCATCTTTTCTTCATAAGTTCCTCATCTAGGGCATTCTGTATCCATTTTGTATTGAAATATAATCTTGGCATATCCTTCAATGAGTTCTCTACTCATTTGATAACCCATAGATTCTATGAGTTTAACTCTTAGTTCCACTTTCTCCACACAAGTTGTGTAAGTCTCTACCATAGAACATATTTCATCCTTGTATTTCTCTACCATAGTAGGAGGGATACAATATCTGTGCTTCATTTTTTATTGAAAGTCCATCATTTTTTCAATGTCCTTATCCCTCTCATCTTCACATTTTTTCCTATAACACTAAGTGATTAGCTTCATTGTGCACTCATCACTATTCCAACTTGTCATACCAGAAAATTGCTTGGTTGCATGGAAAAACAAATGGGTCAGTAAGGACTCAAATCTAAAAACTACATTCTTAGATTTCTTGAGCTTTGTAATGTTGTCCAACAGTTGCACTCTAACAATCTTGCACATGTTCACATTTTTCCTTTCAATAGACATCACATATGTTGCATGTAAAAATCTTGTCAGCACAAAATTTAGAATTGAATTGTGATTAAGCTTGTATCAAATATTCTTTCTCAACACTCTAACTCCAATATCCTTAATTTGATCAAAATTCATATTTTTTCCATCAAATTCAGTCCTCATATTTGTTTTGACAATTTTCCTAACATTTTTGTCATTTACTAAATTAAAACCTTCATTGCCCAGTCTAGTGACCTTATGAATTAGGTCATTATCAATCACAATAGGCATATCACCTACCCAATATATCTGTTTATGTACTCTACTTAGGATAGTCCTACTCCATTCATGATTATTGAATTTCGTATAAAGCATATACTTGATCTGATTCAACTCATTCAAGAATATGTACTTAGGTTTCAATGTTAGATTTCCATTACACATAATAGGTCTAAATCCTTATGAATATCTTCATCTCTAATAATCTCAAATTTATAGTGAATGTAGCTTGTAACATCTTCTACATGAAGTATGTTAGGTGGGATTTGCGAGAATGCTCTCGAAGGATCATCAATTAAAGAAACAAATGGGCACTTCTTAAACTTATACCTTGGCCTCTCACTAACATCACATATAGACTAGTTTACCATTATGCTAACTGACTATGCTGAAAATTCTAGTTGAAAGATTCATAAAATACCTTGATTATCATGTATTAGGGCTTCTTCAACTTTTCTCTTTAGACACTTTATCTTGCTTCTTAATTTGATGTCATATCTCTCATAAATGCTCCAAATTCTTTACACAAAAAAATGGTACCAAAAATATAGTTTGTTATCTATAAATTATTTTAGTTTTAACTTTGCATTAAATGTGTATCTACTTTATCTTGACAATCTATTTCTAATTACTAGTAAGCTTGATTTCTTCAATAAAACATACTATGATCCTAAAAATGTTTGCGTATTTAACCATAGCTTCTTCACTAAATCTTATACCTTTTGTTGAGTGCACAACTTCTAATTCATTTTTTAACAATAGTTCTAATTAACTAACACTCTACTTCTACTAGAAATGCTTAATTCAAATAGGATGAGTCACAAAAAATTTCTGACTTCAATCCTCCATCAAGTGCATCAAAATGCTTCCCTTCTAAAACTATATAAGAACCTATTTCAAGGAGAAGTCTTTTCAAGACTAGATGTAAGATGGTTGGAAAATGTTACAAAGTGATCTTTGACAGTGGAAGTTCTACAAATTTGGTAGGAAAAGCTAGTTACAAATTTTCAATTGCAGAGGCTAAAGCATCCTAAACAGGCTATCATGTCTCATCGATCAAAGATGAGCATAAAATATTGGTAAGTGAGCAATGCCTTGTGAAATTCAAGATTGGACATTACTTTGATGAAGTTCTATATGATATTATGCCTATGGATTGTTGTCATATTTTGTTGTGTAGACCTTGGCAATATGATAGATATGCTATACATGATGGAAGATTGAATCAATATACTCTTTGGGTGAATGGGAAGAAGCAAATATTGTTGCCTTTGATTGAAAGTCCAGATGAGGTAAATTGTACTACTATGAAAATTTGCATGGTGAATGGAAAAAAATTTGAAAAGGAAATGGAAAGGAATCAAGTTTGTTATGCTATAATTCCTAGAGGATCAAGTTGTGTGCTAGCAAGCAGTGTTAGTTGAGTACTAGTTAGTGGTGATCGAGTGGTAGCAAAAACTAATGAAAGAGGAGTACTAGAAGAAATTGTTAAATTGTTGAATGAGTATAAAGAGATTGTCGCTGATAATATTCTTGATTGTTTTCCTCCAATGAGAAGTATAAGTCACTCTATGGATCTGATTCCTAGAGCTAGTTTTCCAAACAAAACACCATATAGATTGACACCTACAGAGAATGAAGAACTTAACAAACAAGTGCATGAGCTATTGCAGAAAAGTTTGATCAGAGAAAGTTTAATTCCATGTGTTGTACCTACTATATTAGCACCTAAAAAGAATGGAGAATGGAGAATGTGTACTAATTCCAGAGCTATTAACAAGATCATAGTGAAATATAGGTTTCCTATGCCAAGGATGGATGGAATAATGGATTTTTTTGAGTGGAGTAAAGTATTTTACCAAGATTGATTTGAAGAGTGGCTATCATCAAATCAAAATCAGAGAAGGCGATGAATGGCAAACTGCTTTCAAGACAGAAGATGGTTTGTATGAATGGTTGGTTATGCCTTTTGGTTTAACTAATGCACCTAGTAATTTCATGAGGTTGATGAATGAAGTTTTGAAAAGATTCTTGGGTAAGTTTGTGATCATTTATTTGGATGATATTATGATATTCAGTAAGATTAAGGAAGAACATCTTGAGCATATTAGACAAGTATTGTAGAGGTTGAAAGAGGAGAAGTTGCCAATTAAACTAAAAAAGTGTTCTTTTATGCAAGAGGAGATTTTTTATTTGGGATTTGTGATTTTAGCTAATGGATCTTGAGAAAATTAAAGCAATTTTGGAGTGGCCTACACCTAAGAATGTGGGTGAAGTAAGATCATTTCATGGTTTGGCTAGTTTCTACAGAAAGTTTATAAGGAATTTCAATTCTATTTGTAATGCTATGACTAAGACAATGAGGGGAGATAAAAAAGAATTCAAATGGACACATGCAGCTGATAAGAGTTTTGAGACTTTGAAACAAAAGGTTGCCAAGTTACCTGTATTGGCTTTGCTTGATTTCAATAAGGTATTTCAAGTTGAATGTGATGCAAGTGGTAGTGAAATAGGAGCTATATTAAGTCAAGAAGGTAAGTTTTTACTTTCTTTAGTGAAAAGTTGAATGATGCTAAAAGGAAGTATTTTGTGTATGATCAAGAATTTTATGCCATTGTTCAAGCCTTGAAGAAGTGGAGACATTATTTGATTCCTAAGGAGTTTGTGTTGTATACTGATCATAAAGCTTTACAATACTTGGGAAGTCAACATAATTTGAATCAGAGAGATATTAAGTGGGTTGAGTACGTTTAGAATTTCACATTTGTGATCAAGCATATGAGTGGAGTTACTAACAGAGTTATTGATGCATTGAGTAGAAGATGTTCTTTGTTGACTAAAGTGAAGGTTGAAGTTCTTAGTTTTGATGAAATGAAATTTTTGTATGATGCTGATCCTAATTTTTCTGAGGCGTGGAGAGAGTGCAGAGCACCAAATCTAACAGATCACATAAGTAAATATGATGAGTATTTCATTCAAGAAGGTATGTTGTTCAAAGGTATTCAGTTGTGTGTTCCTAGAAGTTCTATGAGGTTGAATTTGATTAAGGAAAAGCATAGTGGTGGATTGGCTGGACATTTTGGAATTGATAAAACATTAAGTTTTCTGAAAGACAAATATTATTGGCCACAAATGTATAAGGATGTTCAAAAATTTGTAAAGAGTTGTGGAGTTTGTCAAGTTGCAAAAGGAGTAAGTCAAAATACAGGTTTGTATACACCTATTACTATTCCTGAGAAACCTTGGATTGACATCAATATGGATTTTGTTCTTGGATTGCCTAAGATAGTGAAGGGATATGATTCTATATTTTTTGTGGTGGATAGATGGTGCGGGAGCACCCACATAAAGTATTTAGGTCAAAGTTTTATATAAAGTATTTAGGTCAAGTTTTATGTATTTAGGTCAAGTAGGTCAAGTTTTATGTATTTAGGTCAAATTTTATGTATTTAGGTCAAGTTTTATGCATGATCCGACTTGAGAAATTTATCTTGATTTCATAATTAGGATAAGATAATTTTCTTGGGATTTGTATAGATCATTGTGGGGTCATTCTTCCCCATTCTATACTAATCTAGAATTTTCTATTTTGTAATAATCTAGAATTTTTCATAGACCATCTTAGCAAGTATAAATAGAGTTTTAGGTTTAGGTTTAGGTCAAGCTTGAGAGCAAATTTTATGGATACAAAGTTACGAAAAGATCTGCAGGAAGAGCTAATGTATGTACTGTTCATTTGATATATTAAATAGAAGAATTTTACTGTCTATCTCTTGCTAGTGTTGGTTCCTATTGCTATTGTGTTCGCTTCCATTGTGTTTTACCTCTACATCATTTTTGGTATCAGAGCTTGGGGAAAGCTCTTGAGGCAATTAGATTTTATGTATGGATCGAAGTCAGAAGCTAAAACATCAAACATGGTCACTAATGCTAAACTGGCAAAGAAGAGGCAAGAACAAGAGAAAATCAATAAGTGGTTATTAGATGAATTTGAGAAGATGAAGGGCCGAATGGAAAAGAAAGCAAAGGTCTCCTTAGAACAACAGGAAGAAGGGGAAGAAGAGGATACCCCAGAGTAGGAGGTGGTTAACTTACCTGTAGATCATAGATACTTTATAGAAGCCCTTGAGAGAGTTGGTAAGAAGGATGCCAAAGGTGACCTACCCATCTTCTCAGGAAAGATGGATGCTGATGTTGTTGTGGATTGGATAGAAGCCTTGAAAAACCATTTTGAATGTGAAAATATAGTAGAGAAGGATAAGGTAAAAATTGCCAAGTCAAAGTTGAAGGGACTAGCCCTCACTTGGTGGAATTTCATTCAAGGAGAAAGGGTCAAAGAAGGTAAGAACATGATAAGTTCATGGGAAAGGATGTGCGCCAAGGTGAGAGAAACATACTTACTTGAGGATTATGAAATCCAACTTCATCAAAGGAGACAAAGTTTAAGACAAAAGGAGCTAGATGTAACTGCCTATACTAAAGAATTTCAAAAATTAAGCCTGAGGTCAAAGCAGAGTGAATGTGAAAGTATAAAAGTTGCTAGATATCTCAATGGATTGAGCTTGAACATTCAAGAAGAACTTAATTTATTATGTCTAGATATAGTACAAAAATGTTATCAACTAGCATTGAAGGTGGAAGCCAAATTGAAAAGAAGGCAAGAGCAAAATAGTAGAGGAAGAGGAAGAAATCAAAGGGGAAGAGGAAATTTCCAAGGAAGAGGACAAAACCATGAAGATCATAAGGAGATAAAGCAAGAAACCAGTCAAAGTGAAGAAAATTTCAGAGGTAACTTCAGAGGTAGAAGAGGAAATCCAAGAGGTGGATTTGGTGGTAGAAGGGAAAGTTCAATTGTTTGTTTCAATTGTAATAAGGAGGGACATTATACATCTAGGTGTCCAGATAGAGCAAGTTCAAGTTCACAAGGTGAAAGAAGAACCCATTTGGTTCAAGATGATGACTACCAAGAGAAGGAGATGGCTGACTCAGATAGTGTACCTGAAAGAGGAGAAAGTTTAATGATGAGAAGAACACTTTTGAAAGTGACCACTACCATGGAACCACCACAAAGGAAAACTATCTTTAGGACTGCTTGCAAATCTGGAGGTAAGGTATGTAAAGTCATTATTGATTCAGGATCTACTAAGAATTTAGTTTCTCTTGAGATGGTTGAGAAGTTAAAATTTAGGAGAATACCTCATCCTTTTCTTTATAAGGTTTCATGGCTAACAAAGGGTCAACAAATTCTCGTAAATGAGCAAGCATGGGTTGATATTCAGATTGGAAAGTATAAGGACAGAATTTTGTGTGATATAGTTGATATGGATGCATGCCACCTATTATTTGGTAGGCCTTGGCAGTATGATTTACAGGCACAACATGATGGAAAACTCAATATATACACCATCAAGAAGGATGGAAAGGTGATTAGATTGATTCCATTTGCTGATCATGAGGAAGTGGAAGAAAATAAGGAGAGGGAAGCCAAAATTATGATGGTTAATAAAAAGGATTTCTTACGAGACATAAAGGATGAACCTAAGCCTTGTTTTCTTTTGATGCCTAACCCACATCCGCAAGAACTCATTAGAAAAGATAGAAAGGAGGTTAAAACAAAGAAGGAAATTCCTAATGAAGTGAAAGAACTTTTGGATAAATATGAAGGTTTTATTTCAGAAGGTATGCCAAAATCTTTACCACCTATATGAGACATTAGTCATTGTATTGATTTCATTCCTGGAGCTACTTTACCCAATAAGGCTGCATACAAGATGACACCACAACAAAATGAAGAGATTGCCAGACAAGTAAAGGAGTTACTCGATTCTGGCTTGATTACAAAATGCTTAAGCCAATGTGTTGTACCTGCTATTTTGGCACCTAAGAAGGAAGGCACCTGGAGGTTATGCATTGATTCTAGAGCCATTAATAAGATTACAATAAGATATACGTTTCCAATGCCAAGAATTGAAGATTTGCTTGATTGTTTGGGAGGTGCAAAGTATGTCTCCAAGATTGACTTAAAAAGTGGGTACCATCAAATAAGGATAAGAGCTGGAGATGAGTGGAAGATAGCATTCAAAACCAATGATGGATAATATGAATGGAAGGTAATGCCTTTTGGACTCTCTAATGCTCCTAGTACCTTTATGAGACTTATGAATGAAATACTCAAGGACTTTAATGGCAAGTTTGTCATAGTATATTTAGATGACATATTAATTTTCAGCAAGACAAAGGAAGAACACCTAGAGCACATTGACATGGTTTTGAGAAGACTTCATGAGGAGAAATTGGTAATAAATTTAGAAAAATGTTTTTTTATGCAAGAGGAGCTGACATACCTAGGTTTTGTGATCTCTCAAGGTTGCTTGAAGATGGATAAAGAAAAAGTAAGTGCTATAATATCCTGGCCACCCCAAAAAATAGTTGGAGATGTTAGAAGCTTTCATGGTCTTGCTACATTTTATAGGAAATTCATAAGAAATTTTAGTCATATATGTGCTCCTATGTTAGAAACTATTAAAGGATGAAGTGTGTGTAAGTTTGCATGGAGTGAATTAGCAAATGAAGCTTTTGAGTTGCTTAAGAAAAAGATTAGTGAGCAGCGAATTCTTTCTTTTCCTGATTTTAACAAAGTTTTCCAAGTAGAATGTGATGCTAGTAAGGTTACTATAGGGGCAGTTCTTAGTCAAGAAGGAAAACCAGTGGCTTTTTCAAGTGAAAAACTCAATGAAGCCAAGCAGAAATACTCTTCATATGACTTAGAAATGTATGCATTGGTTCAAGCTCTCAAAAAATGGAGACATTACTTATTGCCAAAGGAGTTTGTTGTGTATACCGATAACGAAGAACTTAGTTTTCTAAATAGTCAAGACAAATTAAGTCATAGGCACATGAAATGGATGGAGTATTTATAGGCCTATACCTTCACCATCAAGTATAAGAAGGGCATATCAAATAAGGTTGTTGATGCTCTTAGTAGATGGAATCTGATTGTCTCCCAGATACAACTAGAAAGTGTGGGCATTGAAGCACTCAAGGACATGTATGTAGTATATCCAGATTTTGGTGACATCTACAAGGTATGTATGGAGTTTGGTGAGAGATACCATGATGATTTTCCTAATTTCTTGATACAAGATAGACTTCTTTTTAAAGGAGGACAATTATGTGTACCTAGGTGCCCTATGAGGAAAAACATTATCAAAGAGAAGCACAGTGGAACAATGGGTGGACATTTTGGTTTGGACAAAACCTTAGAATTAGTTAGAAGGTACTACTATTGGCCTCAACTTTAGACTAATGTGAGAAACTTTGTGGCAACATTTATGATTTGTCAAAGGGCCAAAGGAAGGAGTACAAATGTTGGGCTTTATCAACCTTTGCCAATACCATCTAGACCTTGGGAAAGCATAACAATGGATTTTGTAATGGGGCTGCCATGGACACAAAAGGGGTATGATAGTGTATTTGTTGTAGTAGATGCTTCAGAAAAAATGGCTCACTTCTTACCCTGTAAGTCAATCAATGATGCTTCTCATATAGAAAATCTCTTTTTCAAGGAAGTCATCAGGATTCATGGGCTACCCCTCAATATAGTTTCAGACAGGGATGTGAAGTTTGTAGGACACTTTTGGAGAACTTTATGGAGGAAACTTGGAACCAATTTATCCTTTTCATCAGCCTACCACCCTCAAACTAATGGCCAAACAGAGGTAGTTACTCGAACATTGGGAAATTTGTTAAGAACCCTCACAAGACAACATGCAACAAAATGGGATCTAATCCTACCCCAAGCTGAATTTGCATATAATGACTCCATCAATAGAAGTACATGAAAATCACCATTCCAAGTGGTATATGGAATTCATCCTAGAGGGATTTTTGAGGTAAGGGATATGAGTTCACAACCACAAGTTAGTGCCCAAGGAGAAGAATTTTCTATTGCAATAAAAGAAATCCATGATGAAGTCAAACAAAAACTCTAGAATAGCTCTGACAAGTATAAGAAGCATGCAGATTAGAAATAGAGACATTTAGAATTTGAAGTGGGAGATTTAGTATGGGAAAATCTCAAGAAGGAGAGGCTACCAAAAGCTAAATCTACCAAACTTATGTTGAGAAAACTAGGTCCTTGTAAAATATTAAAGAAGTTTTGACCAAATGCTTATGAGATTCAATTGCCACTTGAGATTGGTATTTCTCCCATCTTCAACATAGCAAACCTCACACCATTCAAACCAACCATTGAAGAAATTGATACAAGACAAATTGCTAATACAAAAGACATTCAACATCTACCATTTAAGCAAACACCACAACTAGATAGGATACTTGACACCAAAGTCATTAAGTAGCGAAAAGGACATGAGTCCAATTATTATTTGGTAAAACTCAAAGGTTATTCGGATGTAGATGTTGTGTGGATGACTGAACAAGATATCAAGAAGCAAGGTACCACTCTACAAGAGCTCATCTCAAGTGGGCTTGAGATAAAATTTCCTAGGGAGTATGGTGCAAGAGCACCCACATAAAGTATTTAGGTTAAAGTTTTATATAAAGTATTTAGGTCAAGTTTTATGTATTTAGGTCAAGTAGGTTAAGTTTTATGTATTTAGGTCAAATTTTATGTATTTAGGTCAAGTTTTATGCATGAGCCGACTTGAGAAATTTATCTTGATTTCGTAATTAGGATAAGATAATTTTCTTGGGATTTGTATAGATCATTGTGGGGTCATTCTTCCCCATTCTATACTAATCTAGAATTTTCTATTTTGTAATAATCTAGAATTTTTTGTAGACTGTCTTAGCAAGTATAAATAGAGTTTTAGTTTTAGCTTTAGGTCAAGCTTGAGAGTAAAGTTTCTGGATACAAAGTTACGAAGAGATCTGCAGGAAGAGCTAATGTATGTACTATTCATTTGATAAATTAAATAGAAGAATTTTACTGTCTATCTCTTGATAGCACTGGTTCCTATTTCTATTGTGTTCTCTTCTATTGTGTTTTATCTAAGATGGCTCATTTCATACCATGTAAGAAGACATTAGATGCTAAGCATGTTGTTGAACCTTTCTTTAAAGAAATTGTGAGATTGCATGGAGTACCGAGAAGTATTATTTTTGACAGAGATAGTAAGTTTGTTGGTTATTTTTGGAATACTTTTTGGAAGAAGATGGGTACTAAATTGAAGTTTAGTTCTACATTCCATCCATAGATAGATGGACAGATAGAGGCTGTGAATAGAAGCTTGGGTAATTTTTTGAGATGTTTAGTTGGAGACAAGCCAAGTAATTGGGAGATGGTATCAGCACAAGCTAAGTTTGCATTTAATAATTCTGTGAATAGGAGTACAGGGAAGACACCTTTTGAGATTGTTACTGGAATGCATCCTAGAGGTATATCAGATTTGAGAGATGTTGTTGGTGAAGAAAGAAGAAGTGCTATAGGAAAAGAATTTTTTGATTTTATGGTGTCTTTGCATAAGGAAGTGAAGTTGAGGTTGGAACGAATTAATCAAAAGTATAAGGAGAATGCTGATCAATCTACAAGACATCATGATTTTCAAGTTGGTGATGAGGTGATGGTTCATTTAAAGAAAGGAAGATTTCCTACTGGAACATACAATAAGCTGAATATGAAGAAATTTGGACCTTGTAAGATCTTGGAAAAGTTTGATAGTGGCAATGCTTATGAAGTTGAGTTACCTGATGACATGGATATATCTCCTATATTCAATGTTTTTGATCTATATAGGTATCATCAGTTAGATGATGAAGTTTCTATACTTGATGGCTATCCTAAGAAGTAGATTGAAGAGGTTGAACAGGTATTGGATCAGAGAATTGGTAAGAGTACAAGAGGAAAGGATTACTATGAGTATTTGGTGAAGTGGAAGAATAGACCTATTAAAGATGCTACATGGATTTCTCAATCTAAGTTGGATTTAGCTTAGGTTGTGATGCTTTTATGATTCAGGAGAATCATTTTTTTCTCCAACCCTTCTTGTTTGATGCAGGAGCATCTTGGGTTTTCCTCGTAACCTTGCACATTTTTGTTCATTCTGTTAGTTGCTACCGAGTTCTAGTTTCTAGTTGCTACCAAGTTCTAGTTGCTATTGAGTTCCAATTGCTATCAACTTCCAGTTTCTAGTTGCTACCGGGTTCTAGTTTCTAGTTGCTATCGAGTTCAGTTCTAGTTGCTATCGAGTTCTAGTTGCTACTAATTTCCAGTTTCCAGTTGCTACCAAGTTCTAGTTGCTACCAAGTTCATAGTTACTGCTATCTAATTGCTTTGGATGCCGAGCTCGTGTGGATGCCGAGTGCTAATTTTGGAAAGCTTTCTTTTGTCGAGTAATTTGTGTTTAGTTCTTGTTTGGGCTAACTTTGTTGACATTTAATTTTGGTATAGGTAGTTATATTTGCTGAGAGCTGACTTGTGGCTTCTCTATGTTCTAGAATGTTCTGTAAGCCATTTTGACAAGTATAAATAGGGTGTTTAGGCATAGAGTAGGGCAAATTTTAGAGAGTTTAGAAAGATAAGGCATATATGTTTGGAAATGTGAATTTAAAGCTAGATCGTGTATCTAGAAGTTGTATTTTGTACCTAGCCATAACCCAGAAGGCCTTATAGCTAGGCATATATGTTGTTTACTTGATGAATTAATAAAGATATCTTGTTCTCTCTTCTCGGTGTTGTGTTTTCCATTGTGTGACTCTTGTAGGTTGGTTTGGATAGCTGGGTGTGCCCTAGGCCCTAGTTGTTCTATTCCTTCCTATGTCAACAACACTAGAGTAAGCAACTCTAATTTAGCACATGATGTCTACAACAATGGAGTTTGCATAATTAACTGAGTTTTCATGTTGAGAACATAGTTATTCACACTCTAATTTTAAGCACATGGTGTCTACAACATAATTTTACACGCTACACCTTTGTAGGCATATCTTCTCATCATTACACTAACTCCTATGCTTAATGGGTATAATCCACTCCTAGTTGACATTTGCCTCATTGTAAGACTTATCAGTGTGCTGACTCCTAGTCAATCTAGAGGCCTTTATATATAGGCACTCCTAGTGTGTGCTAAATCAATATCTAAGAACATTATTCATTCTCATATCATTATTCTGATCATACATTATTTGGTCAATATTGTGCTTGTCTTGTGCTTCTTGATCTTGGCTTGATTTTGTCCTAAGCAAAATTCTTATAGTATTCAAAATAAAATTTCTAAAGACTTGTACCATAGATTACTAAATAGAAAGAGAAGAGTAGTAGAGGAAGATACAAAATTGAGAGAAAATATGTGATGTTACCACTGATGAGGATACATAAAGAATTTTGAAAGGTATTGAGCCTTTGTTGAGGAACAAGATTTGATCAAATTTTTAATATAAATATGGTTAAATACTCCACAACTAGACATTTTCATAAATGCCTAATGTTTTTGTAAAAGAGGTATAGGAATGCCATGTACGAAATTTAATAAATATATATATCCTCTTCTTAATCCATAGAGGTAATCTAGTTCAAGAAATAATTTTAGTAGCTTTTCCAGACATTCTATTAAGGGCATAAGTTTTAGGGAGGAATGTACATGTCTCAGAAGAAGGAAGGATGATCATGGATACCCCTATTAGAAATAGAAATTTTTTATTCTATTATCTACAACAAATTATAATATTTTATATTTTAACAAAGTGGGAGCATGAACTTTAGGTGTTTAGAGAGGTGGAAATCAAAAGAGCTATGAGTTTTCTAAAAAAATCTATGGGGATAATTGAGGTATTACAAGAAGAGCTTAGGATTTCGTTAGATGAATCTAAGGAATAGTAAATAAAATAAATGTGATGAAAGGATGCATGGGGTGCAGAATGATCCAAATTTTTCCTCTAAAGGAAAATATTCTCAAGGTGAAGAACATGTGGAGAGGAAGAAGGGAGACTAGACAACAAGATAGAAGATGCTTGTCCACCCTCTATGGAAGAAATAGTTGGTCCCTCCATGTAAGCATGAAAAAATTCCTCAATTTCCACATATATCCTAATTATTTTCTGAAAATTCTAGGAATCATGTATTCAACATATGTTTTAATACTTGTGGATTAGTTATAGTTCTATTGGGTTGGTCATGTACTACTTGTGATTTGATAGTCTTGGGCTAGTATTTATTTTGGTTTTTAGTTTAGGAGACATTTGATTCCATAATGGCTAGTAAAATAATGAACTGGTAAAATGATAGAATTTAGATTATATATAAAGGATAGAATGGTATAGATGTAGCTATGATCAATATACATTTAGTGCTTTGTAATTAGTAGATGGAGTATATCTTCAATCTACATTCTAAGAGATTTGTTTGGTCTCATGACATTAAGAAAAATTCAAGTGTGTCCTAAAGTTTAGTTTTTATCATAGGCACTCCATTTTTTTGTAAATTCCATTATTTATATTAATATGTTAACCAAAGTATCTGGTTATTCCTTTTAGTGATAATAATGCATATAAAAGAGTTATTATAATTTGATAAATATGCAATATCAAATAACAATTTTGAATTCAACATTAAAGAAAATTATTTTATTTTGTTTTAACTTGCTCTATTAGACATGTCATGCTCTTTAGTATCATGTATGTTAGGGACAACCTAGATCTCATACTTTACATAGGAAGCTCTCATCAATCATTTTCCATCACCAAAAAAAAATTAAAAGAAAATTTAATATATTTTTATTTTTTATTGATTAAAAATAATATGTTTTATTAGTATACATTTTGTCTTCCTACAGTTGAATGGTTGTACATGGGTCTACCAAATAACTAACTCTTACTAATTGAATAGGCTCAATACAATAAGAGATATTTTATAGAAAATATTTTTAAAAAACACCTATTACTTTTCTATATAAAATAATTAATTAGATCAATGTGAACATACAAACATACAAACATAAAATATTAAATTATATATTCATCAGCTAGTTTCCATGACATTCAATTGTTTCCACCATAATTGGCATCTCATGTTGAGGACTTAAAGTGAATAAGGCTACAGATTCATGCTTGTATCCACTGCTAGCACTAAATCGATTGAACCTCTTAACCAACATAGTCACCACAACCTTTGTTGCTAGTAATGCATAGTTCTATCCTATGCACACTCTTGGACCTATAGAAAATGGCATGAATGCATACAGATGATTCTTTGTAGCTTTGTTTATTCCATCTCTGAAACGCCCTGGCCTGAACTCATTTGCATCACTTCCCCAGTACCTAGAATCCCTGTGCAAAAATATTTTTTCTCCCACCACATTCACACCCTTGGATATTATAAAATCATCTCTTAATTTTATGTCCTTGAATGCCTACCTGATGACGCCTATTACTGGTGGGTACAAAGGTAAAGGATTGGAAAAACATCAATAAGGAATCATAGAGCCTATTGAGCCAATAATGAGACCAAAGTATGAAGGAATAGGATATATGACATATGAAATAAATGATTATATATTTCAATAAAATTTGTTCAATGTAAACAATATATGCAATGTTCAAATTGTAATAGGAAAGGGCAAATGAGAGACAAGTGTTGGGATCTACATCCATGTAGTCTTTGTGGATTAAAGAGTCATTGTGAAAAGACATGTTGGAATAGAGAGTGTAAAAAGAATTCTATGGAGAAATGCTTCAAAATGGACGTTGGATGGAGTTATCACAGCTGATAGTATTTGATGCCACATTTTCATTTTCTTTATCACAAACAACCTCAACAAAGTCACACTTTTCTAGTGATGAATTCAAATTATCTATACTACATGAAACATCACATACTGATTTTTCTTTGACACATGCATTTTTTTAAGTGATGGATTGATTTAGTTCATCCTTTAACAAGTCATTTTCTTCTTTTAATTTCTTCATTTTCTCCTCTAATTCATCTTTAAACAAGTAATTCTCTTCTTTTACTTTCTTCATTTTCTCCTCTAATTCGTCATTTCTTTTCTTAACATTATCCAAAAACTTCAATTTTTTCTCTAGCTCTCCATTTGCATCTATATAGTCATTAATTTGATTTAAAAATAGCATCTTTCTAGATTCGTTTCATTTCTTAACTGTGTAAGTTCTTCTTGCAAACAATTCTTCTCACAAATTAAGTCTCCATTTTCTTTCTTCACATTTATTAATTATTTTTATAAAATGTCTATCTCAAAAATTTAATTTGCATTTGTCTTTAACACTCTTTTATCTTGCTTCCCCATTGCAATTAATCAACAAATAACACTTTCTTTGAATCAACCTAGCATTTTTTCCACATTTCACAATCACATGACAATTTCAGATTTTCTCATATATTCCTTTAAAAATTCAAATGTAAGATTATTGAACATGATCACCATCTCAACAATATCACACCAAACTCTCTAACCTTTTCTCTACATTGATAAAATATATAATTTTACCTCCAACAATCTCAATCTTCTCTTAATGTAGTAATAAACAAAATACCAACAACCCTTCTCTTGAGTAATCTTTTACCATACATTTTTGTTCTCCTTTAGACAACTACTTCAAAAAAAAAAAAAATCTATTCCACTGCCCATCTTGGCTTTCCAAACACCCAAGGGTTTCTTTGATGCTGCTCAATCAGATTATAACCTGTAATAAAAAAATTCATACAAAAAAATTCTACCACAGCCCAAGAGTCAATAATGCTCTGATACTATGTTGAAAACTAGATATCACAGAGAGACATTAGAATATGAGTAGAATAGAAGAAATATAACTCATTTTATTAACTCATAACTCTCTATGATTGAGATACATCTATTGTAGTTTTACCTCTAATTTATAAAGGCTTCCAACAACTAAACTAGTAGAGGAAAGTTTTAGGGTTTTGACAAGTGGATGGTTGAATGAGGCATAGGACTTAGTCCATAGGGAGATGTGGATTTCTAATATTCAAATTTCTAGGAGTATACAGCTGGTACTACAGTTTAGTTGCAACAAACAATTGACATGGTCAGAGGATGATTATTAATATTCCAATAGGGTACAACCTTAGCGTCTCATTCAATATCATCCCAATCTATCAAATTTTTTTTTGCAGTATTAGTTCATTAATAGTTCTCTTTGGAGGAATTCCATAGCAAGATCTGTACTATCAAATACTTATAATTTTGAGCTTTGCTAAAGAGTCCATGGTGGGATTGTTGTTTCCAATGATTGCAATTACTTATTCTTGAGCCTTTTGTTGCCAGTCTTGGTTGAGTGCCAACAGGAGCATTGTCCATGTTATGAGAACACTCGTTGCTTCTCTTCCTCCCAAGAAGAATGCTCTACACTCATCCATTAATTGCTTTTGTGTGTGGCTAAAATGCTTACCATCCGAAGAAACATTCTCTATTTCTAAGAGTATCAACCCAAGAAGATCACTCCCATGTGATTTACTCTCTTTTCGTTTCTGTATAATCTTCTTCCAAGCCTCCAGATTTGAGGGTATGGGAATATATCTATTTTTAGAAAAATATAAATGTGAGCTCAAAACAGTCATCTTTATTATGATGAAAACAACCCAATTCTCAAATTTCCCATTCAGAAAGGAATCATATCATACCTGGAACTTGGGAGCCATAGATATCGAATATTGTGGTTCATTATCTCTTCTAGTGTCCTCATATTTTTGCATATTTCTTTCCCATCTTTGTTGTGGTCCATTCCAAATCCAACCCTCATTAAGATTTATGTTGTAAGTTTGTCCATGAAAGTAGTTAGCTCTAATTCACAAGGGCCTGACTTAAATAGCTTTTGAAGATTGTGAAAATTATCTCAGTGGTGAAGTGTTCCATGACAGTTGAGATGTATATAGTCTAATATTCTGCTCATGTCCTTTGCTTCTTTCTCTGCCATCAAACGAGTGGGAATAATTTTTGAATTCAAAATGGTAACGGCGATTACTTTCTTAACGGAAGAAAACATGAATGAACATTTTGAGGGAAGAATGGGCCTACAGCCACCTAAGCAGTCAAAAGCTTAGTGTGTGCTATATAAGTCGGGCCCACACTTGATGGGTTTTAAGGGAATCACAAGTTTCCCTTTAAGCCCTCTGGAAGGGATCTAGCTCTAGTTAACTAACACTCTAACTTATTGATTGAGAGCCTGCACATCCCTCGTAAGTGGTGGGCCAAGAGAAATAAAGAAGTGGTGAGGCAGATAGATGGTATGTTGGTCTGCTCTCCTACAACTCCAACACCTGTTCCTCTTCCACAGATTCCCCTCTGATGTACTTATTGAACTTAATTGATTATTTTCATCTTTTTTTTTTTTCTTCTGATGAATATTCCTTTTCAATTAATAAAATTTACTAAGATTACAATTCACAAAAAAGGGGCCAGGGGATACAAGATCACCTCGCGAATGAGTTCAAATGGTCGAAGCCAGAATAAACAACATGGCCATAGTTAGAAATTATAAACTATTCATAAAAAAAAATAAAAAATTAAACAAGCTCAAGCTGCCAAGGCATTACTAGCAGAGGGAGGAGGATCATCTTTATAAGGAAATCCCCATTCATCAGTGGGATTGTGAGGCAGACTAGGAATAGTCCAGCCATCAGCAGCATCTACAAGATTTGGGGTAGTTGTAGTCTTCACATCCTTCTTGTCTGGTTGCGGAGGAGAAATTGCCAAGGCTAGTCGAGGAAACTTGCCAGAGTGCGCCCGTCCAGGGAGAGGAGCCAGAGGCCAGCCAGAAGCTCGCCCAGGGGGGTAGCTGGGGACCAGCTAGAACCACCACGCGATGGGGAATCAGAGCAACGCCTCCAACCGCCATGACCACTGCTGGGAGAGTAGTGGCGGAGACCCTAGGAGTGCGGCATGTGTGAATGGTAGCAAGAGGACTAGCATTGGGAATGGCGACCACAAGACGACGAGGCATCGGCCGAGGCATCTGGAGGCACTCTAGCAATGGTGCAAGGAGCATTTCCCCAATGATTTAACAATTCCTGTAAGTGAGCAACCTCCAGGGAAACTTTATTAGCTTGCACCTGTATCTGCATAATGACATTGTTACAAATGCATGCCTTAGTTTACATTGCAATGTTAACATCCAAAAAATTGTGAGTGAATAAAATTGCATTGCTATCTTTCCATAGAGAAAACAAAATTTCCATCCTGAAAGTATGCCAAATCTAGGAGAACTTCCAAGGAAATATAGGGGAATCACCCAGCAGGATCATGTGCCATGAAAAAGGTTTGGGCCTGAAAGGCTTGAAAAATTCATGAATCCAGTGCCAATAATTCTGAGCATGCTTGCAAAACCAAAAAATATGCAAAAAGGACTCAAGTTGGCCATAGAAGGGGCATTTGGGATCAGGAACCCCAATGTGCTTGAGCCCAGGCCCCAAGGGAAGACCTTGGAAGGCAAGGCACCAAGCAAAGTGAGAAATCTTAGGTTCTGTAATGGCACTCCAAATGGTGTCAAACCGTTTTCTCCATTGAGAAAGCAGAGAATGCAAATGCCATCGTTGATTAAGTGTGTCCACCATTGGAAGGTGGGGCGAAAGCCATCTGTATCCCATATTGGGCTTATAATTGGTAAATGGAGTGGCAGGAAACCACTTCCAATCATACCACCAAGGACGAATAGACTGAATCCCCACTTTATGAAGTAAGTGCACAGGGATGGAAGAAAAAAGAAGGTCGTAAATATGGCAATCGACACGAACAAGGCAGTATTCAACTTGCATATCCTCCCATGACCTGAAATTCATCGTGGCTCTTGAAAAAATGTCCTGGGTAGTGTGGATGCCACGTTTAAAGAAATGCAGAGCACTGACACCTTAAGTCTTGGCAAGAGGAGTACCTTGGAAGGCAAACAGGGGAGACCACCAAATGTTCTATTGATTTAAGGACAACCCATTGCGAAACTCATCACCAGCCCAACAAAGCCAAGGTTTAATAGCTTCCTAGGCTTTTCAAATGCTCTTTATAACAAAAGAGCCTTGTATGACCATTGGTTCATGCATAGTGAGAAGGGTCTGAAAACCAATCCCCTTCCACACTGGTCTCTTAGCAGGGAAGCCTGAAGAGATGCAATGCCTGACAAGAATTTTCAAGGCTTCATCTCTAGAAATAGCTTTGATAATCCATTTAGCATAGAGGGCAAGGCCTTGCTTCTGAGTGGAAAGAAGGTCGAGACCCCCAGATTCCCTTGGGAGACAACAAAAATCCCAAGAAACTCTGTAAAAACCATGATGGTCAGAACCAAAGGCCCAAAGAAAATCTCTGAGAAAACATTCTAATTTGAGATAGGAAGCTTTGGAGGGAGCGCAACATGAAGAATAATACACATGGGTGGCAGCCAAAATCTTAGAACAAATCTAGAATTTACCAGCAAGAGAGACCAGCTTAGTGATCCAATAATCAAGCTTTTTGCTAATCTTTGTAAGCACAGCATTCCAAAGTTCCATAGGGGAAGCCTAGAAAGCAAAGGGAATGCCAAGGAAGCAGAATATTTCTCCATGAGTAACCCATTTCCATTGGAATTGGTTGAGCCAAGGTGGAGCTAGCAAAAAAGATTGTCGGTAGCAGAGTGTTTTATGCCATTGAATAGCAGAGTCAAAGGCTTGACAAAAAGTGTCAAGACAATTTAAAGCATTTTTGATGTTTTCTTCATCTTCAAGAAGAGTAAGAAAAGAATCATCAGCAAAATGACCATTGACTAATTGGGAGGAAGAATTAGGCAAGGAAATGCCACGGACCAGTCCTGAAGACACAAAGTGAGCAAGTAAATAACCAAAACCTTCAGCAGCAAGAACATAAAGCACTGGAGCTAGCAGAAAACCTTGTCTAATGGAACAAAAAGTCCAAAAGCTTCAGATTGCAAATTATTGATGGTGATGCAAGCATTAGCGTCACCAAAGAGCATCTCCACAGACTGATGAAAATTGGGACCAAAACTCAGAGCCTGAAGCATAGCCAAAATGAAAGGCCATTCAATGTGATCATAGGCTTTAGCAAAATCTATCTTTAAAAAAATAGCCTGCTGCTTGGACTTATAGGCCCATTCCATACCTTCCTAGATAACAATGATGTTGTAAAGAATATACATGGATTTGATGAAGCCAGTTTGTTCAGGCCACACAATTAGAGGAAGTATATGGCAGATTTTGAGAGAGAGCACCTTAGCCATGATCTTATAAGACACATTCAGGAGGGTGATGGGCCTCTAGTTGCAAATGTCCTCAGGATCACCAGCTTTAGGTATGAATTTAATATTGCCTTTATTTATGATCACTCCTAAGCTTTTAGAATGGTATGCTTCAAGATAGACTTTCTGCAGATCAGGACCAATTTGCTCCCAAAGATGTTTGTAAAATTCACAGGGAAATCCACCACACCCAAGGGATTTTTCATTCACCATGGAGTAAACTACCTCTTTAAGGTCTCGGAGGAAAGAAGTTGCTCACAGAAAGTGCATTTCTCGACCGTGAGGTGGTTTGGAGTAATAGTAATATACTTTCTGAGAGCCTCCTCCTGAGCAACCGAATGGCCCTACGAAGCAAAAATGTTCTCATAGTGAAGAAAAAAAGCTTGCAGGATGTCAGGCAGACTAGAAAGAACATCAGTTCCCTATTTTATCTTTTTAATCCCAACATTGGTATGATGGGCTCAGAGAGCCTGGAATAACTCCTTCGAGGCTTTGTTGCCAACCTCCAACTAGTGGAGACAGGCTTTGATTTCGGCTCCTCGGGCAGCATAGTTATCAGCAATTTTCTTTTCATGGTGAAGCTTGGCAAGCTAAATTTGAATATCCACATCAAAGGGGTTGAAGGTGAGCGCTTCAGAGGCTTTTTTGAGGGCAAGGGTGTTGGCTTCATAAGACCATTTTTAAAAAATTGCCAGTTGATGCTCGTAGATGTGCAAAAAATGAGTCGTTCTGGTAATGGAATCATTCCACCATTGAATCCAACCTCAATCCAAATTCTAGACACGTTGTATGTGGGAGATGGTGGAAGCATGCAACAACACAGACATGTGGAGGAAGAATTGAGACTTGGCCACTTTGGGGACAACTGTTTGCCAAAAAATGCAAAAATAAATGGGATAGTGGTTTGACAACGTCACATCTATCAAGGGAATGACAGTTAGATCACGATCTTCAAAAAAGGAAAAAAAAGATTGCACCGAGATCACAGTACGATCAAGATGTTTTAATATGCAGTCAGGACCATCTTGAAAATTGGACCAAGTGTGCCAGGCCCCACTATCATGATGGAGGCTAGTATTGGGATCAAAAAGGCCCAATTTATGATGCATGTAAAACCAAGATTCTCTTTCTCCAGTTGTCCAATGGAAAGGCCGAATGCCATCTTTGTCAGAGGCCACTTCAACCATATTGAAGTCCCCACACAAGACCCAAGTAGCTGGCGACAGGTTGTCAGCAAGCCAAACCCATATTTGTGCCTTTTCCATAGCATCATTTAAGGCATAAACATTAATGACTCCAAAAGAATGATTTTTAATGGAAAGAAAAAGCCAAATAATACAGTGTGTGGGGTCAGAACGGTGCAAAATAATAGCAGAATGAAGGCGAGGTGACAGGAGAGTAACTACACCACCTCAGCCAACTTCACACTGAGAAGAAAACATGAAGCTATCTTGCCAAATGATGCGACATGCAGCAGAAAGCATGAAACCAGAAATCTTAACTTCTTGCAGGCAAAGAAAATCTAAATTCCCAAGTCTATGACGGGTATCCCAGATATAGAACTTTCTGGGGAGGTCTGTAAGACCTCAAACATTCCAAGAGAGGAAGTTCATGAGAACTCTTCCATATCATCCTCGTCCTCTAGAGAGGAGTAACTATTCTACAAAAAGGTAGAAATCGGGTGGAAGTTAGACAAGAAATCCTCTGGACTTATAGCCTGCCATTTGACCCCTGATATCTCCGCACGTCCAGGAGGACTGTGAGAATGCCTTGTTGCTGGTGGTACTATGGAAGAGACTGCAAGAGGAGAACGAGCCCCAGCCAAGGATAAGGCCCTGACGGTCGCCTTAATCCCCTGTGAACCAGTAGGGTTTGAAACTTGCGAAACTGGAACAAGTGCAACGGAAGCTGCTTGCATCTACATGCTAGCAGGTGCTGACACTTCGGTGGAAGCAAGAGGAATCGTGGTAACTTCCACATAGGATGGCTTAGGGGCCAAAGGATTCAAGGCAGACTTGCCTTTGCACCCAACAGTAACCCATTCTTCTTTTTTTCCTTCGACTTGTTTGACAAGCATCACTTTAGGCTGGGGTTTGACCCTAGGCATAGCTAAAGGACAATCCCTGATCTTGTGTTCCACAGACTGGCACATATAACAAGTGTTAGGTAGGTTCAAGTAAAGCACCTTCTGTGTGAAGGTTTGAGTGCCAATCTAGATTTCCACAGAATCCTTGAGATCTTTAGAAAGATCAACTTCAATGCGAACACGCCGTTGAGGGTGAGCATTAAAAATTTCTCTAGCTCCATGGTAACAACTTTTCCAAGGGCTTGGGCAATAGACTCAATAAAAGGCTAGTAGGGCAAGGGTAGACCTGGGAATTCGACCCAAAGAGGAACCCTACGCTTTTTATCATCTGAGACAAAGAAGTCTTGAGACCATTTTTGAAAAACAAACAGAGGGGAATGCACAGACCAAGGGCCGTTGGTAAAAACCATGTCTGCTTGCGACGGGTTAGCAAAGAAAAATTAAAAAAAACCTTTGGTAAGGTTTTGCACAGCATCAAGGCAGACTCCACGAGGAGTCGAGCTTTTGTTGATCCATTCTCTGAGAATAGCTTCAAGGGGAGTCCTACCAACAAAATACCCTATCAAGGTATGTTGTTCTAACTAGTCACATGTAGCATCAAATTCTTGCAAAGGAAGGACAATATCAAGATTACATCATGGAAAACCTTTGAGACAAACTTGTGCGAGCATTTTTTTTGTGGCAGCGCCATGGTAGTCCGAATCAGGAGCATGAACACCAAAAACAACTGGTTCACTGATGGCTGGAGCCATTATATCCTAACCTAAAGCTCCCACAGTAAATGCGGTATGACAAGTGCTAAAAGAAGGGGAGTGCAAGCGAAGGGCCATTATTTTCATCTTTCACCACAAAGAATCCCATTATTCATGATAAGACATCTGAATCGCTATTATTCATATTTTCATTGGTAATAAGTCATAATTTTATGAGATTAATATTGGAGAATGGTGCTATACAGGCTTGTTTATAGAACCACCGAAGTTTATGTCAGATAGTTTTTATTATTGAACTTGATTAGGCGAAATGGGGCACTGACTTTCTAAAATTGAGCTTTTCATGTATTTTTTAAGGCTTCGAAAAGGGATTTAAATTTGGACAAATGATGTTATGTCGGTGCATTCTGATATGATTCAGGCACTGCAGGTTTCTATTGTGTCCCTTTCTACCCTTTTTTGGAGTTAACCTCTATAGGGTTAAATGTTTTCATTGATTTATACTTTCCATTTGTCAGCTTGTATAGAGTTAATGAAACTCTTCATTTACCTTTGTACCGTCCATTCTTAGTTTGAATGGCTTAGTTTTTTCTAGTGGATCAAACAGAGTAGTTTAGTTATCTAAATTAATTAGATCCAAAGACAGTTCTTATCTAATATAGACTCCTTTTTTAAAAAAAAAGGTTGAGTGACATTCAAATATGAGAACAATGATTAAAGTTTTGAAAATCCACTTGTTCTTTTTTGTTCCTTTTGGTTCCAATAAAACATTGGTCTATGTGGGCGTGAGAGAAAGAAAATTTACTTCGAAGTTTATTTCAGTGGATGTGTCATTCTAATTTACACAATGTAGAAATCCACGACAACTCTCATACACCTTGTCAAAAGTGGATAGACAAAATAAACTAAAATAGAAAAATACTCAATGTGGTACAACACTAATATATTTCACTAACCATTTTGTCCAGAAACGACAAATAGACTTTTCTAGAACTATCTAAACATAAATAATTTTTACAATTTTACAAAAAGTTGTTTGGGATTTCATTTAAAATTTTAGGAATTCAAAATAAATTTTTTTTTTTTCATTATAAAATATAATACAATTTCAGTTAAAGATCCTAAGAATTCAAATTAGTTATTTAGATTTTCAAACTTCAAATTTAGTTAAATTTCTATCAATCAATAAAGTGATGCATTGCATTGCATTATGAGAGTATAAATTGACCTTATCACAATGTTCAAATCCTTAGATGTAATACATGTTATATTTTTGAAGTATTAGATAGCAGCCATAAGAAAGGGTGGCTAACCCTAGAGTACAAAAAGGCTAAAGAATCAGCCAGAGGTTACCTTCCGCTTATCCAACCGATACTAGTTTTATACTTCAAAAAATAAATAAAGACAAGCTCCAAAATAGAGCAATCCTTACCATTAGTTCTATTACCAACCAACAAATGAAATGGAAAAATATACTAGCAGCAAGGGGACATATTGCTGTTGTTAGCACAGTGCCCGATCATATACATATATTTTTAAAAAAAACTGTATGACACCAAGTTTAAAGTGATCCAAAACATAAAAAACAAAAAAAAAAAAGATAGGGCTAGTTTCCCACATTCTTTCTTTGTTCCTCTTTCTTCTCCTCCTCAGGCTCTTCCTTATTTAATTCTACCCCTTCCTCTTTGATAGATTCGTCCAAGAGCATCTTCAGCCAATCTTCCACTAGGAAGCCATATATGGAGCAGGTAGTTTTTCTCTCCTTGCCCAAATCCTTCTTAGGAAATAGAAAGTAGTGGTAGTTGAGTGGATGATCTTCATCGAGAATTCATCTAAGGTGTCAAATTTTAGGTAGATGCCAATGTTGTTATTGGCCATCTCCCTCATCGAATACTCCAGCCTCTCGAGCTGAGCCTTGCTTTTGCTTTGGCCATTTCTATGTTTCCATTTCTTCCCCTCAGCTTTGGGAGTGTCTTTCATAGGAGAGGTCCTATCCTCCCCCACACTTCTAGTTGGGGATGTGACAACTTACAGGGTATCCGAGATGTGTGAGGGACTAGGTGGGCTAGAGACATGGTTCTTTCTAGTGTCTTGGTGTGGCCTCTTCCTCTTGGAGATATTTTTCTCACTCTTAGTAGCCTTAAAGATAAAGTATTTTTTAGGGAGGACTTGAATTTCTCTATTTGGAGTCATTTATTAGTTATCTAAGTTGTTTTCTTACTCCTCCTCATATCTATATTTGACTCAATGAGGCTTATTTTTACCTCAGAGCCAAGGGTTTTTTTTAATACTCTTTTGTGGCTTAAGCCGGATTTAGGGTCCATGGAGATTTGGAGAGTAATGGTAACCAACAAGTTGACTAGAAGTAGGAGATTTAAGGCAAGGTGGTGTTTGTAAAGTTGTGCATGAAACCCTGGTGAATGATATAAAAGGGTTTGCCTTCCTCATTCTTTTTCCTGGCCTTAAAGACACAATCTTCCATGCAATACAAAATATGGTACAGAAAATAAATTAGGTCAAGGTTCCTCAAATGGTTTAGAATGGGGAAATGGTAGTAATTTAATACCTAGAACCAATCTTCAAGGGTAATATACCTCATAATGGTGTAGAAAATAACATCTTAGGGCTTTGGAAGATCCTCTTTAGAATACCTACTGATAGGCCAACACTGGGGTAAATAATAATAAACAATTAGCAATTTTATGATGAAGTTCAGCTGGCCTATACGTGTCAATCCGAGAGCGTAAGCTTGCGAAAGGTGTCAGAGTAGTATGCTATCAAGGGGTGCAGCTTATGATATGAGAGATTATGAATGCATCTACAACACATGAAAATGAACTTATAAAGAACTAAAATGAAATTACGACAAGAACTGTCCCTTCTTGCACCAGGGGCTTGGCTGAAATCTACTAAAGTAATTCTAGCAACGAAACATCAACAACAAAAATGTCTTTCTACCTGCAATAATAATATGATTACCTCTATTCAAAACTATGAAAATACATTAGTAATTCAAATTATGGAGAAATAATAATCATATTATACCAATGTAAATCTTATTACAAACTGCTACAGGAACAACAAGCATACAATATCAATACAAATTAGATTACTAGCTAAACAGTCAAATTAATCTTGAATTCAAATAAAACCTAATATTAATGTAATACAAACATGCCATATTGAAATAAAACCAGAAAACACACCAGACATTCCAAGAAGTCGGCCCCCTCCTCAATCCATCAGGTGATGAGATTAAAAATGTTTGAGCACAAGTCTGATCAGCACAATAGATAATATCTATTTCTCAGAGGAATGGTACAGAATTAATATATATCCCTTTGATTATGAATTACGTTTTTTATATACACAGCATTATGCTAGCTTTTACATAACAACTTTATAATAGAAATCTATTATTTGTAGATACTTCGTTTCAACAGAATACTCTTGTCCTCATATTTAATTAAGTTATGGTCTTAGTTTGACCAATAACCAATAAGTAATGAGGAGAAGATTGAATAAATATGTTTATAACAAGAACCACGTGTTTTCAGCATGTATCCACATAATTTGCCTGCTGCCATCTTCACGTATTTACATAGTTTTTCATTCCATTTTTATCACATTTTTGGTGAATGATATCTGTAGCAAATATATCTATTTCAAAGTGGATGGAGAGAACCATGGTTTGTTTTAGTTCATAAATATGGATCACAAGGCTTTTTAACATGCATCCACATAAGTGTCCTTCCTATCATCTCCACATATGAATTCATCTAAGCTGGAGAAGTTGAGCTGGTAACAACAGCAAAAACAAACTTTGAAAATTGAAATCCAAACTCGTAATAGAAAAATCACATTTTGAAAATAACCTCTAACTTTTCCGTCATGCACTTTTTGAAGATTTTACAGTGTGGGATTGTAATTGGGCACATTCTGGACAATACCCATGTTTCAGATTTTTGAAATTCATCCACATCTATTCACAAAATAAAATGCAATATTGACTATCCTCATTTTTAGTTGGTAATTATTTCAGCTAAGTTCTTTCTCAACATACTCCTTGGTCAATAATCTTGGAAGGAATAATGCTTTAAATAATGAATGTCAATAAGATATAGCAAGCAATATTTTCAAAGTAGATGAACTTTGTATTTCTGAAATAGCTACAGGAAGATCTGTAGGTGACAGGAAGATCTGTGCTACAAATCAGCATGTTGCAATATTAAAGATTAGTAAAACATAATAATCAATGAATTTTTCATGTTGTAATCTCAAAACAATATTAAATACTACTTAATTATATTAAACTATATGCAACGTAAAATGGTAAAATGGGTGGTAATGGAATGGAAATGGAATATGGAAATGAGTAGGTAAATGCATAAAATGGATTAAAATATGGTATTAAATGGGTCGTAAATGGCTCTCATCATTACCCCCAACTTAGCTTATTGCACGTCCTCGTGCAATCATTATGATCATGAGGTCTTTAGTTTTAACTGAAAGCACTTTAGGTTTATGGGTTTTAACTTTTTCTCCACCTTGAACCATGATAACTTATAGATGAACACAAATCCTGTTCTTTGCTTTACATGAAAAGCTTTCTTCTTCTTCTTCTTTTTTCTTTCAATAGGGATATCTCCTTTAACTTTCATAAATCATTTTTCTTTTCTCTTTTATTTTTTATCTCTTTTCATTTTTTATAGCATCATGGTTCAAAAGGTTTCATATAGGAGAATTTATCTCAATTTGCATAGGAGGAGCTTAAATGGGTAAAATAGTAGAGATGAGAGACAAAAAAAAGGTTATTGTATGATGGATATAATGGATAGTATGATGGGTGACAGATGGAAGATAATAGGGTAACAATCTTCCCCCCAACTGAAAGGTTGACCGTCCACAGGAAATAAGGAGAGGATAAAGAGGAGTGTTGCATAGTGATCAATATAATAAGTAATACAAATAAAGTTAAGAGATAAAATAAGGAAAACCAAAATTGATTATTTTACCAACATGCATGTGCAGAGAGACCAGGGTTGGAATAAAGAGTAACTCGGCAACAATAGCCACCAAAATGGAGGAATCTGCAACAATGAATGAAGAAGCATCCAAAACTGCAACACCACAAAATATCACCATTTGACTGAAAGCATCAAAGAGAAGATCACTTGAGGGAACCAAAAAACTAGGAGAATGACTGCAATTAGAGGGGCCTCCATCATCAACTGAACTAATATAGATCATATAAAAATAGCATACTCCACTGAAAACACCTCAACTAAATAGGCAACTCAAATTATGGGTGATCAAAGATTTGAGGACCATACAAAAGAGGAGTAAAGCTGCAAAAGTGAGTGATAGGGGTTGCCAAAAAGGAAAGAACCACTGAAACCAATAAGTGTTCCTGAAAAGAATGATTAGAAAAAAAACTAGGAACACCAACTATTGCATTTTATTTTATTTTATTGAATAAATGTTGATAACGACAAGTGACTGCTGGTAAGCCAATTTTCAATCACTCACTGCTCAATGGTGCTTTAAAAATAGTTTTCACCATTAAGGATTTATTTTGTAGTTAACATATGCCAAAAACTAGTTTTAAGATATTAACTAGCCAACAATGTCCAAAGGTTTTTGTTGTTGGATCTTTTATTGCTTTTTTTTTTCAATTTTTCAATAATTGCATAGAATGACCAAAGAAATGAAATCCTCACATGGATGATGAAAAATTATACCATCCAAAGCTCGATTTTTTTCCATGACCTCACAGAAGAAACTGTTGAAACTTGATTGCATAATGAACTTGAAATGATCACCAAGAATAACCTCATCAGAACTGGAACCACAAAACAAAGGATGATGATTCTCCTATTTCTCTATGCTAACAGAATAAGATGACATCTCTTGAAGATATGAAACCCTATTCTTATGAAGCTTGGGAAATATCCATTGCATGAAAATGGAGAGTTGCAAGTAACACACCTTCATTACCAAATACATGAGTATGGAGTGAAAACCAATAATAATTACCAATGTGTCCATAGAACTCCAGAGAGACACAACTCAAGGAAGGAGTGTAGTAGCTGGCACTATATTCAAATTATCTTTAGATGTGTTGTTGAATAATCATGAATCTCATAGACCATGCTGCATATTTTCCTCCAAGTGATAAATCACCAAAGACAAGAAATCTCACCTCAAGGTGCTAAACACTCTTATGCCACAATCTTCTTGTGATGTCCAATAGTAAAGCACAAGCAAAAATGATATGCACCAGATAGCTAGCAAGCCCACACAATGTGAACAAAGCCAACAAAGTGTATTATGAAATGCTTGCATAGAAAAGCATCATCAATTGGCATTGGTTCTAAGATTTGCACACCACAACAAGATACCTATAACCATATTCTCAAAACCAAGCATATCAAGCATAATAAATGAATATCATCCATTCAATAACTCTATCATTAAGTAGGCTACTTAGTATTACAAATGATAGATAGAGTTATGACTATGAATAGATGCTTGATAGAATGGATAAATACAAATAAACTCTTGCGTTCATATAATAGCAATGCGAATTAACACTACAACACATGCCTTCAATTGTGGAGACGTCACATGTGGAGATTTGCTAAAAGGACCAATGAGATAATCAACGAAACTTGACTGGAAATCATCCAAGAACCACAAGATTGGAGGAATTCCCCCCAAATTAACTTCATGCTACAAGGTCATGAAATCATTGGGATAGCCAAACAAATTAGGTAACCCACACAGAGTAACACATCTTTAGAATTTTGTGAGTATTATTGAATCAAATATTTCAATAATTCAATGGATATACTCCAAAATTAGCTATAGGATATAAAAACATAGGGAATTTGAATCATCCAAGGAATCAAGAAATCAACACATGTAATCAATGAATGATCATCTGAAGATAAGAACCAAGAATGAAAAATATATGGATAGTAATACCTTGGTCCTTTCTAAACAAATGAATCATCCATAGTGTATTTGGTCATCTTGGGAAAATGGAAAGATTTAACAATGACAAATAATACTCATCCAATTATAATAGTTGTTATTTGGTCATTAATGCATCGAATCCCATATGGTTGTGCTTAATCAATTATTGGTCCTAAATCAACAAGTGTGTGAGGGATACATATTTTAGCCATAGGCCTCCAAATATCAATATGCATAAGTACAAAAATAAAATATAAATCTTGGAGGATTTGGTACTGTGTTTTTGGAATATGGAATACATATGGTTTAATATTACTTAGTGCATGATTGATATTAACACACCTACTCATGAGTCCATTAATTAAAATTGATGCAATTTGGTGTATAGGCTCATTTCTAGTCATTTGTGATTCACTAAGTTGAAAAGAAGAAAAAATTTGATTATATTTCAATAAATAATATTGTTCTTCTAATTTAATTAAACCAAAATCACATCTCGTATATACAACAATACATGTCAATGTTGATTTATCAATTTCAAGCACATCATTGGATTGTATAGGGATCCTTGAAAGTGTATATGTACTATTAACCACCTTATTATGAAGCGTTGTATGAGGAAATATAGTTACCTTTGGTGGATAGGATGGAGTCCAGTGTGAAGGAGATAAAGTAGAGGGGATTAAGGAGGATGGGTGGAATGAAAATGGTAAGGATGGATATGGTGGAATATAAGAGGGATATACAGGTTGTTGTGAGCATGCATGATTAAATTTGTTCTGCATGCTAAGTGGAGAAGTACATTTTGAAGAAATATGTTGGATTTGTAATGAATTAAAGTGACAATACATGTTACCAGCATAATGCATACCTTGATCTTCTTGGGTTGGTATTTGACATGGAGTACTAGATATAAGGAAGAATTGTTCACTTTCATCCTTATCATGGTAAGGATCACAAAAATCTTGTACGTCATTCACCATCTTCTTTTGATTGTTAAGGCATATGCACTGGTCTTCTCTCCTATAGCAAAGAGAACAATAGTTGGTTAAATTTTCATCATCAAAATCACATTGCTCTAAGAATTCATCAATGATTTGTTCATGTTCAAATATAGGGATAGAATTCTTGCATACCTCTAATAAGGGAAGATCAAGATAAGAAAAGATGCATTCATTAGGTAGAGAGGGTATTAAAATATTACATTTGATTGGCACATTTTCCCCACCAAGTTGTTCTTTTGTTTTTAAATTTGAAGGCGGGGGTCTGGGGGCGACAGCCACCAGTGGGGTCAAGGGGCAATGCCTCTTGTAGGGTCTTAGGGCAGCACCCGAGGTGCACTCCCTGTCACAGTATAGGGCGGGGTCGAGGGGCAGCGCCCCCGATGCCAAGCACATTTTACTTCTTGAATTTCCTTCAAATTTTACATTTTTGAAGCAATTTTCAACCAAAATTGATGGACTTGAACAACCTTTAAAATGCATCATTTTAAACATTTTTCTTCAAGATAGCTTATAATAACTCACAACAACTAATGAATCTAATTTCTAAGGCCTACTTGCAAACTCTAAAACAAAACTCTAAAGCAATGCATCTATATGATTTACCCAACACAAATTAAGATTAGTTACTTAAGCAAGGCTAGCAGTTGCAAAAGTGTTCATCCCAACGCATTGTTCCTAACTCAAATCAGCAAACTAACATGCCTTTGACACCTTTCCCGGACAATGGCACCAAAATGATAGGCCAACACTGGGGTAAATAATAATAAACAATTAGCAATTTTATGATGAAGTTTGGCTGGTCTATACCTGGAGAAATAATAATCATCTTATACCAATGCAAATCTTATTACAAACTGCTACAGGAACAACAAGCATACAATATAAATACAAATCAGATTACTAGCTAAACAGTCAAATTAATCTTGAATTCAAATAAAACTTGATATTAATGTAATACAAACATACCATATTGAAATAAAACCAAAAAACACACCAGACGTTCCAAGAATTGCACCCCCTCCTCAGTCCATCAGGTGGTGAGATTAAAAACGTTTGAGCACAAGTCTGATCAACACAATAGATAATATTTATTTCTTAGAGGAATGGTACAAAATTAATACATATCCCTTTGATTATGAATTACGCTATTTATATACATAGCATTATTGTGGCTTTTACATAAAAACTTTATAGGCCATTATACTGGCTTTTACATAACCAAAATGATAGGCCAACACTAGGGCAAATAATAATAACGAATTAATGATTTATAATAAAGTTCGGCTAGTCTATTTGTGTCAATCCGAGAGCGTAAGCTTGCAAAAGGTGTCCGAGCAATATGGTATCAAGGGGTTCAGCTTGTGATATGAGAAATTATGAATGCATCTATAACACACAAAAATGAACATATAAAGAACTAAAACGAAACTGCGATAGGAACTGTCACTTCCTGCGACAGGAGCTTGGCTGAAATCTACTAAAGTAATTCTAGCAACGAAACATCAACAACAAAAATGTCTTTCTACCAGCAATAATAATATGATTACCTCTATTCAAAACTATGAAAATACATTAGTAATTCAAATTATGGAGAAACAATAATCATATTATACTAATGCAAATCTTATTACAAACTGCTATAGGAACAAGCAGCATACAATATCAATACAAATCATATTACTAGCTAAACAATCAAAATAATCTTGAATTCAAATAAAACCTGATATTAATGTAATACAAACATACCATATTGAAATAAAACCAAAAAACACAATAGACGTTCCAAGAAGTGGGCCCCCTCCTCAGTCCATCAGGTGGTGAGATTAAAAATGTTTGAGCACAAGTCTGATCAGCACAATAGATAATATTTATTTCTTAGAGGAATGGTACAGAATTAATACATATCCCTTTGATTATGAATTACATTGTTTATATACATAGCATTATACTGGCTTTTACATAACAACTTTATAATAGAAATCTATTATTCATAGATATTTCGTTTCAATAGAATACTCTTGTCCTCATATTTAATTAGGTTATGGTTTTAGTTTGACCAATAACCAATAAGTAATGAGGAGAAGATTGAATAAATATGGTTATAACAAGAACCACATGTTTTCAGCATGTATCCACATAATTTGCCTGCTGCCATCTTCACGTATTCACATGGATTTTCATTCCATTTTTATCACATTTTTGGTGAATGGTATCTGCAGCAAATATATCTATTTCAAAGTGGATGGAGAGAACCATGGTTTGTTTTAGTTCATAAATATGGATCACAAGACTTTTTAACATGCATCCACGTAAGTGTCCTTGCTATCATCTCCACATATGAATTCATCTAAGCTGGAGAAGTTGAGCTGGTAACAACAGCAAAAACAAACTTTGAAAATCGAAATCCAAACCCGTAATAGAAAAATCACGTTTTGAAAATAACCTCTAACTTTTCCATCATGCACTTTTTGAAGATTTTTGCATGAGGGATTGTAATTGGGCACATTCTGGACAATACCCATGTTTCGGATTTTTGAAATTCATCTGCATCTGTTCACAAAATAAAATGCAATATTGACTGTCCTCATTTTTAGTTGGTAATTATTCCAGCTAAGTTCTTTCTCAACATACTCCTTGGTCAAAAATCTTGGAAGGAATAATGCTTTAAATAATGAATGTCAATAAGATATAGCAAGCAATATTTTCAAAGTAGATGAACTTTGTATTTCTGAAATAGCTACAGAAAGATCTGTAGGTGACAGGAAGATCTGTGCTACAAATCAGCATGTTGCAATATTAAAGATTAGTAAAACATAATGAACAATGAATTTTCCATGTTTTAATACCAAAAAAATATTAAATACTACATAATTATATTAAACTATATGCAACGTAAAATGGTAAAATGGGTGGTAATGGAATAGAAATGGAATATGGAAATGAGTAGGTAAGTGCATAAAATGGATTAAAATATGGTATTAAATGGGTCGTAAATGGCTCTCATCACCTACCACGTATGCAAACTGACTCATCATTAAATTTAAAGAACTTTCTTGGACTATTTTCATCATTAATCGTGGCTTCCTTGCACCAATTCTTTCCCTCCGGAGAAAACCCTTTGACCCTAGCAATAAGCTCCTCCGTGATTTCAAATGCCATCCCATTGATGTTCACTTTCCTAACATTCCAAGAGTTCAAGAATTGCATCGAGATGTGCTTGTAATGTTTCTTAATTCCTTCCATGAATGACAGTAATCCTCCTTCCCAAACATAAACCACCGCAACTTCACTCTTCTAGATGCAAGCCTCAACCTCCACTAGTTCACTGCGGCCACTCGCACACATTTCTTCACCCAGCTGAACCACTAATTTCTTAAATTATTTCAATGTCTCCTTATTATAGACTTAATTTTTTTAGTCACAATAGGTCAAATAATTCACACCCAAGTTGAAATTGTTAAGGTAACAAAAACCCATCATAAAATTGCAAGGTTTTCTAGAAATCAAAAAACATCTCTCGGTGGCACATGTGATCAGTACCTTTCCTTTTGAAATTAACCATCACCATCTATAGTTGGAGTGGGGTTTGATTAAAGTGTCCTTGTCATCCATCTTGGTTAAAATTTTTTTATCTAGACAAATCCACACCATCCATCCTTTTCTAGAAATAATTAAGGCTCACGATGAGATGATCACAAAAAAAAATTCTCATGCAATCTTGCTAAAATTTAACTTTGTGAAATCAAATCTACTAGCCTTCCCACCCATGTATATTCATAAAGGCGCACAACCTTTTTTAATGATTTATATGAAATTATGAGAATTACAGTCACCTTCCATCATCACTTGAGTTGATGATGGAGTTTGGCTAACATCCTCCCATTCTATTATTCATGTGATATTATTGCCAAATTTTGCCAACTCATCTACCACTCCATTTCCTTCCTAGTAAATGTGGTCCACGTGGATCTCTTGACATCCCTCCATCAACTTGTGAATTTCATCTATTATCATTTTGATCTGCCACCTACTCTAGCCCTCTCCTTAAACTTCTTTAATAATTAACATTGAATTCCCCTCAATTGCTAATCTATTCTCTAGCTCTCACAATTCTCATTCTCCAGAGAAGAGTGAGGGCTTATGCTTCATTGTTCATACCCCCTCCACAATTCCTATATAAGCAACCACAAACTCCCCTATACTATTCCTGAAGACACCCCTAGTTACAGTGCTTCCGACCATGCCTGGCCCATCAAAATTAAGTTTTAGCCATGTTTTAGGAGTGGGGTGTGACATCATTCTATGCCTAGCCATAGCTTTGGAGTTATCAAAATGTACCACCATTGGGTCTAAGTCCCAAGTAAATTCCCACTTCATATCAAGTCTTCCTAGAGGGTTTGGGGGGGAGCTTCCATCCCAAGATCCCACTAAATTCCTTTAGGATTCTAGTAACATACTGGACCACTACCAAACTGGTAGTGGCTTTGTCCCTAAAGATTTTGTTATTCTGCTCCTTCCAAATTTTCCACAAGACATACTAGGGAATTATTCTCCATAGGGTTTTGAGGTTTGAGAGATATGACGACCTGTCCTTGTTAGATTCTGGTAACTAATCAAGGAAGTATTTTACATACTCCATAAATCAATGAAATTTTTTTGGGATGACTATATTGCCATTTTATGGCCAACATGTTGTAACTAATTTTAACCCTAAAACAACAAAAATACTTGCATAAAAGGGCTTAGAGTTAGGTATTATTTCATTTTGAGTGATGCCAAAATTGCTTCTTGTAGTGGTGTTGAGCTGTAAGGGATTGTGGATTGTAATCAAATTATAATTACTAGATCATAATAATATTGGACTTGCTATTTGGTGGACGTGGTCTAGGGTTTGGGTGAACCACGTTAAGTCTTAGTGTCTTATGTTCTCTTCTATGTGATCTATTATTTTTTGATATTGTTTATATTTGCATGCAAATATTATTTCTGTCTATGGTTTTATCCTAATAGTCCCAAAGAACAAATTGATGTAAGTTCACATTAGCACACCACTGGACCTCCCACAATGCAAGTACCCCCCTCAAAACATCTGACACAAAAGGGTAGTGGGTGATAAGGTGTGGGGTAGATTCCGCTTCTTGGCAACATAAAACACAATAGTTTACTAGCTAACACCCTCTCCTTTGTAGATCATCAATAGTGAGGATAACCCCACATAATATTTTCCACCAAAAGAAATTTATCTTTGGTACGATCTATGGGTGCCAGACCTTCCTCCAATCCCCCTGGGCAACATCCCCCCTTAGATAACAAACATAAGATGATTTCACCTTGAAGTCACCTAAGGGGGTAAGTCTCCAAGCCAAAGAAATATATGTTATGTTAAAAAATCATTCTTAGAACATATGTTTGTGCATACCACAATTCACGATATATGAATCAATCACTTTGACTCATACTTTGTAATTGAATCATATTAAAATTTTATAGTCTTGTGGTAACATATTTTTTAGAAATAGATTATAACCTATTGATTTATAAAAGATAAATTTATGAGTTTAATGTCATTTCAAGATTGTAATTATTAAATTAAAAATGTAGATGTAAAGTTTAGGTGTGAACCTTCTACCTATTATTGAAAGATTAAATTAAGATAGATGATTATTCTTTCTCACCTTTAACGGACCACTTTGTCTTCCATATTTTTTAGGAAGATTACTATTTAAAATATAAAGCATGAAAAATTATACAATAAGATATTTCTATAAAATCTATTATTAACTTAACAAATCAATTATATGTAATTAAATCTTTTTTCAAATATATAATTACCCATTTGTATACCAGATAAATCTTTGAGTTTATGTTCAAGAGTTGTATAAGTTTTTTTTTCTACATAATTTCAATTTTAGTATTTTGTTTTATTTATGCATTTGTTGGCCATAAGAAAATAAATGTATTCAATGGATTTGCTTTTAATTTATTTTTAAAAATAACAAAATTGTATGAAAGAAGATTATGAAAATGAATAATATAACACACTTCATTTTATAGATAAAGGTATAGAATGACTTAAAAATGTAGAAAAACACTAGAAAATAATAGAAAAGTTTTCAAGTAAACTAATTTAAACTTATATATAGATTCTCTAATAGTATATATATTACAATATGATTGCATGGAACATTAAACTGTGAGATATTGAGGAGATACAAGAGGCTTTAGATGGGATGATTAGACATATTTGATATTCTAATATCTTCATCTTGTTAGGATTTCTCACTATGAATTCAAATATTTCCCCTAAATTGCAAAGTTTCCTCATATTTTCTCATGAGTCGTGTATCCTAGTTTTTCCAATATAAAGTCAAATACTTTTCCTATGAGATATTTCAACACCAACCTTTAAATTGGGAACTTCACTGATTTTACAAGCCTTTGTTACAATTGGAATCGTTGTCCTAATTGTGAATTGGATAATAGTTTTCAAAAACAAAGTTAAACTAGATGATGTGTATGGGTAGTCAAAGATTATGAATCAGTTAACAAATACTCTAACTTACTAGTTCAAAGCAACTAAATTCTTCGTAACTCATGGTGAAAGAGTAATATAGAGCTTTTTTCATTCTAATAAGATAATCACCATCATTTAGGTTAGAATTCAATATATAGAATTTACATGTCGAGAATGCAACAAATTGTTATTTTCAATTAAAATAGAAATAAAAAATCTAAAAATAAAAAGAAATCCATGTACTTACTATTCAAATAAACCATATAAATAATTCTAAGAAATACCCACACCTTACTATATGAATTGGATAATGATGTCATCCTTTCAAAAATCTTATGCAAGGCCGAGCACCAATGTCAAATGCTTTGATTAGTACAAGAGAAGTTTCAAATGAAATGCCCCACCTTTATTCAACTAATCATCACATGATTTCTTTATATAGACTATTAGGTTTGAATGTCTATGGCCATAAATCATTTTAAAAATATTTCAATATTAAGCACACCAGAATAGATGATGATTTTTTAGATAGTTGTAACTTCTTTAGCCATGGTAAATGTTGAGAGTATGCAATTTTCCATTGACATATTTTTTTTGTCAATAGCAAACATTTAATATGTCAGGAAGTCGAATATTACTTATGAAACTATAGATAGTTAGGACAAAGAAAAAACAAAATCAAATTGCAATTTCATGATATTTGACAACAATTACTTATCAAATTTGGATAGCGGGGACAAAGATCACAATGAATCAATTGCAATTTGTTCTTATATAGCAAGATTGCATAGTTCTCAAGGCAAGGATTGTTGGGATATGGATACTTTGAACATATTTGACAATACATTTTGAGCTCGAGTTTGGGAATGAATCAAGCTTGTAAAGCTAAGAACTTCTAAGATGTCTAAATCTCTATTATTAAATCCATGTCCTAAGATCTTACTATATTTTTTATTAAAATTCTTCAACATCCTCTTCGATGTGTTATTATTTTATTTAAATAACTTATATTGGGGAAGTTATTAGGATTAAAGAGATGTTGTCTAAGATTTTGTGTTACTTGGATTTTGATTTATACCTTGACTCTTAATGTGCCCAATATGGTGAAAGAAAAAGTAGTTAACAATAGGATGGATCAATTGATGTGTTCTATCAAGGACACCCAAATTGAAAGGTACAACTCCCTTGTGTGCAAATATTTGCAATGAACATTGTTTTTAGTAGATCAACAATTTTAGGGGTATGCTCTTAGCCAGAGAGAAGAAGAGGTATGATGAAATTTTTGAACACTTCAAGCAATCTAGGGGATTTTAGATGATGACTCACAACCTTCACAACAATG
Organism: Cupressus sempervirens; assembly: GCA_028749045.1. Taxonomy (NCBI): domain Eukaryota; kingdom Viridiplantae; phylum Streptophyta; class Pinopsida; order Cupressales; family Cupressaceae; genus Cupressus; species Cupressus sempervirens. The sequence continues at coordinate 53,891,016 of CM053791.1, forward strand.
AACATATATGAGTCACTTTTAAGCTCCTTTAACACCTAAATGCAATCTATTTGACTACTCAATGCAAAATGGAAAAATAAAAGACTATCTAATGATGCATACTAAATAAGAAGAGAAAATGTGATTAACTAGCAATGCCCAGAGCCTAAGTTATTGAGATTATGCAACAACCATTTGATTCCAATTTAGCACCTAATGTTAACCAAATCCCAAACCTCTCACACAACAAAGAAAATGCACATTAAACTAACTTGCATAGATTAGAGGAAATGAGAAAATAATGTAAATGATGGTAATATATCATATAACCACTAAATAATAGCAACAAATCCCAATTTATTTTCAATCCTATAGGTTTCATTAACCACACATTTCATTTCCAAATCAAACAAGAGCTAAAACTAAACTAAAATGAATGAAAAAATCAAAACATAGATGCAGAGTCTCACACAGTAGTCCTAGCTACAAGGGTTTTCCCAAATCAAAATATTTCCAATATGATTTACTTCTCAAAAAGTTACATTTATAGGCCCTTTAGAGCTAGCCAGTTTCATGTTATGATTACCATACAAAGCATCTTTGAACATGTGTATTCTAAAAATAGGATTGACTACTCAGTTGTCCATTACAAAGAATTAGCCTATGGGGAGGATGTCAAATATGGCTACAACATTAGAAAAAGATAGAGGAAGAAGGGGTGACACTTGTCACATCTTGCAGGGAGAATGTAATACTTTTGACAAGGCCTTAGTTCTTCTTCGGAGTTATATATTTGGCTTTATAGGCCTTCATTGCATTAGTTATATTCTTCAACTCCATGACACCTAGAATGAGGATATTATCATCTCTTCTCAATAGACTGGAACCAACCCCCGTATAATGAGAGAGAAGAGAAAGATATAGAAGAGTGAAGAATCTTGGATGTAATCTATATAGACAAGTGTCCACTTGAAATTTCATCTTGTTCTTTGAAAAGTACACTTGAAACTGCTCAATGATGAGGAAAGAAAAATGCTTGCAAGAAGCCAAATCTGCTACCAAAACTTGTGCCAAAATGTCTACCGAATCTAGAGATGACCCACTTTACTATTAAGCTCAAAACTGAATTTGCACTATCAAACAAAAATATAGTTGAGAGTGGAGCATGCTGAATACATCTAAAAATCCCAATTTTCCATTGATACCTACATGTGATCTAATGAAAAAATTCAAAATTTCATCTCTTCCCCTTTCTGGTGATATACAACACTCATATATTTCAAAATCACGCCCTTTCAAAGCTTAGTCAAATTTTGGTTGATTCTTCCTAACATGTGGCCTATTGTGACTGATCACCTGATCCCTATCACTAGCCTTTTCATATTAGACCTAGGTATTTCTCCATTTCATTGCCACATGGCATCATCTCACTACTTCTCATCTCTGAAAACTATGGCATACAGTTGTGCACAATTTTGACATGTGGAGCCTCTTGCAAAGTCACTTGGTAGCAAAGCATAACCCCAAAAGTTTTCAGATTTCACCACACGATGTTATACTTAACTTTCCATGTATGTACTCCTTTATGCTTCCTGTTTGGACATAACATCATGACCACCCTTAAGTTGCACTTGCGCTCATACGCCTTCCTTTTTGGGAATAAGTTTGGGAGACATAAAATCTTATCATAAAATCATTTATGAACTTACACTTACTATGTTGGTCGTACCTTCTAATGAATTTTCAAGTAAGATTTGATCCTTACAATATTAAACCTAAAATATGTTTGAATGTAGACAAGTACCATTATCCTAAAGACTTTCTCGAAAACTTGTGCTTTGATATTTAGGCCCAAAATATGACTAGGGCCATTCAATCTTTGTTGATCAAGCAGTTTGTAACACTATAATGGATGGGGATGCTACTTGTACGTCAAGTTTTCCACATGTCCTCTTTCCAAGGAATATGTGAATACAAGTCGATTGTTGCCAAAATTTGCCTGAAATTGATTTAAAATCGTTGATCTAAGTTGATCGAATGGTGGTCGACTTGATGTCCTATCTCTCAATTTTTATTTTTATTTAAAAAAATGCCCAGATCCTATACTTAACCACTAGTTGTAACATCACAACTTCCTCTTTGACTAAGTTTTTGACTCCTTCCAACTCATAACTATGTCACATCATCATCCTTCGTCATGACATCGCTACTTAAATTTCCAATTTTTCTTGTAAAGTGTGAAACCTTTATCACATTTGCTGGAAAAAAAAAGGTTAAGAAATAATAAAAATATGCATATGGACATAAAATTAGGGTTCTTCTAGGAAGATCTTTGCAAAATATAAATGCAAACCCAAATTACATCAATTTAGCTAAACTAACCTAGAGCACAAAATAAAAAGGAAAGCTATCTAGACTAGCTCTAATCATAGGGGTTACCTTCTTCAACTGTGTAACTAGTACAACTTTAGGTCTAGGCCATTGTAGGAAAATACTAGAGCCTCACCAGTGGGATAAGCTATTATGAAAGAGATATTCTAATTTACTTGCATAATCCTCCCAAAGAGAATCAAATTTGTGATGCATACCTTTGGGTTCAGGTCTCTTATACCACAACAAGACCAGATCATCTTTCATGAAAATTCTTGGCCTCACCTTTTTGCCAAAGAATATATTCACATGCTTCTAATACTCTATGATGTATTCAATCAACTTTTCACACTCCTCTTCTAGCTTGGTTAGGTATATTATTCATTTTTTTAGACCACTCTGAAATACAAGATCTTCAATTGTTTTCTGCAACCTACAAACTAATAACTCCATCATAAGGTGAAGAATAGCCTAAACTCCATATACTAGCTCGAATGAGGAAATACCAATGGCCTTCTTGGCTATTACCCTATCTTCCTAAAGAGCTTCATGTAGCTTCTTGTGCCAACTCTTCTAGTTGTAAGAGACAAGCTTTCTCATGATGTTGAGCAAATTTTTGTTTTTTGTTTCTGCTTGACCATTTCCTTGAGGAAAATAGTCTGAAGAATTACTCAGATGGATATTGTCATCATAGAAGAATTCAACAATTCCTATTGAAAACAAATATGTAGCATTTTCCATGACGAGCTTCAATGGGACACCAAATCTCACAAGGATATTTTCTTTAATAAATTCATAAACAATTTATTAGGTGGTTCTCTCCTAGTAGGTTTTGCTTCCAACCACTTAGTAAAGTAGTCTATAGTAGTAATTATATATGAATGTCCAATAGAGGAGGCGTTAGTTGGGCCAATAAAATAAGTTCCCCACTACTAAAAGGGGCCTTCTATTACTACTAGCCTTAATGACAAGGCAACCAATTGAGTTTTACCGACAAACATTTTGCACTTTTCACATTGGGCTACCCATTTAAAGGCATCTCTAAACATACTTGGCCAATAATAAAATTGCCTCAAAATTGTATATGTTGTCATTATAGCAGAGTAGTTCCTCTCACAAGCTTCATTATGGAATGCTTTGAGCAATCTCTCCTATTGAGGCTTATCTGCACATCTTAGGAATGTGTCATCAATTGCCCTTTTAAAGAATTTATCATCAGAAATGACATACTTGGTAGACTTAGTCCTAAGATCTCTTTTCTTCTTATAGGTTAATCCATTAGGACTCTCTCCATAAGTAAGGAAATAAACAATATTTGAAAACAAAGAATCTTGTAGGCTCACCATTATAACTTTTGAGATTTCTTCTTCTTTACTTACCTCCTGAGTTTCTGCAATTTCTCTACACAAGCCATTGCCACAAACCATCTTGGTACCTTTTAACTCAATGCCATACTCTTGGAATTTAGTTTTCCAAGCTCCTCTTGAGTTACATCCTATTTTTTTCTGAGTTAAGATACTTTTGACTATTGAATTAGGAACAAAAAAAATTGAATGTGAATGTAGAACATGAAATATGAAGCTCTTAAGGGCTCTGACCACAACATAAGCATGCTTTTCTACTTGGGAGTACTTTAGTTCATGCTTCTTGAGAGGAGTTCTCATAAAATAAATAGGTGCTTGGATGCCTTCCTTTTTTCCTTGCATGAGTATGGTAGACAATGTATGGGCTAATGCATAACAGTATAAACTAAAAGTTTTGGTATAGTCTGGATGAACTAAGGCAAGAGCATGGGCTATGATAGCTTTGATTTCATCAAAAATCTTTCTTTTAGAGTCACACCACTTAAAAATGTGACTGCCCTTCATCATGTCAATTATAGACTTTGTAATTTTAGAAAAATCAGGAACAAAGCACCTCAAAGAATTTACCTGACCAAAAAAATATTTAACTCTAGTTTTTTTTTCTAGTAGGTTGAGATGTTGCATAGCTTTAAAATGTTCTAGATCAATCTCAATGTCTTTTTGAGACACTATGTGCCCCAACAACTTCTCCTTTGTAACATAGAAGACAAACTTCTTGGGGTTGTGGGAGATTCCATGTTCCCTACATCTCTTCAACAATTTCTCTAAGACCTTCAAATGATCTTCTCTTTTCTTCGTGAATACTGTCAAATCATCCAAATAGATAACAATTATTTTTTCCTTTAAATCTACAAAGGACAAAATCATGGCTCTCTAAAAAGTAGCTCCAACATTAATTAGACCAAAGGGAATTTTTTTATAAGAAAATGTCCCCCAAGGAGTGGTGAATGTTGTCTTAAACTGATCGTCTAGATCTACTTCAATCTGGGTGAAGCCTAAGAAACCATCTGACATGGACATCATTTTAGATCATTCCATTGTCATTAGTAAGTGATCCATGTTGGGGAGAGCATAGTTGTCTGTGAGAGATGCTTGGTTTAGATTTTTATAATCCATACAGATTCTAATCACCCCACTTTTCTTCCTAATAGGGACAACATTCGCTATGCATCTTGAATGGTGTATAGGATAAATGATCCTAGCTTCGTAAATTTTATGAATTTCTTTGAAGATGGCATCTGAGATCATTGGGTTGGAGTTACATTTCTTTTGCCTAAAAGTAAATGTATTAGGATTAAGGGGAATCCGTTGCTTAGACTCACCATTCTTAGAAGGTTTTAAATCTTCATAACCCCATGCAAAAACATCTTGATATTCATAAAGCAATGCTTTAGCTCTAGTTCTTTCTTTAGTTGAACAACCATTACCAATCTTAATAATTTTAGGCTTAAACTCAGTGCCTACATTCATTCCCTCATAATCATCTGAGCGTCCACCTTTCTTAACCTTTTTTTTCCTTCTAATAAATGCATCATGTTTATTAAACAATTTTTCTAAATAGATTAGGTATCTAGCCATTTTGTTACCTTTTAATTGTTCCACACCTAGCTCCAAATCTTTCTTGTTATTAGGAAAGAACTCTTGGTAGGGGCTTTCACTTCCTTCAAAGTACTGGTTAGTGAAATGCTTGACTCCTTCTAGAAAGCACTGGATCTTCTTATCACTATTAAAGACTTTCCATGATTCAACAATATCAAGTACATTAGGTCTAAAGAGAACTTCAACCTTGTATTATTTGTCTTTGAATTTTTGATGAGGCAATAGAAGGAATGAAGAGGTAGCTAACATATCCGTCCTTAAATTTTTCTCCCTTATAATAGCTTCCATACAGAAGGCATCAAGGTCTTCTATCTCATCCTAAACTTTGTTCCTATAATTCCAAAGTCTTAGGTTTTTCACAGTATAGTGACTTCAAACTTGTTTCACTATGAGTTCTACATAACCTTAGGGTTTTAGAATTTTCACTCCTCTTTACTTTGCAACATTAATGCCTAAAATTAATGCTTCATATTCATCAGTGTTGGTTGTGTTCTTAAACTATAGCTTGTATGCTAGTTGTGTCAGATCTCCCTCAAGGGAAATGAGCACCACACCTGCTCTTGATCCAATAGTTGTACAATTTCCATCAAACTCTAAGCTCTAGATTCTTTGATCATCGAGAGGTTTTGACTCTTCTTCTAGAGTACTAGAATTAGAAAAGGAAGAAAAAATTAGTTTGAAAACCTATAAGAAAAGGAAGAAAAAATTAGTTTGATCGCCAATTGCTATGGGCTGTGAAGTATTTTATGAATCTAAATATATAAGCTCCAAAGAAATATACACCTATGGAAAGTGTTATACTTGTTGCATGTATCGTGCACTAGAAGAGCCCAAGTTAATTGGAAGTTAAAATGAGTAGTATACACATGGGACCTTGCCAAGTAGAAGCTACTATGACTTTTGCAGATTTATGAAAGAAGTTTACTATGAATGATGTTATTATCTCCTATTGCAGAAAACAAATAATATTTCTATACTATTTCTAAAAATGAATTTATTTTCAGTTTATGCAATTCATGAAACAATTCTAGAATGTTATGTTTTGGAGCAGGAAAGAACTTAATGGAAGGAAATATGTCATTCAAAGAATACCTTGTTTTCCAATGTGTACTAATTTCTTTCACATGCTCCTTGAATATAGATTTAGTTAATGTGGACTACAAAGTGAACACAAAAATAAGAACATTGTAATCACTCATTCATTTCTTTCATTTTTTGTGAAGCTCAAATGCACTCAGTGAAAGCAAAAGGTTTATAACATTTTTTCCTTTAGACTAAAAGAAAAATGCATGCTATATGGTGTCAACTTCTACTTTGTGAACAATGTTATTATCTCTTATAGTAGAAAACAAATAATATTACTATACTATTTCTGAAAACTAAGCTATTGTTATTTTATGCAATTAGAGAACATGAAACAAATCTAGTGCTATATTTTAGAGCAGGCAAGAAGAATCTAATGGAAGGAATTATGTCATTAAAAGCATACCTTTTTGGTAATCTTTGCTAATAATTACTTGCACGTGCTCCTTGTGTATAAACTATAAAGTAAGTGTATAATATTTTAATAATTTGTTTGTTGTATAAATTGTGTCAACAACATAAATTTTATTCTCACTCAGAACCTTCATCTCATTTATAGTTGCTCAAGATGCACGAAAAACCACATCCCTTGATTTAATGACATTCATGTTCTCCCCGCACTTCTATAGGTTTATATTGAAATCACAACACCTCCAATTCCTCTAAAAAAATCTGATGGCCAAGCTTTCATCCAATTCAAAGGATTCCAACTTGAATGACTAGTGACTTTCCATTTTCTCCTATTCATGAAAATCCAACTTATAGCTTAATATTCTCCATAAATTGTCCCCAAAATTCATTAACTGCTTGTTGATAGACACAAATGTTCTCAGTCTAATCTACTTAATTTCCACCAGCAACTTTGGTAAGTATGTAGAAAACCTCATCCAAAAAAGACCTTTTGACCTTCACGCTGCTACCAACTATAGATTCACAAAAGCCCTCAACCAGAAAAGGTATTTTGACCTTTGCACTACTACCAATTGTAGATTCATGAAAAAACCTCAATCGAATTTTTTTTTCCTTTGCAGTCCTACTGACTGTAGATTTGCTAAAACCCTTAGTTGGAAAAGGGATTTTGACCTCCACTGCTATTGACTATAGATTCACAAAACCCCCCAGGTAGAAAAGGGCTTTTGAACTCCTCACTGCTACCAACTAAAGATTTGCAAAAACCTTCAATTGAAAAAGGGTTTTTGACCTCCTCATTGTTGCCGACTGTAGATTTGTAAAATCCCTTAGCAAGAAAAGGAATTTTGACCTTGATGCCACTACCGACTATAGATTCAAAAAAACCATACTTAATCCTGCATCATAAAAGCCATGGTTCATGGGATGGAAACCCTCATCAAATAGTGGTCATTACAACCGACCTCTAAACTGATTGGGTAGGATCCTAATATTGTGACCCTTGCTATCGTGACCATTGCCTTTGTACCCCTATTTCTAGGTTTTGATATCTATCTATGTGCATAGGTATAATATGCCCAAAACAAAATCTCCTACCAAAGACAATGTCAAAAGTTCATTTCCCACTATTGGAAAATACACAGTGTCGTAATTTTCAATTCAAGACAATACAAATATTTAAACATTTATTTTGAGAAATTTAAAATTATAATTAAGATATTTAAGACAAAATACTAATGTTGTCTTTAAAAAACATCTTAAAATCATATTATATCATTGTAGTAGTGGTGAAAATTAATAAGTCCACTCCTGCAGTAAGCATATTTCCACTGGTGTAGCTTGGATCTAAGAAGAGGGTATATATAAATTATTATTTTGGTGCTCAGAGATCTCATTTTTAGGGGCAAGTTTGTAGTGATCAACAAGATTCCCCACACACGGTCCTGATGGATGAATTACCAGTGTTGATAACAAAGCATCATGATAATTGTGAGAAATACTACATTGTAGCCCTATTTGAGCATTTATGTCTTCAGCATTAAGGTTCACTGCTTGCATGATACTTGAGGGCAATAGAATAGTTGAACAAGTTGGCATCCTTCTCAAATTAGATTTCTTACCCACTCACCAAGGCAAGAACACGCCAGTGCCTCTAGATTCTCAACTTGAACCATTTGGCCCAACACCAATGGATCTCATGCCAGACTTGCAAACTTACTATAGAGGAGGCCATGGAAAGGAAGAGTACTCTACAGACTTCGTAGAGCAGTTGACAACACCAGATTTGTTGCCTGTCCTAGATTGCAACTGTTGAACATTTGTGGATTTTGTTTGTCTTCCCCAAGAAGATGTATTATTTTTATTAGTTTGCCTATATTGTTAAGGAAGGTTATTCCTATATTCTTCCTTAAACTTATCATTCCAACTTAATTAAAGTGCTTGAGATGAATAAACTCTATTATTGGAAGGAAATGCAAAGAAACTAAATCTTCTGGACTGAAAGTCCTTGTTGAAAAGAGTTGAAGGATGTGTTGTAGGGGTGCTCTACCATCTAATAGCTCTGAGCATGCCTTGGACATGTATATGGAATGTGGGTATCTACCATATACCATCCATCTCTAGCCTTTACGACTTTCTCGATTGCTACAAATAGTAAATCCCATGCACAAGTGTTCTTCATCAGGGGTGTAGCAAGAGGAAATGAAACTCATAAAGGCCCTTTGGAGCTTGATGTAGACCAACTACCTTCTGCCAACAAGATAGATTGTGGAGACCCAGCCATTCTATTGAACTTGCATGTATCAAAGACATTCAGCCTAGATGGCCACTACAAATCAAGAATTTGTAGTTCTTGTCATCATCAAGTATGGAGTGAGCAATTTGATGTGCTAGACCAATGACACTTTCATCTTCTTCATCACTCTCCATTTCATTTGAACCTACAACTGACTCAATGGGGGAGTTATCGAAGGATGAATATAGAGGAAGCCCAAGGGAGGTCCACTCATATGAAACTTTAAAGGAATCTATGGCTTATTGATTTTATTGCTCTACATGACTCTTCTTTCCTTGGAAGGCTTTCATCACTCAGGAAATTAGAGGGCGTTGATAGCTCTTCATCATCTAAGTTTTTTGTAATCACATAGGAGTTACCAAAGGTTCTAGCTAAGAAATATGACTTATATATATCTGTGCATCAATTATTTATTACCATGAATTATATGACTTTAGGGTGTACATAAATTAATAGTGTATAGAATAGAAACTCTTCAACCTTGTATTCAAATTCAAGCATTCTTCTCATACACAATGTTCAAACTCAATTTCCACTTTGCACCAAGTAAACTAAAAATGTTAAGAACTTGAGAGCTACATATGGGGTTGCAGTATTCTAATGTCAACTCTGCTATGTTTAAATTCTATGCTCTAGTTCTAATTTCTCAAGACCCTATCTAGACCTCACCAAGTGGTCAATCCCTCAAGTAGGGATCACCTTATGAATGATAAGGTTGATTCACTCTTTATACCTTCAGTAATGGGGAGTTTGTGCAGTTTTGGGTCAGCTAAACACCTTTTCTATGGAAGTCAAGGGCTATGATTACCATAGTCATAGTAAAATGTAAGTACAACCAAAAAAAAAATGAACAATGACATTCAAATTAGCCATTCTTGGACAAGCTTCTAGAAGATTGTAAACTATGTGCTCAACTTCATTTCTTTTGGATATATTATCAAATAGTCCATGTGCCTTGTCTACTAACCTGTTAAAAATATTACTAGACATAATGATGTTTCAGAAACTAGACAACTGAAGAAAGCCCATACTGAAAAGTACATGATAATATTAAACATGAGGCTTTGAACCATAAATGTGAATTGATTTACAGATACCATAAACTTTTGAAGTCTTATTCAAAAATAAAAAATGCAAAACAAGAGATAGTTGAATTGAGAATAATTTCTAGCCAATCACTCATAGGTTGTGCCAATTTTATAAGTTTAATAAGTACTAATCTATATTCTTTCTTTCTTTTCTATGTTTGAAAATTGAATAATTGATGTTTCCAGAAACAACATGGGCTACAAACAATTCTATGTGGCATCACCAAGAGTTGGGGGGAGGAGGAAGACCCAAGTAAAACAGGGCTGAAGCAATCCCATGGGACTTTGCCAACCAACCAAACTTTTAGTGGTGTAAACTTGTTGTTTCCTAAGAACAACCACCAACCTGCAAGGAAACATTCGTAATGGAAAATCCCTTGATCACAAGTGAACCCTTTCCAATGATGCTTTGACACTAAAGATAGCCCTTCAAGATGAACACAAAGACAAAGATGAAACACAAGTTCTTAGTTATATGATTGTTTTTCAGCTGGTCATGCACACTTTTTTTGCTGCCAATCTCCTCCTCTTGCCTCCTTGTGCAACTATGGTGCAGTCTTTACACTTCTAATTTACCATGTATTAGTATAATATGTTAAATCAAAGTTGCATGGATACAAATACAGATAGAAATATGGATACGGTCTTGGGTATAGTTACGACCATTTTTTAAGATCCTTAATATGGATACAGTTGGATACAACATCAATAAATATCACATACACATATTTAACACAATTTTCTAACTTATTAGATGAGTTTTTCATTAGCTTAGAAACAATATGGACATAGGAATGCTACATAAATATTTACAAGTTATTTTTACACTTCACAATATGGAGAAATAATAGAGTTGCATTAGATGATAACCCAACAAAACGGGCTACCAAATAGAACAACATTTTAGTTGTCTTTCTCATTTGGTGTCGGTTTTGTTTATACCATTTTTTAAAACAATTGTATTATTATTATTTTTACATTAAATTTTGGAGGATTTATGCCTAATCTTAAAAAAAATCAAATTATGTAGTATTTGGCACGGTTGGAAATTGACTTTTTTTAGGCTGACATGGGTGCAATATTCAAAGTGTATCCAAGGAGTATTGGATACGTGTCCAAATTGGATATGGGTATACATGTTCCCAAGGAGCGACAAAGGAGTTTCCAGCAACTTTGTGTTAAATATAGTAATATTTGATGACCCTACATGACCATGATAACTAGTTTGCCTCTAGTCCAAATTGGTTCTATTTGGAGACAAACTTCCTAAAATACACTTTGCTTTTTAAAATAACAATGATGGAGGAGATAATACAACTAAAATTTGTAATCTTGTGGAATTACTTGTTTTAATTGGAATCAACTCTATTTGGGTATGATAATTAAATTAGTGAGAAAGATGCCTTCTCCAAACTCAGAGACATTTCCCTGTGCCTTCCGTGGGATGAAAAGCAGTTGTCTCTTTGCTTTTCAGTGGAGGACAATTCAATTGGAGCAGAGTAACATCACCAATTGAAAGAAAATTAAAAAACACATACAAAGTGACTAACACTAGTCATATAGAGAAGAACTCATTAACAAATATCAAGTTGATGATCCTTTTATCCAATACTACTTATGATAAACTATCAGACTCCCTCTATGTGAATGGTGTTAGTCACTTTGTATATATGTTTTTAATTTTCTTTCAATTGCTTATGTTTCCTTGATATTTATTGTTTCCTTTCCCTAGGTTGGAGATAATATGTTGAGATGGAGAACTGATATTATTATCATTAGTCTAAGAAGAACATTATATTGATGATTGGCTTTCTTATTGACCACCCAATAGTTGGAAAAAGAGAGTTGGAAAAAGAGACTCCAAATAGTAATTAGCCAAAACTAGTTGAATAAATGCAACACTACAATTTTCCAAATCACCTTGCACTGATATAGAGCATCTTCCACAGTCAATGCAGAAAATAAATTGGTATTGCTGAGAAAGGGTACGTCTTTTGCGTAAATATGATATGAATTCTTTCTAAAAAGATTCAAAGGTTATTACAGATCAGGATCTCATCTTATTTCCATCTTCTCATGTTACAGAATTTATTAAGTTTATATAATTGTTTGCAAAGGGACATGTCCAAACCTATCTCTTCTTTCCATATCTGGATCTGCAACTTTATCAATTAGAGTAAATCACAAATGTCCAAGTTAGTGATAACTATAGAAACCACTACTTCCAAGGAAGATAGTGACAAAGAAGGGAAGAGAACGTGATACCTAGTTGATAGTCTCCAATCAAGAATGAATAAAACAAAGAGGACAAATTTACAACATCAAAGTCTAGAATCCAACTCATGTGAATAAGAATAGGGGAAATTACTATCATAACAAGATAGCAACATAATAACCTGTGTCAAAGATCAATTCAAATACCTGGGAGCGATAAATGACTTTCTTGAATCCCTCTAGAGGATATTTTGTATATACTCAACCAGTCAACATGTGGACCTTGAAAGCTAATATTAGAGACAATGATACATAATTTGCAAACTGTACTGACCCCTTTGAGTTTACCATGATAGGTTGAGATATTGAAGTTATTATATTGAAGAATATAATCTATCACAGTCAGCGACATATACTAACAACTAGACCACATGAAGGTAGAGGAATAGAAGGAAATTGAAATAAAATGAGAGAAATACCATTTGAGTCTATGGTTTAATAAGCCTTAGCATTATCATCTTGGTGGAGCAGTGTATAATATATCTTGGGCTATAATTTAACCCCAATGAATTCTATAGAATCATTTAAGTGTGCCTTGACTAAAAGAAATCACATGATAGAGTCTAGATACCATCTGCAACAATAGGACATACAAATCCATTTCGAGGTATATGACAGAAACATTTGATCAACATAATATAGTAAGCAAAATATACCATAATAAATAAGAGGAATTACATCTGTCATCAGATCTCCCAATCACTATCAAGCAAGAGACTCCCTCTTATAAGATTGAGGTTAATCATAACAAAGTTAAAAGACATTACATAATATTGGACCAATCTTATGATTTCTTAAATAATATAAATTACTGGCAAACCTATATTATTATATTGAGACATACACATATTGGATTTATGAGTCAAGTGAATTCAAACAGAATTGGCTAATTAATTGAGTAGGGTATCAAGACAAATTATTGGGAGTAAAGGTTTCAATAGAAAGAATCCATTCATGAATTGAAGTAATATGTGCACTATTTTGATATTAGAAGACAACAATACCAGGGGACATTTCAAGCTGGATTGAAAGTGGTTTGGAATGCACTCCACATTTTTATTATTGATTGATATGAATTGATTTTATTAATGTTAATGTAGCTTCAGTTGGATAACTAAGTAATGTCTATCAGCTAATGAATACAACAAAACTAATGTTGGATGTAGTAAAATAACATCTAGTTGGATATTTGAGTTAGAGATTGCAGTTATCTAATATCAGGAGGCATGCTTGTAATGCCAGGATAAAACTCTGAACTCTTATTGTGTTTTTATGTACTTAAATGTGATGTGATGAACCTCCTTATAGCAATATCGCGAGAATGCTCGAAATAACAGAATACAAAGTGATAGCAGAACTCAGAATGAATCTACTGATCGCAGGCCACTTCGAGGGGGTAACCTCCTTTGAGCAAGCTCAATACAATAAATTCGTCCGTGCCCATCAAGGGCCTCAACCTATTCTTATATACTGGGTACGATCTAGAAAAGTAATACTACCTATGCATGTGGGATAATAAAATATACTCACGGGACGACTTACAAAGCATATGCGTCCAACAACACTACTCTAACAAAATAAACAGAAGGAACACACAGGTTCCTAACATCCCCTCTCCCTTAGAAAAAAGCTTTGTCCTCAAAGCTTAAGGTGTGGAAATTGTTGTTGAATCTGAAGAAGGGGTTCCCAGGTAGCATCCTCTGGTTGCATGCCATGCCACTGAATCAAGACCTCAGAGATGGAGCGAGAGCGAAGCTGGCGAGTGCGCTGGTCAATGATTGCCACCGGCTCCAGGATAATGGATCCTTCCGTATCCATTTCAGGGAGAGTAGTTTGTGCTCTGACAGTGGTACCCAGAACTTTCTTTAGACAAGAAACATGAAAGACTGGATGAATGCGGGAAGAAGGAGGAAGTTCCAGTTTATAAGCAACTGAACCAATCTTCTGTAGAACCTTATAAGGCCCATAAAATTTTGGGGCCAGCTTATGACGCCCTTTCAGCTTTAGGGAGGATTGTTTGTATGGCTGTAGACGAAGAAAAACCATATCCCCAACTTGAAATGAGCGCTCAGAACGGTGTTGATCTGCTTGCTGTTTCATCCGATTACGGGCCATGTGAAGATTATCCTGTAAGGTACGAAGAATCTGATCCCTGCTGCGGAGAACTATGTCAACTGCCTGGACTGGTGAGCTGTTGGGAGTGTAGGGAAGGAGCACTGGAGGTGCCTGACCATAGACTGCTTCATATGGAGTCATTTTAGAGGCAGTGTGGTAAGAGGTATTGTACCACCATTCAGCTAAAGGGAGCCACTTGGCCCACTGATGTTGCTGTTCGGAAGTGAAGCAACGAAGATAAGTTTCCAAGCATTTATTGACAATTTCAGTTTGACCATCAGTTTGTGGGTGATAGCCCGAACTCATCTTCAGTTTGGTGCCAGTTTTCTGAAACAGTTCAGTCCAAAAATGACTGGTAAAAGTTGCATCACGATCAGAGACAATGGAAGAAGGGAGTCCATGAAGACGAAATATCTGGTCCATGAAGATTTGTGCAACAGAGGAGGCAGTATAGGGGTGGCTGAGGGCACAAAAATGACTATATTTCGAGAGACGATCAACCACAACCAAGATCATTGTCTTGCCACCGGATTTAGGAAGCCCTTCAATGAAATCCATAGAAATATCAGTCCAAATCCATGTAGGGATGGACAATGGTTCGAGCAAGCCAGGAAGGAGGGTCGTTTCACCCTTGTGGCGTTGGCAAGTATCACATTCAGCCACCATCTGTTGAATCGTCTGTTTCATCCCTTTCCAAAAGAAGTTTCTCCTTGCTCGCTCATAAGTTTTGAGGAAGCCTGAGTGCCCTGCTGAAGGAGAAGCATGGAGTTCATAAAAAATAGCCTGATGTAGAGCTGGGTTCTGAGGAAGCACTAGCCGACCCTTGTATCGAAGAGAAGCACCATCCCAAGAATAATGTGGTATAGCAGAAGGATTATTGGCTAGCTGGTGAATGATTTGAGATAAAGAAGAGTCACTGTCATAGCCCTGCTGAACAGACGCTAACCAATTGGGAATGGGCATAGAAATAGCGGAAAGGGAAGCTTGATTATCAAATGTGCGAGAAAGAGCATCTGCCACAATATTCTCCTTACCCTTCTTGTAGGTGATCTCATAATCATACCCCATGAGTTTTCTGACCCATTTTTGTTGTGTAGGAGAGGATACCCGTTGTTCCAGGAAGTATTTCAGACTTTGGTGATCGGTTCTGATGCAAAAATGACTCCCTAAGAGGTATGGCCGCCACTTCTGTACAGCATGCAAAATAGCCATCATTTCTTTTTCATAAGTAGAGAGGGCTAGATTCTTACCAGAGAGGGCTTTGCTAGTGAACGCAATAGGATGGTCATCTTGCAGGAGAACAGCACCCAATCCATTGCCGCAAGCATCACTCTCAATAGTGAAGGGTTTGGAAAAATCTGGCATCGCGAGAACAGGTGTACTGCACATAGCCTGTTTCAGTTGTTCAAATGCAGTCTCAGCAACAGGGGTCCAGGAGAAGGCATCCTTTTTTAACAGAGCTGTCAATGGTGCTGCAATTTTCCCGTAATCTTTGACAAACTTGCGGTAGTAGCCAGTCAACCCCAAAAAACCCCGAAGGTTCTTAAGAGTTTTAGGATGCGGCCAAGTTTTCATGGCATCTATTTTTGTAGGATCCACCCGCACTCCATGGTGTGCAACAATATGCCCGAGATACTCCACTTCCTCCTGGCCAAACACACATTTAGATAGTTTTGCACAGAGTTGATGATCAGAGAGAAGTTGCAAGACAAGCTCCAGATGATGGAGATGCTCAGCCCAAGTTTTGCTATATATGAGGATATCATCAAAGAAGACCAGAATGAATTTCCGGAGGTATGGTCGAAATATGTTATTCATCACTGCCTGAAATGTTGAAGGAGCATTCGTGAGGCCAAAGGGCATGACTAAAAATTCATAGTGACCATCATGTGTGCGGAAGGCAGTTTTAGGTATATCCTCCTCATTAACCCGAATTCGATGATACCCAGAACGAAGATCTAACTTGGAGAAAAAATGAGCCCCATGAAGTTCATCAAGAAGTTCATCAACAACTAGAATGGGAAACTTGTCCTTTATAGTGAGATGATTAAGTGCTCGGAAATCAATGCAGAGTCGCCATGACCCATCTTTTTTGCGAACAAGCAGAACTGGAGAAGAAAAGGAACTGGTACTAGGGCGAATAATACCTTGCTTCAGTAAGTCACGGACAAGTATCTCGATTTCGGTCTTCTGATGAAATGGGTAGCGGTAGGGCCTGATGTTGGGCGGAACACTGCTAGGAAGGAGCTGAATACGGTGGTCCTCTGGACGAGAAGGAGGTAATCCCACAGGTTCAGCAAATATACCAGAATACTTGTCCAAAATGTGTTGGAGATCGGCAGGAGTGCTAGAGACTGCTGATGGCTGCATCTGAATGGAATGGAGCTGAGCGATGACACCATGGGAATTCTTCTTAAGAAGTTTTTCCATACGGTGTGAACTGATGATGCTGAGAGACCCTGGTTGTAAGCCTTTCAAAGTGTGTTGGTGCCCCTCGGCTGAAAACTGCATCCAAAGTTCAGCAAAATCCCAGAGAATGGGGCCAAGAGTGCGTAACCATTGGGCACCCAAAACCACATCACAGCCACCTAAGGGTAAGGCAAACATGTCAGAGCGCATGTTATAATCTCCAATAGAGAGACGCACATTGCGACATTTCCCTTTACAAGGTAAAGTGCCCCCATTGGCAATCATGACTTCAAAGCTAGAGCAGGGATGGATAAAGCAATCAGCCTGTTTGGCTATTCGTGGATCAATGAAGTTATGAGTGCTACCAGAATCAATGAGTATAGTAAGAGGGATCTTCTTGAAGAAACCCTGGACCCGCATGGTTTGTGGAGTAGTGACTCCTGCCAAAGCATGGACAGATATCTCTGGTGGAGCTTCTGGTGAAGGAGGTTTAGGCTGGTGAGGCTCAACCGCATCATCCACTATTTCCTGAGCATCTACATATTCTTCCAGTTCCGGTGGAGAATCCACATCCAAGAGATAGAGCTTTTGCTGAACACACTTATGGCAGACAAGCCCTCTGTGTGATTAGCTAATTTTTCAAACTCTGTCTGGTATTCTCTTACAGTGCCTGTTTGACGCAGTTTAGTGAGTGCTCCTGTGAAATCATCAAAGGAACTAGGGCCAAAGCGCTCCAAAATGAGGGTGCACAATTCGCTCCACGTTGGGCCTACATTAGCCTTGATGTACCAACGGAACCATTGAAGAGCTTCATGTTCCAAATGAAAAGATGCAAGGGGGACTTTGTGGTTATCCAAAGTATTATGCAAGCTGAAATACTGCTCTGCCCTATAGATCCATCCAGTCGGATCAGAACCATCGAAGCGTGGAAAATCAAGCTTTGGTCCACGGAAATTGCCAGAAGAGGACCCAGTATCTCCTGAATGGTTTCGGCTCATGGCTGACTGCTGAAAGTTAAGACCCAAAATTTTGTCATCCAGATCTTGAAGTTTGGTTTTGAGGGATGCAATTTCCTCTTCCATGATTTTTGCTCCTGTACGCGTAACAACCATAAAACAAGGTTTTTTTTTTTTTTTTTTTTTTTTTTTTTTTTTTTTTTTTTTTTTTTTGGAATGGGTAGAAGATGAGAAACAAAAACTTTTTTAGTTACGGAAAACTTGGATTTGGGTAAAACTCATATAGGAAATGGGTGTTCGACGGGTGGTGGGAGACTATCTAGGGACAAGGGAAAAAGAAAAATGAGGGTTTCAAGGGTAGGGAGGCGAAATGAGGCGAACAGTCCAAGAGGGATAAGGGAGCAAAATGAGGAATTGAATCTTGTGGCTCAGTTTGGTGGCGATTGGATGAGAGGTGAAAAAAGATAGGGCAAACCCTAAAATTAGATAAATGAGGGATTTAGGGCTTTGATATGTAAAATTTGGGGTTGGGTCGCCAAGGAAGGAAGTATGCGAAATGATATTGCAGACGTTCTGCGGAAGTATGAGCAGAAACAAAAAGCAAACAAGGAAGCTACGACTAAAAAACAGAAAAATTTTTACTCTTTTTTTTTTTTTTTTTTTTTTTTTTTTGAACAGTCGACTTAGAAAAATTCACTCACAGACAAAACAACTGAAAAGAGTTATTGCAATAACAAGAGATATTAGAGGTGAGAGGAACCTGAAGGCCACGACAGAGAAAAAAAAATTTGATGTAATTTCCACCCAGCGAGCCTAAGAGAGTGCTCTGATACCAGATGTGATGAACCTCCTTATAGCAATATCGCGAGAATGCTCGAAATAACAGAATACAAAGTGATAGCAGAACTCAGAATGAATCTACTGATCGCAGGCCACTTCGAGGGGGTAACCTCCTTTGAGCAAGCTCAATACAATAAATTCGTCCGTGCCCATCAAGGGCCTCAACCTATTCTTATATACTGGGTACGATCTAGAAAAGTAATACTACCTATGCATGTGGGATAATAAAATATACTCACGGGACGACTTACAAAGCATATGCGTCCAACAACACTACTCTAACAAAATAAACAGAAGGAACACACAGGTTCCTAACAAATGTGAATGCTCTATTCTATATCTCCCCTGTTTACAGATCCTACAACCACAAGTTTTGATCTCAAGTTATCAACATTCTAGAATTTTAGTTACAAGTCAAAGAAATTCAGCAAGGTCAATTATAGCAATGGCCAAGCAATTAGAAGGCTCGCTATCTCATAGAGAAAAAATCGTGTTTAGATCCTCCAGAAGTTGGGTTGTTTATTCTCCCATAGATCATTATGGGAGGGAGCAGCTCCAAGGCTTCTATCACAATTTATGTGAGAATGAGTCTGGAGTCATCCATGAAAATATAGTCAGTTTATCTGAGAATGCAAATGTGATTGAGAATAAGTGAGAAAATTAAAAAAAGACTACTCCCATAAGGAATCCATTCAAACACTTTCAATAGTCACAACTGATAACCATAATCACCTTCATTGTTGCTTTCACAATTCCAGGAGGAGTGAGAAGTGATAAAGGCATTATATATAGTTGAGATTAGGCTTTTACATAAGAAAGAATAAATTTGACATGGCCAAAAGTAAATTCTAGCATTCCTATGACATATAAAAGTCATGCAATCCATAAGAAATGCTCGATGCGTCCAAACCCTAGGAGGATCCATGGTGCAGAGAGTTAAATGGTAAATAACCATGTCAAAATAGGGCAAAACATTGAAAACATATGATCTCAATGAAATCATTGAAATGTCAAGATAGCCCACGATAAGGCATATACAAAAAAACTTCATTAAATATTTTATGCAACCACCACAAGTGTTTTACCCAACAAACTATGTTTACGATGGTCCAAGGCTATGAGTAGTCAATGATTTCCAGACCAAGCGATATTTTTCCATTAGACTGAAAACCCAAATAGCAGATCAATGGTAAACCATGAAACTCTAATGCAGATGCAGAGGAAACGGAATGGAAAAGATTAAACATACAAGAGATTTACATAGGGTTTTTACTTGTTTATTGTATATGGATCTGAATCGTTCTCGTTGAAGACGAAGACACCTTTTCCAGACCAAGAGATCTTTTTCCATTAGACTGAAAACCCAAAACCCAAATAGTAGATCTATTGTAAACCATAAAACTCTAATGTAGATGCGAAGGAAACCTAGCGGAAAAGATTAAACATACAAGATATCTACATAGGGTTTTAAACTATTTATTGTATATGGATCTGAATCATTCTTATTGAAGACGGCATCAGCTAGGGCATGATAGATGAAAAAAAAATATACATAAATCATGCACTCTGGTCATATCCATGATGAATCTTCCTGCCCCTATTGAGAACTATTCATGATGCCCTAAGAACTGCTGATGATGCCCTGTTGATGCCTCGTAAATTGAGTTAATTGCCATAAGTTATATCAGAATCAGTCATTTTAAGAAAAGTCACGATTTTCCTATTGTCTTTATTTAAAACAATTAAGAAATTAAGAAATAATTTAAATATAAAAAATATGGTAAAGACAAAATCGATATTTTGTCTTTAAGTAACGTCTTTAATATGGCTAGTGTGTAGTAGTGTTAGGATTTAAATAAAATAGGTGCCTCGAGAAGGATGACCCTTGATATATATATATATATATATATATAAGTAGCAGTCATTATATATATATATAAGTAGCAGTCATTGCGCACCATGGAAGACATTTTTTAAGAAATCAAGATGGTTATAGTTAGGAGCAAGCTATTTTTTTATTAATAAATATAGTTGTATAAAGTTACTATAAAATTATTCTTCAACATTTTATATTTTAATTCTATATACGGTGTTTTATTTGCATAACTTTGATTTATTTTTATTTTAAGGATTTTGGTACATAAAATATTATAGTTAGGAGTAGAGTTATGGTTAGGGTTAGGGTTAGAGTTAGGGTTAGCATTATGATTAAAATTAGGATTACAGATAGAGTTAGGATTATGGTTAGTGGTAAAGTTAGGGCTAGAATTAGAGTTAGAGTTAGAACTAGAGTTAGGGTTAGGGTTAGGATTAGAGTTAGAGTTAAGTTTAGGGTTATAATTAGGGTTGGAGTTAGGGATATAATTAGGGTTACAATTAGGGTTATGGTTAGAATTAGGGTGAGGGTTAGAATTAGAGTTAGAGTTAAGGTTTGAGTTAGAGTTAGAAAAAGGGTTAGAATTAGTGTTAGGGTTAGAATCAAAGCTAGCATTGGGATTAGAATTAGAGCTAGGGTTAGAGTTAGAGTTAGAGTTATGGTGAGAGTTAAGGTTAAAATTACGGTTAGTGTTGGAGTTAAGGTTAGGGCTAGGATTAGATCTAGAGTTAGGGTTAGGGTTAGGGTTAGGGTTAGTGTTAGGGCTAGAGATAGAGTTAGGATTATGGTTAGGGTTAGGATTAGAGTTAGAGTTAGGGTTAGAATTAGGGTTTAAGTTAAAGATATAGTTACAATTAGAGCTAAAGTTATGTTTAGAATTAGAGTTAGTGTTAGAGTTAGAATTAGAGTTAGGGTTGGAATCAACGTTAGGGTTAGAGTTGGGGTTACTATTAGGGCTATAGTTAAAGTTTGGATTAGCATTAGGATTAGGGCTACAATTAGAGTTAGAGTTAGAGTTCGAATTAGAGTAGGAGCTAATGGTAGAGTTAGAGTAAGGGTTAGGGTTAGAGTTAAAGTTAGGGTTATGATTAGGGTTAGGGTTAGTATTAGAACGAGGGTTAAATTTAGGATTATACATAGGGTTAGGGTTAGAGTTAGGGTTGGAATTCTAGAGTTAGAGTTAGGGTTAGGGTTAGAGTTCAAGATAGTGTTAGGATTAGAGTTAGAGTTAGAGTTAAGAGTTAGAGTTAACATTAGGGTTAGGGTTAGGGTTAGGGTTAGAGTTAGAATTAGAGATAGAGTTAGGGTTAGGGTTAGGGTTAGAATTAGGGTTATGGTAAGAATTATAGTTAGGTTTAGGGTTTGAATTAGAGTTACAGTTATAGTTAGAGTTAGAGTTAGAAATAGGGTTAGAGCTAGAGTTAGAATTAAAGTTAGAGTTAGGTTTACAATCAAAGCTAGCATTAGGATTGAAATTAGAGCTAGGGTTAGAGTTAGAGTTAGAATTAGGGTGAGAGTTAAGTTCAAAATTAGGGTTAGGGTTAGAGTTAGGGTTAGGATTAGATTTAGAGTTAGAGTTAGAGTTAGGATCCTCATATCCCCCAATGGATGTCTCTTCACATTCCACAAATTTATTTAAAATTCCACCACTCTCTCAAAAAAAAAAGCATACATGTGCATGCAAAATTTATTTTAAAAAATTATATTTAGTATTTAAATTTTAAATGAAATTATTGAAGCCTTTTTTTTTTGCCCCTTTTTTTAGGGCCTAATATTCAACCTCCATTTGGCTTACTATTATTTCGGCTAGCTATTATTTGGGGAATGCTTTGTAACCACTCCATTTTCTTTCTTAGTGTCTATTTTAAATTGATTTCTAAATATAAATTTCATTTGTAACTCCCATCAAATTTATCTTTTATTTCTATTTGTTAATAATTATGATTGTCAAATGGCATTACACGTTTTAATTTGGTTTTTAACATTTTTGTGAATGTCAAATGACATTTTCTATTTTAAATTTATTCTCAAAAGGTAAATTTCATTTGTAACTCCCATCAAATTTATTTTCTATTTCTATTTGTTAATAATTATGATTGTCAATTGGCATTCCATATTTTAATTTGCTTTTCTTTTTGTGAATGCCAAATGACATTTGTTATTTAAATTTATTTATAAAAGTGAATTTCGTTTATAACTCTCACCAAATTTATTTTCCTTAACACGGATTATTCCTTGGAATTCCTTGAAATATTTTCATGTTGGGAATTGTTGCTCCCATTGTATATGCTTCTCGGCATAATTAAGTGACAACTACAAAATCACTTTTATAGATTAAAAAATAATATTAAAACAAGTTTACAATAAACATATAATGTAGCGACAAAAAGATATCCAAATCTTATTAAGTAAACAACATAATCAAAACCTGTAATTTGGAACATCGGGAGTCGAATTGAATCATTTTGTTGACAACAAGAAAATCTGATCCAAATTGGAATGAATTTAAACCTTGTACGTCAGTACCGACAACTCACTTACGTATAGGTAACGGAGTTTTGACTTAACCGTACTCTGTCTTATGTTGAACATATAAACGAGGTCAAACGGTTTGAAAAGCAACCTAGCCCTGTCCATTAATGAGCCGCCATTAACTCTGCCATGAATGCTACCAGAGAAGTTGCAATAGGAACGCCTAGCTTTGTCTACCTACTCATCTAAGGATTGTTAGTTTGGAATATTCCACGAGGATAGAAGATATTTTTTTCAGGGTTAGCGACCATTCAAGTAAATTTTTGGTTTTACTTCGCAAATACTTTGGGTGGACACGATAAACGAGGCCAAGTCAAGGGAACGCCGGCTCACAATGCCATGAAATTCTTCGATCATGCCATCACATTCTCTATTTATATCCAGTGCGCTGAGAACTTTTTGAAGGAAGGAAATTTGTGAATCAGAGCGTCAGAAGGTAGCAACCAGAGAGAAGAAGATATTGTTTAAACTCTTCTACAGAGCTGCCAGTGTTACTAAGCATCGAGAGTATGGCACTATCTCGATTAGTCGTGGGTAACTGGAAGGAAGCCAATGAAAAAACAACCACCCCCCAATTCAAGGTTTGTGATATGTGGGAAGAAATCCAGGGTGCAAAGAATTGGAATGGCATGTTGGATCCCATTAACCGACTTCTCAAAGCAGAGATATTCAGATATGGTGATTTTGCACAGCAATGCTATGATTCATTTGACAACACCCCTTCTTCAACATACTACGGGAATTCTAAGCGTACCAAAAGCTCCCTCGCCCAGAGACTGGAATTGCTGAAATGTGGGCGTGGATTTCTATGTTCCTATACTTCCGCCGACGAAGACTCTATTAGATGCACGCTTAGTGCAAGAGGAATGGTAATGGGTGAGATAACCAGATTGGTGAAGAAATACACTGAGAAAGGAGAAGAATTGAGCATAACATTTACTGGACACAGCTTGGAAGCTGCACTTGCAACACTAATAAGCGCATATGATATCAAAGAAACCATGGTGAATAAGTATGGTATGACTTCAATTCCCGTCACAGTGTTTTCTTTCGCTTCTCCTCGCGTAGGGAATCTGTCATTTGCCCAACATATGGAAGAGATTGGCCTCAACGTGCTGCGTGTGGTAAACAACAGAGACATGGTTCCAAAGATTCCTGGGGTATTATTCAACGAGAATTTGGGATGGCTGACAAGGATTCTGTACTGGCTTCCATGAGCGTATGTTCATGTGGGAGTTGAGATTAGTTTAGACAGCAGAAGCTCGCCTTTTCTGAAGGGAACGCATAATCCTGCAAGCTTTCACAACTTGGAGGTTTATTTGCACGCACTTGATGGCTTTCAAGGAAATCACAAGTTGCTCTTTAAGTCCTCCGGAAGAGAGCTAGCTCTAGTCAACAAATACTCTTAGTTATTGATTGAAAGCCTCCAAATCCCTTATAACTGGTGGGTGAAGAGAAATAAAGTAGTGAGACGCATAGATGGTAAAGTTGTCTACTCTCCTACAACTCCAACACCTGTTCCTCTTCCGAAGATTCCCCTCTAATCTATTCTTTTCGATTTCATTGTTGTTTTCGTTTTCCGGCACAGAGAATCCCCCCATGCTTTCATTGTTAATAACCCATAAGTTTATGAAGTTAATTTTAGTTTTGATGATACTTGCTTTTCTCATCCTATAGAGCATTATTCACAGCACTGTTGAGGTTTGTTTATATTTGTAAGTTACATCAGCATAAATCAGGGACTGGTTTTCTGAAATTGGGGCTTATATATTTTAAAGTTTGAATCGCAGATTTAATGTACAGTTTCAAATTTGGCTAAATGACTGTATGATGTTGCGTCCTCACATAAATCTGGCAGTGATTCCTCAATCGGCCTTCTATATTGTCTTTTGGAGTTAGCATGTCTAGAGTTAATGAAATCTATTCATTGATTTCTAGCTTCCATTTGTCCGAGTTGATTAACTGTAATTATTTATAGGGCATAGAATAGTTACTAAATTTTGCTTTTTATTTGTGTGTGCGTGACCTCCAAAAATGAGGACTGCGGACTGCGCTTAAGCTTTGGAAAATCCCATGTTTCGGGATATTTATATTTATTTCTCCTATAAACAATTTGTGTATGTAGGCGTGAAGTAAAGTAAATGTCGTTCTAGTCAGAAAGACTTGACCTAGTAACGCAACCTTCAAAATTGCTTCCGTAGACAGCGGTATTTGTCAAGGATTTGCACCTGCTACACTTCAGTAAAGTATTTATCTATCTACTACTTTTTCCCCTTTTCTACTGTATTTGAATAATCTTTCTGGCTGTAGATACAATGAATCGGTTAGTGGCTATCCAATAACCTAAAACTTAAAAAAATATAAAAGATATAAAATAAGTCTAAGGAAAACATATTAAAGACAGGGAATATATTGGTATTTATTTAGTTTAATTTAGTGCATCTAGAACTTTTAGATCATAAGTTGAATTTTCTCAAGTTTTTAGAGTAGGTGAGTGAAGACCTTAAAGCTAAGGTTTTGGCTTTTGGGTATTCATTGATCTCTCTAGACATCATGGAGCACAAAGTGGTCAAAAGGTGTCATATCAAAATGTTTGTCTCACACCTACTATGTTTATGTATCAATAGTCATTCAATCCAAAAACATCAATACTTGTGGTTAAATATCCCATGAGTCTTTATGAAATGTCATAATAGTGATGCACAAAATAGTCAATCGCCAAATTAAAAAAAGATAAAAATTGATTGATTATTAGTACATGTATAATTGACTATTAATACATCATTTTCATTTTTTAAGACTCTTTTAAGAACTGTAATTGAAAAATATTTATGAAAAGCTATCATTATTATTATACCCCCAGATATAAATTTTAATTTTAATTTTCTATCTAGATATTTCTAATAAAGTAAAAGAAAAGTAAAGAAGCTTGGCATTGGGGAACGTGTTGGGGCAATTGCCATGTAATTGTGACACTTGTGCTTAACAATAGATAGAAGCACTTTTGAATGCTCAGTAACTCCCGCCCATGGTGTGTGATTTGATAGAAGGCCCCCACTTCAGATCTAGTGCAGGCATGACTAGATCTGCTCCTTGTTCTTTCTTCTCCATTGCTCCTTATTTTTTGTGAGTCTCCTCTAGCCTCTGAGGCTCATATGTTGCCTTATGGGACCCTCTACCCACTTGATGATTTGGCCTTCCTAGGCATTTGTGCTCCCAAGATAACACATGAGCATACTAACCTAATGAAGGTGAAGATCCCTAAATTAAGCTGGGAAACTTCTTTTCTTGGCCACAAAGATGTCATGACTTCTGTGGAGGTGCCTAGGATCACCTGTGAAAAAGATGGCCAAAGATCTGCTTGCCAAACTCTATGATTGAGAATATATTCTTGTCTTTTGTCAAGCTTTGGTGGGCCACTTTTTGTCCTTTTGACCATTCATTGAGTTGGTTAGAAAATGATGCACCTTGAAGTGGAGACTCAAGGGCTCAATTAGTGTCCCTGCGATGTTGGGTGGCCTTTTTATTTTTAGTTATGCATCCAAAGAGGATAGGAGTACAATTTTCATGAGATCTTCGACTCCGTGTAAGCATGCTTTGGCTTTGGCTAAATGGAAACCTAGGTTTGATCTATTTATGAACTTGAACTATGTGTCTCCACTATGGGTGAAACTTCATGGTCTCTCCTTGGAATTTTGGGATAAAAAGATCTTCAAATGGAATGGAGACTCTTTTGGCCATTTCATCAAAACATTAAGCATTACTTTAATCAAATATAGGCAATTTTTTGCCAAATTAGGTGTTAATGTTTCTATCGAACAAGACCCTCCCTAGTGTGGTGGTCCTAAAATCCAAATGGGGAACATGGAATCAATCTATTTCCTTTGAGAGTGCATCTCTCCACTGTCAGTAATGCTCCAACTATGGATATTTCATCTCAAACTGCATAAAGTTGCAATGGGAGAAAGAGAAGATTCAAGGGAAAAATAAAGAGAAGGTGTCAATGGTGGGGATTAGTGACCTTGGTACCTCTTTTGGAGAAAGGTCAAAAAGCTTCCTGAATAAGGAAAACCAATGTTCCACTGAGGAAAAGACATTATTGGTGGACTACCCCTTTACTAAAGGGATTATGTATCTTGTTTCTTCCCATGAGAAACTAGGAAATGAAGATATTAAGGGGGATCTAGAAGAAGGTGAAATTCCTAGGATTGGTGAGTTGAGCCTTGGGATGAACTCTACAGTATGAGCTAACTCATTGATGTCGACACTTGTATTGATTAATTCCATGAGGAAGGATTTAATTATGGTGGTTCTCTCTATTGGGGAGGAAAAGGAGGATGGTAATGGTTGTATAGGCTCATTGGTTATAGACCCCAAGAGTATAAAAAAATTTACCAAGAAACTAAGAATGTGGTGACTATTCCTATTAAGAAGGAGTTTTGCTAGAAGTAGTGGGGTGATTGTGCTTCTCCATGAGGCTCACTAACGATATCTCTACTAGTCATTGAGGAAGTGAATAGTATTGTTTTGTCTATGGTGTCCCACCTTTATTTCCTCTCAGCCACTTCATCTCTTTTGGGAGGCAAAACTAGAGAGTAGAAAGAGGTTAAGATCTAAAGACTCATAGAGTGGTGGAGATAGATGTTGGATCAGAAAGTAAAACTAGGAGACCACTAGGGAAAATTGCAAGGGATATTTATCAAGGAAAGAAACTTACCTTGGAGGATAACCCCAAAAAAATTGAAATGAAGGTTATTTCTTAGAGAGTCAGGGGACTTAATAGTCCGAGGAAATAGTATGTCTTAAAATAAAATATTTTTGAAAAATAAGGTGGATATTATACTTATCTAGGACTATTAAGATGATAAGACAATTTTTTTATAATATTTCTACCTACGTGTGGTTGGGCATGAGATTCAATTATAGTAAAGCAATAGGAGGTTTGGTGGTATTGCTATAATATGGGACCCTATGAAGGTGATAGGTAAGGAGGTTTTCTGCAATCCCCACTTCTTGTCTGTGGAATTTTATAATAAAGTTTGTAAATGGACTCTTTTCAATTTTTATGCCCCCAATACTTGAGTTGGAAGGATACTTGTTTGAGATGAAGCTTCTCAAGTAATTGGCACACATCACTATAGTAATATCATCTATGTGGGTGACTTCAACACTTCGTTATACCCATTGGAGAGAATGGGGCATTTGGAGGATTACTTAGAGAACATGTATGATTTGGCTGACTTCTAGAGAAGGAATGAACTCCTATACATTGAACCCCAAGGTACTACTTTTACTTGCTCCAATAATAGGATTTCCACTAACCTCATGTAGGTAGGATTAGATAGAGTTCACATCTCAGGTTTATGAGATATTCTCCCCTTCACCTCTCTTCAAGTGTTCCCTAGAAATTATTTTGACAATACCATGGTCCTTTTCTATTGGGCCTTGCATAATTCCTCAGGATGAAAACCCTTCAAGTATTAAAATATGTACCACTCTCATCCTTAATTTAGGGATTGCATCAACCATTGGTGGAAGATATGGATGGAAGGAGTGGCTATGTTCAGGATAAAGAGAAAGTTAGAGGGAAATTAGAGAAAATATTCCTTTGGAGACATGTTTAAACATAGTAAATATATTGAGAATAATCTTGAAGATATTGAGAACACTATTGCTAGTGGAGATTTCTCAGAGGAAGCTAGTGAGATAGAAAGGAAGTGGAGGAATAAATGGAAGTTAGTCATAGAAAGGGAAGATATTTTTAAAAAAAAAAGATCATGTATTCAATGGCTAACTAAAGGAGATAGGAACACAAGCTTCTTCCATAGGTCTGTCTCTAAGCATAATAATAGGAACACTATAACCAAGCTATTGGATTCTCATAATAGGGAGTTAATAGTTGAACATGATCCATGGAATTGGAAAACCAACTACTCTCAAGATATTTCCAATCATCATGTCCAACCTCTGAACTTGAATACAAGATTCAACCTATTAAGAATCATTAACCTTATTATGGATGAAGGTATGAATTAGAAATTGGTCATGAAAGTCAGCATTGAGGAGGATTAAAAAGTGTTTTTCTCCATGGGGGCATTCAAGGAACTAGGGCCTAAAGGCTTTCCTCCAACCTGTTTCCAAGTAGTTTGAGAAATCATCAAATATGACCTAGTTCATGATGTCAAATATTTTTTAAGGAAACAAAGAAATTTAAGAAAGCTTAATCAAACATTTAGTTATTTTTTCCCAATGCTAGTGAACAAACGAAGAAAGTGAAGGTGACCCCTTTTCCCCTGACATGTTTATTATTGTGGCCAAAGTTCTTGGAAGGAATTTTATGGCTTTGGCCGAGCAAGGAAAAATCAAAGGCATTAAACCTGCCTAAACACTCCCACCTAAGGTCCTACAATAATTTGTTGATAATACTTTCCTTTTTGGTTTATCCTCCCTACAACAGGCTAGGTGTTGGAAAGAGCTTTTGGATCATTATGTTGATGCCTTCAGTCGACATATAAACTATCTAAAGAGAAAATTATACTTCTTTAATACTGAGAGAGATCTTTAGGGATGACTTACTAGAGAACTCAAATATTAGATGGATACTCTCTAGGATACTTCTTTGGTCTACCCCTTAGTGTCAAGGAGGTCAACCCCTAGTTTTGGAACTCGGTTGTGAAATGTATGCAAAAGAAATTTTTAGGATGGAAACAGAAAGTTCTTGGTAGTGTAGGTAAACTATAGTTTCTTTTGGCCTCCCTCCAAGGAATAGCTATTTATTTTCTATCACTATTCAAAATATCAAGTAGACTTAGAGATATTATTGATAAAATCTAGTGCAATTTCTTATGGCCGAGAACTGAAGAGAAGTCCAAGTTGATCCTAATGGCTTTGGATAAAGTTTGCAAACCCAAATCCTAGGAAGGGATAAGATTCAGGAGAATCAAAGAGCTTAATAGAGCCCTCATGGCTAAGATAGGATAGAGATGTATTTATGATTCTACTAGATCGCACTAAACTATGAAGGCCAAATACCTTGGAGCAATTCCTTTTCAATATAATTTATACATTAATGACCTCCCAACAAGTTCCAAAATATGCACTAACATTGTTAAAAGTTGTAGACTACTAAAGAAGGAGGTTAGATGGGTGATTGGGGATGAAAATAACATTAGATTTTGGGAAGATAAGTGAGTGGGAGGTAATCCTCTTAGTCAAACCCCTAGAGCATGATGAGAAACATTTGTATAAACTATATTGGTAAAAGATTAAGTAACTATGTTTATATCAATGGTAAGTGATACAAACTAACCTATGGAGGATAGAATCAAATTTTTTTTCAACTCCTAGAGGAGCTACAAAGCATCGTGGAAGAAACTTGGATTCCTATTTTTCTGGCCAAGGATGCCGTAATTTGGGAAATGAATATGTTAGGAAAATTCAATGTCAAATTGACCTATAATTCCACTATTAGACATTAGGATATTACAGACTATTGGAAGTATGTTTGGAACCTAGGTATTCTTCCAAAGTTTATTCTCACAATCAATAATTTCAAAAAAAGGTCTTCCAACTCATGAACTGATATAGTTTGTGCGATAATGAGGAGGAATCTATTCTCCACATTATAATACACTGCCCCTGTGCAACTACTATGTGGATGGGAATTTCAAATAGGTTTGGGCTTTAGTGGATCTTCAATGATGACCTCCAACAATTTATTTTCAATTGTGAGGCACTGTTTTCTCACCCTCTCATTAGGAGTTTATGGAAGGTTAGACCTTTATATGTTTCTTGGAATTTGTGGTAGGAGTGGAGCAATCACATCTTTGGCTACAAAAGCTCCCCCTTGTGGTCATACTATGAATCATGATCAACCTCCTCACATAATGTGTTTCTATCTGGAAATGGAAAACTCCCTCTACCCTCCTACTAATAGTGATTGAATTCTGGATGACAATTTGGGCCTTCTATACTTGATTTCTAAATATAATAATTCTAAAAGTATTACAAGAAAGAAGATCAAATAGAAGTCTCCTCTCACCTCCTGGCTTAAACTCAATTTTTATGGGTCAAAACAAAAAGGCTTGGTTTCTATGGGAGGTATAATTTGGAACAACGAGGGTAGGCATGTGGTGGCTTATGCTAGCAATTGTGGAGAAAATATCAATAATGTTGCAGAGGCCATGGGGTTATTATAGGTAGTTAAGACTTCCTACTTAATGGGGATCCCCCATTTGATAGTTGATTGTGACTTGCAATTGATCATTAAGGAGGTTAAAAGGCATAGTAAAATAAATTGGAAAGTCACCCTGATTATCAATGACACCAAGGTCTTTATTTTGAGATTTTGGGAATTCACCATTGAACACATCTATCATGAATGAAACCAAGTGGTAAATGCACCAGAAGGTTCAGGAGAGGAAATTTTTGGCTTACAAAATTGGTTTAATATTGACGGGTTGTTAGCACATATACAGTCCCTCATGGAAAAGAATTTAAATTAATGACTCTTGCTATCATTGTATCAATGTCATAAATGAGACCCTCTTTGAGTCATTATTTTTATGACCACCTTTAGGTAAGGTGAGCATTTTGTAAAAATAATTTGGGAAAGGGTAAAGTTTCCATGATTAGGCTTCAAATTTCCTATCATTTTTCAAATTTCAAAATATGGGCTCGCATATTTTCTAGGATATGGAGAGATTATGTCCGAGCTGAAAGGATGAGAGTTGTAAATAATGATGGTATGTGTATGGGTGGTAGTGGAATTGATGTTTGGTATTTTAAATGGGGTACCTATGGTAATTATTACATTTGGTGGAGTGTGTCTTTGACTTGTTAAAAAAGAAAGGGTGATCGGGGCATTGATCCTTAATATATGTAGTTGTTTAAACTAGTTCAACACCTAAAAATTCTATGCTAAGTCTTCTATTATCAGTTTTAGTCCTCTTTCTAGTGAAGGCGAGGTTATGTTGGATTCCTCTGAAGGGTTAAATGTTGATCTTGGTGAGAATGAAGACATGGGTGGTAATCATGTCCATGTTGAGCTAGATAAAATCAAAGATTACAATGAAGCATATAGGTTATACCTAAGGGAGGGAAGCCCAGTTCCTTACATGTAGTGTATTGAGGGATATGCCAAGTTTTTATCCATGTAGTTAATCAATTAGTAGAACAAAAAACATGTGGTTATAAATGAGATCTATTTCTAAATCAATGAGGATGTCATTTCTAAAGTTGGTGGCCTCTCCTTGGATGATGAAAAATGGAGGAAGTAGATGAGGGTTTTTGATGAAGCCAACCTTAACAAGCTCTTCTCTACCAATGAAAATTTGATCTATGATCACAAAGGTTTTTTGAGAGTGGCCTTCTCGGATCCTTAGGAAGAGTTATGTTATGCCATCATGTGCTATATCACTCTAGAAGGTATATTCTATATGTTCTACTACTACCACTTCCCTAGTTTAAAGCACTTCAGAAAGTGGGACGTCATTTCTTTCCCTCAACTTATCCTACACTCCATGGAGGATAATATTCTCAAAGGTTGGAAGAAGATGAAGGAAAGTCCTATACCATTCTTCATTGGGATTTTATGTTTAAATTGCATAATTTTGATAAAGCCATTCCCCCCCAATCTATTAATTTCCAAGTTATTTTTCCTAACTCTACTCTTTCCACCTTGGTGCCTCAATTTTTATTGAGATTTCCTCCACGATCAAAAATAAACATCCTAAGTACACCCCATCCTAATTACTCAAACATATTAAAATGGATAAGGAAATTCACATTGTGGACTTGGACGATGAAACAAAGGTTTTGGAAAAGGATGTCACTTATAATTAAGAAGAATCTTGCACTGGAAAAATCCAAGGCTAAGAAATATCGTCTTGCAAGCTTAGATTTAGCTACTAAAAAAAAGACTAGGCCTCCTCAAAAAAGATAGAAAAGGGAGGTTGAAAGTAAAAATTATATAGAAGATGAGGAAGATGACACTGTCAGGAAGGAATAATAAAAGGTGGGGGAGATTAGCCGAATCGATGATCAATTGAGCCCCATGTCATCCCATGTCTCAAATACCTTTAAGATTGATGTTGATAGGCCTATGAAGACTTTACAGAGGATAAGGAAGATTCCATCACCTCCCCTTCCCACAAAAAATATAAGGGTAAGAAGAACATGGGTAATGACCCCTAGGTAGCTCCCAATGTAATGTTAAAGGCCAAAAGGAGGATATCACTACTTTGGAGAAGAGTACCAAAACACTCCAAGAGAGGTAAAATAATCTGGATAAGAGTTTCAAAGAGGTTTCTAGATTTGTGGTTAAATTCATGTACTTAGTGATTTCTACCCTACAACTACTCCATCTTGTGAACAAGTGGCTTACTACTATGGTAGGGGTGGATAGTACTAGCTTTTTGTATAGATTTCTTGCCGATGATTGGCTCCAAGTGTTGTTGGAAATGTTAGAGGGGAAGGAGAAGGATAAATAGAGTTAGCTCCCTATTTCTATTTTCTATTTTTTATGTTTTTAGCTTATGTACTCAGCCAGGATGGCTCTATTTATGGTGCTTATTTGGAGTATACATATTTACTGGTACTTTGTATATGTTTATAATTATGGTTAGGATTAGGTATAGATTATCTGATACTCTAGTTTGGGGTTTTTTTTATATTAAGAAATGGGGTAGGCTAATTCTATGATGTTTCTAACTTCCAGATGTTTTACAACATTTTGATCTCTAGGCCAACCCCAATTTTTTCTACTTTTTATTATAAAAAATAGTGATAGTTTTGAAAAAGGTGTAGATTTAATACCACTTGTATCACTACTATTGTACATGGCTACTCATATGTAATCATCTTCCACAAGAAGTATGTTAAGTTCACTTACTTGATAATCCAATCCCTTACAAATTTGTAGGGAAAGCTAAAACCATTTAACCATATTTATTATGTATAGTAAGGTAATAATAATGTGCCCAAATATAGATACACAATGACTGGCAAAAAAGAGAAATTCAATAACCTATTCCTTTATGTCAGTTGATAAAAAATATATGGCTCTAATTAAAAAAAAAAACATCTCTCATCCACTCTCAAACAACATAGATTAGAATTTATTGTAGGTAAGAATTTAAGAATTCAAAACCTAGATTTCCAATTCTTATATAACATATCCCCTTTGTAATTAAGTCAAGAATATGACTAGGGATATTGAGGGCTTCAATTGAAGCTTTAAGCATGTCAAAATAGTTGGAGAGTTTACAAAAAAATGTTTTTAAGGTTTTCAATTGAATGCTTTTAAACATTTTATATATTTGGATGTTTTTATTTAGGTTTTAAAATAGTTGTTATTGGTTTTAATTAAAGATTTTAGGGTTTTAAAATAATCTTTTTTTAACAAAAGGATTTTTTTTTTATATATAAGAATAAAATAAGAGTTTACAAATTATGTGCAAGAGGCTGAAGAGAATAACAAAGAACATAACTAGAAAAATGGTGAAGAAAATAATAGAGAAAAAAAAAACTAGGTAATTTTCCTACTCATTGCCAACTAAACATGAATAATTTGGAGGACCAATTGTAGTTTGATCCATAGTTGGATATGTGTAGCCAAGAGCCAAAGAGCACAAGGTGACTACGAAATGACGTCTGAGTTCTAGGCAATGTATGCCATTGATCCTATGAGTTATTTTTGTTGTTGTTGGGTGTAAAAAGTTGTTGCTACAGTAGAGACATCATCTAAGTGGCATGTAGATCATAGAGGGTTAAGGTCTACCACTAGAGCCAAACACACTAGATGATCTATAAGAATGACCATGACCATGCATCTATATTTATTGGACAAGTTCCTCATCCTCTTCTCATATTCATGGTCCAATCTTCATCTCAATATTCCCCCAACATTATTTGCTAAAGTTGAAAAAAGGATATGGCACTATGAAATGGAAATAACAAGAGACACATAGCAATCCATACTCATTTATGAGAATTGAGAGGATCTTTGGATAATGCGTCTTTCATGATTTGAAATTTGTCCAAGGTTGGTGATGTTTCATTAACTACTAATTTGTTGCCATCACATGGAAAGTTGGCAAACACATTGGTCAACAAATTACCCTCACAATATGTATGAACAATAAATATTTTTTCAATTTTTTATAAAATCCTCCACACCTACATCACAATGTAACAAAGTGTCTTCTTTGGGGATTTCTTGGTCTTTGTTTCCTGAAAGACAACTTTTAAATTCCCTTCAATGACTAGCTTCACTATGTTGTGGGATTAAACTACTTGAAGACCATATAACAAGGCAAACAACTCTATTATATTATTTTTCATGTGGTTAAGAGGAATCACAAACCCCTGAATTAGGATGCCATTATAATCCCTGATTGTTAATCTTGCACCTAACACTCCTGGGTTACCACACGATGCTCTACTAAAATTCAATTGTGGTAGGGGGTATGGGATGCACACCACTAGACTTCATTTCTATTGATTTTCTATTGGGAGGCAAAGGCAAAAGCTCCAGGAAGAGGAAGAATGATATAGTTCCAATTCATAAGAACCTCTGCATCCCACACTGAGAAGGTAGTCATCAATAATTTTTTTCTTCAAAATAGGCTTTTTTTTATAAGTAGGAAGTATTTCTACAAGTAAAATTATGATATTGTCATCAAGGCGTAACTATTTAGTTTTTGAGTGAAATTATTGATCCATGTTTCACGAGTAGTGGCTCATTGCAACCCATCTCTCATGAGAATGAATAGAACATTTAACACGAGCATTGCATCTAGGTGATGCTCACAAAAGAAAACCCTGAAGATTTCTCAAGAAGTCATCTGTCGTAACTATAAAATTCTAGAATTAACATCATTTTTTAAACCTAGATTAACTAATATCTTTTGAGGTGACAATTTTAGACAAACCAAAAATAACAACTTACTGATTTCACATATAAAAAGAATATATATTTATACAAAAATACGATAGATACCATTACAACAAGAATAGATACAAGTTATATCTTTTTTTTAACCCAAAATTGTAATCAAGAATAAGTTTCAACAAACTTTATAAGCTTTATGCTATTACCACTTTAATAATATAATGATCATCATATAGATTAAATTAGAATTTATATATAAAAAATCAACAACTTTTTTATTCAATTAATATAAAAAGGAAATAAATGGAAAAAAATCCATATATACTGAATATTCAAATCGACTATATAAATGGTTCCAATCCATACCAACACCATACCATAGTATTGTCATTCCAATAAAATGAAAACAACAATACCTTCAACACAAACAAAATGAAATTTTTAAAAATACTTTGAATCTGTACCGTTCTTTATGAAGCTTCGCCTAATGTGCCACAACATTTGTTTGTGTAGTCTGGGAGAATCATGTCATCCTTTTAAAAATATTATGCTCGACAAGGTAACGAAGTCAAGTCATTGGAAAAAGATGAGAGAAGTTTCAAAGGGAATACCAACCTATATTCAACTAATCATGACATGAATCCTCCATCCAAAATGTTAGGTTTAAATGTCCACGGTCATGAATCCTTCAAATCAGATTTTAATATTCACCAGAGAAGATGTTATTTTGAAAGTTGCGACTTATATCAACCATGGGCTCTTAGGTTTGAATGGAATGGCTTAAACATCACACACTAAGCTTAATTCCTAGACCAAAAGTGTTAAATAGTCAAAGTTGACTTTTTTTTCTCAAACTTAATTCTTCCCTTAGTGTGTGATGTTTAAGGGTGGCCGGGTTTGAATGTTCACAATCATGAATCCTTTAAAACCGAGTTTAATATTCTTAGACGAGTGTTTTATTAGAGTTGCAACTTCTTTGAGGAGTGTTTGTTATCAATTGTAAGCATTAAATATTTCAATAGCCCGAATATTGTTTTTCAATATGTAGATAGTGCAGACAAAGAACAAAACAAATCAATTCGTAAGTTCGTGATGTATGGAAAATTTGTACCTATTTAACAACTACTTATTAGAATGTGGAAAATGGGTATAGAGAAAATTCAATTGCAACGTGTTGTTATATTGTGAGATTAGCCACTTGTCAAGTCAAAATTTTTTGGGATATGGATACACTGAATGCATTTGATAATACGTTTTGAACTCTATTTTGGGTGTGACCTAAGTGACAGTTGTGATGCGATGGAATTTGATGTGACCAAAATTTAGAAGTTCTATTGTCTCATTTATATGAATATTGTCTAGATATAATACTTATTTTTGATAAAGAAGGTTGGGAAGGGTCTTGAATTTGAATAAGAGCACCATACAAAAAGTTAATATAAGAGTTGTTTAGGTGTTATACATACTATTCTAAAAATTTGTACCTTTGAAATATGCATGTGTGTGCCACTATTCATAATATATAAATCAATCAATTTAACATAGAATTTACAATTGAATTTACAATTGTAGCTTTCTTTTATGTAATAAATGTTAACATGTAGATTTATACAAGTTATAACTATGAACTTAATCTGATTTAAAGATAGTAGTCATTAAAGGTCTAAATGAAGGTGCATATTAAACTACAAATAAAATAGAATTATAATTTAAATATCACAATAAAATATGGCTCACATAGGAGTAGAAAGGAAAAACAAATTTTGATAAAGAAAAAGAAAGTATCTATACATTGCTCGCTCTTTCTTCAACATTATAATTTTCCTTCAAAATTTTTTCTCCCTTTATTTACTTTTCATTCTTTATATCTTTATAATTTTTTTAATTGGTTCTTTTTATGCTAAATAGATAAAGGAGAGGGGGAAAACCCTTAACAAAAGTAACAACACATCCACCAGACAAAAAAAGTAGGTTCATAAGGACTTGGACCGAATAAATAAAACCAAACTAGCAACAAAAAGATACTAACTAAAAAATAAAATTAAAATCAGAAAAAACAAACACCAAACACCAAACACCTAGAAACTAGCAACCACCCACTAGAAACAAGGATCCAAAAATGATCATGAACTAGGACTTCTACTCACTCGATTCCTTAAGATTTTCCAAAAAAAGAGGCCTAGTTGAGTGGCCTAGAAAAAGTCATATTCCTAGAAGCCACATCATTTTTAGTCACCAACTGGAGAATCTCATCCTCATCAAAACTTTCCTATTTGTATTTTATTTTCATCTTCCTCTCTTTTAGTTTAGCCTAGATACTACCAATAACCTTCTCCATTTTATCCTTCTCCTTCTTTCATTGAGTAGTTGATTCTAGGATCTTCTCACCAAAATATTTTTGGGATTCTTTTATAGAAGCCAAGTCCTATAGGATTTCATTTTTTCTCTCTCACAAGAGCCTGAGCTTTGAGCTATATGATCTTCTTTTTTACAATTTTCCCATTGTGATGTGTTTCTCTAAAATTCTTCCCAACTTTCCATAAAGATTTGTCTCTATTTCCATTCATCAAGTCTTCTACCTTATGCTCTGCATTGACCACAACTTCTAGGTTGTTTATTGTTTGCCTTGGAATTTCGAGCTAGTTAAGAAATATTTAGAAATAGTTTTAATGTTGTTATGGAAGATGAAGAGATCATCCAACTTTTACACAAGGTCCTCTATATTTGTCCTCTAGAAGACTTAGGAAGGAGGAAAGAATAGGAAGAGCTAGGGATATTAAGATCTTTAAAGTAGTTGATTTAGGTTTTAGGGGAGAGTAAGAAGAAGAAGGTTGAGGCCATATTGGGAACTAAGTTGGGGGTAAAATTATAAAGGGTATAGGGAAATTGTATATACTAGGAAGAGGAAAAAGTTGACTCATCTAAATATTCCTCTATTTCCTCCTAGTAGGGAGTATTTTTAAATTTGGACTTGCAAGAGGGGATGATTCTTGTAGCACTAACAATAGACACATTTTTAGGAGCCATCTAACTTTTTTAAGTATATGAACTAGGGTTGAATATCATATTATTAAGCTCAACAGAAGGGGTAGGAGACAACTCATCCTAAAGATCAAGTTATGATGAAACTCATAGACTCTGAAGCTCAAGCCTTGGTGAAGTGGAGGTACACCTTTCACTCTATCCTTATCCATAGAGAGTAACATG
This sequence comes from Cupressus sempervirens, assembly GCA_028749045.1. Classification (NCBI taxonomy): domain Eukaryota; kingdom Viridiplantae; phylum Streptophyta; class Pinopsida; order Cupressales; family Cupressaceae; genus Cupressus; species Cupressus sempervirens. The sequence goes on from CM053791.1 coordinate 53,930,304, forward strand.
TATTAAAAAAATACAGAATGAAAAATATAAAATTTTATGTTCCTCCTAAAGTGATTTATTACAGGAAGCATGTGGGATTGTAAATTCATATAAGTAACCTTTAGGGTCATAGAATGATTGATAATTTCATCCACCATCTTCCAATCACCCAAATGCTACTCATAGTTGAAAATGCTTTGAAGTTTGGGTATTCTTTTGCAAGGGTCCAAGAAGAGATTAAATTCATCATTAAAAGATGCTTTGGACTTCTAAGGGATCTTGATCCCATCCATGATCATCTTTTGTGAAAATAATTCATGGTGTCTACCATGAAAATGAAAGAAACTCCACCAATTGAAAGTTTCCCATCCTCCCACAAGTCCAAAAATTTATGATACAATTGTACATTAAAACCTTACATGCCCTCAACATACTTTTTATAATGCCTACTTCAGATTATTTTCAAAAATTTAGCATTGTCCTTGAATTCATCACATTTATTAGGCTCTATCTAGGTCAACTCTCCTCCCATTGTAACAAAAGGCCAAACCCATAACTTTAGATCCTAGTACCAAAGAAGAGAATGCATAATAATAGTGATAGTAGAAAAAAGAGAAAAAAATCAATTTAAACAAGAGAGAACCCACTTATAATAACTCAAATAAGAAACTACTAGAAAAATATAGAAAATGGAATGATGGTCTGAATTCCAACCCAAGTGCCTATGATTAGTACCATTAAAATTTTTGATAGCCATGCTATGATTCTGAGTTGTAGCAAAAACCTGAGAAATGGCTTCATGAGCCTACTTAGCAATAAACTCAAGATCATCTCAAACTTTTGTATTTACTTGGTGTACATTCCTTTTGTTTCCATCATGTTAGTAACTATATTTCATTCTCATGAGGCATGTTATCATGACTTATTTGACCATGTGAAGGAGGTTCAATGTTTTATTGCTGACATGAATTCCTTGCCAACCTAGCTCAACCTTCCCATTAATAATGTTCATGAAATTGAGGGCATCCTCTTTCAAAAAAAAATTTGGTAACCTCTTTATTGGGTTGTGGTAACCCCATGCAAAGAGCCAAAATTTTGGCCATGCAATCCATTTGGACTCCCATATTGGTTCACTATGTGACGAGAATCCTACTTTTCATATCTATGATGAGGCTACAACATCTGATCTAGTTAGGGTTACAAATGGATGGAAAATCAAATTTTAATTTTACCCACCCTATGCTGGCGAGGGAGGGAGCATTTTTTTCTTCTAATTCCCATAGTTGGAAATTTATATTGTTTGAGTAGTTAACAAAGTTCTAGCTTCAGGAAATCTCCCAATCAATCAATCTAGGAGGATACTTATGAGAGGAATGGTGAACAATTTTTATATTTTCCTTGATATTATTGATCAAAGAATAATGAACCTGTAGACACCTAAATTTGATTACACTACTTTGGTAATCTTAATTTAGCCATCTCTAAAGGCATCATTAATTAAATTCTTATTTAATTAATCCTTTGCCATCCCTAGTTGATTAGTTTAATTAATCATCTATAGTCCTAATTGATAAATCAAATAATCTATTATTTATCAATTAAATCCCTTTCTCCTATCTAATTCATAAAATCCCCATTTATTAAATAAATCTATTTGATAAATGAAATCTTCAAATTCAAAAACCCCTAACCTATCTCTAATCCTCCATTTAGCCTAATCCACCCCATCCACCCATACTAACCAAGCTTAGCCACTAACACACCCACCCTCATTAATGCCATCCACTTGCACATCCCTAACATTCCTAATCTAATCCTAAACCCAAGCCTAATCCACTCCCTAATGTTGTCACATTCCCTAAACAAGTTTAAGACTTTCCTAAACCAAATCAAAGTCTCCCCTCAAAAATCCCAACCACCAAGTCATGAGTGCTCTTACAAACCATAAAAGACTCTTACAAGCCCACTCATGACTCTTACATCCATCTTCCACACTCTTCCCTCTTCCACACTCATTCCTCTTACATCTCTCTTACATACTCAACCCCACTCATCATGCCTTTAACCAACCCTTTACCCTATCCTCTCACACTCATCCTCCTTGTGACAAGTGTCACCTTCCCATTGGTGCTAAACAAGCACAATCCATGTGCTCCCCTTTGAGTGCATCTTAGCCCTCCTTAATCCTTCATCCATCCTTGCATCTAAGCCCTCCATCCCTCTACCCCTTAGCCTATAAATTGAATCCCATCCCAAGCCATTTCATCAACATTCTTGGAGCTAAAGTTACCATGCCCTTTTGAGAGCCAAAAGCCATACCCATACCCTTATAATGCCAAATTGAGAGCTCGCAAAGCTACCAATTTTCTATTATCCATCTCCATCATTGAAGCAACTTTGAGCATTTGAGCATACATCCCCAATCCACATCAAAGGAGACATCTACAAAATCAAGGACGCATGGAGTGTTTTTTTTTGGGTTTGCATTCCTTAATTGTTTTCCTTCGTCTAATCTCATATGTGAATATAGTTTTAGTTTATGAATGTTTTCTTTAATGTTAATGTTCCTTGCACACTAAGATTCTTGTTCTACATTTTGGCACGCCCAGTGGGACCCTGCTACGGGTCATTTTTTCATCCATTTCAATCTAAAATTTACTTTTACAAACTAACAATCTAACAGTTTGTTGTTACTTGAGTTGTTGCAAGGTGTGTTTTCTTGTTTTTGCAGGTTGAAGGACGCACTAGAAAAGAGGACACACTCTTTAAAATCTGAAAATAACTAAAAAAAAAACAAAAAATTCTAGTAAAAACTCACACCCGTCGGTTCACGTCGCGCAGTGTCGTCTACACAAATTGGCGTCTCCGCCTATCGTCGCTGCAATTTGGCATCTCTGCCTGTCATCTCTGCAAAACGTCATCTGTGCAAACTCAACAGTCGTCTCTGCCATCTCAACTGTCGTCTACGCAAACCCAATTGTCGTCTCCGCAAGTTCAACCGTCATCTATGCCTGTACAACCATCGTCTGCGCAAGCTCAACCGTCGTCTTCGAAAGCCCAAATTGTCGTCTGCGAATTTTGGCGTCTCTGCCTATCAAACTGTCATCTCCACCACCGTAATCTGCTAACTGCCGTCTCCACCGTCGCAATCTACCAACTGTCATCTGTGATGCTGCCAGCTACCTTCTTCATCAGACTGTCGTCTGTGCAGATTAGCGTCTACGTAGATCAGCGTCTGCGCAGATTAGCGTCTATGCAGATTGGCGTCTCCACCTGTTGTACTATTTTTCAAAATTGGTCGCCTATTTTTTGGCTATCTTGTCCAAGTCATTGTCTTTGCATAGGAAAAACAACAAAAAAAGTTAAAAAAAAATTTCCTATAGTTAAGCTCTCATTTTTGAAGATTTTGGCTAACTAACTAAATTGCTTTTTTTTGTCTCATTGTAGGTTGGAGCACATATGGAACCACTAACCATGTTTCTTGTAGGAATGCATGTTGCTAAAAAATGAACTTGAATGGTTAAACACATTTTCCATTGAATGAATGTTGCTCAAAACACACTCTTGAATGCCATAGATTAAAATCAACTTTCCTTGGAATGCATGCTTAAAACAACAAATCCAATTTTGAATGCCAAGGATCAATTAACCATTGCAATATCAAACACTTCATTTGGAGCTTCTAAAATTGAACAAAACAAATCTCTTTTTCATATGCAATTTAGGTAAAGTTTGATTTTTGGACATTTAAGAAACTTTGTTAAGTTAAAATACAAATTTGCAAAAATCAATTTGAGTAGTTCCTTGGACTCACCTCTTTTCTAATCACCCATCAAATATTAACCATTGGTTGCAATCTCAGTGCCATTTATGGGGATGGGTCTACTTGAAAAAGGTGTTAAATGTTCCACAATCTAACTCACTTGGTCTTTGAACGTTTGCTTTAACTTTAACAAAATTCTTAAATGGCCAAAACTCTAGATTAAATCGATCACACTTCAAGTTTGGGCACTAAAATTGAACAACAACTGACGTGGAGAGCCTCTGGGCATGCGCTTGAAATCGAATCCCACACACTTTTGTTTTGGGCTTAAAAAAAACTCACACTCAATCTTGAATGCCTTAAAAAAATTAATCGATACTTGACGTGGAGGGCCTCTGGGCGCGCGAGTTTGCTTTTGTTGACCCTAACTCTTCTTATTATTTGCATTCTTCGATCGATTTACTTTTGTTGGCACTTCAAGTTGGAATTGAACATTGTCTCTTAAACATAAGTGCTTGCAAAGTCTAGAATAACACACATAAGAGTCAGTTGGTAAAAGAACAATCACGTTTTTTACCCCAAGGTCATCCAAGTCTTCTCTCCCCTTATCGTCTTTCGAGGCCATCTTGGGTGCATAACATTAGGATCCAAAACCTTATTTCTTTTTAGGAGACCTGCTTGGGGATTTCATCACCCCTTGGACAACCTCAAATCCAGCGTTCCGGCAGAGTATAAGAATCAGGAGGTGAATCGAAAGACACGTCTCTTGGGATCAAGATTTTGTCATTCGGGCTAAGCCTCAAGGAACTTTATACCCTTGAGTAGTGAAAGAGGAGAAGTGGGTTACCGCTCCTCTCGGCTGTGTGACATCCTTTTGGTCTCATCTACGGATTTGGGCCTCACGTACCTTGCATATATTGAGGACTCCCTAGCTAAACCAACTGTCAGCCTTGCAGAAAACCATCTAGTATGTTAATGTGTTTGGAGTGACTGATCGAAACATTTGTAGAACATACACACTCCTTAGCACAAGTATCACATTCTGAGAACCACAAACTTCTATCTGGGTGTTCCTATCTATTGCTTGTTTTTATTTTACTTTTTCAATGAATGTTTCCCAAACTTGGTCAATCCTAGCTTAGGGCACACTTAGCGTAGTCACTGCCTATTTTAGAAGTTTAACAAGTTGAAGCAAAATAATCAGAATCTCCCAAAGCCAAGCAAATTTAGGAATTTATGTTGGAACAACCCAAACCCAAACAAAAGTTTCACAAAGTCAAACTCAAGCCATCTCTGGCATACCAAGAACTTTCAGCCAAGAGAAAAGAAATAACACCACGCTCGCAAATTGCCAAACTCCACAAAGCAAAGGACAAAGCTACCGACGAAGCACTTCAAGAGGCCTGGTTAGAGTGCACCATCAAATTTAGCCAACGTCCAGGAGTTAATCCTACTTATGCCTTACCAACTAGGCATGATTTCTATGATTAGACACCCTTGTTTCTCCCCATCTTCTTGGATAAGCTTCACTTTAGAGTCATCTTTGTAGAAAAGCCAGCCATCTTAGGTTATCCCCTTAAGCATTATTAGCTCATCTGTCTCATTTAGAATCAAACCATCTAGCCAGCAATCGAAGATCTGCACATCTAAGCTTTCAAAATTGTTGTCACCTTGCTAAAAGTTTTCCATTCTTAAAATCTTCCAAATCCACCAATCTCACCAAGGTTATCCCTTTGACAGAGCTTTGTCTAGGGTAATCTAGCTTTGTCACTTGTTATCCCTCATCACCTTGAGCTAAAGGTTGGGATCCAGAAGTGGTCAATCTCGTGTTCTTCCTAAAGGATCATCAGTCTATCCTTAAGTTGACACAATCACCACCAAGCTTGCACATAGGAAAGAAGACCTTTTGTGCTTTGACAACATATCTTTGAAGTTAGAATCCCCAACCCAATCCTCCTTAGGTTTTGTCATATATCTTTGACTTAACCTAGGAAATCATTTGCATAGAGAAGCCTTCCCTCTTTTGCATCCATCAGCATTATTGCATCTCATCCCTAGGAGCATTTTTCATGCCACCCATCACTTGCTTAGCCAAGAAGAAAGAAACAATGGAGCCCTATCATTTGGATCAAACAACCTCACCCCCCTTGAGCACTCAGCCATCCTTCAGCCCAGAGAAAGCTATGCCATCACCTACTGACATTGAAGCTTTCATGAACCAATCAGGAAATGCAGTATTGGTAAATGCCATTATAGACAAGAACAAAGAGACAATCATGGCTAATTTTTGAAGGGACAATGTAGGAACCTTTGACTTTGGAAGACCCCCTCCATTATCAGATCCATCTCACTCGTTGTTTGGGTAGCTGCCACCACCCATAGGCTCTTATGATCCAAATTATCCTCAATATATGCCAAAAGAAGAGCCTCCAACCAATCCATATGACCCAACAGACCCAAACATACCATCATCCACCCAAGTTGAAATCTCCATACCGCAAGCCAACCCAGCCACCACCACTCCATCCTTGGTTCATACCTCTCCACTCCAAACCCCCTTTACCCAAAACACCTCACCATTCACCCCCTTCACTATTGTTGCTGCTGCTCCCCAACCCAGCCTTCCAAATCCACCTATTTCCCAAATCAGTGCTAGCATCTTTGGCCAACCTCAGCAATATACAACAGGGATGCCACCTATGGGGCCAAGTAATCTACCTTTCATCACCCCCAACTTGTTCACCATAGCCCAAAGCACAATCCCATCATTTCCATTAGATCTTGGGAGCTCAATACCATCAGCCAAAAATCCACAAGCTACTACCTTCACTCCACAAAGCTATCAAATCCCACAACCTACTGCCAATTTTCTACGAACCTCCCTAGTGACCCCAGCTCCCGCCACCACTCTACCAAGCTTCCAAATCCAGCCACAAAGCTATCAAACCCCATTACTTCCATTCCCAAGCTTTCAATTCCCACCACCTCCACCACCAACTAATCCATTACCTCCAATTACCAACTACTTTTTGATGCCACTTCTAGGAGGTAATCCACCACCCCAGCCAACCACCAATTATTTGCAGATGCCATCCCAAATGGGGGCACAACCCACATATATTGGTCAAATCCCACAAGCCCCCCGATCCTTTCCCCAAGCCTCACAACCATCTTATACCTTACCCCCACAAAGCAATCCATTTATCCCACAGCCAGCTTATGTTCCTCAATCCCAACCTCAAATCCCATATCAACAGCAAGCCTCACAACACATGCAGCAATATGTGCCACCTCCCCCTCAACAACCTGTCATCCACCATGTAGCTGCCAAACAATGTACAATCCCTATCAGCAAATCCCTCATAGCCATCCATATTCAGTGGCCCCATCCAGCACATACCTACCTCAAGGCACTCCTACATTGGGGGCACCCCAGCCATCAGCTATAAATTCAGAATGGGAGCGAATGAAGATAGCTCTGAAAGCCATCCAAGAAGGGAATGATCCAAAGACATTCAAGTTTGAGAATGTGTGTCCTTACCCATTTGACAGAGCCATTACCATGACACCATTTCCCAAACACTTTGAGGTACCTAAATTTGACAAATTCAGAGGAAAAGGAGACCCTATCACACATATCAAAGAATTTTACATGCACTACCAGGACGTGGCATATAATGATGTCTTCCTCTTGCGCCTTTTTCCCAAAAGCTTGGCTGGACCAACTCTTGAATGGTTTTATAGAATCCCCTATGGCACAATTAAAAACTTTGCTGAATTATCTGAGGCATTTGTAGCCCAATATGCCCATCTTGTTGAAACAGAGCTATCAATAGTTGATCTTGTCCACACCAAGCAAAAAGGTGGAGAAAGCCTTGCCGAATACCTGCAAAGATGGAAAACCCTTACCACCTGCATATCCTGCACCTTGCCAGAATGTCATGTGGTGAAAATGTTTATTGATAATGCCCGTCCTAGTTTGGCTCGCCACATGACCATGAACTGTCTACAGACCTATAAGGATATCAAAGAGAAAGGAATGATCCTTGAGCAAGGACTCATCAAAGATGGTGTGGTCAAGATTTACAAAGAGGCCAACCAAAATCAATCACATTCCAATGACAGGCCTAGGTATTGGAACAAAAACAAGCATGTTGCAACAGATGGGGTTACTGACACTAGACATGTGAATATTGTTGGTCCTTCTCAAAACCAGTCTAACCCACCATATCAAACAAACAACCAACAAGCTATCAATTACCAACAACGGAATAACCAAAGCTATCAAAACCACAATACAAGACCCAACTTTCAAGGGTCTAACAATCAAGCTAATGCCATCAATGTAGCTGCAGGGCAAAAGCCCAGATTCCAACCTACACCTAGAAACTATACACCCCTTGGTGAGCCATTGGATGTTATTTTTGAGAAATTGGCTAAGGAAAACCTCATCAAATTTCCTCCTAACCAGCAAATTGATCCAAGCCAATCCAAAGTTGCATGGTACAAGGACAATGAGTATTGCAAGTTCCATAGGGTAAATGGTCACACCACCCTCAGATGCATGAAACTAAAAGATTATGTGCAGGACCTCATTGATTGGAAAGAAATCATTGTTGGTGCCCAAACCTCTCCCAATGCAGGCTTACAGATTTATCAAAATGCTTTTCCTCCACACAACAACCAAAATCCTGGAAAAGCACCTGTCCAAAACAACACCAACAACTGCCAGCCAAACCAACAGCATGGGAAGAACAATGACCACACTTCATCCTATATAGACTATGGTAGCCTTATAGGTTGTATATCTGAGAAAGAGCCTTCTATTAATGTTATCAATATCTAAGGACTAGACAATGAGTGTGTAGTCACCATTCGAAGAGCGCAATTTAACATCGCAGGCCCACCAATTTTATCAGCACCATCAGCTCCATTAAAAAGTTGATACAATATCTTGGAACACCTTGGGAACATGCCAGCCCAAATCTCCATTTTAGACCTTCTCCGCACTAGTCCTGTGTACAAAGACATCCTTGATAGTGCTCTCATAGAATCCTGTGTCCCTTTTGATATCAATGCTACTAATTTTCATAATCTTGTTGGACACCTTTCATCCTCATGTGCCCTATCTTGTTGAAGCTTCATATACAAACCATTTCCCTAGAATAGACATCGGCACAGCCATCGCCAGCTTATCCCACACTTGTAATGATGCAGAAACCATCCTCGCCTCCACCCTATCTACCATAAATATCAACAACAAAGGTTGTGGAGAATATAGTCTGTCAGATGCATTTGTTGTTGGAGCAATCCCACTTGATCCACATACCCATGGACGACTGACATATCACAAAGCTAAGGAGATTCCACCTCCTCGACACAAACAGTTTGGCCCAACCACATTTGTGTCCTCAAAAACTCCTCTTCATGAAGAGCTCACTCCAGATATCAGCAATTGGTTACATAAGGATGCACCTCCAAGAAATCAAGCACGCCTTGATCACTTCAGCCAGAAGTATCCCCAAGAACATAAGCTCATCACTAAAAAATGGAACTATCAAGGAGGTGGACTAGGACCAGAAGAAAGGGGCATGCAATGTCCCATCAAAGCACATAAGTGGGAAACAAAGTCAGGTCTTGTCTTTGGCATACCCACAACTGGGGGCACCAACGAGAACGGTCACGCTTTTTCGAACATCCACCGCGACCTTGTCAAAATTGAAGACATTCCTGAGGAAGTAGAAAAGAAATCCTACGACGATATCCCAGACCAAATCTTCCTAGGAGACTCTGTTCTCCGAGAACTATCCATCCATCTCATTGACCTACCACTTGCTCATCCACAACTCATAGATTGGGACCAACCAAGTGTCATACATATTGATGAGTTTGCATCAGAAGAAGTGCTTCTAAGATTCATGGGAGCCGAAACTCCTCATAAGAAGACAAAGCCAAATTCTGCCTACATCTACAAGCTAGATTCCAAGGGGTATTTTGGAGAAAATCCCCAACCTAGTTTCGATGCACCCAAAACTGGAACTAAGGTAAATCTGGGACTAGCTAAGGTAGCGAAGAGAACCCCTCAGCAAGAAAATCCAGAGCCACAAGAAGAACATGAGGATTTAGTATTGCCTCCTCAAGATAATCGACCAGAGGTGTCTTCTATTCTAATAGAGGATACTAGAGAAGTCAACATTGGTTCTTTAGAGATCCCTAGAATTGTTCACATTGTTGCATCCCTATCACAAGACCAAGTTGACCTCCTCTTTGAGGTTTTATGAGAGAACATTGGCCGATTTGCATGGTCATATCAGGACATGCCAGGACTTGATCCAAAGCTTGTAGTTCATCATCTTGTAGTCGATCCAAAGATCAAGTCCGTCAGACAAAAGCTTAGAAAAATGCACCCCAAGGTGGCATTACTAGTCAAAGCCAAACTAGAAAGAATGTTAGCTGCTAAGGTTATCCGACCTATCGACTACTCAGAATGGATCTCCAACATGGTCACTGTCACTAAGCCTTCCGGTGACATCAGAATCTGCACTGATTTTAGAGATCTTAACAAAGCTTGTCCAAAGGATGATTTTCCCTTGCCCAACATAGATATGATTGTAGATCTTACAGCTGGACATGAAATTCTATCCCTTATGGATGGATTTTTCGGGTATAATCAGATCAAGATTGCAGAAGAGGATTAGCATAAGACTACATTCACTACCCCTTGGGGAACCTTTTGCTACACCATGATGCCTTTTGGCCTAAAGAATGCTGGGGCCACCTATCAAAGAGCTATGACAACCATTTTCCATGATCTTATCCATAGCATTTTGGAAGATTATGTGGATGATATCCTAGTCAAATCTCACACCTTCATGGATCATCTTGCTGACCTGGAGAAAGTCTTTGATAGGTTGGCCCAATATCATCTCATGCTAAATCCCAAGAAGTGTGTCTTTGGGGTCACATCTGGCAAGCTTCTAGGCTTCATAGTTTCTAAACGAGGTATAGAGATCAACCCCAAAAAGTTCAAGGCTATCTTAGACTTGCCTCCTCCCCAGACACTGCGACAACTTTGCTCTCTTCAGGGAAAACTTCAATCTATCCGATGCTTCATCTCCCAAATTGTAGATAAGTGTACACCATTTTCACACTTGCTAAAGAAGAATGAGAACTTCAAGAGGGATCTTTTGTGTCAATGCAACTTCGATCAACTCAAGCAGTACCTCGCCAATCCCCTATCTTGGTTCCACCAGTTCCTGCTCGTCCCTTGATCTTGTATAAATCAGCAACACCTACTGCTCTAGGGGCACTTCTAGCACAACATGATGATTATAGTAGAGAGAGATCCATCTACTATATCAGTAGAACCCTAGTTGGTTATGAATTCAATTACAATCCTATGGAAAAAGCTTGTTTGGCAGTTGTTTTCTCAACTCAAAAGCTTCGCCACTACATGCTAAGTCATACCATCCAACTAGTCTCTAGGATTGATCTTCTCAAGTATATGCTCTCTAGAACAGCACTCACAGGTCGGCTAGCAAAGTGGGTTATGCTACTAAGTCATTTTGACATCCAGTATGTGGAAAGGAAGGCAATCAAAGGGCAAGCTATAGCAGATCACCTAGCTAATGCACCTCTAGTAGATGCATATCCTTTGCTCACAGAATTCCCAGATGAGCATATCTGCTTAAATGAAGAAAAACCCCCATGGAAGCTTTATTTTGATGGCTCATACACATCTCATGGATCAGGGGTAGGAATATTATTAGTTACACCTCAGGGAGATTATATTCCAAAAGCCTTCAAGCTACAATTCCCTAGCACCAACAGTATTGCAGAATATGAAGCTCTTGTAGTAGGATTAAAGATCACTGCAGAATGGAATATCACTGAGTTAGAAATCTTTGGCGATTCCCAGCTCATCATCAAACAAGTCTTAAATGAATATCAAACCAAAGATGAAAAGCTATTACCCTACAAAGAGCTAGTTGATCAGCTGACCCAATATTTTACAAAGCTTCAGTTTACACAAGTGCCACGAATGCAAAATAAAGTAGCAGACGCCATGGCCACTATCAACTTGCTCTTGGAAATTCCCCAAGAAGCTATGCAGTATGAATTTTTAGTTGACTAGCTCCTCACACCCGCTTATGTGAATGAGGATTTAAACCGTGTTTGTATCTTGGTTGGTCCCCAATCCCCTTGGTACCATAAAATTCACGCTTACCTTAACAATGGTATCATATCCCCTCACCTCACATGCACCCAACACCAGAACCTTATTCAAAAATCATCCCGCTATGTTATTATAGCCAATACCCTATATCGTCGGGGTTATCACGATACTCTCTCTCGATGTTTAGATGAAAATGAGGCCGCAATGGCATTAAAAGAAGTACATTCCAGACTTTGTGGTGCCCACACGAGTGGTATTGTCCTAGCACAAAAAATCCTTAGAGCAAGCTACTATTGGCCTACCATTGAAGAAGACTCATGTGACTTTGTCAGAAAGTGTCTCCCATGTCAGCAGCATGCAAATCTTGTGCACGCTCCAGCACAGGATCTACAGCCTATTGCACCACCTTGGCCTTTCGCTTGTTGGGGCCTTGATCTAGTTGGAACTATCACACCTCTCTCATCTTATGGACATAAATGGATAATAATAGCTATAGACTATTTCACTAAATGGGTGGAAGCAGTCTCCCTAGTCTCAGCTACAGGAGTTCAGGTCTCCAAGTTCATCTTGTACCACATTGTTTTCCGCTTTGGCATCCCATCCACCATCTTCACTGACCACGGAGGTAACTTTGAAAATCTCAACATGGAAAAATTATGGACTTCCCTCCGCATCCATCACCACTTTTCTAGCCCATATTTCCCACAAGGTAACGGCTAGGCAGAGGCAACTAACAAAACCCTCTACAAAATCCTAAAGAAAGTTGTCAATAATTCCGGCCACGATTGGTACCTACAAATAAATCCATCCCTATGGGCCTATCGAACTTCCTTCCATACATCCATAGGAACAACTCCATACTCCCTAGTCTATGGTGCCGAAGTGGTATTACCTATAGAAGTTGAACTTCCCTCACTACGCATATCTTTGCGAGGAGAAATCTCAGATAAAGAATATAGAGTAGCTCGGCTCACCCAGCTAGATCTCTTAGATGAGAAGAGACAACAAGCCTATGACCATCTAATAGTCTACCAAACTCGTCTCAAAAGGAATTTCAACAAGAAGGTGCTCCCACGACACTTTTAGCCAGGTGACATGGTCCTCAAAGAAAATATGAAGGTCCAAGGAGATCGAGAAAAGAAAGGCAAGTTTGAACCTACATGGCTTGTTCCCTATGTGGTTACCGCCTCCTTTGGCTCCTAAGCCTATCAGTTATCTACACCAGAAGGAGAACTCTTGAATAATCCCACTAACATCATTCATCTCAAGAAGTTCTATGATTGAAGATCCTTGGTACACCCAGCTTTTGAAAAATACAAAAAAATGGTAAAGAGAAATAAGAATCCAATGGTGAAAACTTGGCAATTCAAGCACCTTGGATAGGTACCTTAGTGAAAACTTGGTAATTTAGGCACCTTGTGTACTAAAGACTAATCCATTATCTATCACTATCCTATCCCTCATCCATCCACCTACCATCCCGTAAAACACCTGCTTGTTCCCTTGGTGTTCCAATCAAATATCCAAAATCTGATAGAGCTTGTAAATACCTCCTGTACAGTTTGTAAATCTTGTACCAAAGCTTGTATTTTACCTTGTAAATCTTGTATCATACCTTGTATATCCAAATCTTGTCCAAAGCTTGTACCATGCTCTAGCTTATAGATAATGTTGTATCCTAGCTTGTATCTGATCACATGCACACAAAGAATCCTATTTTCCTTAAGCTTTTCACAAACCATCTACCTATCCACCTATCAACTATTATAGACATCCCATCCTTCACAAACATTTCCATCTCACAAGAAACAAAACATGAACAAACTTGTACATTTGTAACATATGTTGGTCCATCAGCTTGTACATCCTCTTTAGCTTAATATCATTGTATCTATCTGGCTTTCGTGTTAGTTCATCCTTGGTCAACATCTTGCACAGATCGCACACCTTGGTTAGCCATTCCAATGCATCCTTTAGCTAGATCTCTTGTCACCAAAGTGTTATCCTTCTTAGTTCAGCTTGCCAGACGCATCACTCATCCCGATCCACCAGCTTAGGTGCTCTCCGATAGGTCCTTGCAGGATATAGCTTTCCTCATGTCTGATCTTGGTCTGTTAGTACCTCGTCCTACCCATCTCGTTGGCAAACGGTTCTCTTTTGGATTTTCAATTTCTTTTGATTTAGAATCTTCCCTTTTGGGTCTTGAAGTATCTTTTCCAAGAAATCTCCTTGTTCCCTCCTCAAGGTTGCCACGATCTTCCATATCATGGTATGTTGCGAATGGGGCAATCAGAGTGTAAGGTCTTGATCAGGTCTTTTGCTTGTTTTTCTTTTTTGCTTGCGGGTTACCTAGTGTCGTTTCCACGCTGCTTCCTTTGGGATTCATGTGTGATACTGGGGCAATCCTTGCGTGTTTGTTTCGAGTCAGTTCGTCAGTCCTTTGGACAGTTGGTGAAAAGGCCTTGATGTTCTTGGTAACCTTGGCAATTAACCAACAATCCTATAGCAAATCTATTGCTCAACTACATGGTGGTACTTCTCTTTGAAGTATCCCCCTGCTCAAAAAGCTTCGATGGATTCCCTTCATCTCCATTATCCCCCATCCATATCCTACATCTGTCGCTCCTACCCTAGCTTATGCATCAGCATCTCTTTGAATCACTCCTCACGCTTAGCTTTAGGGATCCACAATCCTAGTCTTAGGGATGCACCAATCAAATCAATCCACCAAGCCTCATCTTTCGAGATCCACAATCCTAGTCCTAGGGATCTCCGAAACCCATCTTCCGCCAATCTGACTCTTTGAAATCCTATTGCATCAGCTTTATCTTTCTATCATCCATCTCCCTACCACAGATTCCTTTTATAGCGCTCTGCTCCTCCATTCACCACCCCCAATCCTGGAAAGTCTTAAGCTTGCTTTACTATTGTGTCTCTGATTTCCCTTTATCATTCTCCCGTAGTGAGAGTTTGAGCTAATTCAGCCCCTTCTCTTCACCAACCTGCATCTCAGCTCGTCTCAATTTCTTGTACTTTTCAAGAAGTCGTCGAGCCTCATTTCTCTCCCCGCCGCCTTCTTGAGGGGGCACCATCTAAGTCTAGTCTCTCCTCTTCTTATACGAGACTGGGGCAACCTTATTGCTAAAACATCTTCTTTGTGTCGTCTTCATTCGAACTTCTTTGAAATAGTGTGGTCTCAACACTATGTCAAAGAGGGGCAAAATGTAGACACCTAAATTTGATTACACTGCTTTGGTAATCTTAATTTAGCCATCTCTATAGGCATCATTAATTAAATTCTTATTTAATTAATCCTTTGCCATCCCTAGTTGATTAATTTAATTAATCATCTAAGTCCTAATTGATAAATCAAATAATCTATTATTTATCAATTAAATCCTTTTCTCCTATCTAATTCCAAAAAATCCCCATTTATTAAATAAATCTATTTGATAAATGAAATCTTCAAATTCAAAAACCCCTAACCTATCTCTAATCCTCCATTTAGCCTAATCCACCCCATCCACCCATACTAACCAAGCTTAGCCACTAACTCACCCACCCTCATTAATGCCATCCACTTGCACATCTCTAACATTCCTAATCTAATCCTAAACCCAAGCCTAATCCACTCCCTAATGTTGTCACATTCCATAAACAAGTTTAAGGCTTTCTTAAACCAAATCAAAGTCTCCCCTCAAAAATCCCAACCACCAAGTCATGAGTGCTCTTACAAACCATAAAAGACTCTTACAAGCCCACTCATGACTCTTACATCCATCTTCCACACTCTTCCCTCTTCCACACTCATTCCTCTTACATCTCTCTTACATACTCAACCCCACTCATCATTCCTTTAACCAACCCTTTACCCTACCCTCTCACACTCATCCTCCTTGTGACAAGTGTCACCTTCCCATTGGTGCTAAACAAGCACAATCCATGTGCTCCCCTTTGAGTGCATCTTAGCCCTCCTTAAGCCTTCATCCATCCTTGCATCTAAGCCCTCCATCCCTCTACCCCTTAGCCTATAAATTGAATCCCATCCCAAGCCATTTCATCAACATTCTTGGAGCTAAAGTTACCATGCCCTTTTGAGAACCAAAAGCCATACCCATACCCTTATAATGCCAAATTGAGAGCTCACAAAGCTACCAATTTGCTATTATCCATCTCCATCATTGAAGCGACTTTGAGCATTTGAGCATACATCCCCAATCCACATCAAAG
The DNA here is from genome assembly GCA_028749045.1 of Cupressus sempervirens. Classification (NCBI taxonomy): domain Eukaryota; kingdom Viridiplantae; phylum Streptophyta; class Pinopsida; order Cupressales; family Cupressaceae; genus Cupressus; species Cupressus sempervirens. Next base: position 53,946,452 of record CM053791.1, read on the forward strand.
GACACATCTAAAAAATCAAGGAAGCATGGAGTGTTTTTTTTTTTGGGTTTACATTCCTTAATTGTTTTCCTTTGTCTAATCTCATATGTGAATATAGTTTTAGTTTGTGAATGTTTTCTTTAATATTAATGTTCCTTGCACACTAAGATTCTTGTTCTACAGAACCATATTAGCATCCTTGGTTTTTCCCCTAAAGATGTGGTTGTTTCTTCCTTTCCATAAAGACCAACTCCCATATATCAGTGCTTTCCACCAAAGCTCTTTAGTGAAAGGATGATTGGACGGGGGAGTCTAGATATATGTCATGAACTTAGGGGAAGCTTACTAGCACCATTGGAGTTTGAAAAGAGTCAAAATCTATTGTCTAAGATCCCAAGAAAAGAGATTGGAGAAAAGGATGTGAAAATTAGATCATTCATCATCATTTTCACATAAGGGACATTTCTTAACCAACTCAATCCCTCTATTTTGAAAATTATCCTGAGTAAGAATCTTTAGATATGGAAAATTATTTTCTAGAAAAAAATGATTTTGGCAAGGACATTGAGAGACCATATCCTAGTTCAATTAAAATATTAAGCTATTTAGGGGTTAATAACTCAAATATTGACTTAACTAATTAAGCACCCAAGGAAGTTTTATTCCAAATTAAAGAATGTAGTTGATAATTTCTATAGAAATTGGGAGATTAATAGTTTTGAATCAACTAGGAAACAATCTCTTTTAGGCCTTTTAAAATTTAATTGTTCTCAATTTTCTACTTTTAGGGAGTAACAAAGATGTTCAAATAGTCATTAGTGTTTCTACCTAGATGCATTGCCAACACTTATTTGAGAGTAGGAAAACATAGATGGTATTCTAATGGAGGTTGACTTAACCTAGGATCCTTCCCAAAATCAACATCATGTCCATTTCCCACATTCCATAAACTACCTTGTAGTAATAGATGGGCCATTTTTTGAAGAATTTTTCAAATAGTCAAACCCATTAGGAGTTGAGTTTTTAGGAGGAAGCTATATTTGTTATGTAAATATTTTTCCCTCATAATACCAACCCACTAAGCTTTAGAGTCTGTAGTATTCTAGTTCACCGTAGAGAGAAGAGAAATGTTACAAAGGAAATTATCCCTCACATATAGACCCTCCTAATCTTTGGGAGAGAACACTATATTACAATTTACATGAGAAAAAATGTCTCTTCTCCTCAACTCCATCACATAAGAACCTCATTTCAATAAAATCCATCTTCTTGGTTCAAGAAATGGGCATATGAAATATGGAGATAATATATATGGAAGTATTTTGGATAACAATAATAAGGATTTGAAGATTTTTAGCATTACTTAATATAGTTCCTTTCTAGGCTTCCAACTTCAATTGAACTCTCTCTAGTAAGTAGGACTCAATAAGGAAAGTATTATGTTACAAATATTCATCAAGGTGTTGATGAAAAATAGAGAACATTTTTTGAGATTAAGAAACCAAAGAAAAATTGCTAAGAAGGGATTTCCAACAATTGGCTACAATATTAGTTTCTTTCCCATAAGATAGAGTATCATCTATAATACCTATGCTAGTGGTGGAGGATGTAGTGCCTCTCATATTTGGAGTTTGTACCTTGTTGTTATTATGATTTGAGAGATACTTGATACTCTCATTATTTTTACTTTGAGATGACTTGATGGTCTGATCTTATACTTTGATTTTAGTACCATAGATGTTTTACTACTATGTTGTTTAGTTTATCATATTTGCAAGTCAATGCCATTTCGAGATGACACTAGGTCTATGATGATACCTTCTTGTCTGGTATTTGGACATATTTATGATTATGTTATGTGATGGATTTTATGTTATGGTTATTTACTTTATTCTGGTCTCTTTATGCTTCATGTGAACGTGAGTGATGTAAATGGATTATTTGGGTATAATTGAATAAATGGTTAAATTAGTTATTTAATGCATTTATTTCTTCAACTATGTTATTATATGTAATTGCACCAGGTCATGTGTTTTAGTGTGTAGGATTTATATCCCTGGTAGTGGCACATGGAGTTAGTGATTTAGCTACTCATATTTTCCCAATGTTGTCCCGGTATGGTTGACATATCCTTATTTAATTGTTTAAATAAACCTTTTAGTGATTATTAAATCCAAAATCATTTGCATTATCTGATTAGACTAGTAAGCATATATGTGCATTTAGAGGTTAACATTGCCACCAAATTTGTTAGGGTGATTTATGTGATTTTGGGTTTTCAGGATTTAAATTTTATTGAAATTAATTTCTGCAACTTTTCCATAGATGAATTCCTATTTCTAGGAATGGCCTGTTTTCATTTAGGTTGATTTGGAGTTTAGCTAGTCTAACTAGCTATTTGCCCTAATCAATTATTCACTCAAAAAGTGAATAAGTATTGAAAAAGGGATTCATTTTCTCACTTCATACATTTGCAATAGACAATTTTTAGAGCTTTTTTGAGAATCCTTTTCTAGAGGATCATGTTTCTATTCATTGTAAGAGCTGTGAACATAAGATCTTCACAAGGTTAGTCTTGTTGGTTCTAGGTCGGAGAGACCTTTCTTTTCCGTTACTTTCTGTATTATTTGCAAGTTATTTATTTTATCAAGTTGATTTCAGTTTCTACCACTTTTCTTGTTAGGTAGGGCTCTCCCATTTTCTTGTTTCAGCTTCTATTTCTAGTAGTAGTTTGTTAGGAGGCTGAGAACTAGTGTTCCCCTCCAATTCTGTTTACTGGTTCTACTTGGTTGGTCAACTATGAACATTTTCCCTATTTTTGGGATAGCGGTTTGGGGTTTCATGCCATTATGCTGGCCATTTTTGCATACCATTTTTTAACCCAAATTTTATTGGATTTATGGGGTTTCAATTGGGTTTTAATTTCTAAGCTTTCTAGTTTTTGGGGTTTCTACCTCATTCTATAGGCTGCCATGTTTTCTTGGGTTTTCTTGGCATGATGTTGGTTGTGGACCTGGATCATCCATTTAGACATCAGTCAGACCATTGTTGCACTTTTATGTTGCATTTGGATGAATGTTGCATCTTTACTCCCAAGTTTATTTTTGGTTGAGTATATTTTTATGCATTGTGTTCTCATTTAGTCCTTGTGTTATGATCTTCATTATGGTGGTGCACCATACACAAGTACGTGTGCATACATTTTTCGAGCGACTTGCAATTCCCAATCTTCCATGGTATTTCCAAAATTTATGATCATTGGAGTTGGGTTGGGAATATGCATGGCTATGGGCACTCATTGTTGGATGAGCATGGGTAGGGTAGTGTAGCATATGGAGGGGCTTCTATCTTGCAACATAGTAACTACTCCCATGGGTTGGCAAAGGAAGTTTAAGTAACTGATGACTACATAAAAATATTGGGTGGTAATAAAACTAAGATAATAAAAGGATTCAGGATGTGCTCCATCCATTGGGAAGTGTAAGCTTCCAACACTAGCTTGGTCTTGTTGATGCCAAGTGACTCTCCATGATGTCATCCCCTACTTAGAATTCCATTGAGTGTCTAACTAGGACTTCTAGTTTTTGCATTATCTATGATCTTGTTTTTAGTCATGATATTGTTTGGCATGAGTGTTAGCCATGGACATTTTCTTTCTATGTTTTTGGTTGGATCATTATCTCCATCAACATGATGGGAGAGGACCTATGGGTTCGACATGGTTGGGAGGCATAGCTACCTACACCACTATTGTGGACTAGTGTACAGAGACGATCTATTGTTCCCATATGACTATTGCAGGATGTTTTCACTTGGTACTTCAGGATTTGAAGTCTATAATCTTTTGATTTATGCTTTCATTAGTATTCTTGTATATCGTGTTTAGATGATCCTAGTGTTGACGCATTTCCTTCTTATGATGTTTAGTATATATTAGATGTTGAGTTTGATGTGTAGGATTATCTTATGTTTTACTTCTAGCATGTTATATTTTCTTACTCTTATGTTGTAGCATGTCTTAGCAATGGCCTCCTCATAAGATAGCACCGACGATCTAACCGATGGTTTGGGATGTTATGCGCAGGGGATGGCTAGGACCCACGATGGTCTTATGATGCTATTATCGTTGGGAGGAACCGTGTGCTTAGTTTGGTTATTTTGTACATTGTGATATTATTTCATTTTATTTCAATTCTACCTTTTTTACTTTCCCTTCATTGCTATGATAGATGGTTAGATTAGCTTTTTTCTTTCAGTTATTCATTGAAGTGTCTTTTGCTTGATATGTGGATCTAGTACTCCTTGGTGTGGAGGAATACATTTCTTAGTTTTCTTCCCTTAACATTTTCTACTTTTATATTTTGGATTCTCATGTGAAATTATAGTTTCTTATGCAATAATTCAAGTTCTCATGTGGTGTGTTGTGTCTTCCCGTGTGGCTTCTGGCACTTTCTCGTGTGAACCCCAACACTAGTTTTGGGTGTCTTGGCTATTGGCCCAAGTACATTCTTGCATCATTTGGTTCACATCCTCACATGGAAGGTATGTTCTCATGTGGCATGTTGTGCATCCTTGTGTGAGATTTTTTTTTGCCATTGGTCTTTGCATGAGAAATAGGAAGCATCTCCACTAGTTTTTAGGGATCAATTTTTGGTTGTTCTAGTACCCTTTGAGTTTATGTAATTTTCCATGCTTTGATAGATCTTAGATTTTTTTTCTGTTGTCATTTTGGGTTTTTGTTTCGTGTTTGTGTGTGTGTCAGTTTAGGTAGTAGAGTTTGGAGATTCATTGGTTGCCGAGGTGGTGGTTAAGTCTTCCATTGTGATCTTTGTGATCCGTGTATGATATTGTCATGTGAACTCATACTTGTTCAAAACAAAAAATTTCTTGGCTTGTGTTTCATCGTTATTCCAAGGATCTCCAGGCGGGGCATTACATCTAGTATTAGAGCCCATGTTACAACATTGGGATCTCTGTGTTATGCTTCCATTATGTTTGTGTTTCTATTGTGTATTGCTATTATATGTTTTATATTATGATATCTTGTTTGTTCTTGGTTGCATCTCTTATGTTTGTGACAAATGTTCTGACTTTATCTTGTCACTTCCATAGTGATGCCTCTTGTATGTAGGTCTGGTCATTGGGGTGGTAACCAATATGTTGTTCAAGAGGAAGAACACCATGAGGAGGATTAATAGGATGGTAGGGAAAAATAGGGTAACAATAATTAGAATGGCATGGAGGCATTGATGTTAGTGCTACATGAGATTCTTGCTCAATTGGGCTCTTCTATTGAGGAGTGCCAATAGGATCATAATCAGGAAGAGGGATCTCATCATGGAGAATCCCATCAATCAGAGTATAGAGCGGAGGAGTGTGAATAGGAATGTTTTTGAACACCACCTGGTGGTAGAAGGCACCAATGGAGAGGCCATAGTCATTATGACAATAATGATTTCACTTAGATTGAAATGATGTGGGAAAGTTTAAGAGGTCCAAAACACCATTATTTGATGGTTAGGGGATAGGACATAAGGCTGAGACCTAGTTACTTGGTATGGGACATTTTTTCTCCTTACCACCTTATGGGAGCAATGTAAAGGCCCATTATGCTATCATGTAGCTAAGAGAACATGGTTCCATTTGGTGGGATATAGATAGCGATAGGCTTCATATCAATGTGGCAGATCTCGCTTGGGAGATCTTCAAGGAAAGGTTTAAGGAGAAATTCCTATTGCCACAATACTATGAGGCTCACATTGATGAATTTCATGAGCTTAGGCAAGGCTTTATGATAGTATATTTGTATGAGAAGAAATTCCTTAGGTTGAGATAATACTTGACCTATAAGCATGATGAGGCACTCACCACTCAATACTTTTTTAGGGGTCTTAGGGACTTTATCATTAGGGATGTCAATGCTCATCAGCCAAGGACACTTGCACTTTCCATAGAGAAGGAAAGGATCATAGAGATAAATGTGGCTAGGGGATTCAATGGAAAATTTGATTCTCAAAACCAAGTGCACAACCTTCAGGCCCAGATGCACAGTATTCTCAGTCCTTAGGGAAGGGTCATACCCAGTAAAGACCCACTTAAGTTGGGTCTCATCATAAGTTTCAGCATGGATCATGGGCCAAAGGTGGATAGAATTCTAGTACCTCAAGTAAGAAGGGAGATAACCAAATTCGAGGATAGAAATCTTAGTAGGATCGTCCTCCTTAAAATGTTTAGCAAAACTCTTGCAGGGGTAGTGCACCTTATCCTAGTGCTACTCAGGGTGGTCATGGAATAGGTTCCAGCTTCAAAGGAAACTATTATTCTTGTGGCCATCCTAGCCATAAATGTTTTGAGTGTTCTATCAAACCATTTACAAGACCTTGTAAGGGTGCAGCTAGATTGGAGCCAATAGTGGGAGATGCTAATAGTAATCATTAAGTCTTTGTGGTGGTTGACAATCACCAAGCTGAGCATCAAGGTATAGTAGTTGAGGCTATAGGTACGTTTCTTGGTATTTCAACTTCAGTTTTATTTGATTTTGGTACTTTAGACTCTTTCATTTCACCATCTCTTGTTTAGCGATGTGGGATAGTGGCAATACATCAGGTTGATAGGTGGCAAGTTGAGTAAGCCACATGTTCCAAAGTGTTTGTAAACTCACTGGTAAAAGGTTGTATTTTGAATCTGGGAACCTTCACCACCATAATGGATCTTTGTATCCTACCTTTGAGATCATATGACATTGTGTTGGGCATGGATTGGTTACCCACCCATCAAGAAAATATAGATTGTTCTTGTAAGATAGTATAGTGTGTTGATGACACAAGTAGGTAGGTGGAACTTTTGGGAATCCTGATGCCAATCTCACTTTGGATGATCTCAGCTAATCAGATGAAGTAGAGTGTGTAGAAGGGTTGTTAGTTGTTTCTTATTTCTATTAGTGATCTCGAGGAAGTCGAGAGTCATTTGGTGACACTTGATGATCACCCACTCTTTTGTGAGTATGTAAACATGTTTTTTGATGAGATACCCAATATGTCACCTTAGCATGACATTGATTTTTAGATCGATCTTGTACCAAGAGTCGAGCCAATTTCATGACAACATGACTACTTAGGAGTTGAGTGAGCTTAGTTTGCAGTTGGAGGAATTATTCGCCAAGGGCCATATTCATCATAGTGTATCCCTGTGGGGTGTACTAGTCATCTTCATAAAGATGAAGGATGGATCTTTATAGTTGTGCATTGACTATCGACAATTGAATCAGGTGACAATGAAGAAATGATATCCTTTTCCAAGGATAGATGACTTGTTCGATCAAATGAAGGGAGAATGAGTGTCTTCAAAGTTATTTGAAGTTGGGATACTATCAACTTCATATCTAGGAGGCTAACATTCATCGAACAACTTTTTGTACATGGTATGGGCATTATGAGCTCATGGTTGTACCCTTTGGGTTAACCAATGTGCCATCAGTGTTTATGAGTTTGATGAATGAAGTATTTCACACTTACCTCAATAAGTGTTTCATTGTATTCTTGGATGACATATTGATCTATTTAAAGACTATTGAGGAGTATGAAGTCCATTTACATCAAGTATTGCAGTGCTTGACAGACCATTAGTTGTATGGAAACTTGAGTAAATGTGGGTTCTTCCAATTAGAGATGAAGTATTTGGGACACATCATCACTGGTGATGGTATTGCAGTGGATCCAGAGAAAATTTGTGCTATCATTGATTGGCCAATACCCACTAATGAAATGTGTAGAAATGGTTGAAGTTTAAGATTATAATTTTTAATAATTATTTGGAATAAGAAATATCATATTTTACTAATTTCTATAGATAAATTTTTAGTTGCTAAAAACCAATGAAAATTAGGGGTTTATTTCCCACCACAAAAGTATATGGAAATAAACTTATTTCTATTTGAACTTAGACAATATTATTGATAACACATTTAGCTAGAACAATCAAAAATAAAAATTAAATTTAGACCTATATTTTTGATTTTATAGTGATTCAAATTTCAACTCACCTGAAATTGATAGTTTTCATCTCCCACCACAATTTTCAAAACAAAACTATTCTAACCAGAAGAAAAATTATACATTCTGAAAGAGACTCTCTCCTCTAGAATGTCATATAATTTTTAATTTTTTTGATATGATTTAATATTTGTTTGTTTCTCAAAATCGATATCTTTTCAAGTGTTAAAATACGTGTTTGTACAATTTTTTAATTACAATATACTATATCTAATTAAAACACTATAAACTCTATATGAAAATATTCTTGACTTTGAGCTCTATAAAATGGTATTTATATTTTAGTAAAAAAAATATCATAAAAAATATTAAGTTATTGAAACACCAATTTTTTGAAATAATTTTATTTCTTTAGTAATTGGATACAAACTAGTATTAAACATGCATTTAATAGACATTTTCAATTGGAAAAGTGTGAGACCATTTATAACTTAGCTAGGATAAATTTATTTAGATCATATGTTTGAGAAAAATTGATTTTTGGATAAAAATACTCAAATTTAGTCGTTTTGATAAGTCAGCTTAAAAGGTGACACAACTTTGTACTTTTACCTCTCGGTGTTAAGAAGATGCATGCTCATCTTTAAAAACTATACTTTTGGGTAGGGATGAGATGTGATGCTACTAATTTTTTTTCTCAATGTCTCAAGTGTTAGAGAGTGAAGGCAGAGTATCAGCATCCAATAGTTCTTTTGCAACCGCATACCTTTGCAGAGTGGAAGTGTGATATGATATGTATTGATTTTATCATAGGGTTGCCTATGTCATCATGAGACATGATTGTATTATGAAAACAATGGACAAGTTGTCCAAGGTAGCACATTTTTCACCCACGAGAGCATCCTATATAGCTTCTTTTGTAGTACATGTTTTCTTGGAAGATATTGTTCGTTTGCATGGGATCCCTTGTCAAATTATTTCAGATAGAGATCCAGTGTTTACTTCTACACTATGGACATCTCTCCAACATTCTTTGGGCATACAACTCAATTTTAGTTTGGGTTATCACCTAGAGACCTATGGTTAGACTATGAGAGTGAATCAGGCTCTAGAGGATACACTTTGCATGTACGTGATGTACAAGCAGGTGAAGTGGGAGGACTATCTACACCCTGTTGAGTTTGCATACAAAAATGGATATCATAGGTCTCTTGACATCTCATCTTCTTATTCCTTGTATGGTAAACCGTGTCGTACCACTTTGAGTTAGGATCATTTAGAGGATAGAGTTCTTTTGGGTCTAGAGATGCTTTAGGATATGGAGCAGTAGGTTGTTCATATTAGAAAGCATTTGGTTATGCTCAGGATAGGTAGAAGAAGTATGTAGATGCCCATAGGTTGGATTGTCACTTTTTTCTTGGTGACCAGGTATTTTTGAGAGCACAGATGAGAAAGATTCCCATCCATTATGGGAAAGGCTCTAAGTTGGCACCATGTTTTCTCAGACCACTTGAGATCCTCAAGAGGATTGGTCATGTTGCTTATTGATGAGTATTTCCACCTAGCCTATCATGCATCCACAATATTTTTCATGTTTCTATTTTGAGACAGTATATTTCGGATGTGATCCATGTTCTTGATTGGGATGCTTTATAGGTAGTGGACGAGCAACTTACTTTGGAGCCTATTCATATCCTACAACAATGGAGGCTGACCTTGCAAGGTTAGGAATGTATCGAATAGGTAAGGGTCAAATGGGACCCAACCAATGAGACTTTTGTGACTTGGGAAGATGCTACATATTTGATAGGATTGTACCCTTACCTTTTTGCCAGCTTGCAAGAGTATGTCTATGCTAGTGGGGGAGGATGTAGTGACTCTCGTCTTTGTAGTCTATACCTTGTTATTTTTGATTTGAGAGATACTTGATACTCTTTTTACTTGTACTTTGAGATTACCTAAAGGTCATATGTTATACTTTGATTTCAGTACCATAGATGCTTTACTAATATGTTGTTCAATTTATCATATTTGTGTGTTCATGCCATTTTGAGATGACAGTAGGTTTGTGATGATACTTGATTATCTAGTATTTGGACATATTTTTTATTATGTTATGTAATGGATTTTATACTATAGTTATTTACTTCATTTTGGTCCCTTTATGCTTTATGTGAATGTGAGTGATGTAAATAGATTATTTGAGTATAATTCAATAAATGATTAAGTTAGTTATTTAATGCATTTATTACTTCACCTAAGTTATTATATGTAATTTCACTTGATCGTGTGTTTTAGTGTGTAGGATTTACATCCCTGGTAGTAGCACATGGAGTTAGTGAATCAATTGTTTATATTTTACCAATTTCATCCCTCTATGGTTGACGTATCCTTATTTAATTGTTTAATTAAACTTTTGAGTGAATATTAAATCGGAACTCATTTGCATTATGTGATTAGAATAGTAAACATGTTTGTGCATTTAGAGGTTCGCATTGTCATGAAAGTTGTTAAGGTGATTTCTATGATTTTGAGTTTTCTGGCTTTAAATTTTATTGAATTTAATCTCTGGAAACTTTTCCATAGATGAATTCCTATTTCTAGGAATGTGCTATTTTCATTTAGGTTGGTTTAGAGTTTAGCTAGTCTAATGGTTATTTTTCCTAATAAATTATTCACTTGAAAAGTGAATAAGTATTGAAAGGGGATTTTTTTTCTCACTTCTCATGTTTACAAAAGAAAAATTTAAGAGCTTGTTTGAGAATCCTCTTATGGAGGATCACATTTCTTTTCATTGTGAGAGCTGTGAGCATGGGATCTTTGCAAGGTCAATCTCGTTGGATCCAACTCGAAGAGACCTTTTTTTGCTGTCACTTTCTATAGTATCGGTGGGTTATTTATTTTATTAGGTTTATTATAGTTTTTACTCCTTTTGTTGTTAGGTAGGGCTCTACCATTTTCTTTTTTTTTCTTCGTTTTAGCTTTTGTTTCTGGTAGCAGTTTGTTAGGAGGCTAAGAACTAGTGTTCCCCTTCATTTTTGTTTACTAGTTCTACCTAGTTGATCGGGTATGAACATTTTCCTTATTTTTAGGATGGGGGTTCGGGGTTTTGGGCCATTATGCTGGTCATTTTTGCAAATAGTGTTCGAACCCAAATTTTAATGGGTTTTTGGGGTTTTTGGTACCCAAGGAGCAATTGGGTTTTAGTTTCAAACTTTTCCAATTTTGGGGGTTTTTACCTCATTTTGCCTGCTACCATGTTTTCTCAGGTTTTCTTGGCATGATGTTGGTTGTGTATCTAGATCATCCATTTGGATACCAATTAGAACATTGTCGCACTTTTATGTTGCATTGGGATGTGTGTCACATCTTTCCTCCCAAGTGTATTTTTGCTTGAGTGTATTTTTGCATTGTGTTCTCATCCAATCCTTGTGTTATGATCTTCATAATGGTGGTGTGCCACACATGAGTATGTGCACATACATTTTTTAAGTGACTTGTGAGTCTTGATATTTCGTGGTATTTCCAGAAGTTATGATCATTGGGGTTGGATTGGGAATATGCATTCCTATGTGTACTCATCATTGGATGAGCATGGGTATGGTAGGGTAGCATACAGAGGGGCTTCTATCTCACATCCTAGTGACTGCTTCCATGGGTTAGCAGAGGAAGTTTAAGTAAGTGATAACTAAATAAAAACATTGGGTGGTAATAAAACTAAGATAATAAAAGGATTTAGAATGTGCTCCTTCCATTGAGAAGTGTGAGATGACAACACTAGCTTGGGCTTGTCGATGTTGAGTGACTCTCCATCATGTGAGCCTACTTAGTAGCCCATTGAGTATCTGACTAGGACCTATAGTTTTTACGTTTTCTATGATCTTATTTTTAGTCATCATATTATCTGGCATGAGTGTTAGCCATGGACATTTTCTCTTTGTGTGTTTGTGGTTGGATCATTATCTCCATCACCATGGTAGGAGTGGACCTATGGGTTCCATGTGTTTTGGAGGTATAGCTACCTTCATCACTACTAGGAACTAGTTTACAGAGATGATCTATTGTTCTAGTATGACCATTGCAAGATCTTTTCACTTTGTACTTTAGGTTTTGATGTATGTTATCTTGTGATTGATTCTTTCATTGGAATTCGTTTATATCATGTTTAGATGATGTTAGTGTTGACACATTTCATTACTATGATGTTTAGCATATGCTAAATGTTGAATTTGATGTGTAGGATTATCTTATCCTTTACTTCTAGCATGTTAGATTTCCTTATTCTTATATTGTAGCACATTTTAGTTGTGACATCCTCATAAGATAGCATCCATGATCTGGTCACTGGTTTGGAATGTTGCACACGGGGGATGGCTAGGATCCATGATGGTCTTATGATGCTATTACGGTTGGGAGGAACCACATGCTTAGTTTGGTTGCTCTATACATTGTGATGTTGTTTCAGCTTATTGTGATGTTGTTTTAGCACTATGATGCTACCTTCTATGCTTTCTCTTCACTTCTATGATAGATGTTTAGATTTAGGTTCCATCTTTTAGTTATTCATTCGAGTGCCTTTTCCTCAATATGTGACTTCGATACTCCCTGGTGTGGAGGAATAAATTTCCTAGTTTTCTTCCCTTAATGTTTTCTAGTTTGCTATTTTAGATTCTCATGTGAAATTGTAGTTTCTCATGTGAGAATGCAATTTCTCGCAGGGTGTGTTGGGTCTTCTCACACGACTTCTAGCAATTTCTCACATGAAATCCAACACTAGTTTTAGGTGTCTTGGTTGTTGGGCCAAGTACATTCTCATGTCATTTGGTGCACATCCTCATGTGGAAGGTATGTTCTCACATGGCTTGCTACACATCCTTGTGAGAGATTTCTGTTTGTTGTTGGTCCTCATGTGAAACATAGGGAGCATCTCAACTAGTTTTTGGGGATCAATTTTTGGTGATTCCTTAATTTTGCATGCTTCAACAAATCTTAGATTCTTTGTGTTGTTGTCATTTGGGTTTCTGTTTCCTGTTTGTGTGGGTGTTAGTTTGGGTAGTGGCATTTGGAGATTTTTTGGTTGTTGGAATGGTGGTTAATTCTTTTGTTGTGATCTTTTTGATCCATGTATTATGTTTTCATGTACACTCATGCTTGTTCAATTTTTTTTTAATCTTGGCTTGTATTTCATCCTTGTTCCAAGGATCTCTGGGCAAGGCATTATGTGGTCAGAAAGTCAAAACATGGGGTAAGGGTCCAAAAGAGCCTGAAATATGTCTAAACAAACTTCAAATATTAAATGGCATCATTTTATATTACAAAAATGCAAGGAAGAAAAAATTTATTAGGACTGTAGAAAGTTGAAAAAGTTGTCAAGTTTGCAACTTTGCAACTTTATGACAATATTTTGCAATAGGATGCAAATCATGCCATGGAAACTACATCCAACCGAGAATGAATTGGACTGGTTGGAGAATCTTTATTTAACATAATTTCAAGCATGTGGTATGGTTGGATGGTCATTTTTTCCAAAGGTGTATGCCACTATCTTGGAGAACTAATCATAGAGTTATGAAATTTTCAATATTGTGTGTGTTTTGGATCGAATGGGCATTTTTTGTAGTTTGACTAGCTAGATAGAGTAATTTTACCTTTTGGTACATAGGTTGGGGGTTTCTTGATAATTTTGGAGTGCTCTAATAAAATTCTTTCAGTCACTACCAGTTTCTGGCCATAATTGAGCAGTGCCCTGAAAATGGAGTCTAGTTTCCATTGCCACCATTCAAAATTCTTGAAACTTAGAGTAATGGAACTAGAATCAATATACTATAGTGATAAAAATGTTTAAGGAAAAAAAATGTTGTCCTTTATTTTTTCTAGCAAGCCCTAGGTGAGTTTGAATAAAGCTCTACTACGTTGCAGAGTTGGAAAGTTGATCAAACTAGCGAAGGATAAAGAATGAGTTCAATTTTTGAGTTGAGGAAGGAAGGATGAAGAGTAGAGAATCTCTCATAATGAGAATGTAGAATTACCAATCTATTTGGTAAATATTTGAAGGCAAATACCAATGACATTGTTGTGAACCCTTATACTCTCACAAACCCTAGGTGTTGAGTCCAACATTGTATGGATGTGATTAGAGGGGAAGACATAGAAAATCCTTTGAGTCTTCCAAAAGGGCATTCAAAAGTAGAATTTTTTTGGTGGGTCACTAAGGGAAATAGGAAAAAAATCCCAAAAACTATATTAGGAGGTCTAATTAAGGGCTAATAGGGCTACTGGGTGTTCTAGCACAAATATTGAAATTGCTAAGGAAGAAGAGTTTTGGGATGGATCAAAGATACCACCCAAGCCAAACTTGCCTCAATTTTGGTCACTCTACATGCTCACAATCCCACCAAGGTTAGTAGTGAAATCAAGCCTGATGAAGGTCAAGTGCCAAGGAGGGGAAGAATAGGGTGCAAAGAACACATTGGATCATTTTTCCTAGTAGATGGATACATAGTGTTGGGGAATAAACCTAAATGGTTAGGAGTGACCTTAGGGATCCTTCTAAGGTTCCTTCTAGGCTAGATGTATATTGCCAAACTCATAGCTTTTCCCATCAAGAAATCACTAGAAACAAAAAAGATGCATTAACTTCATTCAAAAAGTCAAAAAAACTCACCTTGGGTCTCTCCCTAATCTCATTTATAAGGAGGTTCATTAGACTCTTCCAAGGAGACTCCACTTTCCTACCCAAGAATTATAGAGCACATTTTTAACTTTTTATAGAATCATGAAAATATTGATTCCATAGTTCATCCTTAGGTTGGTATTTAATTGTGGTCCTTTTTTGAGATTTTATATTAATAGGTTAATTTCTAGGTTAGATTAATAAAATAGTTAACTAATTAATTGCTAGAAGTTACTCCCATATGGGATTTTTGAGTAGTTAATAACAAGAAAGAAATGCTTTATAAGATTAAAAGTTTGACAATATAAGGAATCTAATTGAATCAAGTTTAATCAGTAAAATTTTATTTTTCTTTTATTTCTTTCATTTTCTATGAGAGCTTCTCTTGTGTACTTTTACATGCGTAGTGTCAACTAGTGAAGAAAATTATAATTTATTTGCATATTTGATGTAGCTCAAACCCCTTCAATGATAACAACTTAGAACACAATAACAAAACAAATTTTTAGAATGCCAAATTCTTCATTCCATTCTTCCAACTCTAATTTGCCACTACAATGAAAGAAAACAACCCCTTATTATAAATTCAAAAATTACTATATTTGGAAGATGTTTGGTAACAACAATTTTTTTCATTTTTAGCAATATTTAGAACCCTTCCTACAAATCTTGATTTTTCCCAAGAAAAGCCCCCAAACATGGCAAGATGAATTGCTAACTAATAAATGAAATCAAGAATATGATTTTGGATTTATTACAAAAACAACTTTCTAAAAATACTAGAAAAATTACAAAAAGGAAGTTTTAGAGGTCAAGATGATATTTGAGGCTCCCAAAAAATGTCAAAATGGACACTATCATGCTAAGCTCCATTTGCAATCCAAATAAATCCTCACGCAACTGCCTATAAAATTTCAGCCAAAACCCACATCCGAGTCAAAAGTTATGACTCCTAGAAGTTGATGCATCATTCCCCCCTTCTTGAAAGAAACACAACTCTTGCAAGTGGCTATTTGTGAATTGCTGCAATTTTATTGTATACAACTATGTTACTACCCCCTTAGGTAACCATGTACTCTCTATTTTAGGTAACTCATCCTGCTATATCAGTTATTTGTTATGCTAGCCATGCCTTGTGGATTTAGTTTGCTTGTCAAGAATTTTGGCAATCTTGTCCTTCTTCTTATTGGGAAGATGATGTTGACAATCCACTTCCTAGATTTCATCTACACTAGGAACATTTCCATGTAATGTGTATAAATCATTAACATTAAAAATAGGGGAGATGTCAAGATTTGATGGTAAGCTAACCTCATAAGCTACAATTTATGATACATGTCAGTAGGAAATTGTTCATGCCTCAACTAAACCATCACTCAGTCACCAATAGCAATTATTTTTTACCTTTGAGTAGCATCTATAGCAATTTTGTACCTTGCATTACTATCTTGTAACTTTTGTTTGGCATCTTGTTGGAGTTGGTGAAGGTGTTCAGCAAAGGCAACTCCATCATCACTAATTCTCTCTCCCAAGGGAAGTAACACAAGATCTAGAACACCTCGATGGTTTCAACCATAGATAATTTGAAACAAATATTTTTTGATGGATTTGTTAACATAACTATTATAGGAAAATTTTGCTTGAGCCAATCCCAAGTCCCACTATTTAGGCTTCTCCCCCACAATGCAGTGTAATAGATTTCCCAAACTCCAATTGACTACCTCTGTTTATCCATCATTTTGAGGATGATAAACAAGTGCTACTAAACTATAAAGTTTTTCTTGATTTCCTCTAGAGAGTCCTCCAAAAATGGCTCAAGAACTTAGTGTCTCTATCAGAGGTAATGGCCTTTGGAAGTCCATGTAAACGAACAACTTTTGAGAAGAATAGATCTGCTACTCTATTGCATCACTGGTCTTTTTACAAGAAATAAAGTGGATGATTTTGGAAAATAGATCAACAGTCAAAAAATAAGAATCATTACCTCACTGAGTGTGTGAGAGATCCAATACAAAATCCATAATCAAGTCAGTCCATGGTTTGATGAGTACTGGTAAAGGCATGTATAATTCTATATTTTTTGAATGTCCTTTAGCCACTTGATAGATGTCCCTCTTTATTTGGGGCCAACAATACTTATGTTCAACCAAGTTTATTGTTTTGTCCTTGCCAAAGTGTCCAGCTACTCCACCACTATGAAATTCCCTGATAATGCTTTCCTACATAGACCCGCCTAGTATACATAGTTGTTTACCTTTAAAGTGGCAACCATCCAGCATAAAATAGTTACCTTCCATTTGATCCACCTTACAAGAAGATGAAGGCTTTAGCTATTCTAAAATTTCCCAAAAGTCATCATTAGATTCATACAAGGCCTTAATAGTATCAAAACTAGTGACCTTTGTTTTCATTGTGGTTAATAGTGTAGCACACTTAATGAAGGCATCAACAACCTGATTTTGTTTTCTAGACTTATATTTCAAAACAAAAGTATAGCCCTATAAGAAGGATACCCACTTGGCATGCCAACTATTCAACTTCTTTTGTGTGCTGAGATATTTTAGAGCAATATGATTAGTATATAGCACAAATTCATGTGGGACTTGATAGTGCCTCTAGTGTCTTAATGGTTGAAAAATTGCATAAAACTCTAGATCATAGGTAGAATAATTCTTTTACTTCATTCAATTTATCACTAAAGAAGGATACAAGCTTACTTTCTTGGCTAAGAACAATGCGTATCCCAACATGTGAAGCATCACACTCGACTTCAAAAACCTTGTCAAAAATTAAAAGTGTCAATATAGGATCTTCAATTACCTTTTTCTTCAAGAATTTAAAACTCTCTTCTGCATCTGTTACCCATGTGAATTCCCTTCCTTTGGTATAGTTTTTTATGGGTGCTACTATATTGCTGAAATTTCAAATAAAATTTCGGTAGAAAGTTGCCAACCCATGAAAACTTTACTCTTTTTATATTCTGGTATTTTAATAGTTAAATTACTAAATTCAGTAAGGTTTTAAATAAGTTTAAAATGCAAGGAAATGGGTTATTACAAGAATCCCTAAAAGAGGTTTATGCTCTTCAGGTGTTAACTGCTAGCGTAGTGTATGATGTGGTCCACTTCTTAGAGATTGTTATTTCAAGTTGTAGCATTTATTTGCATGTTACTTGTTATTGAAATTTTCAATATTACTTTACTTAGAATCTTTTTTTTTTAGTATTTTAGTACGGTCATATATATGTCAAATATTGTTTATGTTTTTTAAGCCATTTTTATTACACATGAGGATATTTGAAAAACTTACATCATTTTTTCACTATAAAATTTGATACATATAATGTAAAAAAGGTCTTATAGGATGTTGGAGACAATGGAGGTAGGAGCGAACCTATAATTTTAAGCTCTATCTTCTTACTCATAGAAGTAACTATTTGTGTCCATGTAAAGTTAGGGATTGATAGATTTGTCCCTAAAGAGAAGAGAGGACTTGACCTACTTGTGTCCTAGAAGAGAAGAGGAGGTTTGGAAACATGTTTTCCCTTCCATAGAGTGAGGAGGGAAGTATTTGAGGATGTTTTGTCAAGAACTTGAGGACATGTTAGAAATACTCAGTGGAGATGCAAATTTTCAGAGGAAAGACACCTCATGTGTAGACATATTGGTGATGATTATTTTTACAACACTTGAGGAGACACTAGACACACTCATAGGATATGTGGACTTTAAGATGAAAGACATCTCATGTAAAATACTTGTGGGGGATTTAGACACAATCAAAGGAGATGTGGAGTTTAAGAGGAAATGTGTCTCATTGTGTAGGGAAGGTGGTGACACTCATATTATGAAGAAAAATTTAGTTTTTTTTGTCAAGGGATTCATTGATGTGATTAGTTCAGTGTTTCTTTAGTGAGCGAGGATGATTGGTGAAGGGGCTTAATCAAAGTCTCTTGAGGGTTGGCTTAAAATCCTTCTAACTTGCTCTCTTAATCCAATTAATGTAATAAGGGGAAGAATTTTGGAGTTTTTACATTAAGAGGTTAGCTTCTAGGTTAGGTTAAATAAAATAATTAGTTTTTGGAAGTTATTACCAAAAGGGATTTTTTTGTAGTTAATAATAGGAAATAAAAACTTTACAAGAACCTGCATTAGGCATTATAAGGCATCCAATCAAATCAAATATAATAAAATATCATCTCTTTCATTTCTTTAGCATTATTTTATCTAGTTGAACCTTAGTGGTTTCAACAAATTTTATTCATCTTCTAGTGTTCAATTTTCCTTTCTAGTTCGGTTTTTGGGATTTTGTTCTCTTCCTTGGTGTAAGGAGAGTAAGTGATATTGTTACAAGTATAGGAGGAGATTTCTCATCTCAAAAATAAAGGAAAGTTCCTACCTTTAGGTTTGGAAGGGATGAAGGTAAACATTATTACAAAATTATGATTTTTGAGGATAAATTTTGTTTTTCTAAACATGTAACATCTTTTGAAAAATGGAGGGATTTAATAAGATGAAATTATAAATAGTAGTTTGGATCACACAATTGTCTCTTTTTGTCTTTTCAAATGACTATATCATTAAATGAAAGAGACAAAGATTAAATAAAGGTCATTAAGAAAGAAGATCTAAATTTTGGATTCTACAATGGAGGATGAAGGTTGAAATGTTGATGATGTTTAGTAGGACCTATGGGCTATAGTGGAGAAAAACTCAATGGTACACTACCTTAATAATACTATGTATTCCCTAGAAAATGTAAAATGGTACTAGTCTCGATTGGAGGAGAAAATTACTAATCATAAGGAGGTTCTTCAAATGGCCATGAACTAGATCCATAAGATTATAAAGAAAACACTAGAAAATGTAAATAAGATGGCCAATACCCTTGACAAAGAGCACCAAGAAAATTAGATTGTAGAGATAGATCAACATAAAGGTTTAGAAGTATCTATGCCTAGTAGGAGGAAAAGAGCTAACCTCAAAAGGAAAGGAAATAATTCCCTTATGGAGCTTAAGTGCCTAATGAAATTTACTTAGGATATGATCAACTTGGAGGCACAACAACCTTAAGTTCTTAAGAAGCTAGATTAATCTTTTGTATTTATTTTTTTCTTTCCAATTCTTGATGCCTTTTCTTTGGTCTTTTTGTTGGATCTTAGCTACCTTTTATTTTATTTTCTTTTGGGTAGTTATTTTTGGTTATGTTATTTAATACTCTGTATTTCTTGTATGGTGTAAACTAATATATCTCTACATATATTTTATTAAATGTTTATGGGTCTCTTCCAAAAATATTTGTATCATACTCCAAAATTAGAACTAGCAAGTGTATTATTCCTCTTAAACTTATTATAAAAAATTATATTAAAAAAGCCATTAAATTTTAAGAATAGGGGTTTAAAAAAGAGGAGGTATTCCTTTATTTTATTTTAGTTTATTTTCTTTGAGTAAGATTATTCTATATAATATAGATTTTTAAAAAATTTCATGTCAAAATTGATAGATGTAATGTTATTTTATTAACTAGAAGCACCATGTCAAAGACCTTTATAGATAAAAATACATGTAATGTATGTATGTCTATTATTAAAACTATATCTTAAGATCCCATTATTAGTTCTTCGCCAAGGTGGATAGAAATTTGCAACATACCCCCTTCATGTGTTATTTAGTTTACCACAATAATTCCAAATATTGGAGAAGTTATGTTGGTTAAAAAGAGATTAATTCCCCTTTCCTCATATAAATGTTAGAATGTTGATTTCATATATCCATCTATAGCTTATCTCAGTTCCCTTGATTTGTAATGCTATGAGTAAATACATTCTATAAAATAAATGATCTTTTAAATCCTAACTCTGATTTCCTATGTAAGAAATATGTGAAAATGAAAATGATAAACCCTAATAAAAAGAGTAAAAAAAAAAAAGATTTGAGACATGCAATACTACTAAATTGGATTCTACAATATACAAAACATAAAACTAGTCCGCTTTATTTGTTTATTTGTTGATTAACCTATATTTGTGAACAATATTTATTATGAAGTTGCCAAAGCTATTAGAAAATTTGATTTATTTTATGTCTCTAAAAAGCTCCATAGATGATCTGATGAGAAATATGAAGTTTAGGTGTGAATCTTCCACCTACTATCAAAAGACTATGTGCACATGACTATCTCCCACCTTGAACCCATTTTCACTTTTTTTTTTGAAGGATTATTTATTAAAACATAAAGCATGGGGAATTATATACGATAAGATATCTCTATAAAATCTATAAATGACTTCTATATCCTCTCGTGCAAAAGATTAAAGATGTGGGAACTTATCCTGAGTTGTCTTTGGATTATATTTGGCATGATTCTTTTTCTTTTTCTTTTAATCATTGCAAAGGTAGAGATGACTCTGCCATTATTTTAAGTAGACAACTAGCTAGTTGTAGTCTTGATGTTCAAGATCTTCATAGATTATTTTTCCTATATAATGTAAATTTTCATATTTTACTGTATTTATACACTTTCTTTTAAAACATTAGATAGCAGCCAAATAGATGGGTGGTTGGCTATGAAGTACAAACAAGGTTTTAGGAAAGCCAGAGGTTACCTCCCAGTCAACTAACCGATACCAATTTTAAACTTCCAAAAATACATAATGTCCATAACTGAATT
Source organism: Cupressus sempervirens (assembly GCA_028749045.1). Lineage (NCBI taxonomy): Eukaryota > Viridiplantae > Streptophyta > Pinopsida > Cupressales > Cupressaceae > Cupressus > Cupressus sempervirens. The sequence continues at coordinate 53,967,767 of CM053791.1, forward strand.
AATAGTACAATTAATACTTAAACTAATATGTAGAAAATACTGAGAAATAAACCAACAAAACTCAAATACATCACTACTATTAGTTCTAATAAACAATAAAAACATTAAAAATAACATCCTATAGGGTACTGAGTCCATAGTCATGAGCAACATAAAAATTTAAAAAAATACTAGACCCAGGTCTAGCTACCCTCCTTCAATCCATAATCATCTTCCTTATTTTCCTCAAGTGCATCATTATTCATGTCCTCCTCCTCCACCTTTACCGATTTTTCCAGGATAACTTTTAGCCAGTCCTTTGCTATGAACCCAAAAATGGAGCAGGTTGTCTCACTTTCTTTGCCTAGGTCCAAGTCTCTTCTTTATTCACCTACAAAAAGTAAAAGGTGGTGGCCATGAAATGCATGAATTTGGTGGAAAATTCCACCAAAGTATCAAATCTCATGCAAATACCAATTTGATTGTTGGCTAAATCCCTCAAAGGCAGCTCAAGCCTACCTAATCTGGCCTTATTGTGGCTTTGTCTATGGCTATCCTTGCCTTTCTTCCCCCCACCTTTTGGAGTTTCTTTTGTGGGGGATGTGATTTCTTCCCCCCTGCTTCTAGTCAGGGTAGCTTCGAGGGTGTCAAAGATATGAGAAGGGCTACGAGGGTATGGGACATGCTTGGTGTCCTAGGGTAGTCTCTTCTTTTTTGTAGGATTGACATCACTTTCACTAGATTCAAAGATGAAATCATGCTTGTGGGGGGGAGGGGTGGCACGGGGTGGGCATTGGGGGGCTTAATTTTTCCATCTAGAGGCATTTAATGGATCACCTAGCACTCTTTGTACTCTTCCTAGTATTTGAATATGGCTTGGTGAGGCTAATATTAACCTTAGGGCCTAGGGTTTTCTTGATTTTCTTGTGGCTAGGGTCAAGGCCACAATTCAAAGAGACTTGTGGGGTAACAAAGGCTAGAGGGTTAACCTGGAGTGATGGATTTTTGGTGAGACATTGGGTGTACAATTTTTTAATGAGCCCCTAATGGATGACATAGATAGTTTTACCCTCATGTTTTCTCTTAGCGTTATAAATACAATCTTCCAATGAATGCAACAAAAGAAATGGGAAGGAAATATGGTCCAAGTTTCTAAAGTGATTAAGAATGGGGAAGTGGTGATAATAGAGTACCTAGAAGAGATCCTCAAGGGTGATATACCACATTATTATATAGCAGATCATATTCCAAGGTTTAGGAAGGGCTTCCCTTGAAATCCCATTGTGTATTCACACCTCCTTGAATTTGAAGAATATTTGCAAACTAGTTTCCTTATTAACCTTGGCCTACCTCTGCTAGTTCCTTCTCTCCATGGTAAACTCTCCAACCCTCACAATGGTTTTCTCAGAGATTTCAAATCCCATCCCATTGACAATCACCTTCCTTTCCTTCCAAGAATGGAAGAACTGCATAGAGACATTCTCATCATCCTTTGTCATTCCTTCCATAAATGGTAAAAGGCAACCCTCCTACAAGTAAACCATCACTGCTTCACTATTATGGATGTAATCCTCCACACCCACTGATTCAATGCAATCAGTAGAGCCCATGCATTCACCCAGATACACCACCAACTCTTCAGAGTTTTGTGACATAGCCTTGTTGCAGGTTTGGCAGCTGCTGAATATAAAATAAAAGCCTCAAAGATTAAGATGAAAAGGCAGTACATAACCATCATAAGTTTGCAAGATTTTCCACCCTCAACGACACATGTTGACCATTGAGAAAGCACAAATTCTTGTGCTAGTTTTATTTTTTATTTTTTCAAAAAAGAAGAAGAACAAACTATATCAAAATGACATGGCGATAAGAAGAATGAATCATTTTATGACACTTTAATTGATAGATAAAAACATAAAATGATTTTAAATTATATGCACACTAGAAAAACATAAGAATCTTTAGCTAAACTAATTTAAGAAAATATAAGAAAAATATATATTTCAGATATCTTAAATTAGAATAATGATTTGAAAGTCACATTTTGATTCTTAATTTGTATATATCAGCAAGTATGAAAATCATTGAACTTTTGTTTTAAATAGACAACAATCCATAGCCATAGAAAATTATATTTAAATTTAAAAACCTATGAAATTTACTAAAAACAAAAAAGAGATCCTTCATAAAAAAAAAAGAGCTCTGTTAAAGCCTAAGTCACTGCCTTCTACAAAGATATAAAGATTAAAAGGTAAAAGAAAGATAAAGGTAAATATAAGAATGCATATATTAATATAGCTTTTTCTTCATAACCAAATTTAAAAACACCTATATCTTATGCTTGTAATAATTTAAAAAGAAAACAACCTTAAAGTTATATTTACTAATTATATCATGATTAATAAAAAAAAATTAAATGTCATCGTTTCAATTTTGATTTTTGAAGTATATAATTAATTCAAACTATTTTTTGGGCTTTAATTTTAATGTATATGAAGCTAATTCAATCTAGCTTTAAAACTTGAATATATATATATATATATATATATATATATATATATATATATATATATATATATATATATATATATATATATATATATATATATATATATATATAGATATTGAAATTAAAAGTTAAATTATCCAATATTCATGAAATGGTATATTTTTTAAATGTGCTCCCACAAGAAATAGAATTGTATTGAAAGAATTTATCAAAAATAAAAAAATGAAACAATTAAACCTAGCAATTGACTAAATATTATTCTTAGAAGATCACTAATTATAATTTTTTATCCTTGTAAATATTGAGGCAATTATAACAAATTGAGGCAGCTATAACAAGGAGGACTATGGAAATATAATATCTATCATATCTCTTAAGACAATACTAAAGTTTAGAAAGAAATTTAGAGTTCAAAGATGAATGACAATTAGTGGCATAAGTTGAATCTTTACACACAAAAATTATTGATATAAGTTGGATCTTTACACATACAATTAATATTGCATTAGTAACAAGCAAAATTATAATAAGTGGAACTATCAAGATTACCACAAAACTTGCTCGTTATAATTAATAAGCCCCAGTAATATGCCAAATATTCAGATTGAAGAAAATTGAAGCGATAGAAAGAGTTACAAAGGCAGGTAACATTTTCAGAAACAAGGTGTAATAAGAATACAATAAACAAGAAAAATTATGATGTGTGGAGCAATAAGTAATCTCTCTATCCATAAACAAGACTATTTTTCCTATAAAGATATGGCTAAATAGCTTCCAATTTCTTTGTCTTTAGCTACCAATAGAGAACCCCAAATGTCTCGCAATAGAAGATTTTAAAAAAATGTTTCCTTGTCACACACACACATCATGAAAATTCAATTCAAATATCACTTACAAATTTAAGGTAATGGATATCCAATTGATTTTCTCCATGTTCACATACCTGCAAAACATTGGAAGTTAAATCATTTGTGAGGCAAAAAGCCCAATACTTTATGGGCGTTTCTTATTAAAATTGATTCCAACAATATACTAACTGATTCAATCACAAAAGTTAAATTCTAATATATTTTGCAAAGAAGAACTATAGGCCAATTACCTAGCCTATGAATTGCAATAGCTATTTAATCTTGTGACCAAAGCACTGGGTGATTCCAATTTGTGTGCCTTGCACTATGTCTTAGACTCTTAGTGCTTAAATGACAAATGAGAATTATGAAGATACACTAGCCACTTGGTTAATGGGTGTCAAAGAATAGAGAATAGGAGCATTGAGCCAAAAGATAATGCAAAGATTGGAAAATAAAACACCCCTTGTTCCATAGGGTTTTTAAAATTTTCCTTCCTTGCAAGAATTCCTAGCCTAGAGTGTCACCAAAAGGGTCACCATGCCGAGCACACCTGCTAGAAGGGCCATGAAAGCAACTAGAATCCATCTTGTTATGGAATGAGAAAATCAAGCCTCTAAAATAAAAAATTTCTTATGAAGAGCTCTATGCTATTCTAATATTTATGGATCTCACAAAGAAAATATTGGTTTTTTTTTCAGCCCCATGGTAATGACACTCTTCCTTTCCTTTCTTTCCATTTGCTTGTCAGGCAATTAAAAATGTAAAACTACAAAATATCAAAAAAAAAAATAGTACCTACTATTAATCCATCAACACTCTTGCATGTTGTTTTGTTACAGGCATGCAAATTGCAACTGACATCTTTGAGTGTTTCCTTCTTAGAGGCACATGCAAACTAACATGAAAAAGAGAGACTTGCAGAAAGTGGTCAGGTGAGTCATTTGGATTATTAAGTGTTATCACTATGATTACCTTCTGTTCCCATTAAGTTATCATAGTTTTATTAACTCTTATTTGGCAAAGTACTAATGTATGGATAAGTTATTTGATCTAGTATTAATTTAGTAACTGTTATTTGATATTGTTGTTGCTTGCTTGGGTTGGAAGTTGTTAATTGGCTATAACTATGCATCTTTCCTCGTATAGTCTACACTCATTTACAGTGTTAGCTTATGCTTTTCCTACTTGAAGGCTAAGAAACAAAATAAGAAAGTTAAAAAACAATGGCCATATGGAAATCATAAATTGCAAAGAAGTTTTATTTAGAAAGGTTGAATTATAATTTTAGTTCATTCAGAGAAATTGGTATGCCTGTTGAGGTAGATTTCTAGATCAATTTCTGTAAGTTTTTATTATTATCTCAGGAACATATTGAGGAACAAAAATAAGGAAATGAGGAAAATGTTTTTTAGTGAGTGAGATGCTCAAAATTTCTATAGAAATCGGCACAAGCATAAAATTATATGGAAAGTTCTCATACCTCAAAATGAATAAAACCTATCACGAGAAAACCTACCTATAAATAGAACAATGATCAATGTAAAAATTTAAAAGAAAAATCATTGAGATACTAGGCATTTAACATTGAATTTTTTAATAATTGTAGAAAATGTTGATTTAAGGCGATTCGGTGGGAAAAAAAATTTCCACTAATAGCTTGCCAATTTTTATAGATTTAAATGGATAAAAAAACCACCAATCCAGAAAAAAGAACTGTACGAATGCGAAAGATATATTTTTGATATCTAAGTTGCAATAACTTTGCCAATATCAGAATTGACTCTTCACCCTCCATTTTTAGGCTCGACAAAGCACAAATTTAAAATTTTCCTCAAATGCTACATTACAAAGGTGATAAACATAGAGTGTATGAAATAAGCATGTAAACTTTTGATTTTCCTCATATTACATAGGAATTATTTAGTGCTCAAACAAATGCAAAATCATGAATTCACCCATAATGCACAATATTATATTTTAGAAAAGAGAGCAAACCAAACATTTGTTCAGGTGCTTTGAACACTTCCTAGTGGAAATTTTTTTTTTTAGAGAAGAGAAAAAACAAAAAATAAAATTCAAAAAAGAGAAAGAACATTTTTTTTTAACAAAACCTGAAAATTCTAAAAACATAAAAAATATAGACAAGCATTTACCTTAGCAAACAATATTGAGCTTCAACTAGCAAGACCCATAGGAAAAAAAGAGATGGACCACAATAAGAAGAAGAAAATGGATTGTGAGTAAGAACCATTTGTTACTAACCCTGCACAAGAATGATTGTTATGAAATTTTACATGGAGTTGTTTGCCATAAATTGGGATACCACCTTTCAAGGACCATGCACAAATGAGACATGTGTACTCGTGGACTCCTAAACAAATGTCACCATGTGCACTGCTTGTTGGTGGAGATTTTTATTTCAAAAATTTCTTATTTAAATAGGAAAAGACTACCGACTTAAATGTCAAGGACCAATGAAAAAATAGAAAAATATTGTTATAAATTAATTTAAAATAATACAATGTTTCAAACATAGAATAAGAATAGGTTAAATTTCTTTGACACCATTTAGGAGAAGGGACTAATTGAAAAAAGTGCAATGAAAACTATAATCTCGTAATAGGCAGGACTAATAATCATCTAAAACCTTAAAAAACCAAAAGATAATCACCACCCATATGAACTCTAGACCTTTAAACTCTTAGAAATTGAATAAATATGAGAGGCCTTAAATGAGATTATTTAGTTATCTTTCATAGTAACTTTATTAATATTGTCTTGTTAGTATTTTTAACAATGTTTGTTTATATTTCCTCTTATGTAAGATGCCATCACGAAGCTCATCATTGTTGAGAAACATGTGTCTCAACCTTGCAATCTTTTCTTGGAAAATTCTAGAATTAGTTTGTGGGAGTTTTCCACTTGTTTATGCATTGGAAAGTGGTTAGCGAGTTCTTAAATGAGTCTTTTCCTTAGTAGAATATAGGTAGGCTATTTTTAGAGCCTTGATGACTCATTTTGTGACTTTTATGGGGGTTTAGACTAAGAGACAAAATTGTTGACGGGATTACTATTTTTAACTTGGTTGTTTTTCCATATTGGAAATGTAAATGTCAAAAATGGGTAACATGTGGCATGGTAGTTTTTCTCATGGTTTTGTAAAATCATAAGTGGTTTCCAGGTTGTAAAATAACTATAAAAGAAGGGCTTAGGGAGGTGTTTGTGTAATTGAGTTTAGTTTGCAAGATTGGTGCTAGAAGGAGTCTCTCCAAGTTTGAGTTGTGGTGATGCACTTCTATAAGAACTTGCATTGCAAGTGTATTGTAATCATCTTTGTTTGATAATACATTGTGTGAGTTTTGGAGAGTGGGGTTTTTCTCCCAGAAGGGTTTCCCCACAGTAATCATTGTGTTGTGTGTTTTTTGTTATTTTGATTATGTTATTATGCATTTCTTGAGATCTTTGCAATAGTTACTTTGATTTGCATAATCGTCCTCTCAAAGATTAGCGTAGGAAGCAATTCTGCGCACCTTTGTTTCCTTACAAGTGGTATCAGAGCCTAGCCAGTTTTGGTTCTATTTGTTGGGTACAGGGTTTTTTGAGCTAATCAAGGTTTGAGTGGGAGCTTGTGCAAAGCATTTCATTTTTGTGTTGCAGGATTGAAAAGATGGCAAGCATGTCAGGGAGAATTGATGTTGAAAAGTTTTCTGGCACAAACTTTGAGATGTGGAAGCTAAAGATGGAAGATCTATTGGTTGATCAGGATCTATGGGATGCGATTGATGAGAACAAGATGAGGCCCACATATCCAACATTAGTCACACAATATGATGTGAATGATAGAAAAGCTAAAGGTCTAATTAGATTGTGTCTTGCAGAATCAATTCTGATTAATTTCCATGAAGAACCTACCGCAAAGAAGCTTTGGAAAAATCTTAGTGAGATTTATCAAGCGAAATCACTTGTGAATAAGATTTTCTTGAGGAAGAAGTTGTCTTCCTTGAGAATGAAAGAAGGTGGACAAATTTTTGAGCATCTGGAATAGTTTAATATGTTGGTGACTTAGTTGACCTCAGTAGGGGTGCCAATGGATGAAGAAGAAAGGTGTCAAATCTTGTTATGTTCCTTGCCAGGCTCATGGGATAGTCTTGTGATGGCTATAGGGAGCACTTCAGCTGTCTTGAAGATGGAGGACGTTGTTGGTTCTCTACTTTTTGAGGAGATGAGAAGGAAGGTCTCTCTGAATGCCAAAGATGCTTTGAGTGTTCGCGTAACACCAAAAGAAAAAAGCAAGAACGAAAAGCAGCATGGCCATTCTAAGTCAAAAAATAAGGGGAGATTGAAATCCCCTAGTAAGTCCAAGGCAATCTACTGGAATTGCGGCAAACCTGGACACTTCCGAAAGGACTACAAAGAGGAGAAGAAAAAGAAGAAGAAGAAGAAGCAAGATTCTGATTCTAAGTCCAAGAAGGAAGATGGAGATGCTTTCGTTGCAGCCTTGGCCACTCATGCAGGTGAAAATGCATGGTTAATAATTTCAGGTGCATCTTTCCACATGACTCCTAATAGGAACTGGTTTAGTAAGTATGAAAATTTTGATGGTGGTAAGGTGTATTTGGGTGATAATTCAGTACTTGATATTGTTGGTCATGGAAGTATTCGTTTGAAATTTTCTGATGGTAGAATTAGAAGATTTGATGGTGTCTTGCATATCCCTGGACTAGCAAGGAATTTGTTATCTGTTAGTAAGCTAATAGATGCAGGTGTGCATGTAAAATTTTTTGAAGCAGGTGTAAAAATGGTGAGAGGTGCTATGGTAATAGCAAGAGGAAGTAGATTGGGTACATTGTACTGACTTGATGCATGCACAATTGAGTGCAATAGTACTTCTGATAAGATTGTGGAAAAAACTACTCAGTTGAAGAAGGAGAGAGCTTCTCTTTCAACAGATGGTCATGGTTTTTGGGTACCCAAGGGTGCTCTGTCTACTGAATCAAAGTTGCCTACAGAGAAGACAATGTTATGGCACCAAAGACTTGGCCACATAGGTGAGAAGGGCCTACGGAACTTGAAAAATAAGAACCTTGTTGATGGGTTGAATGACTGCAATCTTGAGTTTGATTTTTGTGAGAATTGTATCTATGGTAAACAAAATCGCATTCAATTTTACTCGAGTTCTCATAAGTCTTCATGTATTTTGGATCTAATTCATTTAGATGTATTTGGTCCAGTTGATGTTCCTTCTATTGGTAGATCAGTTTATTATGTTTCTTTCATTGATGATTTTAGTAGAAGAACATGGGTTTATTTCCTTAGGAGTAAAGCTGAAGTTTTCAATCGTTTCAAAGAATTTAAAGTAATTGTTGAATTGCAGACTGGAAAGAAAATAAAATGCTTGAGAAATGATAATGGTGGTGAATTTTGCTCCAATATTTTTGACACATTTTGTAAAGATTGTGGTATTAAAAGAGAGAAGACAACTCTGTATTCTCCACAGTAGAATGGAGTTGCAAAAAGAATGAACAGGACCTTGATCGAGAAGGCTAGGAGTATGCTACGTGGTGCTGGACTAGAACAAAAGTTCTGGGTTGAAGCTGTAGCCACTGCCTGCTACCTAATAAACAAGTCTCCTACATCAGCTCTTGTTGATAGGACACCAATGGAAGCGTGGTCAGGCCAAAAGCCTTCACTTAGACATCTTAGAGTGTTTGGTTGTGAGGCATATGCTCATGTGCCAAAGGATAAGCAAACAAAATTGGACAACAAAGCTGTCAAATGTATCTTCATCGGATATAGTTATGGTGTGAAAGGATACAAGCTTTGGGATCCTATTGCACAAAAAGTATTTTATTCCAGAAGTGTTATTTTTAGAGAAACTAAGCCTTCTTCTATTACATTGTAGCCAGAACAAATTAAAGAAAGGAAAGATGTGATTCAACTTCCTGCTACACCTAAGAAAGTTGAATCAAGGCCCTTAGAAAGACGAGATGTTGAAGAAAGCTCTATGAGTTCTGAATCATCAAAGGAAGAGGGAGAAGCTAATCATGAACCTGAACCTCTTAAACCTGAACCAGATCTTGTTCAAAGATCTACAAGACAAAGGAAACCACTTGAAAGGTATGGGTATTCTCCTGATGATTGGAGGTGCATATTTGCATTGAATGCTAACATTGATGAATTGAGATCTGTAGAAAAGGCTCTTGGTATGACTGATTCAGAGTCCTAAAAAATAGCCATGGATGATGAAATGACAGCTCTTAAGAGGAATCGAACATGGGACCTTGTACCATTGCCTGAAGGACGAAAGCCTGTTGGTTGTAAATGGGTGTTAAAAAAGAAGATGGGTTCAGATGAAAGCATTGAGAAGTATAAAGCACGTTTGGTTGCAAAAGGTTACTCTCAACTTGAGGGCATAGATTATGGTGAGATTTTTTCTCCAGTAGCCAAAATGACATTCATTAGATTTTTGCTTTCTATTGCAGCAGCTTATGATCTAGAGATCGAGCAAATGGATGTGAAAATTGCTTTCCTTCATGGAGATTTGGAGGAAGAAATTTGCATGTCACAGCCAGAGCACTATGTGGTGAAAGATAAAAGTCATTTTGTCTGTAAATTGAAGAAATCCTTGTATGGTTTAAAACAGAGTCCTAGGATGTGGTACCAGAAGTTTGATACATATGTGTTGAGTTTGGGATTTGTGCGATCTAAATTTGATCATTGTATATATTTCAAATCTGATAGTGATGGTTTTGTGATTATTGCCTTATATGTCGATGACATTTTGTTTATTGGCAAACTAAAAGGTTTGATTGCAGAGTTAAAATCTCAACTCTCAATAAAGTTTGAAATGAAAGATCTTGGCACAACTAGACACATTCTGGGAATGGAGATTATAAGAGATAGACAGAATAGAAAGCTTTGGCTAGGCCAAAGTAAGTATGTTGGTACTATTTTGAAAAGATATAATATGCAGGATTCAAGACCATTGAGTGTTCTGGTTACTATGGGAACAAAGCTTTCTAGCTCACATTGTCCTACATCCCCATTGGAGATGAAAGAGATGAGTCGAGTACCATATCAGAGTGCTGTTGGAAGTTTGATGTATGCTATGGTTTGTACAAGACCAGACATTGCCCAAGAAGTGGGAGTACTTTCCCGTTATATGTCTAATCCAGGAAGAGCACATTGGGATGCAGTAAAAAGAGTTTTTAGATGCTTGCGGGGTACCTCAAAGTACTCAATATGTTTTCATGGAATAGGAAGTGAGCATTCCTTGGATATTCGAGGCTATGTGGATTCAGAATAGGCTAGTGATGTTGATAGAAGAAGATCCACCAGTGCATATGTGTTTACATAATTTGGTGGTGCAATCAATTTAATGAGTAAGTGACAGGCTGTGGTCACTTTGTCCACTACTGAGGCAGAGTATATGGCAGCTACTCATGCCTGCAAAGAAGCCATCTGGCTAAAGAGATTGTGTTCAGATATAGAGTTCAAACAGGGTGCAGTGACAATTTATAGTGACAGCCAGAGTGTAATTTGCCTAGCGAAGAACCCGACTTTTCATGCGAGGACCAAGCACATTGATGTACAATATCATTTTGTGAGAGATATGGTCGAGGATGGCAAGGTGAAGCTGGAAAATGTAGAGACTTTGGTGAATATTGTTGATGCATTAACTAAGCCTGTGAGGACAAAGAAATTCAGATGGTGTTCAGAGTCTATGGGCCTCTCGGCTCCTAGCAATTAAGTCCATGATATTTCAAATCCCCTAACTCTTGCAAGGTGTTCGACAAGTGGGAGAATGTTGAGAAACATGTGTCTCAACCTTGCATTCTTTAGTTGGAAAATTCTAGAATTAGTTTGTGGGAGTTTTCCACTTGTTTATGCATTGGAAAGTGGTTAGTGAGTTGTTAAATGAGTCTTGTTCTTAGTAGAATATAGGTAGGCTATTTTTAGAGCCTTGATGACTCATTTTGTGACTTTTATGGGAGTTTAGACTAAGAGACAAAATTGTGGACGAGATTACTATTTTTAACCTGGTTGTTTTTCTAAATTGGAAATGTAAATGTCAAAAATGGGTAACATGTGGCATGGTAGTTTTGCTCATGCTTTTGTAAAATCATAAGTGGTTTCCAGTGTGTAAAATCACTATAAAAGGAGGGCTTGGGGAGGTGTTTGTGTAATTGAGATTAGTTTGCAAGACTGGTGCTAGAAGGAGTCTCTCCAAGTTTGAGTTGTGGTGATGCGCTCCTGTAAGAACTGGCATTGCAAGTGTATTGTAATCATCTTGGTTTGATAATACATTGTGCGAGTTTTGGAGGGTGGGGTTTTTCTCCCGGAAGGGTTTCCCCACGGTAATCATTGTGTTGTGTGTTTTTTGTTATTTTGATAATGTTATTATGCATTTCTTGACATCTTTGCAATAGTTACTTTGATTTGCATAATCGTCCTCTCAAAAATTAGTGTAGGAAGCGATTCCGCGCACCTTTACTTCCTTACAATCATAAGTTACATATACTGATTTTCCCAATATAAAATCGATTACTTTTTCTAGTTGCACAATGTCTGAAAGTTGAGAATAGTCGACGGGTAGTACCAGATTTTTCAACACTACCACTGAAGGGAACTTCGTGATTTTAGCGGTCTTTAATAAGACCGGAATTATATAATACTTTGATGACTCGTAAGCCGGTTAACCAACTGGTTTGTCAAATATAAGAGATATTCGAGGGGTCGCTCACCAATAATTTTAAATGATATTAAAAGATATTGTTATGTTGTCTTGTCTTAGTTATTCCAATATCTTTATCTTGGTAGGCTCTTTCAGTGTGACGTCGAATATTGTTTTCCAAAGCTACGAAGTTTCTTGATATGTCCGTCCGGAAGTTGCTTATCCTGTTTTTTCCAATTCAAAATCGAATACCTTTCAATAGGGAGCTTCGCCGATTTTGCCGGTCTTTGTTTTTACCGGAATTGTAGGCCTGTCGACCATGATAGGGTTGTCCGGATTATGAATCAGAGTATACTTTTCCCAAATATTATCAAAGTAAACGACGAGTACGGCCGGTTAATTAAACTAGTTTCACAAATATAAGTTATTCGTATTGTGAGAGACAGAGAGCTCTCCATTAATTTTAGCCCATCTTTATGTTCTCCTTCATTACCCGCCAATGTTATTTGAGTCATACTTTTCCCAAATATTTGTGGTGGACTGAGTAAACGAGGCCAAGTCAAGGGAACTCCTCACAAATGCCATCAATTTTTTTTTCATCGTCCCATATCACTTTCTATTTATATCCACTGCGCTCGAACTTTTATAACTAAGGAAATCTGTGAATCAGAACATCAAAAAGAGATCTCAGTATTAAGTAGAAGGCAGAAGATTTTATTTAGTTTTTTCTCCAAGGCTGCAAGTATTTGTAACGAGTATAAGAATCGAGAGTATGGCAATATCTCCATTGGCTTTGAGCAGTCCTAATATCAGCTCTCCAAACAAGAAAAGTAATGGAGATGTACAAGACCAAACAAGCCAACTGAATCTTTGTGATACGTGGAAGGATATCCATGGTGAAAATAGTTGGAATAACATGATCGACCCCATTAACCCAATTCTCAAAGGAGAGATGCTCAGATATGGTGATTTTGCAAAGCAGTGCTACGATGCATTTGAAAATGCCCCCTCTTCCATATCTTATGGCAACTGTAAGCGCACCAAAAGCTCTCTCTCTGAACTGCTAAATGGTGGTCGTGGATATGAAGTTACCAAATACATATACGCCAACACGAGTCTTTTGGACTCCATTTTTGGCCAGGAATCAAGTGAAGGCGTTGCCTGGATTGGTTATATTGCGGTTTGCACTGATCCGGTTGAGATTAAGAGACTGGGGAGACGTGACATAGTTGTTGCATGGAGAGGGACGGAGACTGCCTTCGAATGGATGCAAAATTTCAGAGACGTATTGGTTCCTATGATGGCCACGACGTGCTCCAAGATCCAAAACATTTCAAATCCAGATGTGAAGATTGAGAAGGGATTTCTCAGTTGCTATACTTCCAAAGACAAGAACTCAGTAAGATGCACGCTCAGTGCAAGGGAAATTGTAATGCGCGAGATAACCAGATTGGTGAAGAAATACACAAAGAAAAGAGAAAAAGAATTGAGCATAACATTTACTGGACATAGCTTGGGAGCTGCACTTGCAACTCTGAGCGCATATGATATCAAAGAAACCATGGTGAATAAATATAAATTAACCTCAATTCCCGTCACAGTGTTTTCCTTCGCGTCTCCTCGAGTGGGGAACCTCTCATTTGCGCAAGAAATGGAGAGGATTGGAGTCAAAGTGCTGCGTGTGGTAAACCAGGGAGATTTGGTTCCAAAAATTCCTGGGATTTTTTTGAACGAAAAATTGGGATGGCTGACAAGGATTTTGCACTGCCTTCCATGGGCGTATGTTCATGTGGGAGTTGAGATCACTTTACATAGCAGCAGGTCATCTTTCCTGAAGAGCATTCTCAACCCTGCACATTTTCACAACTTGAAGGTTTATTTGCAAGCACTCGATGGCTTTCAAGGAAATAACGAATGTCCTCCGGAAGAGATCCATCTCTAGATAACAGATACTCCGTCTACTCCGACCCCTGTTCCTCTTACTCAGATTCCCTTCTCACCTAATATTTTCTGTGCGTATTCATTGTTGTTTCCTTTCTCCATTTCTTGCTTAATGTTATTATTGAAGGCATGTGTGCTTTGACTTGGGGCATGCACCGCTCAAGAATGATGTGAAGCATGTGCATCCATTTTAATTTAGTTTATTTATTTATTTCATGCATAATAAAACTACATGTTGCAGTTAGCTTTGTAGGCATGGTTTTTAATTATCTTTTAATTAGTTTGCATAGTATGCAAAACTACTATTTTTCATGCAATCTCATTGGATGTTATTGTTTAGAATTTTATATTATCTTCTTTGATCAGCAGTCAAGATTAAGTGTTTTGGTTTTGCTTTATAGTGTATTCTATATTTTTTAAATTGTAATACATTCAATAACAACAGAGTTTTTATTCTGATTTCGGTTGTTTGTTGTTTATGCTCTATTTTTTATTTATTTGATTATCAATATAGCATAAGAGCTTTTATTTTTAGATCTTCAATTGGTATCAGAGTAGGTTGTAAAATATTGTTCTCTTGAAGGCAAAGCAGCGGTTTTCTCCAAGATCTTTCAAAATGGTAACTAAAATAAAATAGTCTAACACTTTCACCATACATTGCTTCTCATGGATCTCAGGTGAAATTTGCAGCTCTTTTGTTGCTGCCCATTGTAATTTTTCTACTATATTGACATATACTCTAATATAATGCATTACTGGCTTTCTCTAATCATTTCTGAAACTGGCAACAGTTCAAACGACATGAAAGTTGTGAGTCGATTGAAGTGCTCAAATAGAAATAAGTATGTCACTTATTACATGTATTGTCACTCCTATTCCCTCTCATTTTTTTATCAAATTTGGATCTAGCACTCAAGAATAAGCCCATTTTTTCCAAAGTTGTCTTTCACATCTCTTCTATTGCATATCAAATGCAACAAAGTACAACACTTGAATAGGCACACATTTCTTTTGACTCCTTATATATTTACATTCTAGGAAATGTTATATAGTACATATCATTTGGGGTTAAACTAGTTTCTTCTTTCTTTTCTTACAAGCCTCCAAAGGAAAGTCAAGTTAGAACATCTCAACTTAAACAAAATAGTTACACTCTCACCATACATTACTTTCATGGATCTGGGTGAGATTTCCAATTCTTTTGTTGCTGCAAATGGTCATTCTTTTGCTTATGTCCTATGAAGAATTATAATTTACTTGATATTGATAGACACTCTGATATACATGCATTATTGGCTTTCTCTCATTAGTTTTCCATTTGGTTGATGTTTGGACAACTGGAAGTTGTTGAATAAAGTGCTCAAACAACAACAACCATGCCACTTATCAGAGGTATTTTCAGTCTTGTCTCCTCTCATATTCTATCAGTTATGGATGTGGCAAATAAGAAAAAGCCCAGCTTTTTCAGAGTTGTTTGTGCCAACCCCTTCACTCATGATTTTGAGGGCTAGTTCTCTAACTCTCCTTTCACAATGGACCTTAGCAAATTTTCTGAATTTCTTGTATGTTTCTTAATCTCATGGTAAATGAATATGTTATATGATTAACATTTTAGATTGTATTCCATGATCTTTTCTCAGCCTTCATTTTGCAAAAAATTCACACAACTAAATAAAACATTTGTTCTCTTCAAATATAATTTCTTTGAAATTCAAGGAAAATTATAGGTTTAATAGTATACTCTTCAGGCTAATTCATATTTTCCCACTTCATCTTCATTCAACGAATACTACACCAATCACCAGTGGCGAGAAATATGATGTCATGCATCTCTTGATAATATATATAATTTTATAGTTTATTTGAGTGTCTTTAGTCTATTTTTATAAATGAATTAGGTTGAATTTAAATTTTTTGTATATGATGTCATGCATCTCTTGATAATATATATAATTTTATAGTTTATTTGAGTGTCTTTAGTATAGTTTTATAAATGAATTTGTTTGAATTTAAATTTATTGTTTTTTCAATGTTGTTTTTTCAATGTTTAAAATCATGTTTGCTAGTTTTTAATTAAGAAAAGCTTAAGTTCCATTTAATATTTTCCAACATTTGTATGAACTACCAACCTTGAGTGTGGGATTTGAATGTGTCAAAAACTAGCAGTATTTATCCACATGTCTCAGCCCAACACCATTGTTCCTACTTATTGACTAGTATGTCTTGCCCCGTTCCTGTAGTTCATATTTGCAAAACCTTAAGACTTTTAGTTCTCCCTATTTAAAAAGGTGCTAGCTCAATGGTAGAGCACCTGCATTACAAGTAGGGGGTGGTGGTTCGAATCCATCATGCATTAACATCAATTGATTAATAATGCTGTAGTTTATATTTTAAAAATATTATTTTATACTATCATATCTCTAATCATCTTAAGAAAGACAAATAATGAGATTGCAGACATATTAGTGAGATTAAAGACATTTTTATTTATTTAAAGACAAACTTATAATTGTCTCTAAGAGACGATAATACTATTGTTGCTTATTGTCTTTATGAGACAATAATTTAAGATAGTAGTTTAAGACACTCACTTAAAGACAATACTTACGACAATATACAACTTTATTTTTGTCTCGAATTAAGACAAGTCACATAGAAATTGTCACAAATATTGTCTTAAAACCCCACTTCATGTTGTAGTGACCTACAAAAGAAAAAACCATAGGATTTGAATTAAAATAGGTGCCTTGAGAAGGATGACTCTCTCTCTCTCTCTCTCTCTCTCTCTCTCTCTCTCTCTCTCTCTCTATATATATATATATATATATATATATATATAAGCTAGTTTGTATTTCAAATTTCAGAACCAAAGTGGAACTCAAGAGACAATCATTAAGTTAGAGGAGTCCACAATTTTTATTTTTTGTTGTTGTTGTTGTTGTTGTTTTATATTTTGATAACATTTTAAGCATATACATATTTCTTAAAGGGTAAATCCTTTAAGATAAGGTTACTTGTGATTATTTTGTAGGTTTCATGTTGTTATTGTATTTTGTATTACTATTTACATGATAGATTGGAATAAGTAGTCCCTCTATGGAGATTAATGTTTTTGTTGAAGTTTTTTTTCAATTTGTTTGTCTAGAAATTAGTGCCTTGTAAAATATTAACATAATTTCTAATGTTTTATTGCATTTTTATTTTTATTTAAATATTTTGAAGAGTATTTCCCTTTTTTTTGGTTGTTTATAGTTTTGGGGTTTAGTTATTTTCTCATTTTTAAAATTAAGAAAAATGTGTAAAAATCTATGAAAGTTTTATTTAGTCAAATTACCTAATGTTTTTAAAATTCTTTTAAAGCCTTTTCTAGTAATTTGGTAGTCAGCCATGCCTACCATAAGATTTTTGGAAATTGATTGTCATTTTTTTTTGTTTTAAGGTAATTTAATAAATCTCTTTAAATTTAAATATTTTATAAATGAGAATAATAAATATTAATTAATAATATGTAAAAATTTCTTAATGAATAACTTAAAATTATAAATTAGTAATATATACAAAAATCTCAAATAAAAGAAGTTTCTAATTTCATGTTACTTTAAGAGATTTTTTCATTAATATAAATTTGTATTAAGTAATATAAAAATACATAAAAATAAGTTTTTAAAATTTATTATATTCTTATTTTAACAAAGATTCTGAATTAATATAAATATACAATCAATTAAGATAGAAACAAACAAAAAATAACTATATATATATATATATTTATTTATTTATTATGCCCCTATAAAAAGTATTGACAGTTTAGTAATAAATTTATTTGTCATATTGACGGTTCTCTAAAATTTTAGCCTATCAACTCATATGGTCTTACAATTTTTCAGCCTGTCATATACAGTTAAAAAGTGTAAAAATGATGAATACGGCCATCAAATTTCAGTGGTTAGTTTATTCTAATTATTTTTAACTTCTTTGAGAAGCTTTCTAATTTTTTAAAAACTTCTTCTAGAAGCTTTTTTTTTTTGTAAAAAAACTCTTCAAAAAGCTTCTAAAGTAGTTGTTAAGAATTCTTTTTAAAGTAAATTCTGTTCTCTTTTCATATCTCCATTTCATGAGAAAGATTTTTTTGTAATGTAATTTGTGCTCTTCATTTTTTATAATTATTTTATGTGAGAACTAAAATTTTTTATTTTATGCCTTTAATTGCATGTATATATATGTGTGTGTAAATGTGTGTGTGTGTGTGTGTGTGTGTGTGTGTGTGTGTGTGTGTGTGTGCA
The DNA here is from genome assembly GCA_028749045.1 of Cupressus sempervirens. Lineage (NCBI taxonomy): Eukaryota > Viridiplantae > Streptophyta > Pinopsida > Cupressales > Cupressaceae > Cupressus > Cupressus sempervirens. Next base: position 53,986,004 of record CM053791.1, read on the forward strand.
TGCAAGCATGAAAATTGGTTAAGTCTAGAATTTTCCCATGGAAATATCCACATGAATGGGGAGAATTTTTCTATGTTTGGCTTTGCGCCTACTAAATTTTTATTTTCTTGAGTGTGATTTAGAAGCTCTGTACAAGTTGTGAGGATGGGATGCACATAAGAATCATGGAATATGGCCTTTCAAAATAAATGTCAAACCTCTTCTAGCTTTCTTCAAATAGAGAATGCTTTTATTCAAGGAAAATAAATAAACTAATCAAAATATCTATTGCAATTTTGAAAAAGTCCAATTACAAGTAAATGTATAAATAACAAGATAATCATGATGGATTTTTCTCTATAAAGGATACCACCACTTAAAAAAACATTCTAGTAGTTCTTCAAATTTACCAAGAAAAGTAACTTTTTGGTCAATTTTTAAAAAAAATATTCTATTGGAAAACCATTGAAGAAAAACCAATCAGATTATAGAAAAAGTAAAATGGACCATAGAATCAATGAGGCTTTCATAACCAAGATTGGTTGGAGATTGTTAAATTCTCAGGAAAGTTGGTGCAACATTGTGAAGGCCAAGTACCTAGGAGGGGAACTATTCCATCACTTTGTAGGGCCCCATGCTTTCCCCCTGCATTCTAGAATCTAGAACAATGTGGTGCCCACTTAGAAATTAATGAAGATGGATTGTCACTAGATTGTTGGGAATAGAAAGACCATTGATTTCTAGGAAGATCAATGGCTCAAAGATAACCCCCTCATGCACACTAAGTTCCTACCATTGCATGAGACTTGTACTCATGATTATGGTTCTCTGACTCAAAGCTATATCACCCTAGATCTTCAATGGATTAGAATTTAGAACCAAGAGCTTACTAGGTCAAGCCTTACCTTGGGAATGAAAAACCTCCTTCAGAGCTATAGTATCCCTTTCACCTTGGTGGATGACTCCTTGGTTTGGAAACTTACCCCCCTCAGGTGATTTCATAGTGAAGTCATCGTACTTTTGTTGTCTTGGGGGAGGGGTGGCCTAGGGAGATTGGAGAAAGATCTAGCACGCTTGCATCCTGCCAATGATAAATTTCTTTTGGTGGATGGCCTTACAAGGGTCTATTCTCATGAAGTATAACCTTCAAAGGAGACAATGTTAGCTAGCTAACTATTGTGTCTTATGTTATCAAGATGCAGAATCTATCCCACACCTTCTTATCCACTGTCTTTTTGCCTCATATGTGTGGAGGGGGTCATTTCCTTATGGGAGGTCTAGTGGTGTGTTGATGAAATCTTGCAAAAATTTGTTAACTAGGACAGTCCATCTTTCTACCCTTTTCTAAAAAATCTATGGATAGTAATTCGACTGTATATTTCTAGGAAAATTTGGAATGAGTGAAATAAAAAAATCTTCAAAGGCAAAGAAATTATTAGTTTGATGGTGACCCAAAGGTTATCAAACTTCTAAAAGAATGTAGTGGGATCTGATAGTGAAACCCCCTCCTGAGTTCTCTTGTCAGATATGATATGAAGTGGGCTTTTTCTTGGGACTTAGGCCCAAAGGTGGCACAATTTGACAATTCCAAAGCTAAGGCTAGAAGTAGAATGGTATGGCAGCCTCCTCCCCCGCCCGCCTTGGAGTCTTGGATAAAATCAATTTTGATGGTTTGGCCATGGTGGGCAACATTGTGGCTGGGGGTGTCTTCTGCAATTGTATGCAGAAAATGGTGATTGCCTATACTGGGAATTGTGGAGGAGGCTTAAATAATGGAGTTGAAACCTTGGTGCTTCTATGGGGAACGTGAATTTCTAGAACACAAGGAATAAAAACGTTAGCTATTGAGGGGTATCGAATGTTAATTGTTAAAGTTGTTAAAGGTGAAGGAAAGAGTAGCTGGCCGATCAAAGCAATTATTGAACAAAATGATAAGTTGATGGAGGGATGCCAAGGGATCCATGTGGACCACACTTATTGTGAAGGTAATGGCATAGCAGATGAGTTGGAAAAATTTGGCCATAATGTCATGTGACTTATTAAATGGGAGGATGTCAACCAAATTCCATCATCTGCTCAAGTGTTGATGGAATGTGAGTGTAATTTTTAAAATGTTGCATAATGAATCACAACAGGAGGCATGCCTTTAAGTTTCCACATGGGAAGGAAGGTAAGAGATTTCCCTTCATAAAGTGATCATTTGGCAAGATTGCATGAGGATTAACTTTTATGATCCTCTTCCCACAAGATTTAATTATTTTTGGTAAAAGGACAAATAGAGTGGATTTTCCTAGATATAAAAAATAGGCCAAAAAAGACAATAAAGACACCTTAATCAAATCCCACTCCAACTACAACTAGCAGTGGTTGTTGATAGAAGGAAAGGAACTGGTAACATGTGTTTTTGAGTGAGGTTTTTTGGTTTTTGGGATACCTTGTAGTCTTATGATGGTTTTTTACTACCTTTACATTTTCATCTTGGGTGCTTTTTATATAACCTATGGTGACTGCCAAACCTACAATGAGGTGATGTTAGAGAATTTTGAGGAGTTGGTAGTTGAGCTAGGTGGAGGTATGGGCACTAGTGATCACATTGAACCTATGGAAGTGAAGGCTTGCATTTGTAAGAGTGAAGTTGTGATGATTTATTTTTGGGAGGGTGACTTATTACCATTTATGGAAGGGATGACAAAGCATGATGAGAATATCTCAATGTAGTTCTTCAACTCATGGAATGATAGAAAGGTGAACATCAATGGGATGGGTTTCAAAATCATGGAAGAGATTATTTCTAAGGTTGGAGGGTTTACCCTAGGAGGCAAGAACTAGCACAAGCAGGCTAGAGTGAATGATGAAACTAGTCTACTAAATTTCTTTAAGTTTGATGGGGAACTAGTTCGAATGCATGGTGGGTTCTCTAGAGAAGATCTTCCTAAGCCCTAAGATGTTATCTGCTATACCATCATGAGATATATTACCCTTGATGATCACTTTAGGGTACTTTATTACTACCATTTCCCCATTCTTAACCATTTTAGAAACTTGCATCAGCTTTCCTTTCCATTTCTCTTTCTCAATTCTATGGAATACAAATCTATAAGGCTAGGAAGAAGAAAGAGGAGGGTAAATCATTTTGTCTCATCCACTAGGGTTTCATGAATAAATTGTATATCTACCACCTTGGCCTAAACCCACCACTTCTAGTCAACCCATTGGCTACTATCACTCCCCAAATTTTGGTGGACCCTGGCCTTGGCTCCAGCCATAAAAAAAAAAGAAAACCCCTATCCCTAAGGAAAAAATTATCCTCATTTATTCTAATACGGACACTAGGAAGAGCAAGAAACATTCTTAGAGAACTAGCAAATGTCTACAATTGGAGAAATTCAAGTCCCCCCCCTCCCCAAATAGGAAATTAGCTTTGAGTCTAGTGAGAGTGACAGAAAACCCACCAAGAGGAAGAGACCTCACTAGGACATTTGGAAGAAACTAGTCTCTAGCCTTCCTAGTCCCTCTCATATTTCTACTACCCTTTATGTTACCCCTTCACTGAATAGAAGTGGGAGGGAGGACATCACCTCTCCCATGAAAGGTACTCTCAAAGGTCAAGGAAAAAAAGGGAAGCATAGCCATGTCTAGAGTCAAAGTAAGTTTCAATTGGATAGGCTGGAGCAATTGATGAAGGAGATGGTAGAATATCACATTGGCATCTCCCTAAAATTTGACACTCTGGCAAAATTCTCAACTAAAGTTATGCATTCCACTACGACTACCCTTTATGTCATGCAAGTGAATAAGGAAAAGAAAGATTTTGGAAAGGAGAGAAAGACTACTCACTCCATCTATAGCTACCTAGGGTAGGACTAGCTGAAAACACTTCTAGACAAACCTGCCAAAGAGGAGGGGGTGGATGTGAATAGGGTGGAGAGTGAGGAGAAGAAGGATGAGGCACCTAAAAAGAACAAGGACAGCTAGCCCTTTTTATGGTTTTACATTTTGGTGTTATGTTGTTAATCACCCTAAACTAGATGCTCTATGGGGTTTCACTTTATATATATATATATATATATATATATATATATATATATATATATATATATATATATATGTTTAAGTGTTGGACTGACAGTAGTAATTTCTTTTGCTACTTGAATTTTTTTAATTTTATTTACTAATTAGTAGCAAAACTGATGGTAGTGATAGCTTTGTTCTATATCTTATTTTTTTATTTGAAGTATAAAAATGGTATCAACTAGTTTGATTGGGAGGTAACCTCTGGCTAATCCTTCAACCTTTTTGTACTCTAGAGTCAATCCTCTATCCTTTTGGCTGCTATCTAATACTTCTAAAACTACTATTCAAAGTTATGAAAATCACAAATAAGGACTTTCTCTGGAGCCATTGTTGAGTCCTTGTGATTGGCAAGACCTGAATATAAAATAAGTAGCAGAAAATAATGATGAGGAAGACCCTACTCAATTTGCAATGGAGAAATTATAATAAAATACATGAGATCCATTTTTGACACTTCCATTTTTATCTTATATTCCTCTTGTTGGTAAATAGATTTGTCACTTAGCAAGTAAGTGACTTGGTCCAATGGAATGTGTGGCAAATCAATTTCTCCAACAATTGGATGGGCACTTGGTATACAACCTTTCTCTATGTTTAGAGGGGCAACTCCCTCATAAGATGTAATTTTGGATTTTAAAATAAATATGTAATCAAATTTAGAAATATATGAAGAAAGCTATGGAAAACCAATGCACCAAATGACTTTCAAGTCTTCCTAAATCAACTTCAATTTCTAACAGGAACAATTAAGAACTACATGTGAAGGCTAATATTAGCTCTATGATGACATTAATTAACATCTACACCATGCCATGAAAAAATTAATTACAACAAAAATTAACATCCAAACAGTTCAAACTTTGTAGAAAAGAGAACACAAAATGCACTTCCTTTTATTTCTATGCACCAAGAATATAAGAAAAATTGTTGATTACAAGAGTAAGAATTGTACTCACTTAAAAAAATTTCTTATGTGGAATTTATGAATTTATAATCTATTCTAACATGGCTAACTACTTGGGTTCATGACTACTCGAAAAGTTAGAGTTTGAAAATTTGGAATGTAGGTTATAATCAACCCTCTTTTTAGAAAGTCCAAGTTAAAATTTTAACCTATGAGTCACAACAAGTGAGTACATGTCACTTTCATAAAACCAAAAGTCAATGCAATGTTAAATATAATCATGTGACTAGTTTTGTTGAGGTAACCTTCTATCTACTTCTTTTTTCCTCATAATTTTATAGTCATCTGACCATCAACTCGTTGGAATAGACCAAGTCCACATCTTTCTCCTATTGCAACTGAAACTACAATTAACTCCACCATCTGTGTGCATGATTGAATATATCTCCAAACACATGTCAAGGTTGTTACGTTAAGTGTTATTGCTATCACATTACACCATCCACATGAATGCTTAGAATCTTCATTTGTAGCTAGAAGTCCTCTATTTATAGAGGCTATCTAATCTCTATAATTGTGCAGCTAGATCAATGAAATACTTTTGTTATTTTCTATCACCACTTTCTTTCTTAGTTATATTTTTAAATATGGTATTAGAGCCTATGTTATTCTTGGGTAGTGGTATTTTTCTTTGTGTAATCTTTTGCTTCAAATTGCTATAAGACATCTTGAATCGAATGGAGTTATAGAAGAGCATCAACCTTGATGAAACTACTACTAATGGTGTTGCTATCTATGCTGGAATTTTAAGTGGAGAAGGAAATGAGAAAGAACAAGATTTGTTGCTGCTTGATGTTATCCCACTGTCACTAGCATTGCAAATGGCAGGAGGTGTTATGAGTGTTCTAATTTCTAAAATACAACTATCTCCACCAAGAATGAGAAGTCTTTGAATGAGATAGGTGTGTTAACAAATTAATTCGAGAAGGTATTGAGCAGCTCTATAATGAGATATGTAGATCAATGACTATGTCGTTCAGAGAAACTAGTTTGAATAATATTTCCTTTTGATGTAAATTGTTAGCTGTAAGTTTTTTCTTAATAAACAAGAGTTATAGGCTCGAAGAAATGAGCTTTAATAAGTTAGTGAGGAGATAATCACCAAATTTGAATTCTATTCCTTTACAAGGCATATAGGCTTGGTTTGGTTTATAAATAAGTCATGTGTTCTTAGTGCATAGAGTTTGGATTATGGTGGGATGATCAGTTCCAAAGAATAAGATAAAAGTCATTTACATCAAATTAGTGATGTTTGTAGTTAGAGGTAGATTATCAATTATGTTCGACACTTCAAAAGTTTTTACATATTGATGAACCATGTATCTAAAAAATATTCCTAGAGAACTAGCAAGCACAATGGCTAGGTACCCATGTGACTCGATAGATGGATTATTTTTCATATGGACTCAATAATTATTGTGCAGGAGAAATGTTTAGAGTTAATTTCCTTGTCAATGGAGCAATGTTTCTACGAAGTTGAAGGGTTTATGGTAAGCCAAAACCACTTTTTTAGGTGAAAAACCTAAAAAAAATTAATGGTTTGTGGTAAGCCAAAACCACTTGTTTGGGTGCAAGTCCCAAATGGTTATGGGTCAACTGGTTAAAAACCCATATCATAATGACATAAAGAACAAACTAATAATGAGAAGGGAAACCAATTTTTTTATGTTGTAAAATTAACCGTACCTAATAAATCTCAATGTCTAGACCTATTCTATTCGAATTTCTTCTTGTAATTTATTCCATATAAAGAGTCTTTAGTGGTAGAAATTAAGGGAGGGTGTTGCAATAGACCAAGTCCACATCTTTCTCCTATTGCAACTAAAACTACAATTAACTCCACCATATGTGTGCATGATTGAATATGTCTCCAAACACATGGCAAGGTTGTTAAGTGTTAGTGCTATCACATTACACCATCCATATGTACACTTGGACTCTTGATTTGTAGTTGGAAGTCCTCTATTTATATAGGCTATCTAATATGTATAATTGTGCAACTAGATTAATAAAATACTTTTGTTATCTACTATCACCACTTTCTTTCTTAGTTTTATTTTCAATACAACTCTCCATCCATACCATAGAGCATAACCATACATCAAAATGTGTATGCCTTAAAATTGAACCTACAAGCAATTTCTTCAATGAAGTGATGAACATTTGAACCATAAATAGGTCCATCGTGTATCATTGGCGACTCCAAATGTTTCATAGTTTAAACAAGACATCACCAGAAATATTTTCCTTCACGCTTCAATAGATCCTATTCTTATCTTTCATGGGCATGGAGCACATTTAAGAGACATGTATAATACATTAGCATCTATCACAACTAAGATGTGATCAAACATTTCTTAATCTTCCATTTGATATAACCATGATTTCTTTCTCTCGGTTAACTTTCATATGTTAGTTACATGGTGAGAAATAGACAAGATGGTTTTGTAATGAAATTTCCCTTGCCATTCTACAAGCTTTAAGTAAATGCCCAAGCTGTGATCTATTGCTAATAGTTCATGGGTGAATATTATTTACCAACTAGCAAGAATGGATTTGAAATTATTTTTACTACTCTTAATAGAGAAATCTTGCCTCATTACATCAGATAATTTATTGGCCTATGTCAAATTCTAATAATGTATTTGGCTGGTTCTTGTAAAGTTCATTGAAAGTGCAAACTAAGAAAGAATAGAACAACAAGAAAGAGGAAAAACAAAAACACATGATTTTATCATGGTTCACCACAAATTATGGCTATGTCCACATTGCAAGGAAGATCTCTTATTAATGTTTAAGTTTGAACTTTACATCATAGCTGTAGCTTCAGCTCTTCGAATACAATCTCCAATAATGAACCTCCACTATATATATATGTATATATATGTATATATATGTATATATATATATATGTATATATATGTATCTATATATATATGTATATATATGTGTGTGTGTGTGTATATATGTATATATATATATATGTGTGTGTGTATATATGTATATATATATATATATATATATATATATATATATATATATGTATATATGTGTGTATGTGTGTGTGTGTGTGTGTCTAGAGAGAGAGAGAGAGATAATTGGAGGGAAACAATAATAAATGGAAGATTTTTGGGCTTCACATATACAACCAACAATACCCCAATTGAAGTCCAACTGTTGTAATGTATGAGTCTCCCCTGAATTCCCCTATTGTTATTTCTTTACAATGCTGAGAGAAGCTTGAAAAAACTCAAACTTCTCTCGTGGAACAACCTTTGTGAGTGTGTCAATTAGATTCTCCATGGTGTTAATCTTTAAGACCTAAATATTTCCCTCCTCAACTTTATTTTGAATGAAATGATAATGTACCTCAATATGCTTAGTTCTTCTATGAAAAACTACATTTTTGGCTAAGTCAATGGTACTATTACTACCACAAGATGAGGTTGATCCTTGTTGAGGACAATCAAAATCACCAAATAGATGTTGTAACCAAATCATCTTTTTCACTCTTTTAGTGAGATTAATGTATTCAGCCTTGGTAGTAGAAAGTGAGACCACCTGTTGCTACTTTGATGCCCAACTGATTGTTACTCTAGCAAAAGCAAAAACATAACTAGTAGTAGATCTTCTATTATCTAAATTTCTGGCCATATCTGAATCAATATAACCTCTAAGTGAAGTGTCTTTTCCACCAATGAACAATACAAAATAAGAAGTTCCCTTAATATACCTTAAGATACACTTAACAACATCCCAATGTTGCTTACCTAGATTACTCATAAATCTGTTAACAACCCCCACTGCTTGGGTGATACTAAACGACTGCAAACCATTCCATTCATAAGACTACCCACTACTAAATAATATGGGATGTTCTTCATGTAGTTTTTTTCTTCTTGTATCTTGGGACACATGGCTAAAGATAATTTGAAATGATCAGCAAGAGGTGCTGACCGGTCTGGCATCTGCCATGCTAGATCTTTCTAATAGCTTGAGAATCTATTGTTCTTGAGAAAGATTTATTTCCCTCTTGTGTTTATCATAGATAATGTTCATGCCAAGTATCCATTTCATTTCTCCTAAGTCCTTCATGGAAAACCTTTATGAAAACTTTTCTTTCAATTATGAAATTAGCTTGATAGATGAACTGGTAACAAGAATGTCATCAACATAAAGTAATAAAAGAACAAAGGAACCATTAGGTAACTTCTTCTAGTAGACACATGGATAAGATTCACACCAAATGAATTTATTTTTAGTCATGAATCGATCAAACTTGAGGTACCACTGCCTCAAAGCTTGCTTGAGACCATACAAGCTCTTCCTCAATCTAAAATATAAGTTTCTTTATGACATTTAATAAATCCCTCATGCTACATCATGTAGATTTCTTCATTCAAATCACTATGGACAAATTTTATTTTGAGATCCAGTTGTTCAAGTTCAAGATCATGACCAGAAACTAATTCAAGAATAGCCTGGATTGTAGTCATCTTGACCATGGGTGAGAATATTTCATTGAAATCTATGCCCTTTCACTAATCAAAACCCTTAACAACCAGCCTAGATTTTTAATGCTTCTTATTTTTTCCTTCATCTTTCAACCAATAAATCCATCAACTTTTAAGTTCTTTCCAATTTGGTGGGAAAGGAACCAAATCCCAAGTTTTATTTTGTAATAGAGAATCCATCTCTTCCTACATCACTACCTCCCATTTGTGAGAATCTAATGCTTTGTATGCTTCTTTGAAGCTTTCTGGTTCAACTTGGTCTGAAAGTATAAGTTCTACTTCTACTTCTTCAAAATACAAGAGCTCATAATCAGAGACATTAGCAGGAAGCCTTCTTTGTCTTGTAGATTTTCTCAACCCCAAATATTATCCCCATTATGTGCATCTAGATCTCAACTATTATCAGCATTGTTAGTATTTGGCTGAGAATTGAATTTTTGTAATTCATATGGGTTTCCCCTTGGCAAAGTGCAAATGTTACTCATATTCCTATTTTCAGTATCCATGTGAAATTTTTGTAAGTTTGAATTGAACTCTCTAATTTTCTTATCAGAATTCATATGGTTATTAGTGAACATGTCATAATTTTGTAAATGTTGAACCACATTATCCTTTCCAAAGAAACTCCCTCTACAATTTCCTCTATGTGGTTCAAGCTACTTGGATTGATTATCGAGCTCTATGTAGAGACGATGCTAGTAGTAGTAGCCAGGCTCTGCATGAGAGTGTTGTAGGGAGCTCGAGAGAAAAATATGAGAAGAAGACCATAGGTTATCCAACTCACATGCGGGTCTAGCAACTGCATCACCTAATTCAGGATGTGTGAATGCAACCATAGGTAAGCTCGGTTCAAAGCGATCCACAGAATGTTGTCTGGCCGTAGTTTCAACCTTTGTTGCATGGCCTATTGTACGAGTAACCTTAATGTGCCATGAGTGGTAGGTGGACTCCTCATGGGATAATTTCTCTGCTACTACTGGCCCAAGTTCATGGGTTAGCTACTGACTGGTAATGGTGTGAGGTTGTCTTGTGTGGCTAGCTATAGTTGTAGATGGTCCAACATTTGAAGGTCTTTTCCCAACATTGACTCCATGCTTGGGGTGTAGGGAAGACCATGAGTGAGGGTCCTATGTGGAGACCACCTCACCTATGAGTGACATGTGCTCTGCATTAGCATGCCCATGACTAAATGCATTAGTAGGGAGTGTAACTTCATCAACATACTTTCTATTTTGTCTGTACTCAGATAGAGGATTATCATCTCTATTATGATTTAAATTTGAAACTAGAGTTTCATGACTATGATTGCCTGATTCATCAATACTCTATTCAACAATAGTATTGGAGTGACTCCATAGGCTAGTAGAAGAAGAGGGTAGGAGGACAGGGGCTAAGACTAAGGTGAGAGATAATACATTTGGAGAGATAAGATTTTTATTTCTACCAGTATCATTATTATCAAAAATGGAGAAAGGGATATACTCACTTGTAAATTTTTCTTCTATGTTGAGAGCTAGAAAAACCTTCTCATTGAATATGACATCTCTACTTTTGATAATTTTCTTCCCAATTGGATCCCAAATTTTGAAACCAAACTAGTCTTCACCATAGCCCACAAGTATGCCTCTTTGTGATTTTGAATCAAGCTTCCTTCTTTTTTCCTTTAGAATATGTGCATAAGCTTCACATCCAAACACCTAGATGTGAGAATATGAGATTTCTTTCCAAGCCATTCTTCCTTCAATATGCCAAATCCAATCAAGAAGAGGGACTTTGGTTGATTAAGTAGATTGTTGTATTACATGCCTTTGCCAAAACTCCTTGCTTAAACTAGTATTAGAAAGCATGCATTGAGCTTTTGCAAGGATTGTTCTATTCATCCTCTCCACTGCTGCATTTTCTTGTGGGGTGAATGGAATAATCTTTATTTGATGGATGCCACTGTCCACACAAAACGAAGCAAAATCCAATGAGAAAACTTCACCACCATTATCCATTTACAAGAACTTTATTTTGTGACCAGTTTGATTCTCAACTAAAGCCTTAAAAACTCTAAACTTGATAAAAACATTAGATTTATTCTGTAATATGTAAATCCATACCTTTCTTGTGCAATCATCAAGGAAAGTGAGGAAGAAGTTTTCTCCTCCAATAGAACTTTCCTCGGTGGGTCTGAACACATCAGAATAGACAAGTGCCAAAGGAGTGCCTTTCTTTTCATGTTTAGTCCTTAAGAAGCTAACCTACTTGTGTTTTCCATAGAGACAATGTTCATAGAATTGTAAGTCAACTAATTTCAGCCTTAGTAATTGCTCCCTTTTATGCATACTAACAAGGCCCTTTTTACTCATGTGACCAAGCCTTTGATGCCACAATTCTGAATTGTTGTCTTCAACTATCATGGTAGCTCCCACTTCACTGATATTTTCTACAATATAAAAACTCCCAATCTTGTCTCCTATTGTAACTAACATGGATACTTTTGTGACTTTTGATGAATCAATTAGAGAAATGACAAAACCTTGTACATATGGCTAGCTTACAAAAATTAAATTTCTCTTTAGTTTTGAAACATGACACATTTCTTTTAATAGTCATTTAACACCTCCTTTCAAAGATAATAAAATATCTCCTTTACCTACTATTTCACATGCTTTGTTATCACCCAAGTATAATTCACTGAACTTACCCTCTTGATAATTCGAGAAGTATTCTATACATGAAGAGGCATGAAATGATGTGTCAGAATCCAAAACCCATGAGGCTGAATTAGTCTTAGTTGTAGATAATATCAATACCCTATCATCTTTGTCATAGACAGTGTTACCTTGACTTTCCCGCATTCATTCTTGTGCTCTTTTATAACCTCTAAAATCCTTTTCCACATGACCACTTTTGGCACAAAACCAATAGTCTCCCCCTTTCCTTTCCCTTGACTTTGAGTGCCTAGCTGATTTTGATTTTCTATTATGATTGTTTCTTCCTCTATTTTGGCTTCTTCCTCTCTTTTTGATGCTAGCCATTGTCAAGGCTTCACTAGATGAGGATTCCTTGTTTCTTCTCTACATATCCTCACTAAGTAGAGTTTCCATTACTTCATCATAGACTGACTTGCTCTTTGAGGAGTTAGAAGTACTACCTACTATAACAAAGGGATCCCAATTGTCATGTAATGAATAGAAAAAGATGATAGATTTAGATTCATCATCTTGTTTCATGCAAACCAAGGTTTCTTGACATAATAAAATGTTAAAATCATTTATGTGATTTGACATCACAGTCCCATCCTTCATTTTCAGCTTGTAGAGTTTCTTCATAATGAATATTTTGTTTGTAGCTAAGGTCATTTTGTACACACTCTGAAGTTTATCCCAAACTTCCTTGGTCATAGATTCGCTGTGTAGATTGAATAAAACATTTTGTGATAAAGAAGAAAGATTTTCACCTTTTCCTTCTCATCAATTTCATCCTAGTCTTCATCCTTCATTGTAACTGGTTTCTTTTCTTTTCCATCAATTTCTTCTTCCAAGTCTTGCTTAACTAGCAATGAACGCATCTAAACTTTCCACAAATTGAAAAAATTTCCTAAGAATTTTTGCACTCAAAAATCTTTCATGACTCCAAATTTTCAAACACTGAAATTGATTCCAGTGATTATGCCAAGCTCTGATACCGATTGTGAAGTTCACTAAAAGTGAAAACTGAGAAAGAATAAAACAAAAAGAAAGAGGAAAAACAAAAACACATGATCTTATCATGGTTCACCATAAATTGTAGCTACATCCACACTGCAGGGAAGATCTCTTATTGATGTTGAAGTCTGAACTTTACATCACAATTATAGCTTCAACTCTTCAAATACAGTCTCCAATAATGAACCTCCAATATATATATATATATATAGAGTCTCAAAAGAAATGAAGAGATAAAAAATTGGAGGGAAAATATAATAAATGGAGGTTCAAAAACCTTCAACCTACATTTGTGAATCATTGGAAAATCAAGATCTATAGATGGGGAAGAGTATCAAGCATTTCATTTCACTATTCCATCCATGAAATGGTGAAAGAAGAGTTTTATTCAATGAATGATGAGCTTTCTACACAATCAAGAACTCTAGTCTCCTTCACATTAGCACTGCGACTCAATTAATAGATTCGAATGGAAACTTATGATACTTTGTACTCTGTAAACTTCTACCATTTATGATCATCTCAGGTTATATAATATGTTTCATCATAAATGATGCTTTGTGTTCTACATAGTCTTTAATACAATGTCACTTATTCATCAACGCCATGAGATGGAAGCTTCATGAGGCATTCTGTCAAATAGTTTGTAAGTAAGCCAACATTTCCCTTTCTCACATATGATATCTATACTCAAATTTTCACTTTATGAGACTCTATCAAGTCATGGGAATAGAAAGCTATCTTATTCTAGCATCACTTTGAATATCTTTAGCTCTTCCAATTGGCTAAGACATTATACCTTTAAACTGGTAAAATACTAAAAATGAGGCTTTTGCAACCATTGCATAGCTCACAAATAATTCATTAAAATGTATTTTGATCAAATGCTTCAGGAACTCCTTCAGGGGTTCTTGGAGAATGTTTTCATTAGCTATAAATATCTTGGCATAGGTTTAACATTGTGAAGGCCTATCTATTCAAAAAATACTGCAATCTAACTTTGGGACATTTAGTCAAACAATTAATATGTAATGTGAGACCATGGTTTGTATTCCTCTATCTTGGGCTTAGTTTTGATTGCTTCTATCTTCACCTTCAAGATATCCACCTTAGGATGTATAGATGATGTTTTCTCGCCTCCTTTCCATTCATTCTTCTAATTGGCTCCATTTGAACAATGCCATGATCATATGGAGGAGCCGTGATTTCATTCCATGTTTTCAGCAAGGGGAAAATGAAATTTGATGTGCATTCTGACCAAGCCAATGAGGATGAAGCAATTATTTTAGATAAGGATTCAATCCATATTTCACATGCCTTGTGATTATATCATGTTCCAACGAATTAGCATATTGAAATTTTACCAGTTAGACATTTTGGAATCACTCAAGCTATTTTATCAAACAATTAGATGCCCTATCAACACTCTTCCACCATTCAAGTGCTAAACTCTGCATTTTTGGGACCATCAAGTAGTGAGTTTCTCATGCGAGTATCTTCTAACTTAGTCTAGAGAAGGAACTAGTGCTTGCATGAGAAAACAATTGATAATCAAAAGATCATTTTCCTCTCCTATTAGTTTCTTTTTGTACCTCCCACTCTTGTTGTATACCAGATGCATAGTTACACCGCCTTGGGAGATGAGGGGATGATGGGATGGGGGGACAAGTTTTCGAGAAGGGGGATAGAGGGGCCTTGATTTGGGTATAGTGGGGGGACAATGTTGGGGAAGTGGGGGTGATGGGGGGAGCAGAGGTATATATAGTATACATATGGTACTTAAAATGCTAGTTATGAAAAGATGTACTACAATTATACAATATAAGATAAAAAGATGTAAAAAACTTAAAAAATGAACATTGTATTGAAGTTTTCAAATAGAACATCATGATTCATGATAAAATGAAAAACAAACAATGAACATTGAACATTGAACATCAGTGAATAATAAATATTAGTCTATATATTAGTCTTCAGATCAATTGTATGGGTATCTAGATTCTACTATCTAATAGTAATCAACGATCATATGAGTCATGACATAAAGATGATTAAAATAAGTATCATGTGCCATGAATCATGATATCAAAATAAGTATATAATGTAAACAAAAAATACAAGTCTCCAAAAGCCCAAATGAAAATGCCAAATCAATGATCAATGATCTTCCCCTAGAGGCCGGAAGTTGAAACTCATCACCACTAGAACTATTAGTCTCTCCAAGATCAAGAGCCAAAAAGGGAACACCAACTAGCCCTATGGCTAGATCGAGAACTTCCTCCCCCTCATCAGTGTACAATGGATCCTTGAGCTCTACATCCCATCATGATGCTAGGCTCTCCTTATACACACTTGTCTTGTGGTCATCAATACGCAACACACTATGTATAACCACTAGCTTCTCTGCTCTTTGAGAGGTAAGTCTATTCCTCTTAAGAGAGTGGATGAAGCTATATGTAGACCAATTCCTCTTAGAAGCTAAGGCACTAGAAATCTGAGATGAAAAATAATTGGCCAATGTGAGACTCAAGAATTAGAAGTTGAACATTGATCATTGAACAATGAACAATGAAAAGTTAAGTTTGAGAAACTAAGTACCTGGGACAAAAAATGAATAGCTAGTATGGTGGTTATAGATTTCGCTCCATAACTTGACCACCACAAAATAGGATCCTCTTATTCCATAGTCTTGATATCTACCTTTGCCACTTGATTATAATCCCTAAGAGTAGCAAATTTCGTCCACTCAGTGTGAACCTTAGTTGTTGTCTCAAGGTCATACATCCTATCTATGCACTTCAAGAACCCTTCCTTCACCTAAAAAATTTTTAAAAGTAAAAATTATTAGCAAATAGAAGAATTAAGATGCTAGTAATGTAGATGATTTTAATTTATAGAATGATAAGAATCAAAGTCTTAAAGTGTTATATAATATAAATCACCTCATCGTTGTGAAGTGGTGTAAGTCTACCAGGCCTATTCATTTACCACCTCGGATTTAATGCATATGCAACCATGTGTAGGGATGCTTTAAGTTTGTCCCATCTATGTTGAATAATAGGCCAAATGTGATCATTGTAGAAGGCAAATGTGGGGTTCTCTTCTTGCACAACTACCCTCATCTACCCAAGCATAGAATCAATGCATTCGTATACCTCTCCAAGTGTAGGTGCATCCCCATCTCTATACATGATCACCTTGAAGATTGGCCTAATAATAGAGACAATTTATTTTTCATCACTCCAAAATACATCACTCTTAACTATAACCTTGACCCTCATCACCTACTCTAACTTAGAACCATCCCACCTATTTCTTTCATTCATCATAACCATTAGTTTTAGTGGCTCATGTAGCTTGAGCATTCTCTCCAATGGAATGAAAAAGGTCAACTGGCTTCAAGAACTCCTTCCTAGTGAAGCTCCTAAATAGTGCATGTGAGGTGTTGTGTTTGTAGATATACATCTGTACATCTCTACTGTCACTCACTACTCCCTTTATCTAACTAATCTTCCCCATGTCCTTTAGAGAATTTTCATTGCATGCACACAACAAGGAGTCCACCAAATTTGTTGATATGTGCCTCAATAAGCCTCCTTGTAGCTATGCACACATGAGTTGCATCTATCACTATTTGGATCATATTTTGTGGCCCAATATCCTCAATGGCTTCCTGAAGAATCTAAAACTTAAAATCAACATCTTTTTATGTCTTTAACAATCAACCACCCTAAGAAAGAATAGACCCTCTGTACATGTGACTATGACATTAACGAGTGGATGGTGTCTAATGTTCATCCACTCATCCATGATAATGTTGCACCTCAATTCCTCCAAAAAATCCTCATGGTGTAAATGGACTCACTAATCTTGGCATACTCATCATCCGAGATTTTAGTCCTCAATTTGTGCTCACCTGATGGCACATATGATGGTAACCTAGCCTTCACTACATTGTGGAATGCCTCCTTAAAATAAGGAGACTAGGCAATATGAAGTGGAATTCCATTGACAAATAACATTCTCCTAATGGATGCATCTAACTTCTCTCTTGTTGGAGCTACAAACAATTTTTCTATAGGGTTGTTGTCACTCGACTGTGCCCTGTGTTTCCTCTTTCTCATCTAGGTGGTTGCTACACCTATAGAACTATAAGTAGAGGAAGGTATGGAGGCTACCCCCTAGCAATGTAGTAGATGAAGCTCTATGCTATGGTCTAGAAGAAGACATGCATTGATGTTGTTGTCCTTGTATTTGTTGCTCATGCACCTCCTTTATAGTGTAAATCTATTTCCTACCAACCAAGGTAGTAGACATTGGAAGGCCCAAGTCCCTCTGGAACTCCCCAAAGCTTGTTGAATTCCATTTTAGACTTCAAGCTTTTGGATTCAGTCAAAATCTTACATGGTAAGACACCTTTACTTTTCCAAAAGAGGAAGTGTGCGTTCACTTGAGTGATGCTATCATACCATACATCACCACAAATATTGCATCTCAACTTTCTTGTGCTACTTGATCCTAATCCACTTTTTATTGTAGTCAAAAATTGTTTTAAAGGAGATTTGGGATCAAAATTTCCCCTAGCCCACTCTACCAAAGATGGGGAGGGGTAGTCAATAGATGGAGTACTAGATAGTACAAAATTAGTACCCATGGAAGTGGAACTAGTTTGGGTCCCTTACTGATTTGGCCTAGTCTCAATGTTAGTCTCCTACTCACCCCTTTCAACAGCATCATCATCATCCTCAACCCCAAGCTTAGGTTTAGGTTCATATTTTGATTCACTACCACTATCTAAACGAAATTCCATCTCATCATCACTATGAGTATCAATGTGGGAGCTCATTTTTACACTGCATTTCACAAAATGAATTTTTTAAAAATAAAGTTAACAATTTGAATTTACAAACTTTTAGCCTATGCCCTTCTTTAAATTTTCTAAAATTTAAAACTAAATAACAAGAATTTGCAAAATGAAACATCAAGAATCTTAATCTATTATTTAATATTTATAAATGATTCAATGAATGAATGCTAATCATAACTATAACAAAATGAAATAACACACATTTAGAACTAAAAACATTGAGCAATAATTTATAAACATGCATTTGAAAATCAGAAAAACAAGTTAAAAACCCTACTTTTTCTCGAAAAACTCCTTCAACAAGATGGTTAAATCTCCTCCTCTTCTTCTTCTTCTTTCTCCGAGGCTCTCCTTTCCATTTGCAAACACTTTCTTTACTCTTGCACAAATCCTTATCTAAGCTCTTCACTCTTCTTGTTCTTGTTGCCAACAACAAGAAATGCAAATGTGAATAAAAATGAAGAATAGAAGCTTTTTGAACAAAGGAGGAGGAAGGAATGGGCCCCAAAACCCAATAGCATAAAAATATAAACATTAAAACATTATAAAAATCCCTTAAACTTTTAATTTTTTATGTACCTCTTTTGCTTACCATGGGAGACGTCTTGGCATCTCCCTGTAATGAAGGAGATTCCTTCACATCCCCTTGCACCCCCACATTAGGAGATGTCTTTTTGTCTCAAAGATGTTTCACCATCTCAGAGATGTCTCTCCATCTCAGAGACATCTCGCCATCTCTGGAGATGGTGGCACTATAAGGGGCACCACTCAAAACATCAAGATGTCATTCCCCCATCCCAAGGACATCCTCATCTCTAAGTTTACCTTTTTTTTTTTTGGGGGGGGGGGGGGGGGGGGGGACACGTTCCTATGATGTCATATGAATTATTGCGAGGTCATATTATGTTAATCAATTTACTTAGAGATGTTATGTCTTCATCTATTGCTAGGGGTGTTTCTCAAGCTCATAATCATGGTTGATATCATTAATTCTCTACCCATGATTCATCATGTTACAATCAAATACTGATAAGATTCATAGCCAAGAATTTTTTTTTAACTTGATATTTTCCCTTCTTAAAAGTGTTAGTCCTATAAAAATAACTCTTGGCTTGCAAATACGTAAGTTTTCATTATCACCAATACTAAGCCATTCACACACACACTTATTTATTAACTTGAAAAGAGGTTAATAACTGTATCTAACAAATTTTTTGAGAAAAGATCAAACTCAACCTTGAACTTCTTTCTAAAGGTTAAGGTTGGTGGAGGCAAAAAATTTAAGTACATAGAGAGAGAAAAATTTTAGCACATGGAGAGAGAAAAGTTGGGGAAGAGAGAAAAATTCTAGTTTGGGGAGAGAGAAAGTTTTTTTTTTTCAATTTAATCTCATTCCCAAATTAACCTTCTTTCATCTTTTGAGGTAAAATATAAGTAACACTCCTATAACAATGCTCCAAGGCATGTGAACTAAATGTCACATGAATGTGCCACATCATAATTTATAACAAATTTTGTTTTATAGTTCACATATGATGAGTCTAAGGAAACAAAAAAAACTAGGCATTCCAACTATTGCTCCCCATAAATAATTCCCACCTCCAAGAATGCTATCTATATGTGATCTCACAAAAAGTTGTGTAATATCATAATGTTCAACATGTACAAAATGTATATATAATAGATTTTAGTTTGGAAAAACAAATCATCATATTTTAGAAAAAATACTATATTATTCTATAATAATAAGTTTTTAAAAGGTTTATACAAAAGATTATATTATTATTCATGCCAATGCTATTATTAATGTTGGATTTTGTGATATTTTATTACTTGGGAGGCATATTGTTATATATTATTTTTCTTATAATAGAGGAAAAAAGGGAACATGCATTCTTTTTTGTAATAGTAGTTTCAAAAATATTTTGTTATCAAATTTATAAAAAAGATTATGTTAATTAATCAATTTTATAGTAGTTGACCCCAAACATGACCTTTCTCATCATTTCTTTTTGAACTTTGTAAATGGAAGAAATAGCCACACCCAATTCAAGACCAACGATTGCAGTTTTGAACTATTTATTAAAATATTTAGTCTTCTCATTTATTTAATCAAATTTATCATCATAGTCCTTCTTGAAACCTTCCAATTTCCTTTGGACATTGGGAAGGGAGTTCATCATTTCCCCAACCTCATTTTTTCACTAATCTTAATCCCTTCACCTCATGTAATCTCTAAGTCCACCACCACTTTCGTTTCTTGGGGAAACTGGTTTTCATCATTAGTTTCATCCACGTCCACATTAAAATAAACTTCATCAGAGGAGAAAAATCCAACTTTCTCTAGGGCTTTCTCTACTTTGTTATCTTCAAAAATATCATCCATTTGTGAATTATGGGATTCCTCCTTACTTTCTTCCTTATAAATCTTCCCTTTTTTTAAATTTTTCAACCTCACCTATCTTGTCTCCCTAGAGCTAAAGTTCTTCTTTTGCCTTTTTGAATTCTGTAGCTCGATTTCCCTCACCTTCATTTTTATCAATATCAATAATATTTTCCACCATTTTCCTTTTTTAGGGGTACTAACAGGGATAGATTTTGTGGAAGCATTTTTCTTCTACTTGGGGGCCTCAATCAAAAGGGACTATTCCAAAGATATTGTTGATCTCAGATTGCTTTTGACAAGTGAGTGTCAAAACACTTAAGCCATTTACTTAATTCATATCAAACTAGTAATACATGCCAAGCACAACATATAAATGTTAGACCATGCTAAGTTGCAATGAGTGATGAGTCACTCATGTGCCGAGTCACTTGAGTACCAACTAGATAGACCATGTCGAGTCATTCAAGTGCTGAGTAAAAAGTGGATGACGAGTAGTTTAGGTGTCGATTTAGAAGCAAAAATACAATGTATGTCGAACATCAAAGACTTGATATGTCAAGTGACACAATTTGGACATATTTTTTTGTAATGGCACAAAAAACTATGTAAACCATTTTCAAGCTGACTTAAGGATAGATTTTGATCTCTTGGAGATAAGGATGAATCTATGTGAGGATTCCCTATGCAATTATATGCAGCCAATCAGAAAATGGGAAGGTTTAAGTGGAAAAATGGAAGAATCTTAGTCATACATTCATACTTAACCCTAAGCCACTAGTGTCTTCTTAAGGAGGATGAAATCCTAAACTCTTTATAATGATGAGAATAATGTATAAGGGGTGAATGAATGAATATATTTCATAGAGCATTCAAGGTGACTTAGTAGTAAGAGTGAATTGCAGAATTATTTAAGTGAAGAATAGAGGATAGAGAAGGATACAACATTGATACATTAGATTGTGAAGGATCAATCAGAGATTGTGCAGAGGTGATCTGTTATAAGGCAAGTAGGTACCAATCGCAGGATCTATGCGGGGATATTTTAACAAGTGATTTCAATTAAATCTCTTAATAGAGTAGTCCTAACATGCTGTATGAAATCCTTTAAAGGTGCTTACTTAATTGTAATTTGAAGTCTTCTAACCAAACACACTTCTAATAGGGTATTGAAATCCTCTTACAAGGTGGGACATAATAATGTTTGAAGCCTTTAATAGGGTAGACCTTTCACATGGTAGATCATGATTCATGGTAGAACCATTGCAACCTTGATTGAATACACTTTATTGCTGCAGTAGTGAAGATTTTTGGATGTCATCCCCACCCCAGTTTCACCTTCTCACTTCAAGACTTTCTGGGTAATCATATCTAATGTTGTGTGTGTGTTTGATTACATGTTTACATGATTGATGCATATGCTTTATATATTATTTTAGTATATTAATGCATGTGATGTATGAATGGTGTAAGTTTTATGGGTCCAAGTTTAAACTCCTAATTCACTGCCCACACCGCCCCCTCCTCCTTACAAGTTTACTCTCTTCCCACCTATAATTCCAACAATTGGTATAAGAGCCTAGCTCTCTGAAAGAGAAACTTTGCAACTTAGAGGAAAGATCTTGAAATGGAAGTCTACAAGATAGGAAAAACTATTGAGAACAAGGAGATTGAAATACATATCATATTACATCAATTAAATGAGGCAAGAGAGGAACTAAAGAAATCCTTGAAGAGAAGGAAAGATATTTCTATTACAGAGAATGACATACTATACAAAGAGATAGACACCACCAAGCTATTTGTAGATGGTAACTCTAGTGAATTTGATGTAGTAGTTGTAGATCTAATGGAAAAGAATAGAATCCAAGTTGAGGAAATCAAAAATCTCAAGATAGAACAAGCATCACAAGCTATATTACTATGTGAGGTGACTGAACAAAAGAAGAAATCCATAGAAGACAAAGCTAGAATTGAAGAAGACAAAAAAGTTTTGGCAAACAGATTGGAAGAAAAGTCAACAGAGCTAACCAAGATTTGCAACATGCAATTGGATACTCTAAGTCAAATGATCAATGCCAACTATGAACTGAATGTCATGGACATTGAAATAACCACATTAAACTTGTAGAATGACCAATTGCAGAATGACCTGAAAAGAGAAAAAGATTTTTTTGAAATTACAAGCCAAATGAAGCTTTAAATACTTTGAGCAACTACCAATTTCCCTTAGATCCAACAAAGACACATAAGGATTGTGCTACACAAGCACTGAAGAAGGAGAATCATCCAAAGTCGCTAAAGAAAGGAACATCAAAGGTAAGAATTCCAAACCTACTTGTCATAATTGTGGTAAGAAAGAACATACTGGTAATGTATGCAGGAGCAATGATACAAATCAGAATGTCAAGCCTAAGAACATGACTCATTATCATAAGTGCAACAAGCAAGGTCATCAGGCACATGAATCTAGAACTAGGACCATGCATACATAAATATTTGAAGGATATTGCTACAATTGTCAAAAGTATGGACATAGAGCCTTTGAATGAAAATACAAATCCATGTGGGTGTCAAACAAGCTAGCAAAGGTAAGATTCTGTGGAAAATTTTATAATTGGGATTACAATACAAAATATAGCTATCGCTATTGTCAAGAATATGGACATGTTCTTGAGAATTATAGTGGAACACACTTCAGTGGTAACTACAAAAGATGGTTAAGTCAAACTAAATGTTTTAGCTATTTGAAGACTTGTCACATTAGTAAGCATTGTCCAACTAGGTCAAAGGCAACAAGTTGTGAATTTGGTAAAGGCAAAGGAAAGGAAAATGTTGAACACATCAGAGATGAGATGAACAAGACATGGAAAAAAAAAGATGCTTGCAGCACATCAAATGCAGAAGGGATCACTTCACCCAATGGGTCACATGGTCAAACCTCATCAAATTGAACAAACAAGAGGTATGTGGGACTAATATTCAAGTGCAATATCATATATCAGTTCCAAGGGAGATAATACTGAAAAGACTAGATTAGCATGAATAAAGATGTAAGATGTTGTTGTAAATTCAAGTTAAATCTTTAAGGTTTTCATGTTGTTTCCAACCATGAAATTTTTCTACGTATGTTGAGTGGAATGGTAGTTGATGTTGAATTGCCAACCTAGCCAATTGATGTTGAGTCTGTAGTAGCTATTGAGTGATGGTAATATCAATGGATGTTGAATGATTCTAAAATTGAGTTAATGCCAAGTTTATAGTAGTACAAGCACTAAGAGTTAAATGCAAGGTTTTTAAAGGGTATATGATCATTTTTTGCTCATTATTCATCATTTTGAATTTGAGAAAGAGTGAGTAGAGGAAGAGGTAATTTAGAAACTTGTTCACGACATCTATAGAGAATTTGGCAATGATCTCATACCAGTTCTTTGGATCTAACAAAGTATTTATCATAAGCCAAGCTATGCAATTTTACTTTGCATAAACCCTAGTTTGACAAATGACATCTAGCTCAAAGAATGTAGAAGGGAAAGAGGTTTTAAATGTTTAACTTTCCAGTAATGAAGTCAAAAAACCTATATTTAAGGCCATTCTTGACATAGCCTACAAAAAAGATCCTTCTGGCACTTTATCGATGATCC
The DNA here is from genome assembly GCA_028749045.1 of Cupressus sempervirens. Classification (NCBI taxonomy): domain Eukaryota; kingdom Viridiplantae; phylum Streptophyta; class Pinopsida; order Cupressales; family Cupressaceae; genus Cupressus; species Cupressus sempervirens. Next base: position 54,010,121 of record CM053791.1, read on the forward strand.
CACCAAATGTCATAATGGTGCAAGATGTAAGGATATGTTATAATTGAAAAATTGGTAGGATTGGGAACTTAGAAATCAAAGAAGCATATGATAGGTTATGTGAAAGTCATGTTCTAAAGGAAGAGTATAAAATAGTTGAGAAGAAGGGTTTGATGTGTGCTCTAGATTTTCCTAGTGTATTTCAAACTGAATGGATTATAATTTTTTGAGTAGAATACATGATGGATATTTATGGCTAGAGGGTGGACCAATTAAGATTATGAAGAGAATAATTCATAGGGTTACTAGCTACCCAACCCTAGATCGTCCCAAGACTCTGAGGAGTGATTCCAAGGAAGTAATAGAGAAAACCACTAGAGAAAAATGGAATAAAAGAGACATGATAATAGATATTATTACTGATCCATTAGTCAAATTTTCTATTAGGGTAATTTCTCACAAATTCTATCAATCTAGTAGATTAAATAATGTACCATGTATTTCCATAGATGTTGGCTAAAAGATTGTGAAGAAAGATCATACTTATGATCTAGTCGAGCTTCAACTACAACAATTGATAGAAAATTGGAGCAATTTGGTTCAATACTTGTCTATATATTCTTTTATGTGTAAAATACATTTCCTTCCTTTGGTACTATATGTTGGAAAAAAAATAGGCCAATAGAAATGCAGATCAATGATTTTATTAAACAAATGGGAGAAAATTTTGAATCATTAATGATAAGTTATTTTGAAGATTTTAAGAAATCAATGAAGGAAAGACTGAGGATACCTATTTCATTGGTTGAGCAACATTACAATGACATATTCTTTCTATTTGATGCTAATTACACCTTTATATAGGCTATCACACCAAGGGTTAGATGGTTAAGGCCACTTGGATATGAAATCATTGTTAATGAAGCTTCAACAACCATCACTACAATCCTAGCAAAGGAAATTGACAAGACTGCTAAAATCTTTGGATATTATGATGTGATGAAATCAAATATTGAAATGGAGTTGAAAACAACCTCTACACTTAAGAAGATGGATAAGATAGCAAAGAAGCTAAAGGCTAAATTTGGTGAAGGTGCAGATGAGGAAGAAGAGGAAGGAGATGAAGAGAATGAAGAGGAAGAATAGGAAAAAACTCAAGAACCTCTTGCATTGACTTAAGGTATGGGAGAGGATAAGGAAGAGGAAGAAATAGAATGTACTAATAGAGAAGAAGTTGAGGAAAAAACCACACATGTCGATCCAAAGAAGAGAAAGGCTAAGACATAGCCAGTGGCTAAGGAAAAGAAAACTGTTAAACCAAGCCCAGGAAAACCAACAACACCTACCACCAAAGCAAGCACATGAGCCACAAAATAGAAGGCCAAGGAAAAATCCAAGAAAATAGAGCAAGGTCACCAAGTGAAAAAGAAATAGAGAAGAAAATATGTTGCACAACCTGATTGAGATGAAGAAAGAACTGAATCAGACGATATAAGCCAATTCAAAGTGGTAAGTCACAAAGCACTCTCTGATATTGAAAACTTATGTGAAAATGTCAAGAATAATGTAGATTTATCTAGTTTTAGACATGCAAATTTTGATGATTTGGAAAAGAGGAGAAAAAGCTAGTGGAAGAAGCCCTATATGCAATGATGTCTAAATTTAAGACAACACCATTAGAATTTTCCAACTTAGTACCCAAGAAACTATATGACTTAGTTGAGAAAAAATGACATTATTGTTTAAATTTGGATAAAAAAATAAGGGAAACTACTTTAGCCCAAGTAATGCCAGAACTAACAAAAGAGAAAATTGTTAAGGCTACTAAGAAATATGGAGTTAGGTTTACACCTAAATATAGAGCCTTCAACATACTTCAAATTAATATTGAAGATGTGCTCAAGAAATCTACCCAAATATAGAAACTTATCTATGGGTTGACCATTCTAAAACAAGGAGAAGCTGACCCTTTTGAGGGTAAAGATGATGATAAAGATGATGATGAAAAACAAGAAGATGATAAGAAAGATGATATAGTGGGGGAGGAAGCTGAAAAGAAAACTAATGACAAGGCAACAACTACACAGTAGCAAGATGAATAGAGTGTGTAACACACATAAGTGTCAAGTGTTAGTCCCCCACATGACACAATCAAGTCTACTAAAACCATTATTGTAAAGGATGTCTCTGATCTTTCAACTTAGAACATCAATCCCTTGATTGCAAAAGACTTGAAGAAGATACTTGACCAATCTACACTGTAAGCCAAGCTATGTGAAAATCCAATTTTGGTCAATATAGATAAGCTCCAAAAGGTAGTAACTAATGCCACAAGGGACAAGGTGAATCCACAAGAGCTGTCTTCTATCATCCCTTCAGTTACTCAAGTATAACCTTTGACTCAAGAAACATTAGATACATCTACTAAGGTTGATATATTTGTTCAAGTTGACATAGTTGAGTAGAGGCAGACTTTAGAAGAAGAAAAAGACACTACTACTAGACAATAGGAAGCAGGAAAAATAGATTCATCTATAGCTAAAGTATAAGGACTAGATGCCAGTCATGTCATTGTGTTAGACAGGAGCAAATCTAAAGAGAATAAACAAACACCTAAGGTAAAGGAGTAGGAAGCCATCTAGGCATTAGTAGCTCTACCAAAATTTGGCACTTCTACAAAAGTTCTTCAAAAGCCAAGAACAAAAGCTATACCATTGCAAATCTTAGTGCCAAGCTCTAGCTCTTCAAAAGTTGAAAAGGTAATTCACTATGGAGATATCACTCTAGATGAAGAGATTGTTATTCCAAAAATTGATTATGATACAATGACATTAGATCAAATAGGCATTTTGCAACAAGTCTTAGAGAAGAAAAAGCATCAAAAAATGCTTAGGGGAGAATATAGGCAGAAGCAAGCACTTCATGACATTAAAGACATCATTCTGGATGCATTTAATCTGCCAAATCTTGAAGAGACCATGCCACTACTAGAATAACTATCAGATATAGTGGAAAAGGCCAATAATAAAGACATTAATACTAATGCTAAACTCTTAGAATGGCTTGAAAATAAATTCAAGAGCAAGGTAAATGAAAAGATATCTGGTGATATAGCACTCCCTCAAGTTGCATTGGCAACAAAGGTTAAGGATGTGAAGAAGGTACTTGAGAATATATTCTCATTGTACACCAAATTGTGTGACCCTACACTCTTCACCCAAGAGACCAAATATCACATTTTGAGCTTGGAGAGAAATCTTAACATATCAGGTACAAGGTTACCTCAAAACTCTGCTTAAAGTGAGAAGCATTTTCATACATTGCTTTAGTCACAAAGTTAATTAGTTGTGTTAATAATAGAAGAGACTGGCATAAGAGCCAAATTGATAGGTATACAGGCATCCCCCACCCCACAAATAGAAATATTGCACAAGGAACTAGGTTATGTAGAAACTCTACTAAAGAAATACTCCAATCTTTCTACCTTAGATGGCCTAGTACACCTTGCTACTAAGCTTGCAATCTAGATCAAATTGTTAGATGTTGCATGTGACAACTAGGATGTAGCTCTCAAAATCATAATGGAGGTCCATATATCCTTTTTGGACAAACACACTATACGTGTATAGCCCATTTGACATAAGTGTCAAAAATGAGGAGAGATAAAGGAAGAAGGAGAAATATTAACACAAGGGAGAATAAAGAAAGGGTAGCCAGTTAGAAATAGAGAAATATAGAAAGGGAGTATGAACAAAGTGGGAGCAGTGAATAAAATAAGGCTATATCATTGGGGTGATCTATATATATATATAAAAATTTTGGAGACACAAATAGATACATAATCAGCTATGATAGAGCATATCAGATGAAAGAGTATCAGATACAGTGCATTGGAGTCAGAGAGAAGCACATATTTTGGATACCAAACAAACACATTAACTTAGGGGGAGTTATCAATTTTGAGGTATATAGGTTATTCCAAAATTTTGAAAAATTTGAAGTTTTTTATATAAGTCTAGTCATGGATATGTTATGCTCAAGAAGTTAAGTAGAATATTGTATATTTAAGTATTTTTGACACTCATGTCAAAGGGGGAGATTGTTGATATCAAATTAGTTTTGACAAGTGAGTGTCAATACACTTAGGCCATTTACTTAGTTCATGCCAAACTAGTAATACATGCTGAGCACAACATATAAATGTTGCACCATGCCAAATTGCAATGAGTGTCGAGTGACTCATGTGCCAAGTCACTCAAGTACCAAGTAAATAGTGGATGTTGAGTAGTTCAGGTGTTGAGTCAGAAGCAAAAATACAATGTATGTTGAACATTAGAGACTTCATATGCCAAGTGACATAGTTTGGACATATTTGTTTGTAATGGCACAAACAACTATGTAAACCATTTTCAAGCCAACTTAAGGATAGATTTTGGTCTTTTCGAGATAAGGACGAATCTATATGCAGATTCCCTATGCAATTACATGTAGCCAATTAGAAAATGGGAAGGTCTAAGTAGCAAAATGGATGAATCTCAGTCGTAGATTCATACCTAACCCTAAGCCACCAGAGTCTTCTTAAGTAGGATGAAGACCTAAAATCTTTACAATGATGAGAATAGTGTACAAGGGGTGAATCATCGAATATAGTTCATGGGTAAAAGTACAAAGTTGTGTCACCTTTTAGGCTAACTAATCAGAATGATTGATTTTGAGTATTTCTATCTTAAAATTCATTTTTTTCAAAGATATTGTCTAGATAGTTTCATTCTAGCTAAGTTATATATGGTATCATACTTTTCCAATTGGAAATGTCTAATAAATTAATATTTTAAACTAGATTTAATCTAATTACTAAAGAAATATAATTATTTCAAAAAACTAATATTTCAATAACTCTTACAATTTTTTATGATATATTTTTAATAACTTAGAAACACCATTTATAGAGCCCAAAGTCAAGAATATTCTCATATAGAGTTTATAGTATTTTACTTAGATATAGTATATTATAATCGAAAAATTCTACAAGCACATATTTTCACACTCAACAAGATGTCAATTTTGTGAAAGAAAAAAAATAGTAAATCATATCATAAAAATTTAAAACTTATATGACGTTCTAGAAGAGAGAGATTCCTCTTCTAGAATGTATAGTTTTTATTCTAGTTAGAATATATTTGTTTTGAAAAATGAAGTGGGAGATAAAAACTATTGATTTCAGGTGAGTTGAACTTTGAATGATTATAAAAGTGAAAACCTAAGTCTAAAGACAATTTTTATTTTTGAATATTCTAGATATATATGCTATCTATAACATAGTCTAAGATCAAAGGTAAATAAGTTTATCTCCATATAGTTTTGTTGTGGGAACTAGACCCCTAATTTTCAGCATTTTTTAGTAACTAAAAAATTATCTATAAAAATTATGAAAATATATCAATTCTTAATCCAAAAAATTGTGCTCCTAAACTTGATCAATTTCTACACATTTCATTAGTTTACTTCATTTTCAAATTATAAATAATAATACGAGTTTTATATCATTGAAGGTGAATAGTTGTACTTTTTAAATCCTTTTCCTTCACAAAAGGGTGACACATGTGTGTTCTTTGACTCTCGTAGAGCATTCAAGGTGACCTAGTAAAAGAGTGTATTGTAGAATTAGTTAAGTGAAGAAAAGAGGATAGAGGAGGATACAACATTGATACATCGAATCGTAAGGGATCAATTAGAGAGTGTGTAGAGGTGATCTATTATTAAGCAACCAAGTCCCAATTGTAGGATCTATGCTAAGACATTTTAACAGGTGATTTTAGTTAAATCTCTTAATAGAGTAGTCCTAACAGGCTATAAGAAATCCTTTAATAAGGTGCTTACTTAATTTTAAGTTGAAGTCCTCTCACCAAGCACATCCTAACAGGGTGTTTAAAACCTCTAACAAGGTGAGACTTAACAGTCTTTGTAAGCCTTTAACAGGTTAGGCCTTTCATAGGGCAGATCATGATTCATGGTCAAACTATTGTAACCTTAATTGGATACACTTTATTGGTGTAGTAGTGAATAGTTTTGGGTGTCATCCCCGCCACAGTTTTAGCTTCTCACTTGGAGATTTTTTTGGTCTCAAATTGGTTTTGACAATTGAGTATCAACACACTTAATCAATTCTTAGTTGATGCCGAGTATAATATAGAAGATGAGCTAAAATGTATATCAAGCTAGAAAATTCAATAGGTGTCGAGTGATCTATAGGTTCCAAGAAAAGTATAGATGCTGAGTCACTATAGATGTTGAGTGAAACATAATTACTATAGGAGCTGAGTGAGCCAATTTTCCTATACGTGTTGAGCATCATCAACTAATATGTGCTAAGTAACAAAGAATCAACATATGAGTTTGTATCTTCACAAACTCAGATTTAAACCATTTTTGGAGCTCAAATAGGATGAATCTCAAAGGATCTTAAAGATAGGAATGAATCTTTTGCATTAACTATGCAATTAACATGCATCCAGTAAGGAAAGTGGAGAAGGCATACAACCAATAGGAAAAGTGCAAGAAATGAGAAGGAAATTAAGATATAATATTGATCATATATTCATACCTAACCCTAAGTCTTCAAAATCTTTAAAAGCAAAAAAAATCCCCATTATGCAAGAGAGAGGATGCACAAGAAAGAAGTGTATGGGTGAATTGTAGTGAAGTGCAGAAGAGTGTAAAGATTTATGAAGAAACATAGCATCATTCTAGAATCTAGTTGTTGAAGAATAAAGTATCAAAACCTCACAGACTAACATCTTAGATCAAGCAAGGATCAAATCAGTCAGAGCTAAAGAAAGACCTAGAATTAGCAATTGAAGATTGTAAAGCTATCAGGTCAAAGACTTTCTAATACTCTCTAGAAATTGTATTAGATATGGAAATCCTATGGACTTAAGTTGGCTTAGTATCCATTTTTAAATCCTCTAATAGGGTGGCATTCCAAGTGAATGTACAAAATTCCTTTAACCAGGCCTACTTTTAGCAGGATAGTGAAATCCTTTAACCAGGTCACTTTTATAGGGTGTAAAGTCTTTAATGGGATAGGCCTTTCACAGGGCTGACCATTGTTAGTGGTCAAACATTGTAACCTTGAATATTTACACATTGTTGTAGTGATATTTTGTGGGTGTCATCCCCACCCCATTTTTACCTTCTCATTTTGAAGGGTTTCTAGGTTACCAAATTTGTGTGTTATCTATTTTCATGCATGTCTTTACTTTCATGTTTATTATTTGAATTAAATGCATGTGGATGATATTAGTTAAAAGGATTTGAAAAGGTTAAAGTTACTTACTTCTTATTCACCCCCTCTCAAAAGTAAATCTTCCCACTTGTTAATTCCAACAATTGGTATTAGAGCTCAATTCTCACAAGGAGGAGCCTTACAGCTTGGAGAAAAGATCTAGAAATGGAAGTCTACAAACTTGGGAAGATCAAAGAGAATTAGGCAATTGACATACAACTTGATTTACATGCCTTGGAAGAAGCCAAAGAAGAGGTGAGAAAATCCTTAAAGAGAAGAAGGAGATTACCAGAATTGAGAATGATACACAGTACAAGGATATTGACATGTCAAATCTATTTTCAAATGGAGATTCCAAAGAATTTGATGCACCAATAGCAGACCTGATGGAGAAAAATAGAGTTCAAGAAGAAGAAATCAAAATACTCAAGCTTGAACAAGAATCACAAGCCATGATGCTTTGTGAAGTGACTGAACAGAAGAAAAGAGCCATTGAAGACAAGACTATGCTAGAAGAAGACAAGAAAAACCTTGCCAATAGACTAGAAGAAAAGTCAATTGAGCTAGCAAGAATTTCAAACATGCAAATAGATACCCTAAGTCAAATGATGAATGCACATCATGAATTAAATATCAAGGGCATTGAGATCTCTACACTGAAGATGCAAAATGAACAATTGTAAAATGACTTGAAAAGAGAAAAGGAGATTGCAAAAAACTTCAATAAACCTAATGAGGCCATCAAGTACTTTGAGCAGCTACTAAAATCACCAAGGGCTAGTAATGATACTTTAGGACTAGGTTACACTAGCATTGAACAAGGAGAATCATCCAAGACTATAGAAGAGAGGAGTAACAAAGGTAAGAACACTAAACCTACTTGTCATTTCTATGGTAAAAAGGGACATACCTCTAATGTGTACAGGAGCAAGAATACCCACCAGCATGACAAGCCTAAGAATGCAAGTCATTTTCATAAGTGCAAAAAGCAAGGACATCAAACACATGACTACAAGACTAGGACTATTAGAACACCAAGATTTGAAGGTCACTACTACAATTGCAAGAAATATCGAAATAGAAATTTTTAGTATAGATCAAAGCCTATGTGGACACCAAATCAGGTAGCAAGGGAAGGTAACCATGGTCATCACTACAATTGGGAATACAAAACTAGGTATAGATATAATTACTGTCAAGTGTATGGACACATTCCTAAAAATTGTATAAGGACACATTTCAGAGGGAACTACAGCAGATGGTTGAGCCAAACCACATGTTTTAGCTACTTGAAGAGTAGTCATATTAGCAAGAATTTCTGAACAAGGTCAAAGGCATCCATCTCAAAGAATGAAAAAGGTAAAGAGAAGGTAGATGATGAACACATCAAAGGAGAAATGAACAAGAAATGGAAGAAGAAAGATGGGAGTAGCACATCAAATGAAGGGATCACTTCACCTAATAGGTCAAGTGGTCACACTTCATCAAACTAAGCAAGAGAAGGCATAAGGGACTAATTTACAAAGTTTTATAATACATCAGTTCCTAGACAAGAAAGTACTAAAAAAAAAAAGATCAACATAAACAAAGAAGCAAAGGTAAAAATTCAAGATTCCACAAGTGTTGCTGAGTTGTCCTTAGATGTAGAACAAAAATCTAGTACAAGTCAAGTTGGTAGAGGAAGCCGAGTGAAGAAGAAATCTCAGTTGAAGCTAAGTAAGTGATACTCCCAAGGAAGTTGAGTGGTGAAAAAGGAAATGGAAGCTAAGTAATGTAGAATCCTTTAAAAGTCGAGTGGATAGCTGTAAATGCACTAAGCATTAAATGCAATGAAATTAGGGTATATTATTGTATTTTCAATGATTTTTCCTCATCATGAATGAAGAGAAAAGATGAGAAAGAGCATAGAGTGAATCTAAAGTGGAGAATCTAGCATATAAGAAGATTTCAACAGCATTCCAACATGATTCCATCAATTTCAAGGTATTTACAACTATGCCAATCTATGCAATTTTGTGTTTTCTTTGTGTTAAAACCATAGGATTGTGAAAATGGCTTCTAGCTGTAGAAAAACTCAAGAGAAGGAACAATTTGAATTCCAACTAGTGTCCAAATAAGTCAGACAACCCAAGTTTCATCCAATACCTGAAGTTGCATATATGAATGATCTAGCTAGAGCCCTATCCATCATACCCGCTAAGATTGTAATGGTTCAACATGTAACAAAATGATATAATTATAAAATTGGAGCTATAGGTGACATGGAAATGAGAGAGGCATATGAGAAATTGTGTGAAAATGAAGTGTTGAAAGACGAGTACAAATTTGTTGAAAACAAGGGTTTAATGTGAGCCCTAGAATTCCCTATAGTGTTCAAGACAGAATGGATTAGGTTAGTGTTGAGTAGAATGTATAATGGTAGCTTATGGTTGGAGGATGGTACTATAACAATCACAAAGAGAATTGTACATAAAGTGACAGGGTATCCAAACCTAGATCAGCTGAAGACCCTTAGGAGTGATTCTAAGGAGCCAATTGAGAAAAACATAGGTGCTAAGTACAATAAGAGAGGGATGACAATTGACACTATCCAAGACCTTCTAGTTGAATTCACTATTAGGGTTATAGTAGACAAATTCTACCAATCTAGTAGACTCAACATTGTTCCTTGCATTGCAGTAGATGTAGGATACAAATTGGTAAAGAAAGATAATACCTATGATATTGCAGAACTGCAACTGCAACATATTAATGAGAATCTAGTAGCAATCAGGAGAACCAAGGGAGCCCAATGCAAATTTGGTGCTATTTTGACATGTATTTTCTTTTATGTTTAGAATGAATTTCCTTCTTTTGGAAAAATTGCATGGAAAATTGATAGGTCAATCATAGCTCAAGTGAATCAATACATAGAGTTGATGGGAGCTAATTTTGAGACCTTGATCACTAGTTATTTTGAGGACTTTAAGAAGACAATGAAGCAAAGGCTCAAAATTCCAGTTTCTTTAGTGGAGAAACATGTAAATGATGTATGTTTTCTTGTAGATATAGACTATATATACATACATACAAGCTGCCATACCAAGAGTGAGATGGTTAAGACCTCTTGTGTATAAAATAAACATAGATGAAGCATTAGTAGCAATAACTGCATTATTCGTAGAGGAAATAGACAAGGATCTATGACATTTTGGGACTTATGATGTGGTGAGATCAAAAATGGATATGGAGTTGAAGACTACCTCCACTTTGAAAAAAAAGGACAAGCTTGTTAAGAAGCTAAAAGCTATGTTTGGGGAAGGTACTACAAAAGAAGCAAAAGAAGAAGGTGAAGATGTTGAGGGTGATGAAGAAGAACAAGATGAGGGACCACTTGCCTTAACCCAAGGTATGAGGGAAGATGTAGATAAGGAGGAAGGTGTCAAGAAAGAAGCACCAAAGGCTGAGCCAAAGAAGAGAAAAGCTCAAAAATAGCTAGCTACACTACCCAAAGGAAAAATGAAAAAACCAACAAAGCCAAGTCTAGCCAAGCCAACTACAAGGGCTAACACTAGGGCTACAACTCTAGGGACAAAATAGTAGGAAAAATAGAAGGCAACAAAAAAAGGAGGACTTGTAGATCAAAAGAAAAGAAGAAAGTATGTTGCACCTCCAGAATCATACGAAGAAAGAATAGAGTCTAATGAAGAACAATTCAGATTGGTAAGCCATTCTACCACATCTAAATTGGAAGGTATTTGCAATAATATTAGAGATAATGTTGATTCGACTAGTCTAAAGACCATTTAATTTAATAAGTTGTCAAAGGAACAACGAAACATAGTGGAAGAGTCCATCTACAATATGATGGCTAAGTTCAAGACCGCCCCACTTGAACTAGATAACTCAATGCCTAAGGAGCTAAGCTTATTAGTTGAGAATAAATGGCATTACTGTCTTAAAATGGAGAAAGAAATTAGGGAGTCTACATTGGATCATGTAATGCTAGACCTTTCTAAAGGTCAAATAACAAAGGCTAGCAAGAAACATGGGAGCAAGTTTACACCCAAACATAGAGCCTTCAATATTTTGCAAAATCAAATTGAAGATGTTGTTCAAAAGTCCAAAAAAATGTGGAAATTAATATATGGATTGACAACTGTGAAAGAAGGGCAAGAAGACCCTTGTGAGGGTAGAAATGATGGAGAAGAAGAAGATAATGAGAAAGAAGAAGAAGAAAGAGAGAGAGAGAGAGAGAAATTAAGGAGAGAAAGAAAGAGATGAGGTAAAGGAAAAAGAGATGGAAGAGGAGATAGTGGAGAAGACAAATGGTAAAGAAGCAATAGCTAAAGAGAAGCAGACTAAACAGAGTGTCCAAGACACCCAACTACCACCACAAAGCCCTCCACATACAACACCTGCAAATATAGTAATTGTAAAGGATGTTCCTGACACTTTAGCTTAGAACATCAATCCTTTAATTGTAGAGGATCCTTCACCAATCTACATTGCAAGCACAACTTTGTACAAATCCAATTTTTGTGAGTGTTGATGAGTTGTAGAAAGCTATAGTAGAGATAACAAGGGAGAAGGAAAGTACACAAAAAAAATCCACACAACCTCTCACAGCTATAGCAGATCAACCCAAAGATCAAGAAGAAGAAGACAAGATTTCTAAGGTTTATAGTATAGTTACAACAAAAAACAATTGACAAGGAGCAAGCAAAGGAACAAATAGGGAAAGATGTTCTTACTACATCAATTCAAGTTGCACCTCCTCAAATTATCATTATTGATCAAGGTAGTAGAGAAGAGGAGAAAGAAGAAGAGAAAACCCTTAAGGAGTAGGAGGCAATACAAACATTGGTAAAATTTCCTACCTCAGGGACTCCTAATAAGAAGCCAAGCATTGATGTAGTCCCATTGCAAATTTTAGCACCAAGCTCGAGCTCCACCAAGGTTGCAAGGTTACGTCACTATGGAGACCCTACACTTGATGAAGAAATAGTCATACCTAGTTATGACTTAAGAACTATGAACGTACAATAGATAAATGAAATGCAAGAGGCACTAGAGATGAGGAAGCGACAAGAGATACTTAGAAATCAGTACAAGCAGAAGCAAACACTAGTGGAAATCAAGGACATATTTCTTGATGCTTTCAAATTGCAAGTACTTGATGAAACCCAGTCCATCATGGAGCAATTGTCCAACATTGTGGACTAGGTATAGAATGAGGACCTAGAAACGAATGTTAAATTATTAGAATGGTTAGAGAAGAAGTTTTAGATGAAAGTGAATGAGAAAATATCAAGTGAGATAGCACTTTCACAAGTTGAATTGGAGAAGAAGATTGAAAAAGTGAAGAAAGTACTTGAGAATGTATTCTCATTGTACACCAAGTTGTGTGATTGATCATATTTCACACAGGAAACTAGCCAAAGGATACTGAGCTTGGAATGAAATCTAAAGATTTCTAGCACTTAGCTACCCAAAGATCCAACTCAGACTGAGAAGAATTTTGCAGCTATGCTTCACACACAAAAATAATTAGCTATGTTGATAGTAGAAGAGACCAATATTAAGGCCAAATTGATGCAAATTCAATCTTTCATTAGCCTACATCTAGAAGTACTCAATAAGGAACAAGCCTATGCAAAGAATTTTCTAAAGAAAGATCCTAATCTTTCTACTTTAGAAGGACTTGTACGTCTTGTAGCAGAGACAACCATCCAACATAAGTCATTGAAGATTGCTTTAGATAATTGGGATGCTTCTCTCAAGATGATTATGGAGGTAAATAAAACATTTTTGGCAAAGTATTCTATTCATCTTTAGGACCCTTTGACATAACTGTCAAAAAGGGGGACATGTAGTGTGTAAATAGAAAGGGGGAGATATAATGTTTTTGGGGGAGATGTGAATAAGAATGGTTACATAATACATTGTTTTTTGGAAGTAATAAAGAAAAAAAATGCAAAGCTGCAAGAACATGTTGCAGGGAACAGATACAGAAATAGGGTACAAATAGATACATAGTGTAGACAAGGAAAAATGTATCAGATATATTAGCATGAGACACATTCAACACAAGAATTTTGGTTATAGGAATGGAAATGACATATCAGCTCAAGGGAAGTCACAAGATTTTGAGGTGTACAAAATTTTGAATAAGTTTTTGAAGTCTTGTACATATGCCAAATAGAATATGTAGTATACTCATAAAGATAAGATTTATAATTTCTAGTTAGGTATTTTTTCCACTCATGTCAAAGGGGGAGATTGTTGGTTTCAGATTGGTTTTGACAATTGAGTGTCAACACACTTAACCAATTCTTCAATTGATGTAGAGTATAATATAGAAGTCAAGCTACAATGTATGCCAAACTAGAAAATTTAATTGGTGCTAAGTGAACTTCAAGTGCCAAGTGATCTTTAGGTTCCGAGCAAAGTATAGATGTCGAGTCACCATAGATGTCGAGTGAAATAGAATTACTATAGGAGCCGAGTGAGCCAATTTTCTTATATTAGTTGAGCATCAACAACTAGCATGTGTTGAGTAACATTTAATTAGTATATGAGTTTGTATCTTCAAAAACATAGATGTAAACCATTTTTTGAGCTAACATAGGATGAATCTCATAGGATTTTAAAGATAGGAATGAATCTTTTGCATTACCTATGCAATCAACATGCAACCAATAAGGAAAATGGAGAAGGCATGCAACCAATAGGAAAAGTGAAATAAATGAGTCAAAAATGAAGATTTAATATTGATTGTAGATTCATACCTAGCCCTAAGTCTTCAAAATATTTAAAAGGAGAATAAAACCCCATAATGCAAGAGAGAGCATTCACAAGAAAGAAGTGTATGGATGAATTATAGCGAAGTGCAGAAGAGTGTAAAGATTTAGTGAAGAAAAAAGAAGAATTGTAGAATCCAATTGTTGAAGAATAGAGTATCAAAATCTCACAGAGTGACATATCAGATCAAGAAAGGATCAGATTAGTTAGAGTAGAACAAGGATCTGGAATCAAAAATTGAAGATTGTAAAGATATCAGGTCAAAGACTTTATAATACTCTCTAGAAATTCTATTAGATATGGAAATCCTATGGACTTGGGTTAAATTCTCTAATAGGGTGGCATTCTAAGTGAATGTACAAAAGTCCTTCAACCAGGCTTACTTTTAGCAAGGTAGTGAAATCCTTTAACTAGGTTACTTTTTACAAGGTGTAAAGTCTTTAACAACAGAGGCCTTTCACATGGTAGACCATTGGAAGTTGTCAAATATTGTAACCTTGAACATTTACACATTGCTGCAGTGATATTTTGTGGTTTTAATCCCCACTTGAGTTTTACATTCTCATTTTGAAGGGTTTCTGGGTTACCAAATTTGTGTGTTATCTATTTTCATGCATGTCTTTACTTTCATGTTTATTATTTGAATTAAATGCATGTAGATGATATCAGTTAAAAGGATTTGAAAAGTTTAAAGTTAGTTACTTCTGATTTAGCCCCCCCTCTTAGATGTAAATCTTTCCACTTGTTAATTCCCACAAGTTTCTAGGTAATCATGCCTAGTGTTATGTGTGTGTTTGATTACATGTTTACATGATTGTTGCATATGCTTTATATGTTATTTTAGTATATTAATGCATGTGATGTATGAATGATGAAATTTTTATGGGTCCAAGTTTAAACTCCTATTTCACCCCCCACCCTCTCAAAAGTTTACTCTTTGCCCACTTGTAATTCCAACAGATATATTATTTTTCTTAGCTTTAGAGGGTTGAGGGTTATTTGAGATTTGAAGCAACTCCATTTGGGATTTATTAACACAAATTTATTCAATAATCACTAAAGTAGTTAGAGATTTAGGGTTTCTAGTTTGATCTATGGGCATGAGACAAACATGGTATTAAAGGATAAAGATGAGCCCTTGGTGAATAGGAGGATTTTCTCCCAAGTCAATGCTATTGACAAAAGAGGAATATAAGAAGAACAAAAAGTCAAAATTCTCCCCATGCCTTAGCATATTAAGTAGCAAAAAATTGATAGCCATGATAGGTTGTGTAATGACCTTCAAGAGTAAAATACTTGACTAACTAGTGACAAATGACACCAAAAGGGCTATTGACTAGAGATGACAATATCCTCATTACATGTGCCATAGAGCTTAAGAATGCAATTGATGGAATGATGGCTTATAGAGCCAAATCTATAACACCAAAGAAGAACTAATGTCTTGTCAAAAGAATTACATTCTCTCTACAAGATGTGATAATTGTTACCCCTTCTTCCTATCTCTTTTTATGATATTATAACCATATTTTACATTCTCCTTATAGGCTAAAACTTTGTAATGGATGACTAACCAATCAATCCTATTTTTAGAATACATATGTACAAAGATGCTCTATATGGTAATCACGACATAAAATTAGCTAGTTCTAAAGGGCCTATAAATGTAACTTTTTGAGAAGTAGATCATATTGACAAATTTTTGATGTGGGCAAACCCCTATAGCTGGGACTATTATGTAAGAATCAACATCCATGTTTTGACTTTTTCATTCATTTTAGTTTATTTATAATTCTTGCATGATTTGCAAATGAAACATGTTGTTAATGAAAGCTAGAGGATTAAAAATAAACTAGGATTTGTTTCTATCCTTTAGTGGTTATATGATATATTACCATCATTTTTAGTGTTTTCTCATTTCCTCTATTCTATACAAGTTAGTTTCATGTGAATTTTCATTGTTGTGTGAGGGGTTTGGGATTTGGTTAATATTAGGTGAATATTAGGTATTGAGTAGGAAGAAAATGGTTGTTACATAATCTCAGTAGCTTGGGAAATCTGGGCATTGCTAGTTAATCACATCTTCTCTTCTTATGTAGTATGCATCAATAGATCTAGTCTTGTATTTTTGCATCTTGCATTTAGTAGTCAAATAGACTACACTTAGATGTTAAATGAGCTTAAAATTTACTCATATATGTTCATATATGTTCAAAGTTGTGAAGGTCATGAGTCATAATCTAAAATTTTATTGGATTGCTTCAAGTGTTGGGAAATCTGGCCATACCTCTTCTCCTCTTTAGTTAAGAGCATACTCCTAAATTTGCTGATGTAATATAAACAATATCTCTTGCAAATATTTTCATACAAGGGAGTTGTAACTTTCAATTCAGGGGTTCTTGATAGAATACCTACATTGACCCATTCTATTGTTAACTACTTTATCTTTCACCACATTGGGAACATTAAGAGTTAGGGTATCAATCAAAATCCAAGGAAGATAAATTGTTAACCAATACTTTTTGGTTACTACACTAGGGAATTGAATGTAAAAGATCCTCATTTTACAACACAAAAGAGTCACTCTTGTTATCTCACCCTAGTAAAAGATCCTCAGTTTACAACACAAAAGAGTGTTCGTGATTGTGGTCAATTCAATCTAGCATTTGAAGAGCTCAAGATAGCTAATTTTCCTATATTAGAAGACCCCCTAAGAAGAGGAAGAGATTTCTCAAGAGACCCAATTCTAGAACATATTTATGGGGCTTTGTTCCCACCAGCCCATCTTGCCTCCCAAAGACATAGAAATTCCTATTCCCCACCTATTTTTTGAACACAGACTTTGTCATTGTGTAATGCTCTCACCTTACATGGAGTTGTAGCTCCAACTACTATCACTTTCCAGCTAATCTAAGTTATTTTACCTACATCAATGGAAGTGCCCTGGGGTAATGCTATTTTTCCTTTGCACCTTGATGCTAACAATGATTTACCAAGAGCCTCCTAGAAGAATTTCCCCAAGTTTTATGGCAATGTGAAGGTTTTTGTAGATGAGCATATTGATACTTTCTTTGTATCCTGGAGTATTGTCTCTCATCAACATGAAGATGTAGCCATAAGAATGTTTGTTGAAACACTAGTTGAAACTATGATTGATTGGCTCCAACAACTTCCTGTTGTATGCATCAAAACTTTGGATGATATGCCAAACTGATTTGAAGCTCTCTACAAAATCACAAAAGATAAGCATACATTTTTGTCTCAACTCGTTTGGATAAAAAAGGAACCAAGTATTCCCATGAGGGATTTCATTGCAAATTTCAATGAATTACTTAACAATTTTTTTGCTACAAGTAGACCAACTATAGATAATCAAAAGATGTTCCTCATTATTTCTATGTCTCAAGATATTGGTTTTCAAATTAGAAGAGTGCATGTGGAAAATATCTAAGCTATCCAGACTCTAGTTGTAGAATTAGAAGATGATTTGAAAGTGGCTGGGAAATGGAAGAGAGACATTCAAAGTGGAACTTCCACATGCACTACTACTAACACTACCAGCAACACATGAGAAATACGTCAAACTTTGTCAAATGAGATGATTTCCTTGAAAGGGCAATTGGGTAATCCAACTCCCTCATTTTAGCAACCTTATCAAGATATGTCTAGAAGACAACATGAAGGAAAGGCCTTATAATTACCACCTTCTCAAAATAATTGTTCCATTGAGGAAGCTCCTAAGAAGTAGAGCTTGTGCATATTCCACTTGAGAGTAGATTAGGATGGTGACTCTTTCCCTAAAATAAATACATACAAGAAGATGAATGCAAGTAATGAGCTAATACTAGAATATCTTTAAAGTGAAGTTGATTCTACTCCCCCTTCCAACTCTGGAATATTTTATTTGGAGTATGAATCAGATTTGAAAAGAGGAGGTGACTATTTTTACACCCTAGATGGAGTACAAATGGTCGTAACAACAAGAAGCCAAAAGAACAAAGGTTTGGCAAGCTTAGTCCCTGTTCAAAACAATGCTCCTTCTACTTCACCAATCATGGCTAGTACCTCTTCCACCTCTAGTTAAAAGGGAAAACTATCAAAAGAAGAGTCAAGTGGTAAGCTTGATTCCCCATTTGATATCATTCAATATTGTAAAGATGGTTGTATTCAAGTTTCTCCTCTAGAGTACTTAAAGTCTAATCATGTTGAATTGCAAAAGCTAGTCCACTATTGCAAAGGAGGAGCTAGTAATAAGGCTCATTCAAATTTCAATGTTGTGTTTAGTGATAATACGCCTAGTATGAGTACATTTCCCCCTAATGATGAAGAACCAGTCCTTATTGTGTTGTTTAATGAAAAAGAATATTCAATCCTAGCAACCTTCCACGGCCAAAAAAATGATCCCTTTTATGTGTCCTTATATGTCAGTGGTCACAAATTGAGCAATTTCTTGACTGACTCGGGTGCATTAGATAATATCATACCTTCTACTATTGAATGTACCTTATAATTTCCCTTAACTAAGACCTTTGTGAATTTTTATTCAATGGATTAAAAAAGTTCCCCTTATAGGTCAAGTAAAGGATGCCCAAGTAGTCTAGCTACACACCTAGCAAAAAGAATGAAGTTGACCATCCTTATGGCTAACATCCTTGCCAGCTATGTCATGCTACTAAGTAGGATTTTTTTTAGGGATATGGGAGGTGAAATTAAACTAGATTGATCTCACACTATTATTCATGTTGGCAATAAAAGGATCAAGATTGAACCTAAAGAACAGGCTAAATTTATTGTATTTAAATCTGATGATCCTAAAGCTCAAATCTTGTATCAAGAGATGGAGTGTGGGAACTACATGAAGTGACTTTGCGCTTGAACTAACTTGGATATTTGGAGAACTATTCTTTACCTCTTTCTATGTGTGAGGTGAAGGAGTGTTGTTGCTCGACACTGCTTTAGGAGATGGTGAGGGGGTATCACCACTTGATCTTGCTTGTATATCAATGCTAGAAACAACAATAGTAGCACTCAACACTATTTTATTTTCTTCCTTATTTTCCTTAATTCAAGGTTCTAACACAATTGGTCCTTCTTTACCTTTGCTAGTAATGTCTTTACTTGTGTCTTTATTTTTTTCCTCTACATCTTGCTGCTCCTTATCTATTTCTGAGTGATTCTCTTCCCTAGGAATTGAAGTGTCAAGGGTGTCAACATAGATAGGTGAAATGTTGACTTACAGACTGTACACATTTGAACTCATTTCATCACTTTGATCATCCTAAATGGTTATTATTTTAATTTCTTTCTCTTGTTTCAATTCTTTAGTGATAAGACCAAAAATGCTTTTCCATAGTAACTCATTATGCTGAACTACAACTTCAATCATATTTTTCAAAATCATAAAAATTATAAACTTAGGAACAAATATGTTCCCGTATTTCTCCAAAAAAATTTCCTTTTGCTCCTTTGATAAATCAGGCATAGCTATGGCTAATGTGCCTTTCCATTCCAGCTTCCACTATTTTCTAAATGTAGAGGAAGCTAGAATCTTTAGAGACAACTATCAATCACATTTAGAGGGGCAGCTCCCTAGTAAGATAAAATATGTGATTTTTCAATACAGATGAGTAGAACTTAGAAAATAAAAAGGAAAACCATTGATAGTGAATGCACCACACTCTTTCAACATTTTCATAAAAATGATGTAAACTGTTAATGAGAGCAATCACAGACTACACTTGAGAACTATCACTGATACAATGCTAATTCAACCTTTCATGAATACTCACACCACACCATGAAAATACTCATAGATGAATCAACACTTCAAGAATTTAGATTCCTTCCAAAGAGAATGCCAAATGTGCTTCTTTTATTTCTTTGCACCAAGAAAGTAAGAAATAACTTATTACAAAAACAACAATTGTACATAGTTTCTAAAAATTGCCTTGTTCTCAGAGCATAAGTGTTCCCTGTCTCCAAATCCAAAAAGTCACCTATTACATTGAGATTTAGGAATTTATAGCTATTTTAGCATAACCAACTTTTCGGGTTCATAATGACCTCAAAAGCTAGAGTTTTGAATTTGGCATGCATTTGAAAATTAACTCTAATTCTATCTCATATGAATAAAACTCTAAATGCTAACTACAGTTACAATAAGTAACATAAGTCACTTTTCACTATAGGGTAATTAAAGATCTACTTCAAAGAAGAAACCACAATGTTGATTTCACTAAGGTAGCCTTCTATCCATTTCTTCTTTCCTCTTCTTCATTTGTCATCAATTCACCACTTGAATAGTTAAATGTCTCTGAGGTAGTGGCTTCTGTCCTCTATCCATGAGTAATCTTGATAGCCAAATCATTTTCCATTGATAACTTCATCTTGCCATAGAACACACATCAATCTT
This sequence comes from Cupressus sempervirens, assembly GCA_028749045.1. Lineage (NCBI taxonomy): Eukaryota > Viridiplantae > Streptophyta > Pinopsida > Cupressales > Cupressaceae > Cupressus > Cupressus sempervirens. Next base: position 54,030,580 of record CM053791.1, read on the forward strand.
GAATGATTTTGGGTTATTTGAAAGTTTGAAATCTTAAGGTGATCATTTCATTTCATAGCTTTCTAGATCATTCAAGCTTGATACATGGAAATTTCTGTTGATGAGATCAACTTCTTAGAAATCATAGCCACCATTCTCTCCTTAGATTGTGAAGGATCCTAATTATGTTGGAAGAATTGGAGGAATTGCTCTACTTTACATCCATTGGATAGAATCATAATGTGTATCATCTTGATCATTAGTTCTTTTGTCTTTCATGGGCATAGGGAATATTTGTTATATTTTTGCATCCATTCTAGTAAACTTGTGAAGCTGGTAGTTTAGGGGCATTTAATCAAGTAGTTGGCATGCTTGTGGTTGTCTATGTCCTTGCACTTTCGAAGTAGCACAACATCCTCTGGTGTGTTAATCAGGTAGTCTATCAACTCCACGTATTACATCACATGTTTGTTCACACGGGCTCCTAATTTCATAGCAGTGCACTCTTTGCTTTTCCATTTGTACAAAAGAATGCCCATTTGCATTTAATGACATGTTAAAACATGAGAATCAGGATCTCCCATGTTTCCAAATAGCTTGAGGGAATCCTTTACTTTTATTGGTTTTTCCCTAGTATCAACATACGGATGGACTTTAAAATACCTATGAAACATCCCAAAAAGTTGTCCTATAAATACTGGATTTGCAACAGAAGAAGCCATTTGATAAAACTCTAGGCCAGATTTGCCAGCATGTTTCGCCATTACCGCAAGTATTGAGTTTGCCACCACATCTAATGGGACTGTATCAAGTGTCACATTTGGATCTTATATTAGCACAGAGAGACATTGGATCTACCATTCAAAGGCCTTCTATCCATCTAGGAAATGGATCGTTGTATGTTCCTTCAATCACACTAGGCCTTACAATCGCCAATGGGATTTTTCCTCTATTATGGTCCATAAATATTTCTCCCATTGCCTTACTAAACACATAAACATTATTCCATCCATATGTTCTTCCCCTTTCCAAAGCCATGTCTTTCATTGTTTGGAAGATTCCATTATTATTTATAGCTTTAGAGCTATTGGACTCTGATTTTCTCAATTTATGAAAACTGAGGTTTATTTTGGCTAATTCCAATTCATTTAGGATGCTCAATACTAGACCATCTTTTATCCCTTTGGTTAAGTTTTCTCCCATTTTGAATGGTTTTTCGATTATTCTCCTTTCTCTTTGCCCATTTACATATGTTGTTGATACATACAGCAAGAGTTGTAGCTTTCCACAATTTCTTCCAAACTCCATGAGTTGAGACAGTCCCCTTGTATTTGGTTGACCATCATTCTAGATGTCACGTTGCTTAAAAACCTACTGAGAATGAAATTGCGCTCCTGTATGGTCTATGGTTTTCACGTTCCCTATGTCTGATATTGTTTTAAACAATTCACACACCAACTCTAGCTTGTCAAAGCTGTTGTTGTTGTATTTTGCCTAAACTAGCCTTGAATGGAATGCGCACATATATGTGTATAAAGAATGATGACTCCGCTGACTATATGGTATTACCTTCAAACAATTCACATGCTTGAGTTATTTCTTTAAGGCTACAGATCTTCCTCGATGGCTTTTGTAAACTCTATGTGGGAAAAATACTTCAAATGAAAGTAGATAGAATAGTAAAATTTGTGGTCAAGTTGTATGATCTATGTCTGTTGTGGTGCTCTTTGTGCAACTATCCTACACTTCCCTATCTAGCTGAGAACCAAACTGCATAAAATTACCTTTCACATATAAATATTGTGGTGGAACACATTGAGAAGAAGGATTATGCTGAAGCCTTACATTCTGAAGTTGCTTGCTTCATTTTGAATGGTGCCTGTGATAATGAATTTGTTTCTAAGAATGGCTAAGAAACGTGTTTCCAAGATGGTATATCAAATAGTATGACACTTTTTGAAATCATAGTTCATGTTCTTTCAACTTGGTTTTGCTTTCAAATTGACATCCAATGAAACAACACACCTGAATTGCTCCAAACATTTGTGAACTTTGTTTCCAACTGGTAGTTGCCTTCAAGTTGAAGTTTGGGTTGGGAGGTTCAGGTTAGAATTAGGTTAAAAAGTTGGAGTATGGGGATAGATAGTATGGCTAGTACGCGGAGAGAGAAAATGTTGAAGAGAGAGTGAAACTCAAACCCAAACCCAAACCCAAACCCGTACTTCTCTCTAAATGTTTGAGTACGTGGAGATAGAAAAGTATGTAGACAGAGAAGATTGTGAATGAGGGGAATGAAACTCAAAGTCAAACCCCGAACTTCTCTCTACAAGTTTTAGTACATGGAGAGAGAAAGTTTAGTTTTACTTGAGGACTAATCTCTCTCTTTCTAATTAATTAATATAATTAAACCTCCTTGTAAAATGTTTGGGTAACAAACATAAATTGCAAATAAGTTTTATTTAGAAAGGTTGAATTATAATTTTAGTTCATTTGGAGAAATTGGTATGGCTGGTGAGGTAGATTTCTAGCTCAATTTCTATAAATTTTTATTATTATCTCATGAACATATTGAGGAACAAAAATAAGGAAATGAGGAAAATGTTTGTCAGTGAGTCAAATGCTCAAAATTTCTATAGAAATTGGCACAAGCATAAATTTATATGGAAAGCTCCCATACCTCAAAATGAACAAAACCTATCACGAGAAAACTTACCTATAAATAAAACAATGATCAATGAAAAAATTTAAAAGAAGAATCATTGAGATACTAGGCATTTAACATTGATTTTTTCAATAATTGTAGCAAAACTTGATTTAAGGCAATTCATTGGGAAAAAATATTGCCACTAATAGCTTGCCAATTTTTATAGATTTCAAAGGATAACAAAACTACCAATCAAGAACAAAGAACAACTCTACAAATGCCAAAGATATATTTTTGATATCTAAGTTGCAATAACTTTGTCAATATTAGAAATGACTCTTTACCATCCATTTTTAGGCTTGACAAAGCACAAATTTAAAGTTTTCCTCAAATGTTACATTACAAAGGTGATACACACAGAGCGTATGAAATAAGCATGTAAACTTTAGATTTTCCTCATATCATGTAGGAACTATATAGTGCTCAAAAAAATGCAAAATCATATATTCACCCATAATGCACAATATTATATTTTAGAAAAGAGAGCAAACCAAACCTTTGTTCAGGTGCTTTGAACACTTCCTCACACTTCTTTGTGAAAAAATTTATTTTTAGAGAAGAGAAAAAACAAAAAATAAAATTCAGAAAAGAGAAAGAACAATTTTTTTAACAAAACCTGAAAATTCTAAAAACATAAAAAAATAATAGACAAGCATTTACCTTAGCAAACAATATTGAGCTTTAACCAGCAAGACCCATAAGAAGAAAAGAGATGGACTACAATAAGAAGAGGAAAATGGATTGTGAGTAAGAACCATTTGTTACTAACCCTGCACAAAGAACCATTTGTTACTAACCCTGCACAATAATGATTGTTATGAAATTTTACCTAGAGTTGTTTGCCATAAATTGGGATTCCACGTTTCAAGGACCATGGACAAATGAGACATGTGGACTTGTGGACTCCTAAACAAATGTCACCATGTGTGCTACTTGTTGGTGGAGATTTTTTTTCACAAATTTCTTATTTAAAAAGGAAAAAACCACCGACTTAAATGTCAAGGACCAATGACAAAATAGAAAAACATTGTTATAAATTAATTTAAAATAATACAATGTTTCAAACATAGAATAAGCATAGGTTAAATTTCTTTGACACCATTTAGGAGAAGAGACTAATTGAAAAAAGTGCACTGAAAACTATAGTCTCCTCATAGGCAGTAACTAATAATCATCTAAAGCATTAAAAAACCGAAAGATAATCACCACCCATATCAACTCTAGACCTTTAAACTCTTAGAAATTGAGCAAATATGAGAGGCCTTAAATGAGATTATTTAGTTATCTTTCATCATAACTTTATTAAAATTGCCTTGTTAGGATTTTTAACAAAGTTTGTTTATATTTCCTCTTATGTAAGATACCATCACGAAGCTCATCATAAGTTGCATATACTGGTTTTCCCAATATAAAATCGAATACTTTTTCTACTTGCACGATGTCTGAAAGTTGAGAATAGTCCACGGGTAGTACCAGATTTTTCAACACCTACCACTGAAAGGGAACTTCGCGATTTTAGCGGTCTTTAATAAGACGGCAATTATATAATACTTTGATGACTCGTAGGCCGATTAAGCAACTGGTTTGTCAAATATAAGAGATATTCGAGAGGTCGCTCACCAATAATTTTAAATGATATTGAAAGATATTATTATGTTGTCTTGTCTTAGTGATTCCAATATCTTCATCTTGGTAGGCTCTTTCAGTGTGACGTCGAATATTGTTTGCCAAAGCTACGAAGTTTCTTGATATGTCTATCCTGAAGTTGCTTATCCTTTTTTTTCCAATTCAAAGTCGAATACCTTTCAATAGGGAGCTTCGCCGATTTTACCGGTCTTTGTTTTTACCGGAATTGTAGGCCTGTCGACCATGATAGGGTTGTCCGGATTATGAATCAGAGTATACTTTTCCCAAATATTGTCAAAGTAAACGACGAGTACGGCCGGTTAATTAAACTAGTTTCAGAAATATAAGTTATTCGTATTGTGAGAGAGAGAGCGCTCTCTATTAATTTTTGTTGGGTGATGCGACGCGCTTCCCTGCTCACAGGTGGTTAATTATGTGGTGTTCCATGTCCACTAACAGTCATGGCTTTTGGTGCAACAGCAAATGGGCTCTGCAATTGGTATCAAAGCTTGGTTTTGGCTTGGTCATGGGTTCAAATCTCCCTGGTGCCTTCCCAACCCACATAAGCACCTGGTATGTGTGTCGAGGGGGAGATTGTTGGGTAATGCGATGCGCTCCCCTGCCCGCAAGTGGTTAATTATGTGGTGTTCCATGTTCACTAACAGTCATGACTTTTGGTGCAACGGCAAATGGGCCCTACAATTTTAGCCCATCTTTATGTTCTCCATTACCCGCCAATGTTATTTGAGTCATACTTTTCCCAATATTTGTGGTGGATTGAGTAAATGAGGCCAAGTCAAGGGAACTCCTCACAAATGCCATCAATGTTTTTTTCATCATCCCATATCACTTTCTATTTATATCCACTGCGCTCGAACTTTTATAACTAAGAAAATCTATGAATCAGAACATCAAAAAGAGATCTCAGTATTAAGTAGAAGGTAGAAGATTTTATTTAGTTTTTTCTCCAAGGCTGCAAGTATTTGTAATGAGTATAAGAATCGAGAGTATGGCAATATTTCCATTGGCTTTGAGCAGTCCTAATATCATATCTCCAAACAAGAAAAGTAATGGAGATGTACAAGACCAAACAAGCCAACTGAATCTTTGTGATACCGGGAGGGATATGCTAATTATTGTTAGTTGGACAACTGTTATTTCTGACCCGAAAATAGCAGTAGTATTTATGTATAGCTTGGACAGTTGTTCGTCCTTATCTATGAATAGCAGTTGTATTTATGGGTGGTTTGGACAGATGTTTGTCCACTTGCCAAGAATTAGTAAATGGTTATTATTTACTAATTTTAGAGATTTCCTTTTGGACACCTTGCAACCAATTCTATTATAGGCTGTCGAGTTGTCTTAATCTTAGCCGTTGGTTTGATTTAATCTCGGTCGTTGGTTTACCAACAGGAGTAGTATAAAAAGGGGTCATTGGGTCATTTAGATAAAGAAGTTTTGCAGAAACGTTTGCAGTGTTAGCAAATAGTCTTGCAGTGTTAGCAAGGGCGCAGTGTTAGCGTGGGGATAGCAGTGGGGAATATCAACAGGATATTGTATTCATTGTGTTGCGCATTTCTTTTTGTATTTTATAAGTGAAGTTGCAGTTGTGTTATTTTTCGATATTAGCTGGGAATTTATTTTCAGTGGTTTAATAATCGTTTGTGATAGGAGATTAATAATTAGTGACTGCAATAGTTGATTTTTCACATGGTATCCGAGCGTTGTTAAGGGTAGAAGAGTTTTTCCCTAGGAAAGAAATTTTGATCTCTTTAGATTTATTATTGCTTTAAACCCTTGAGATAGCTTCAACTGGTTTGAGAGATTAGGACAGATTGGACGGTGCCTCAAATTTTGGTGTCTGGAAAGCCAGAATTTCTTTATTGTTGGAAGAGAATGGTATCAAGGATTATGCTACTAGTGGTGTACCTATACCAACAGATGCAACACAGCTTGCAGCATATAGGAAGGACGATGCCAAAGCAAGGAGGATTATCCTTGATGGTGTCAAGGATCATATTGTTCCACATATCTCAGAGCTAGATATAGCGAAGAAGATGTGGGACGCCATTCTAAATCTGTACAAGAATGCTACCACCAACAAGAAGTTGATTCTCAGAGAGAAGCTAAAGAATACCCAGATGAATCAGGGAGAAGACGTCACAAGTTACCTCACTAGGCTCAGACTTGTCAAGGATGAGTTAGCAGCTATTGGAGATAGCCCTAGTGATGACGAGCTAGTGAGAATAGCCCTAAATGGGTTCACTAAACAATGGAGTGTCTTTGTTCAAGTTGTCAGTGGACGAGATACTTTACCGAGTTGGGATCGACTATGGACTAATTTCACTCAGGAGGAGTTTAGACTAAGTCTTGTCAATGGGGCCAACAAGAGTCAAAAAAATGAGATGGAACAAGAGAACGTTGCCCTAGCGGGTAAAGAGAAAGAAAAGAAGGGATCTAGCAAAGGATGAAATTCACAAAGTGAAAAGAAGAAGAAGGACCTTTCTAAGGTCAAGTGCTTTGCATGTCACGAGTTTGGCCACTATGTCAGTGATTGCTCAGAGAGGAAGAAGGGTTAGAAGCATGTAGTAGCTTCAGCAAGTACAGAAGAACTCTCCAGTAGAATGGAAGATGAGTTTGCACTCATAGCTTGTATAGTTAGCTCAACCTCACAGTGTGTTTGGTATATAGATAGTGGGGCGTCATTTAATATGACAGGAGTTAGAGAGTACTTCTCCAGTTACAAGGAGGAGGACACCAACATTCAGATTTCTATGGGAAACTTGTCCAAACTCAACCCTGTTGGGAAAGGGACTGTTCAGTTTCAGAGGGAGAATGGAAAGATAATTCCACTTCATGATGTGTTATATGTTCCAAGCTTAGGTATGAATTTGATTTCTATATTTGTTCTTCAAGATAGGGGGTATAATGTACTCTTTAGAGGGACACATGTGTTGATTAAGCACAAGGATTGGAAATCACCCGTAACTATTGGAGTTAGGAGTGGTTGCCTTTATAGATTGCAGTTTGTTACTCCTAAGGCACTTATGAGTAACAGTAATCCTAGAGATCTTGGAGAGCTATGGCATAGGAGGATGGGCCATATTCATCACGGAGCACTTAGATTGCTTCGTGAGACTGTGATAGGTGTTCTAGAGGTGAGGATAGAGCATGATGATGTATGTAAGGGATGTGTGTTGAAAAAGTTTGCGAAAGCATCTTTTCCAAGGAGTGACACCAGATCTAAGGGTTTTCTTGATCTAGTACATTCAGATGTTTGTGGACCAATGTTGACAAAATCTCTCAGAGGATATGAGTACTATGTTACTTTTATTGATGATTTCTCTAGAAAGACCTAGATATACTTCTTGAAGACTAATGATGAGGTTTTCAGTCGATTCCAAGAGTTTAAGGCTCTTGTGGAGAACTTGACAGGAAAGAAGATAAAGGTTCTTCGGTCAGACAATGGAGGCGAGTACAAAGGAAATGTCTTCCAGGAGTTCTGCACCAGAGAAGGAATCAAGAGAGAATGGACTGTTCCTTACAATCCACAATAGAATGGAGTTACTGAGAGGAAGTATCGTTCTATATCGGAGGCAGCAAGAGCTATGCTACATGACCAGGACATGCCCTGTTACTTATGGGCAGAGGCATGTAATATAGCAGTCTACATTCAGAATAGAGTTCCACACAAGGTGTTAGGGAAGATGACACCAGAGGAGGCTTTCACAGGGAAGAAGCCAGATGTTTGTCACTTCAGGATATTCGGGAGTTTGGCATATTGCCATATTCCTGGAGATACATGTACAAAGTTAGATCAGACTGCAGAGAGGGGGTACTTTATTGGGTACAGTGAGACCTCAAAGGCATATAGGATTTTCATTCCAGGGACTAAAAGAATTATTGTCAGACAGGATGTCAAGTTCATGAAGGACAAGGCATTCAAGCAATCTAGAGATTTGCCAGCAGATGATTAGAGTGAGTAGCCAACATAAGCTCCAAGACCAAGTCAAGGGCAGAAAAGCTCAAGTATAGTTACTAGTATGAGTGTAGACTCAGTAAGTGAAGATTCACAGAGTATGAAGCAATGGGTGCAACAGGAAATGCATCTAGAAGACTTAGAGGTTGACATTTCATCCTCTACAGTTGGCAGCAGGAACCATGTGGTTCCAGATACACAAAGGGATACTCAGGAGTTTGTGGGAGCTCCTAAGAAGAGTAATAGAAAATGAAGACAACTAGCCAAGTTCAATGACTATGTGGCATTAGTTAGTCAGTTGGTAGATAGTGAGCCTTCTAGCTATCAAGAAGCTAAAAAACATCAGGTATGGCGAGATGCTATGGTTGAGGAATATTCTTCAATAATGTAGAATGATGTGTGGGAGGTAGTACCTAGACCAATAGATAGGGCTGTAGTTGGATCACGCTGGATCTATAAGATAAAGCACGATGCAGATGGTAGCATCGAGAAATACAAGGCTAGGTTCATGGCAAAGGGGTTCTCTCAGAAGGAGGGAATAGACTATGAGGAGACATTTGCTCCAGTTGCCAGGTATACTTCTATAGGAGCTGTAATCTCACTTGAAGCACATATGGGATGGAAAATCCATCAAATGGATGTCAAGACAACATTCCTCAATGGTGAGTTGAAGGAGGAGGTATACATAGAACAAACAAAAGGCTTTGTAGCACACAGCAAAGAGACCCACATGTGCAGATTAAAGAAAGCACTATACAGACTCAAGCAGGCTCCTAGAGCGTGGTATGAGCGCATTGATACATAGTTGCAAAAAATGGGCTTTGTGAAGAGTGAAGCAGATGCTAACCTCTACTACTTGATGGTTAGGGGTGAGATTCTCATTCTTGTTCTTTATGTGGACGATCTATTTCTTACAAGTTCACTAGGGCTCGTAGTGGATTGCAAGAGGAACCTTGCAGAAGAGTTTGAGATGAAGGATTTAGGACTTATGCACTACTTTCTAGGCATGGAAGTGTGGTAGACAGATGGGGAGATTTTCCTTGGTCAAGGGAAATATTGCATTAAAATCTTGAAGAAATTTGGGATGGAGGATTGCAAAGCCATGTCTACACCCATGATCACGAATTGGAGGAAGGTAGATACATCTAAGGAGAAAGATATAGATCCCAATTTATATAGACAGTTGATTGGTTCGATTATGTATTTGGTTAACACTAGGCCAGATATAGCATTTGCAGTAAACTCTCTTAGTCAGTTCATGGTTGAACCAAAGAGAATGCATTGGATAGTGGCTAAGCATGTGCTACATTACTTGTGTGGTACAGTCGAGTATGGGATTAGATATGTTCAAGGTGAAGGTATCAGGTTGATAGGCTATACTAATGCAGATTGGGCAGGAAATACAACAGACAAAAGGAGCACTTCAGGGTGTTGTTTCAGCTTGGGATCAGGAGTTGTATCTTGGTTCAACAGGAAGCAGAAGTCTGTGGCTCTAAGTTCAGTAGAAGTAGAATACATAGCAGCTAGCATGGAAACATGTAAAGCTATATGGCTTCGGAAGTTGTTAGTAGCCTTGTTTGGTCAGAAGGTTGAGACTACTATGATACATTATGACAATCAGAGTTGCATCAAGTTGTCTGAGAATCCATTGTTTCATGATAGGTCTAAACATATAGATATCAAATATCACTTCATCAGAGATTGTGTACAAAGGGGAGTTGTTCGATTACAATACATACCTATAGATGAGCAGGTAGTAGACATTCTGACGAAGGCTTTGGGAAAGACCAAATTTATCTTCTTCAGATATAAGATGGGTGTCATGCAGAACAGCTTCCTCGCTAAGAGGGAGTGTTAATTATTGTTAGTTGGAAAGCTGTTATTGCTGACCCGAAAATAGCAGTAGTATTTATGGGTAGCTTGGACAGCTGTTCGTCCTTATCTATGAATAGAATTTGTATTAATGGGTGGTTTGGACATTTGTTTGTCCACTTTCCAAGAATTAGTAAATGGTTATTATTTACTAATTTTAGAGATTCCCTTTTGGACACCTTGCAACCAATTCTATTATTGGTTGTCGAGTTGTCTTAATCTCAGCCGTTGGTTTGATTTAATCTCAATTTTTGGTTTACCAACAGGAGTAGTATAAAAAGGGGTCATTGGGTCATTTGGATAAAGAAGTTTTGGAGAAATGTTTGCAGTGTTAGCAAGGGCGCAGTGTTAGCATGGGGATAGTAGTGGGGAATATCAACGGGATATTGTGTTCATTGTGTTGCGCATTTCTTTCCCTATTTTATAAGTGAAGTTGCAGTTGTGTTATTTTTCGATATTAGTTGGGAATTTATTTTTCGACCCCATTAAACCAATTCTCAAAGGAGAGATGCTTAGAAATGGTGATTTTGCAAAGCAGTGCTACGATGCATTTGAGAATGCCCCCTCTTCCATATCTTATGGGAACTGTAGGTGCAGCAAAAGCTCTCTCTCCGAACTGCTAAATGGTGGTCGTGGATATGAAGTTACCAAATACATATACCCCAACACGAGTCTTTTGGACTCCATTTTTGGCTAGGAATCAAGTGAAGGCATTGCCTGGATTGGTTATATTGCAGTTTACAGTGATCCGGTTGAGATAAAGAGACTGGGAACACATGACATAGTTGTTGCATGGAGAGGGATGGAGACTGCCTTCGAATGGATGTAAAATTTTAGAGACGTATTGGTTCCTATGATGGCTACGACATGCTCCAAGATCCAAACCATTTCAAATCCAGATATGAAGATTGAGAAGGGATTTCTCAGTTGCTATACTTCCACCGACGAGAACTCAGTAAGATGCATGCTCAGAGCAAGGGGAATTGTAATGGGCGAGATAACCAGATTGGTGAAGAAATACACAGAGAAAAGAGAAAAAGAATTGAGCATAACATTTACTAGACATAGCTTTGGAGCTGCACTTGCAACTCTGAGCGCATATGATATCAAAGAAACCATGGTGAATAAATATAGTTTAACCTCAATTCCCATCACAGTGTTTTTCTACGTGTCTCCTCAAGTGGGGAACCTCTCATTTGCGCAACATATGGAGAAGATTGGCGTCAGAGTGTTGCATGTGGTAAACCACGGAGATTTGGTTTTGAAAATTCCTGGGACTTTTTTAAACGAAAAATTGGGATGGCTGACAAGGATTTTGCACTGCTTTCCATGGGCGTATGTTCATGTGGGAGTTGAGATCACTTTACATAGCAGCAGGCCATCTTTCCTGAAGAGCATTCTCAACCTTGCAAGTTTTCACAACTTGGAGGTTTATTTGCACGCATTTGATGGCTTTCAAGGAAATAACTAATGTCCTCCGGAGGAGATCCATCTCTAGGTAACAGATACTCCGACTACTCCAACCCCTATTCCTCTTACTCAGATTCCCTTCTCACCTAATATTTTCTGTGCGTATTCATTGTTGTTTCCTTTCTCCATTTCTTGCTTAATGTTATTATTGAAGGCATGTGTTCTTTGACTTGGGGCATGAACCGCTCAAGAATGTCTGCATTGCATTCATTCACTCATTGCTCAGTGCTCATGCATTCACAATGTGAAGCATGTGCATCCATTTTAATTTAGTTTATTTTATTTATTTCATGCATAATAAAATTGCATGTTGCAGTTAGCTTTGTAGGCATCATTTTTAATTATCTTTTAATTAGTTTTCATAGTATGAAAAACTACTATTTTTCATTCAATCTCTTTGGATGTTATTGTTTAGGATTTTATATTATCTTCCTTGATCAGCAGTCAAGATTAAGTGCTTTGGTTTTTCTTTATAGTGTATTCTATATTTTTAGAATTGTAATACATTCAATAACAACAGAGTTTTTATTCTGATTTCGGTTGTTTATTTTTATGCTCTATATTTTTTTTCTTTGATTATCAATATAGCATAAGAGCTTTTATTTTTAAATCTTCAATTGGTATCAAAGCAGGTCGTAAAATATTGTTCTCTTGGAGGCAAAGCGGTGGTTTTCTCCAAGATCTTTCAAAATGGCAAATGGTGGCAACTTTCCATTCTAGCTTCCACTGTTTTCTAGAGACAACTATGAACATTGGAGTATAAAGATGAAGACCCTACTATTATCTCAAAAACTTTGAGAATAGTAGAACGAGGATACATCGATCCTGCAAACTTGAATGACTTAAATACCTTAACACAAACTCAATGGAATTAGTTGAAAGAAGAAAAGAAGAAGGATAATGGAGATCTTTTCCTAATTCAAATTCCATTGGATATGTCTATTTTCCCCTTATAGCTGGCATGACAATGTCAAAGGATGCATGGGAAGTCCTTCAAACAACATACCAAGAATCTGATAAGATAAGATTGGCGAGGCTTCTAATCCTTCGAAGATATTTTGAAAATTTAAGGATGAGAGAAGATGAGTCCATTCATGAGTTTATTATGAGGGATCAAACTATTATCAGTCATCTTAAAACTCAAGGGGAAAATATCATAGAGGAAAAAGTTGTAGAGAAGATTCTAAGATCCCTTCCTCCAAATTTTGATCCAGTGGTGATAGCCATTGAATAGAGTAAAGATGTATCTAATTTCAAAATTGAAGAGTTGATAGGTTCTTTGCAATCACATGAAGAGTGCTTAAAGTGTTCAATAAAGAATCTAGTGCAAGCCTTTCAGTTTATAGTCAAAATTGAAGCAAAACTTGCAACCCCTTTTCAACCAAATAAAATTCAAGGGGATTTTTATACATCAAGAGGACATGGTAGAGGATGAGGAAGAGGAAGGATTTCTAATGATTGAAGAAGTATCCAATGTAGATATTGTGAAAGGTATGTACACTATGAATCTGAATGTAGAAAGGAAAAATCTCATTCGAATAAGTCATGAGCCAACTATACTGAAGAATCTCTTGAACATACAAAGCACTCTATATTTTTTATAGCAAATTTAGCAAAAGAACCTCAAAAGGAAATAGGGTTTCTTGATAGTGGGTGCTCAAATCATATGATAGGTAAATCTGATCTCTTTGTCAAATTAGATGAATCTATGAGAAGTCAAGTCAAATTTGGTGATGATAAAGAGGTTGATGTTATGGGAAAAGGTATCCTTGCAATGAAAAATAAGTAAGGAGAAATTACTCATATTCATGAGACCTTGCATGTGCCCAAATTACAACATAATCTTTTGAGTATTGGGCATCTTGTAGCAAAATATTATAAAGTTTTTTTTGAGGATAATTGTTGCATAGTTTTTGATAAATCAACTAACCACCATCTTGTAGCAAAGACTTGTACGATAGAGAATAGATTGTTTCCTCTCACTTTGGTTTCTACTAATATGCATGCTCTTAAGCCAACCACAAATGATTTGTGGTTATGGCATCAATGGTATGGTCATTTACAATTTCAAGGCTTAAGTTTGCTTCATAAAAAGGACATTGTGAGAGGAATTCCTGTCATTCAGGAAAAAGAAGAAGTTTGTTCTAGGTTTTCTCTTGGTAAGAAACATTGAGAAATTTTTCTCGTGAACAAGTCATGGAAGAAAAAATCTCCTCTAGAGCTTGTGCATTTTGACATTTGTGGTGCTATGCAAGAGGAATCCTTGGGTAAGAATATCTATTTTTTGACCTTTATTGATGATTTCTAATACCACACATGGGTTTATTTTCTTAAATAGAATTTTGAAAAACTTGGATGCTTCAATCATTTTATACCTATTGCAAAAAAGAAAAGTGGGTATTCCATTAAAATACTCAGAACATATAGAGGGGGAGAATTCATCTCCAAAGAGTTTGCTGATTTTTGTCACATGCATGGAATTCAAAGACACCTTTACCCCACAACATAATGTTATTTCAAAAAGAAAGAATCTACCATTATGGAGATGGCACAGAGTATCTTAAAGTCTAAGAACCTTCCAAATTCATTTTGGAGAGTTGCAGTGGCAACCATAGTTTATATTTTGAATCGAAGGCTAAAAAAAGTGCTTTAGAATATCCCTCCAAAGGAAGCTTAGAGTGGACTCAAGCCCTCAGTAGCTCACTTTGGTGTATTTGATTGCCCTGAATATGCTCATGTTCCTATTCAAAAGAGGAAAAATTTGAATGCCAAATCCCAACTTTGTATCTTTGTGGGATATTCAGATTCCACCAAAGAATATAAATTTTATGAACATGACACAAAGAAATGGATTATTAGTTGAGATGTGGTTTTTGATGAAGAGGGAGTATGGAAATGGAAGAAATAAGTTCAACAATCTACACCATTCATCATGGGTAATGAAGGTTTTCAAGTCCCTCATCTCCCCAAAAGATCAAGTCCAAGTCAACCAAGTTCCTCTTTAGGTGGATGTTCAAACTCGCAATCCAGTCCAAGTTCCTCACAAAAGTTACAAAGTTTAAATGAAATATATCAGAGGATTCTACTATGGATCCATTTGCTAACTTTGCATTGTTAAGTTCAATTCAAGTTGAACCTTTTGTGTATGAAAAAACTCTGATAGATTCAATGTGGATTGATGCTATGAATGAAGAGATGCATGTTATTTTGAAAAATGATACATGGGAATTAGTTCCACTTCCAAAAGACAACTAGGTGATTGGTGTCAAATAGATTTACAAAGTGAAATATCATGCTAATGGTTCTATGAAAAGACACAAAGCTAGACTAGTTGCCAAGGGTTTCACAAAAACAGCTCTAGTAGATTATTCAAATTCTTTTCTCTAGTTCCTAGGTTTGACATAGTTTAAATTGTATTGTCTATTGCAGCTTAAAACAAGTGGCCAATCCATTAGATGGATGTAAAATGAGCATTCCTAAATTTATATAGTGATGAAAAGATATATGTGGATCAACCTATTGGATATGAAATTTTAGGGAAAGAACACTTAGTTTACAAGCTGAAAAAAGAACTCTATGGGTTGAAGTAAGCACCACATGCTTGGTATGCATGAATTAATAGTTATATCTTGAAGAAAGGATTCATTCAAAGTCCTTCAAAGCCAACTATTTGTATCCAACATGTTGGTAATGACATTCTAATTGTTTTCCTTTATGTTGATGATCTCATTTTTTCAGGTAATACTCCATCTCTCATGGAGAAATTTAAAGAAAAAATGAAACAAGCATTTGAGATATTAAATATGGGACTTATGTGTTATTTTCTTGTGCTAGAGGTGCAACAACAACCTAATATCCATTTCTCAAACTAAGTATGTTTTTTAAATTTATTGAAGTGATTTAGAATGATGTCATGCATGATAGTTGCTACCCTTGTAGCTCTTGGTGAAAATTTAACCAAGGATGATCCAAGTCCCTTGTTGATCCTACATTATATAGAAGTTTGGTTGGGAGCCTCATGTATCTTACTACAATGAGACCTAATATTATGTATATCATAAGCCTCATCTCTCATTTTATGCAAGTTCCACATGAGTTTCATGTTAAAAATGCTTTAGAATAACTTGGGTGGTGAATCAGTTATTCAATGTCCAAATGTCCAATTAAAACTTTTCCATTAAGTAGAGTGAGCCTATTTAAGCTTTTTCATGCATCCAAGCTTAAACTTTCCTATTTAGCTAGTTACTATAAATCAACATGCAAGCATAACACATGAAAGATCAACACATAACATAGTGATTTACATGAAAACCCAATTTGGAAAAAACCACTAGTAACATGCTACTCATTTCTCACTCTTATGAACTAATGCCCTATGAAAGGCCTACACTGTTAAATGCTACAACACACTATTACATGTGACCTCATTGAAGGATTTAACTACCCTATTAGAAGTGGGCCTAGTTAGAGGACTTTAGAACATTCACTTTAGAATGCTACCCTATTAAAGGATTTACAAATGGTTGTTAAACCAACCTAAGTTCATAGGATTTTACCCTAGCTTGCACAATTGTTAGAGACTAACAACAAGTGCTTTTGACCTGATACAACTCACAACCTAATTCATAGATTTCATATCAGAGTTTAGCTCTTCACAATTTTCCTAGCTTTTAGTCTGTACAGCTTTGACAACTTGTCCTCGTTTTAAGCTTTGTCTCCTTGAGTCTCCATGCTCGATATACCAGTGCAATCTCTTATATGACCATTTATCGAAGTAGAGTCTCTGTGCTCTATTCTTCCTTCTTCTTGATTCCTTCTCCTTGACATCCTTTCAACAACTTTGCCCCATCAGCTCTTGCTTCTTGTCCTATGACTCCTTAAATAGAAGTTTGGAATTTCTTTTTCCACTCGATTCTTCCCTCCTTTAATTTCATTTCGAATGGATTTGGTAGGATTCATTAAATCTGACCCATATCTTGCTCCTTCTAGAAACATCATGAAGAATCCTCTTAAATTCACCTAAAAATGGGTTATCTAAAATTTTGCGCCTCCAGCTCATCATCCTTATCCTCCATTTGGTTCACAAAATTCAAGGTAACAACCTTGTCAGCTCAGATTTGGTGAATCTTTGACATTTCACATAATGTAGTAGCTTGGCACTATTGAAATTCTAGTGCTTAGCATGTACTATGTTACTCGATACCAACTATGTTTTACTAATGCTTGACACCTACTATGGATTCACTTAGCATCCACTAAGCTTTTTTGATGCTCGACACATGTTACTTTGCTCAGCAACTGAACACGCTCGGATCCTTCTGTATCACTTGATATTCACTAGATTTTGCATTTTCTTGACACTAACTAAAAATCTTTTCAGCTCATACTAGCTTGCTCGGCACTCACTAATGAACTTAGTTAAGCTTTGTATTCAACCTTGTTTCAACTTATTCCTCTAGTATTTCTAAGTGTGGCCAACCTTTGTATCTTCAAGTATATTATCAATACATCATTTTACCATTGTCTTAACTGATCCTTTGTACTTCATTACAAAACCATAATTCAACCTTTCCCTTAGGTACTCTTGTTACATCTTGTTGATTAAATTCTCTTCGTAAATCAACTACGTGATAGTAGTTGGATCTTATAAAAAATTGTCATTCTAGTGAATAGCAAGTTTGACATCAGTGACAAAACAATGATTGAAAATATTCTTTATCAACAATCTCCCTCTTTGCAATCAATCTTCTTCTTACAATGATCTTTTGAATTAGATTTCAAACAATCTTCCTCTTTGGCATTTACGCCAAACCAAATTGGTCAACCAAGTTATCAAAATGCTAATTAAGTTAAAATAGTAAATCAAATGCCAAAAAGAAAAATGTGTTACCATCTATTTACACATCTCCCTCTCTAATCTACTATCCTAATTACTTTGCTTCTGCTTCTCCCTTTCTGTTGTTGTTTCCTCTTTCTACTATATCTTACTGAACATCATTTTTCTCCCTCTTTTTTGTGGCTTACCACTACTTACTTTGATTGTGTACTGCTGCTAACTCCCTTTTACATTATTTCTCCCTTTGCATGCATTGATTATGTTCTGCTATTCTAGTATCAGGTACTTCTCCCTCTGTCCATTTGATCCTGTAGATTCAATTAGTTTCTTGCTACTTCTCCCTTTATCCAATTGAATGTTGTTAATTAGTTTCTTGCTACTTCTCCCTGTTTGAGAACAATGTCAAAGACATATTGTTTTAGCATCTTAACATGCAACTGTAGCATTTGCAAGTGCTCCAATTTCTTCCTCTGTCACCTTGCTTGTGATTGATTCAGAACTTTGGCACTTTGATTACTTCAAGAAAAAATCCTAAAGTAAGTATCCTTTGCATCAATATCTAATATGTCAACAATTAACTCATTTGATGCAAGGTAGTCTTTCTTTTGCTTCAAATAGCCTTGGCTAGGGGTATCACCCCTAATTTACCTCTAAGATACTCAAAAGAATCTTTAGGTAGTGAGTTTGTAAATATTTTAGTAATCTATTCCTTTGAACTGACATATTCCATTCTCACTTGCTTGTCTTCCACCAATTCTCTTACATAGCGATATTCCTCTGAACTAACATAATCCATTCTCACTTGCTTTTCTTTGATATGCTGATGACACTTGTGTTATCACAATAGACTATCATAAGTTTAGTTACCTCTTCCTTCATACCTTGTAGCAAATGTTTGATCCATTCAATATTGGTGTAGTTGATAGTAGCTACAACATACTCAGCTTCGACTATGGACTGTGAGGTACAACTTTATTTTTGTCTAGTTCAAGTGAGAAATCTTTTACCTAAGAAAAGTGCTCCTCCATTGGTGCTCTTTCTATCATCAATATTACCTCCCCAATCTGCATTAGTGTAAGCATTCAACTCAAAATTTTCACTCCTCTTTTATATAGGTCAAAGTCATTAGCTCCTTTAGGTACCTCAGTATTCTCTTGATTACCATCAAATAATTCTCTCTTGGATTAGTAAAAAATCTTGCCACTATTCCAATAACTAATGCAATGTCTGGTCTACTATGCACAACATACTGCAACTTTCCAATCATTGATCTATACAATGTCTGATTTACTTCAGCTGACTCATCATTCTTGGATAACTTATGTCCTATTACCATTGGTGTATTGATTGGTTTTAAGTCTTCTAATCTAAATGTCTTGAGTATCTACTTTATATATTTTTATTGGGTCACAACTATGCCATGCTTGAGTTGATGTACTTGAAATCTAACAAAGAATTTAATTTCTCCAAACATTGACATCTCAAACTCATGTTTCATTTGGTGAGAAAAATCTTTTCATAGGACATCTTTTCCTCCAAATAATATATCATCAACAAAGATTTCAGATATCAAAATGTCTTTACCTTTTTCTACTTTGATGTACAAGTTGTTTTTGTCATCTATTCTCTCAAATCCTAAATTCACAAGATATTTGTGTAGTCTCTCATACCATGCTCTAGGTGCTTTCTTCAAACCATAGAGTGATTTATGCAATTTTCAAATCATATCCTTATTGTTCTCATCAACAAATTCCTTTGGTTTTTCTATGTAGACTTCCCCTTCTAGTATACCATTCAAAAAAGAAGACGTTACATCCATATGGTAGACTTTGAAACCTTTATAAGTAGCATATGCAAGTAATGTTCTTACTCCTTCCATTATTGCAATAAGGGAATTTTTTTTGCCATAGTCTAATCCTTCTTCTTGTGAATAGCCTTTGCAGACTAGTCTAGCATTATTTCTTGTAATTTCACCATTCTCATCAAGCTTATTTCTAAATACCCACTCTGTATCAATCACATTCTTATCAGCTGGTCTTCGAACTAGAGTCTAAGTTTTATTCTTCTCAATCTGAACTATCTCTTCTTCCATAGTTTTATGCCAATTACCATCTTGCAGTGCATCTTTCACTATTTTGGGCTCAACTTTACTCAGTAGACATGATTCATTCCTTAGTCTATTCCTTATCATTAGTCTAGCTTCCTTGTCATCAATGATTTGTTCTGTAGTGTGATGTCTTCTCACATACTTAAATAGTCTTGGTTCTATCCTTCTTTCCATGTTTTGTCCTTCAATTTCAGAGTCACTATGTACATCTCTATTTGGTATTTCATCATCTCTTCGATGTGTACTGATTTCAGAGTCAGAATGTACATTTTCTTTATTCTACAACTTGGCTTCTAAATGTAGCTCAACATTCACTGGCTATGATTTGGCTGATACTGAATTTTTTTTCTTGATACCCAAATTGATTGGTAGCTTCATCTTCTATAGGCTTTCCTTCATAGAAATATACAAATAATCTATAATCTTCTAGTTTCTTGAATTCATCAACTTGGACTTCTACATGCTTATCAAAATTTACATTTGCACTCTCCACACTCTTGTTAGTGTTAGTATTCAAACACTTATATGCTTTGCTTCTAGTGAAGTATCCAAGGAATATGTCTTCATCACTCTTTGCATCAAACTTGTCATTCCTAGTATCTTTAAGAATATAGAATTTACAACCAAACACTTTGAAATGTTTTACATTAGGTGAGTGACCATACCATAATTAAAAAGGTGTTGCATTTGTACCTTTCTTGACTTGTACTTGATTTAGGGTGTAAATAGTAGTACTTATAGCCTCTCTCTAGTACTTCAAAGCAACATTTTTCTCCATCATTAATGTTCTAGCACAATCTATCACTAATCTATTCCTTCTTTCTACAATGCCATTTTGTGGTGGAGTTCTTGGTGCTGATGTTTGTCTCTTGATTCCTTTATCATTGAAAAATGTCTCAAATTATTTTGATGTAAAATCTCCTCCTCTGTTTGATCTTAGGCACTTCAGACTCTTTCGTATTCCCTTTTTAACCCTAGCCAAATACCACATAAGAATTTAAAATGCATTAGATTTTTTCTTTAAGAATGTGGCAGTCATCATCTTGGAGTAGTCATCTACAAACAACATTATGTATCTATCTCACTGGTAACTTTGAACTTCTATTGAGCCACATAAGTTTGTATGGACTAGTTCTAAAACTTCTTTGGAAGTGTAGGCTTTGCTTTTGAAACTTGACTTGGTCATCTTTCTTAGTTGACATAGTTTGCACATAGTACTTTCAAACTTCTTTAGTTTAGGCAAACTTATGACTTTCTTCTTTTTGTTGATGCTAATAAGATTGTCAAAGTTAAATGACATAACCTTCTATGCCATAAGCAAATATCATCAAGTCTAACAATAAGACAGGTTGCATTTTCTATATCGAGGTAAAACAAGTTACTTCTAGTTTGTTATCCTTTCCCTATCAAATTTCTATCAGTATCATAGATTTTGGCAGTTTTGTTTCCAAATTTTTCTTTGCAACCTACATTGCCTAACTGTGATACACTCAACAAATTGTAGTTCAGTCTTTCAACATAGTATGCATTATCACATAGAATATTCTTTGTAATATTAATAGAACCTTTTCATTTGATTTTACATGGAGCATCATTACCAAATCTAGCAATATATCCATCATATTGAGTAAAGGTAATAAACTTACTTCTATCTCCTGTCATGTGATCTAAGCATCCATTATCTATGATCCACTTGTCATTTTTGTTCACATAGGTTACCATTTTTGTTGCCTTATCTTCATCTGATTCATCCTTCATGGCTACATAGACTACTTCATCATCATTCTCATCAGAGTCCTCTTCAACAATGTAGCATCTTTTGCCTTTTTCCTTGTAATCTCTGCTATCATCTTCTGTTTTGTTCTTGTACTTGTTTCCTTCTTTTTAGTTATTCTTCTATGTACACCTTGCAACAATATGAACTACTTCATTGCAATTAAAATAAATAATAGGTAGCTTATCTTTGAATTTACCTTTTCCTCTGTGAAATCTTCTGGCTTGTAGTGCTTCCAATTGTTCCACATTTTCTTCATCTATACTACTGTCACTAGATGCATGCTTTCCCTTTTTCTTCTTTTTTGATTTCACCTCCTCAGTGTCTTTCAATGTAAGCTTGGCCTTGAAAGTAGATTCAAGGTTCTTATGCTTGTAATTATCAAAGTTGGACAACTCAAAAGTGGTAAGTCTTCCTACTATTCCTTTAAAAGTTAGCTAGTTTCCTAGTACACGTCTTAATTCTTGGATGGCTAAAAATCTAATAGCATAGATAGGGAGTAAAGTTATTTTAAGTATTTTCCATTGACAGTGTCATCTTCCAATTGATCACCTAAACTTTTTATTGCACTTACCACTTCTTTCATTCTAGAGGCATATTGAGCAGCATTCTCACCTTCCTCCATTTTCATGTCATCAAACTTTCTTCTGAGGCTTTCTCTTTTTTCTCTTTGAACATTATTATCTCCTCCATAGATATCTGACCAGGAATGTAGAATCACATCCCTTATTTTCATCAAATTTAGCATAGTTGAGGGCAGAGGCAATCTCCAACATTGCTTGATTATGCTCCTTCCTTTTGTTCAAATCATCTACAATAAGGGCTCCAGTTGGATCTACATATTCCATTCCAATTAAATTTTTTGCATAATCACATATTGATCCAAGATGTAGTTTCATTAGACTTTTCCATGTAGTGAAGTTATCTCTGTTGAGCTTGGGAACTTCTCTCTTGGACATCTTGATCTTTCTACTTCTAGTACCTTTAAACTAAATCAATAGATGGCTATAATACCAATTGTTATTTTTTTTTAATAATAAATGAGAGGGGGGCTGAATTAGTTATTCAATGTCCAAATGTCTGATTAAAACTTTTCCATTAATTAGAGTAAGCCTTTTTAAACTTGTTCATGCATCAAAGCTTAAACTTACCTACTTAGCAAGTTACTATAAATTAACATGCAAACATAGCACATAAAAGATCAACACACAACATAGTGATTTACATGAAAACCCAATTTGGGAAAAACCACTAGTAACAAGCTACTCAATTCTCACTCTTCTGAAGTGATGCCTTGTGAAAGGCCTACCTTGTTAAAGGCTACAACACACTGTTAAATGTGGTCTAGTTAAAGGATTTAACCACCCTATTAGGAGTGGGCCTAGTTAGAGGACTTTAGAACATTGACTTAGAATGCTACCTTGTTAAAGGATTTACAAATGGCTATTAAACCAACCTATGTCCATAGGATTTTACCATATCTTGCACAATTGTTAGAGAGTAACAACAAAGGCTTTTGACTTGATACAGCTCACAACTTAACTTACAGATTTTAGATCATAGTTCAACTCTTCACAATTTGCCTAGCTTTCAGTCTCTATAGCTCTGATAGCTTGTCCTCCTTTCAAGATTTGTCTCCTTGAGTCTCCATGCCTGATATACTAGTGCAATCTCTTATATGACCACTTATCAAAGAAATCTCTATGCTCTGTTCTTCCTTCTTCTTGATGCCTTCTCCTTGACACCCTTTCAATAGTGTCAACCTAGCAACTCTTGCTTCCTAGCCTATGACTCCTTAAATAGAAGTCTATAATTATTTTTTTCCGTAATTCTTCCCTCATTTAATTTCAATTCGAATGGATTAGGTAGGATTCATTGAATTTGACCCATATCTTGCTCCTTCTAGAAACATCATGAAGAATTCTCTTAAATTTTCCTAAAAATAATTTATCTAAAATTATGTGCCTCTAACTCATCATCCTTATCTTCCATTTGGTTCAAAAAATTCAAGGTAACAACCTTGTCCACTTAGATTTGGAAAATCTTTGACATTTCACATTATGCAGCAGGTCGACATTATTGAAAATCTAGTGCTTGGCACATACTATCTTACTCAGCACCAACTATGTTTTAATGATGCTCAACACCTACTATGGATTCACCCGGCATCTACTAAGTTTTTCTGATGCTTGGAACCTATTACTTTGCTCGGCACCTGAACACACTTGGTACACACTAGATTTTGCATTTTCTTGGCACTAATTGAAAATTTGCTTGGCTTGTGCTAGCTTGCTCAACATTCACTAATGAACTTAGTTAAGCTTTGCAATCAACCTTGTTTCAACTTATTCCTCTAGTGTTTCTAAGTGTGGCCAACATTTGTATCTTCAAGTATAGTATGAATACATCATTTTACCATTGTCTTAATTGATCCTTTGTACTTAATTATAAAACCATAACTCAACCTTTCCCTTAGGTACTCTTGTTACATCTTGTTGACTAAATCATCTTCATCAATTAACTAAGTGATAGTACTTCGATCTTATAAGCAATTATCATTCTAGCGAATAGCAGGTTTGACATCAGTGACAAAACAATGATTGAAAACATTCTTTATCAACACTCTTCCTCTTTGCAATCAATATTCTTCTTACAATGATCTTTTCAATCAGATTTCCAACATTTCATTGCCATGTTGCAAAAATAATCTTAAGGTATGTGAATTGTGCACACAATTTTGTTATTCATTATTCTTCAAATGATAAGCTCTAATTGGTTGGTTACATGGATTCTGATTGGGCCGATTCAATGGAAGATAGAAGATCAACCTCTGGTTATATTTTCTCACTTGGTTTTGGAGTTATTTCATGGAGTAGTAAGAAACATGTAACCATAGCTCTCTCTTTAGTAGAAGAAGAGTATATTGTAGTAGCAACAACCAATTGTCAAGTGATATGGGTTCAAATAATTTTGGAAGATTTGCATTTTTTCAAGACCATCCTACAACTATTTTTATTGATAACAGTAGTGCCATTGTAATTACCAAGAATCTAGTGTTTCATGCTAGACTGAAGCACATTGAAATCTGTCATCACTTCATTTGAGATTTGGTTCAAAATAGTACAATGGAGTTACATTTTTTCCCAAATTCTAAGCAAGTTGCTAATATCTTCACCAAATCTCTCACTACATCCAATTTTGCTACCTTTAGAAATCAACTCAGTATAATTCCCATTATTCATTGTTAGCGAGAAAATTTTCTTCAAAATAAATAAATACAAATTAACTTCAAATGCCCAGAAGGGAAGACTAAATCGAAACTAATAGTTGAGTCACTTAGCTATTGAAGAGTGTAATAACCCTCTGAATTTATTAGGGTACAACTCCCCCCATATTATTTATAATGAATTTAATGAACTACAAACACATATGCTTTAACTAGAAAGTAAGAAAGGCAGACAAACATCCACTCGTAAACATGACAAAGATGCAAAGAGGAAGATGAGAAACTGGAACAATGAATAAATTACACAAAGTCAATTTGTTCAAACTTTACATAACAAAGAGAAGAAAACAAGGAATGTAATTTCCATCCTTTTGAGAAAATGAAGAATCAAAGTTTAAAACCTTGAAGTCAAATGTATTTAGAAAATAGTGATACTAAAATGCAATTAGAAAAACACTAAAAATTATACAAAGATCATAATCAATGGAAAGATAAATGCTCAAACTCTTAGTTTTGATATGCAATTACCTCTCATGTCTTCCTTCTCTAATGTGTAAAAGATTATACATATCTTATTACAGCTTCATATCAAAATCACTACTTAGAAGAAATAAACATTCCCTCCCTTAAATTAAACTTAAAACCAAGACTTCCCCCTTTCCTAGCACAGAGTCTAGAAAAAAAACAAGAACTCTATGCTTCCATAGCTCACAGTCTACTTTCTTTTTCTCCTTCAAAATCTAGAACCACTACTATTGATATTTGATGGCATATTTACCCTCTCACATGAGGTTGATTAGTTATGATAATAGATTCTTGAATGTGCCTCCTATTATTTTTTGATACATAGGTAATGCTTTGAGTTTTAATAAACCTCAACCATTATATGATTAGAATAAGGAAATTATAAAATGAACGACTTCCTCCTTTAAGAAACTAACCTTTAAAGTTGGGAGTGATATAATTAAAATGGAACACATATCAATCAAAGTGATGACTCACATCCACAATGACCCTTCTTAGTTTGGTCCCAAACGTATTCCATAATATGTGACCATTTTTCATTTCTTGACACCTTGGCATATATTAAATAGCTAGTTGTCTTAATAATAGCATAGACTCAATAAGTTGTATATGAGGGTAAAAAAGTCAATGGTATAAGTATTATGAAAGAAATAATAATTAACAAGAGAGCTTGAGCTGTTTCTTGTATGTCAATACTCCAATTTTAATTAGGTTTTGATTGCACAAGCCAAGAGTTTTTTTTGCACTTCAAAAATTGGAGAATTCATTGATATTGCATTTGACTCTATTCCTCAAGGGCCATTGTGCAAGCTCTATGTTCTTTATTGAGCTCGAGCATATTGTCAAACATTTTATTTAAGCTCTTTGTAAGACTCAAACTATCAGCTGCTATAAGAGACAATCCTGATAGGATGAAATGGGATGCCAATACCATGAACCAAATTTTGATGGTTTTTCATAAAGGACAATGGATATTGTCTAGATTATGGTGATGAAATTATCATTTTCCAAACATTTTATGACTTCATAGGTCATACACTTTCACCATCACTCTAAGAATTTAGTCAAATAATTCACCTACATTACTCATGCTTTTGCACATTGGGATAAGCACTTTCTTCATTTGATTGGTATATGCTTTGCATCTTATATGGATGGATAGACACATAATTTATATAGACACCATTGATGAAGATAGATGTCAAGTATCCTCCATAGTTTTTTTTATGATTGGGGTGCACTTAGAGGCTCTGGCTAACATATCAGAACCATTTCCATCTTATCTTTTAATACATCCTCGTATTGCACATTGCATATTTGCTTAAAGATTTGAAAGAGATCTAGTGTCTCGAATTTGAGTTGATCCTTGATCGAGTCATGAAATAACTATCTTGTGAAAATGTAGATATTGATAGAAATTCTGGCTATCATCATCCTTTTGTGGCTTTTGGTTAATAGACAGAACTGTTCATTTTGACCACAGATCAGAACATCTAAGGAGAACAAAGAGACATTCTATCTTGTCCATCAAAATGATGCCTCAATTTTTCCTTGAAGTTCATGATGGTGCTCATTGTCTTTGTATACTTCTCAAACTCAAGCATGAGTGAATGTCTTCAGTACTAACCCGTGCTTTCTCTTTAAAAACTTGAGTTCACATTTGTCAATAGAAACTGATGGCATTTGGGTGCCTTGCCTCACACAATCAAGCTTTGTTCTATGTACTTCCCACAATTTTCATAACTCTTGTATCTCCTATCTTCATACAAATATTGAACTAGCTGAGTGTATCAGAACACATGGTATTTTTAATATTTTTACATCCACAATGCTACCTCTAATATGCAGGCCTGAGAGTGATGATTTACTTGTTTTGTGATAACACAATGCATCTTCATTATATTGGTTCATACATTTAAACATGGTACCTCTATTAGAAAAATGATAGTTCTCAAAACTATCCATGTCAAACCATAAAAAATTATAGCACACTCTATTAGTCATAAGATCAACTTTGAAATTGGGGGTTTCGATATTACAAGATACATGATATGTAAGCACTAAATCAAGTGATTGATCAATGACCTTGATGTGTGCTTGATCATATAATTTGGATCAGTTTTCATTCCATATTATTTTGCTAAAAGGTCAATTATACTTCACATGGCCTCAATTTTTGACTTTTGAATCAAGGAAACTACACATGTGAACTATGAATCTGAACTTTGCTTGTACATTTCAATATTTGAACTTTGAAACACTGATATTTTGTATTTGACTCGGAAGATGGACCATATAAGGCTAAAAGAAACATTGAACCTGGTCCAACAAATCAAACCACTTCAAACTGATTTGAACCTTAGCTCAAAAAGGTTCAAGACTCTACACTAAAAATTTAACGATTGGGTCTATATCGGTACCAACAGGGGCTCTAACTGTGGAGCTATTTTCTTCTAAAAAATGGAGAACTCGAATAATCTCTACCAAAAGAAAATGTCCTTATCCGTTGGGTGAATAGAGTCACTAAGAAAAAGTAAAAATGGGAGTTTCTTGCAAAGGGGTGGAGGGGAGTAGGGAAAAGACAACCAAACTAAACTACCAACAAGCATGAAGCTTGTGCATTATTCAAACTAACACTACACACATCAACTGAATATTTACAATATATAGAAAGGTAGGAAGAGAGCCTACCATGATAACTAGAAGTAAGAAAAGGTCATGTGAATCCATTTACTGGCTAGGAGAAGTAGGAGTCTTTTTTCTACAGCAAATGATATCTCAATGGAGCAGCTCCATGCCATTACCAACTAGTGACTTCTTCAATGCCAAACCTTAAGTTAAAGGCACATATAAATATGTTGACCAAACACTTCTTCCTAACCAGCCATAACTCATCAGAACTCTCTTTTTCTCATAAGAATTGATCTTCAAGATTCATCTGGTGAGGTTTCACTTCAAACTTAAAAAAGAAATGAAGAAACTTCCTCAAGAAAAGATGCACAATATCTAGAAATGTTGTCACCAAGACTCATCCTTTGCATATGGAATTCAATATCATGATCAACTTACATGTAAAGAGATGCCTCATCCAACATAGAGTCAATTTTCAACTATATGCTCTCCCCATCCCTTTGAAGAATAAAACTATCATCAAGCATGCAATGTATTCTATCTTTTCTCTTTCCCAAAGTGTCATCACTTCCACAATCGAAATTAGCAATGCCACACATAAACGAATGAAAAGAAAAGATATCAATGAGTGTTTTATTTTCAATTTGATTTTAATGAATGTTAAAGTCATTATGGGAGAGATGACCCAGTTTGAGTGATGATAGAAATTTATGAATGATTTCTTCTTCTTCATTAAGAAGAGTATCCTTCAACATCATGGCTAATTCATCAATGGGTTGAAAGTAAGCTTCATACCCTCTTTTCTCATTTATAATTTTGTTGTGAGAAGCTTCAACCAAAGGCATCTTTACCTCATCAAAACATCACTTTTATTTTTAGATCGACAAGGTTTTTCAGTGGACTGACCACCAATTTCATAATAGGATAGATTAGTTTCAGCTTTTTCATTAAAAAAAAGATTCAAACTCTTGTAACATGTCATTGGCATTTTTTTTCACAAATAAGAACTTTCACAACAAGATGACCATCATTAATTTCAAATTCCAAGCTTTCTAAAACTGGAGAAACAAGAGACTACATAGTAGTGAGAGATGAAGTAAAATGATGTTATTGGAGGTTCTTCCTCTTTGACTGTCAACCTTTCTTTATCTTTGTTCTCATTGTTGCCATGGTTTGCACTTTCAGCTTGAGTGTTCTTGTGGCTCAGTTATGACTACTTGTATTTCTTGCTCAGTCATGATGAGGTGATTGAGATAAATGGATGAAATTGAGATAACAGGAGCTTCTTCTTCATCAACTTTCAACTCTTCATTTAGCTGTGATACTCTTTTTTGATATACTTGCAACACTTTACTCTTTTCTTCTAATTCTTTGAACTTGTGAAATCTGACACAAAAGCTTCTCCACAATAGCCAAGATGTGGCATCATTTTCCAAGCTTATATTATTCTTGATAGCTCTGGAAATACCTGTCCAAAAATTCGTGCAACACTTAATTCTACATTGAATAAAGTTCCATGAGAGTGGGATTTGGTCTTCTCATGAGTTTCATATTTAGCATGGTCTTTGTATAGAGTCGTCAATCTCCTATTCATGGAGATAATCATAAAACTAAGGAAACAATTATAGACACTAATCTTCATTTATGGATCCTGAGTAGAATCGCCAATAACTTGTTAGTGAACAAATTATACTCAAAAGAAATATATACAAATTAACTCCAAACGACCCGAAAGGAAGACTAAATCAACACTAATAGCTGGGTCACTTTGCTATTGAAGAGCGTAAGTACCCTCTAAATTTATTTGGGTACAACTCTCCATATATGATTTGCAATGAATTTATAGAACTACAAACACAAATGCTTTTAACCAAAAACAAGAAAAGAAGACAAACATCCACTCATAAACACGACATAGATGCAAAAAGGAAGATGAACAATTGGAACAATAAATAAATGACACGAAGTGCATTTGCTCAAACTTTACATAACAAAGAGAAGAAAACAAGGAATGTACTTTTTATCCTTTTGAGAAAATGAAGAATCAAGGCTTAAAAATTTGAAGTCAAACATATTTAGAAAATAGTGATCCTAAAACGCACTTAGACAAAACTGTAAATTATACAAAGATCATAAGCAGTGGAAAGATAAATGTTCAAACTCTAAGTTTTGATATGCAATTATCTCTCATATCTCCCTTCTCTAATGTGTAAAAGATTACACAAATCTTATTACATTTTCACACTAGAATCACTACCTAGAAGAAATAAAAATTCCCTCCATTACATTAGGCTTAAAACCAAGACTTCCCGCTTTCCCTAGCACAAAGTCTAGAAAAAGAACAAAAACTCTGCCCTTCAACAGCCCACAGTTTTTTTCTCATTTTCTCCTCCAAAATCTAGAACCTGTGCTATTGATATTTCATGGCGTATTTACCCTCTCACATAAGGTTGATCAGTTATGATAATGGATTCTTGAAAGTGCCTCCGTTTATCTTTTGTTTCTCAATACATAGGTAATGCTTTGACTTTTAATAAACCTCAACCATTATATGATCGGACTAAGGAAATTATAAAACGACCAACTTGCTCCCTTAGGAAAATAACTCTTAAAGTTGGGAGTGATATAGCTGAATCAGAACACGTATCAATCAAAGCGATGACTCACGTCCTCAATGACCCTTCTTGGTTTGGTCCCAAGAGTATTTCAGAATTTGTGACCATCTGTTATTTCTTGATATCTTGGCATATATTCAAAAGCCAGTTGTCTTAGAAATACCATAGACCCGATAAACTCTATATGAGGGTAACAAACTCAATGGTATAAGTATTACAAATGCAAGAACAATTAACAAGGGAGCCTATGCCATTTCTTTGATGTCAATACTCCAATTTTAAGGTTCTATCATCGGGTTCTGATTGCACAAGCCAACAGTTTCCTTTTGGATTCCAAAAATTGGAGGACTCATTGATATTTCATTTGACTCTATTCCTCAAGGGCCATCGTGCCAGCTCCATGTCCTTTATCGAGCTTGGGCGTACTGTCAAATATTTTATATAAGCTCGCTATATGACTCGAACCGCCGGCTGCTGTAAGAGACATTCCCGACAGGATGTAATGGGATGCCAATCCCACAAACCACTTTTTGATGGGTTTTCGTAAAGGCTAAGGGATATTGTCTAAGATCATGGCAATGACATTATCATTTGCTAAACATTTTATGGCTTCATAGGTCATACGCTTTCACCGTCGCTCTAAGCATTTAGTCAAACAATTCGCCTGCAGTACCCATGCCTTTTCACATTAGGATAATCACTTTCTTCATTTGATTGGGATATTCTTTGCATCTTATATGGATGGATAGACACATAATTTATATAGATACCACTGACGAAGATAGATATCGGGTATCCTCCATAGTTTGTTATGATTGGGGTGCACTTAGAAGCTTTGACTCACATATGAGAGTTGTTTCCACCTTTTCTTGTAATACATCCTTGTATTGCATAGTGCATATTTGCTGGAAGATTTGAAAGAGATCTGGTGTCCCAACTTCGAATTGATCCTTGATCGGGTCATGAAATCACTGTCTTGTGAAAATGTAGAAATCGATAAAAACTTTGGCTATCATTTGCCTTTTGTGGCTTTGGTTTAATGGATGGAACTGTCCATTTTGACCATGCATTAGAACATCTGAGGAGAACAGACAGACGTTCTATCTTGCCTGTTATAATGATGCCTAAAATCTTCCTTGTGGTTCACGATGGTGCTCGTTGTCTCCGTATGCTTCTCAAACTCAAGCATGAGTGAATGTCTTCGGTACTAACCCATGCCTTCTCTTAAGAAACTCGAGTTCACATCTATCAATAGAAAATGATGGTATTTGGGTGTCTTGCCTCGCGCAATCAATATGTGTTCTATGCACTTCCCACAATTTTCATAAGTATTAAACTAGCCGAGTGTATCGAAACACATGGTATTTTTAATATTTTCAACCCAACATGCTATCTCTAATATGCAGGCCCGAGAGTGATGATTTCGTTGTTTTGTAATAATACAATGGATATTTATTGTATTGGTTCATACATTTAAATATATCACCTCTATTCGGAAGAGAGTAGTTCTCAAAACTGTCCATGTCAAACCATAAAAACATAGCATACTGTATTAGTCATAAGATCAACTTTGAAATCTGGGATCTCGATATTACAAGACACATGAGATGCAAGCACTAAATCAAGTGATTGATAAGTGACCTCGATGTGTGCTCGATAATATGATTTGGATCAGATTCTCGGTCTATTATATCTTCACATGGTCTCAATTTGAGACTTTTGAATCAAGGAAGCTACACATGTGAACTATGAATCTGAACTTTGCTTATACATTTCAATCTTTGAACTTTGAACTACTGAGCTTCTGTATTGAACCTGCAAGATGAACCATCATGATCCAAAAGAAACACTAAACCAGCTCCAACAAATTGAACCACTTCAAACTACTTTGAACCTTAGTTCAAAGAGTTTCAAGACTACACACTGAAAGTTTAATGACTGGGTCTATATGAGTACCAACATTCATGTAGGGTGACATTGAAGGCATGTGTTCTTTGACTTGTGGCATGCACCACTCACTGCTCAAGAATGCATGCATTGCATTAATGCACTCACCACTCATTGCTCATGCATTCACAATGTGAAGCATGTGCATCCATTTTAATTTAGTTTCTTTTTTTTATTTCATGCATAATAAAACTGCAAATTGCAGTTAGCTTCATAGACATCATTTTCAATTATTTTTTAATTAGTTTACATAGTGTGCAAAACTATCATTTTTCATGCAATCTCTTTGCATGTTATTGTTTCAAAGATTCTATATTATCTTCCTTGATCAGCAGTCAAGGTTAAGTGTTTTAGTTTTTCTTTGTACTGTACTTTGTATTTTTAGAATTGTAAGACATTCAATAAAAGCAAAGCTTTTATTCTGATTTCGGTTGTTCATTTTTTATGCCCTATTTTTTATTTCTTTGATTATCAATATAGCATAAGAGCTTTTATTTTCAAATCTTCAATTACTTGCTAATTGTTGTTTCAATTGATCTTATATGAAAAAAATTATTACATAGTTGAGAATATTTTGATATTTATTTTTATTTAGATTATCATATTCATCTATCTATCTTATATGTGATAGAAAACTAACTTCAGATATGAATAGAACTATTTTACTATAAAATTGCATACAAAATTAATAAAAATGTTCATATAAAATTTAAATAATATGTAAGACAAAGTAAAAGAAGTTCTTGATTATCAAGTTGTATCATATACATTTGTAATAAAATTTCCAACTTTTTTTTCTTAGTCTTCATTTTCATAATCATATTAAAATAATATATAATTTATTATTCACAAGATATTTTACTATAGAAATGTTCCATTTGTATTATTAAAAATTTTGACTTGGTGACGAGGATACTATTGATATGACTAAATTAAGGAAGCTTAACTGGATAACATGTTTTTTAGTAGTATTAGAGGGAGTCTTGCACATATACAAATCACTTTGAAAATCTAAAATTAAAAGCCAAGTTTTTAAAATGTAAAATTTAGTTACAAAAAATATGATTTAATATTAAGAATGCTAAATATTGTAGGTCAATTAAAATGAAATAAATACAAAGAGATACATAAAATTTTCAATTTACATGAAGAATACTACTACAAATAATTAATTAGTTAATTGTAAACAAAAGGGAAATACTTTCATAATTTCTTCTTATGAAGCCTTAAAACCTCTAACTATCCATGTACAAAATGAATGATTTTATAAGAATAAACAAATTGACAAGGTCTATATTCAATCTTCTTTTTATTAACCTGAGAAAAGATACAAATACATTTATAGAGTATGGGACTCTGAATCAGATAATTCATTAGATGGATTATTAGGTTTACTATATTCAAGGCTAATATTTTCAATGTCTTCACAAAGGCCAACACGGTTTTCCTTTGTAAATTTATCTATCAAGTAATGTCTGGGGGCATATTTGGCAAGCATAAAATACATTTGGAAGTCATGTTTCTTATAACAACTAATTTTCATTGGTTAAACATCCTATGATCTTTAGTAAATACTATGGGAGAAAGGGGGAACATTGTGTTTGCCCAATATATTAATATCATAATTACACAACCTTGGTTTCATGTAGTCTTCATTTATATTAATCAATGCCTTTTCTAGATCTTTTCTACTTCTATTGAGTGAACCATGGTTGTGAACATTAATGTGATGTTAGTGCGAACTTTGTATCTATCTAAGTTAAAGATGAATTCTTTCCCCAAAATTTGATATGATGCCCTCATAACCAAAAAACGTGTTGATAATAAGATATCCTTGATTATGGTAGTTGATACAAGCCAATCAAAAGTTTTTTGAATTGATGGTCTTCCATGTTCGGCTATAGTTTCCATATGTAATCCTAGAATCCAATGAGCCAACACAAATCTAGTAACCCATAGACCCTTTTATTGCTACAAAAGACAAGAATATGAAAGGACAAAGGCACGAACAACCAAATCGATTACAACATCAAATAAAGAAGTGTCATAAAAGATTAAAATGATGGGTTGATATTTATTCATGTATTCTTATTGTATTTTTTGTAGGCTATACTATTGCAATTAGTTTTGCCTGATTAGTGATTAGTAATTTTGATTTCAACCAATTACATGCAACTATTTTTATGTTTTCTTGTCACTTTACATATTTCTCAAGTAGATATGTGAATTTTTTAAATTTTTAAATCATTCAAATTATTTCAATGCATCTTGATTGGCTAATACATTTGAGTGTTATAGGAGCAGATTTCTAGGAAATTCTACCCATATTATGAGGCAATATTTTAGACTTCTATATGAAAATATATGTAAACTTTTTTTTTTAGGTTAATTATCTCTCTTCTATTTATAAGTTTAGCCACCTTAATATATATTTATTTTAATATGGTATTTTTAATATATTCACATCCATAATGCTATCTCTAATATGTAGGCCCAAGAGTGATAATTTCCTTTTTTTGTAATAACACAACGCATATTTATTCTATTGGTTCATACATTTAAACATAGAACCT
This sequence comes from Cupressus sempervirens, assembly GCA_028749045.1. Taxonomy (NCBI): domain Eukaryota; kingdom Viridiplantae; phylum Streptophyta; class Pinopsida; order Cupressales; family Cupressaceae; genus Cupressus; species Cupressus sempervirens. The sequence continues at coordinate 54,065,444 of CM053791.1, forward strand.
CTATTGGGTAGAGGATAGTTCTCAAAACCATCCATGTTGAACCATAAAAATAGAGCATACTTCATTACTCATAAGATCAACTCTAAAATTTGGGGTCTCGATATTACAAGATACATGAGATGAAAGGACTAAATCAAGTGATTGGTTAGTGACCTCGATGTGTGCTTGATCATATGTTTTGGATCAGATTCCCTTCCATATTAGACTTCTAAGAGGTTGATTATATCTTCACATGGCCTCAATTTGAGACTTTCCAATCAAGGAAATTGCACATGTGAACTATGAATGTGAACTTTGCTTGTACATTTCAATCTTTGAACTTTGAACCTAATCATAATATATCTATTTTGTCTTTTTGTATTAAAAATGTGTTCAAAGTTTATTTTATTCTTACATAGATGTCACTTCATGATAGTAACTTACACAAGAGGAGATATAATGAGATTTGGTAAATTATAAAGAATGTTCGATTTGATCTCTTTCAAGAGAAAAATTTATTTGTCTTTTCTATTTAATTTATTAATTTATTTTATTCAATAGAAATTAGAAACTAATGATAAGCTTGACAATGAATTGTCTCTAAGCACATGGGAATGTATATTTACTTTTTTCTTAATACATTTAATAATATATAGATTGTCAATTGTTTATGCTCCCATACAATTTTGACTGTATTTATTAATCAATTAAAAATAATATTATATATATATTCTATGTATAAAACATGAGATGTGCCATCATGGATTTATTTAATTGAAGAGTTGAATTAAAATAATACCTTCAAAATGTGTATCAACAATACCATCAAAATAAAGAGGGTTTGCATGAAGTATTGTAGTTTTTCTAGCATTTGTGAGAAGAGATGCAGAGGAAGTGTTGTTGAAACTACTTCTAGTGATTATAAAGGTTATAAGGATGATGGCCTCTCCATTTTTTAATTTTATAGTTGGAGGAAGGGTTTCTTTCTCAGTGTTCCTTTGGTTACCCTAGACTAGGGTGAGGTTCATCTTCTTTTTGGTGCTAGATCCATTTTCCTCCCCCTGGTTAGATTAGGGTTGGTTTGGTAATTTTCTAGATAGATATTTTTGTGTGACTCTATTTCTAGTCCATCCTCTAGTTACGATGTGCCTAGAGTCATGATTCTCCATGGACATCTTTTCCCTCTTTGTAGTAGGATAGTTGGGTGTTGGAAAGTCCCCTATTAGTCTCCTTTCCATGTCAGAGGAGACTCCTAGTGTGGAGGTGTATCTATTGTAGTTATAGATTTGAATGAAGGATTTTTCCTCATATGCTTCCTCTACCCCATTTCAATGTGGCCTTCGATGCTTGAAGAAGATGTTTGCAAGGATTTTTTTTGGCATGCATTAGGTTTTAGTGGTGTGTTGAGGTTAAGGGTAGGCCTTGTGGCTTACCTTTCTCCCTCTGTTTGGTTCCTTCTTTTGAGTTTCTTTGAGCCCATCTCTCTCATCATTGTGTAAGAAGCTCTAGGCTAGGACAAGGATGTGGGCAAATGGTTGCCTTCTTTATTTCCTCTTGGTCGTAGAGGTTTTTTGTATTGTGGTGTAGGATGTAGTTTGTTCATCTTGCATCCATAGAGGTGTATGGTTCCTTTATATGGAAGGCTTTTCTTTCTTGGTGTCATGGTGGGTTCTCTTTGTTTCCCTACTTGAGGTGAAGTACCCTCTTTATGAGATGTAGTTTCTCAGTAGGTATCTAATTTGTGTTTAGCACTTGGAGTTTCATGATTTTCTTGCTAATCTTGTGAAGATGGAAACTACCACTTTTGAGGTTTATGTTGTCACTTAGGTTTGCACCCTTGTCCAAGGCCTATGCACGAGGACAACCTAGTGAAACATGGAAACAACCTCCAAGTTGTGGGACTCGAACTATGAGGTTGAGTCTCCGAAGAAGGCCGGCTTCCTCTTACTATCAGGGCGTACCTATCTACTCTTGGAGAGGAAAAGGGGGAAGGAGAGCATGAAAGAAAATCTACCTAGTCTAATCTAAGGAGGTGATGCACCAAAATAGAGTGTTCAGACTTCATTTCTGCCCATATATGCACTACAAAACCAAGATAACATTCAAAAGACATACAGACCCTGACTTATGTCAATCAATAACCACATATAGATCAGGAAACCAAACCGAATAACACAAGGAAAAGGATTTCACTTATATATTATCCAATAGGCCAAAAATAGATACAGTATGCAAGCCACAGATCTCAACAATACACCAATGAGAGGCAAGACGGATGCACATACACATTGATGGCTGAAGGAGATGATACATAATGTTATATAGCTCAGAGACAAAGGGAATTTTACACTGTAGACCTGCGAGAAGTAGTAGAGAAATCAGAAAAGGAGTCCCCCTAAGAAAAGATCACAAAATTGCCTTTATAGTTCATGCATAACTAAGGATTATTTGCATTACATTTACTTCTCACCTACTGGTAGTAACTTCTCACCCTGAAAATCCAATCAAAGATCTGGTGGTTTTGAGTACCAAAATCTAATATTCCTCTGAGAAAGAGTCTGGAGAAGACAGAATGGCGCCAGAAAACATCCCCTGACATAGTAGATAGATCTGTAATGGTGGTAGAATGTAATTGCACTTTGCATTCACTTCTGAGTCAGTGGCATTGATCATAGGATCGAAATCTCACAACAAAAACCTGATTCATTTTTTCTGGCTCATGAATCTGCGAGGTCAAAGGAAGTCAAACAGTTCCTTATGTGCCAACTAGGCCATGCGGGCCAATCATCTCTCTTTATTTTGCCACCTCCTCAAGGTCCCACGTGCTGACCATTCCTTACATTAGACTGGGCGCTATGTAACTTTGGTTACCATGCCTCGAGGGTCATTACAGTTATATAGCACCCCACTATTATCTCTAACCGCAGTGGCCACCAACCTAACTGTGCCACCCTTCCATCACCTAGCCGCAACATCAAAACTAACTGCCACGTTGACTGCGACGATTGCACCGACTGTCAGCCATTAGTCGTCAACCCTGGTCGGCTAGCGAGACACATGTCAGCAAGATGCTATGTTGCTATGGTAAAGATCACACAACTTTACCATAGCGAGACAACGCCTTCCATTGATCTGCCTTGATCTAACGATCGTGAAGACTCGTCATGTTTCGTGCTTTCTTTTCAACATCTGGGCATCACCTAAGTGACTGCGCCTTGGCGAGACCTAGCCCCATTGACATGTGGTGAAAGGGCACCATGTCGCTATGGTAAAGATCGCGCAACTTCACCATGGTGATATGGCACCTTCTGTCGATTCTCCTTGATTTGACGGCAAGTGATAGATTCTGCCCCCTGCCCCTCAGTGTATCAATCAATGGGAACCAACCATGTGCCAACTATCCATATTTCCTGCACCTCCAAACTTGGACCCACAAGGACACGTGTCCTCCAGGTGCCAACTTGCTATCATAAATCTTGTGTGACTTATCTATAGCGCGATGGCGCCTACCGTTGATCTTTGTAGATCTGATGGTGGAGAACTTAACCCCTTACTGCACTGGCCACGTTGAAGATGTGGTCCCATGATCTATCTGTATTCTAACCTAGCATATGTGGTTCTTCCCCATTGGCCTAACGAAGCACCACCTTGGTCTGATAAGGCACCAACCTAGAGGTTCCATACTGCTTTGACCCTACTAAGGGGACATGTGGCGCCCAGGCGCTATGTCACTGTTGATATCTCTCAAGAAGTTCCTCATAGCGCGATGGCACCCATCATAGATCAATCTCAATCTGACGATCAGAACCACCTCCTACTCTACACATCCTTCCCTCTAAAAATCGCTGGGCCCGTGAACCACATATGCTCTGACTCATACACTTGGCACCTCCCTATTGGCCTGTGAACCACATATTTCCTCGGCCCGTCGTAAACATTTTTCAGTGTGACACAACCTGCCTACCATAAGACATTTTTGTCAGGCGCTATGTCGCTATGAAGATTTTTTGGCCAACACATGATAGGGACATAGTGCCCACGGTGCCATGGACCTTTTTCGACCCACCAAAATATGTTTGTCCTACAAGTTGGACCCACCAGACACGTTTCCTCCGGGCACCATGTCGCTAACATATTAACCGTACAACTTCCAATGGCGAGATAGTGCCAACTATCGATCTTCCTCAGATCTGACAACAGAGAACTTGTGGGCTGCAAAAAATATGTTGTCAGGTTCGAAGCTTGGTATTTTAATATTTCCATGGGTATTTGATTATGGACATTTCAAAGGCGGGAAGGGCAATATGAATTATGAATTTTGGCAGGAAGATTAAAATACAACATTTTTGGCGACTCACAGGGGGCATAAGCCTGCTATGTGTATGACTAGTGGCCTCATGTATCCATTGGGCTATGGTGTCAAAAAATGGGTTTGTGCATACTGTGAAACCCTAACCCTTCTGTGGAAATCAAAACATTGAAAACCCTAGCTCTGCAACTGCAACTAGAAACAAAAAACAAAACTTCCTCTGCAACCTAAGACACCTCAAAATCTGCTACCTCACAGGGAGGCGGCTGTGCCTGCACACTTCTTGAAAAGTAGGAAACAACAAAAAAGAAACTGAACTACTTGTGTACATGGGTTCCCAAATTTTTAGAAACAGGGCTTCAAATAGATCCCATTGACTGGAATGGGCAAAATCTCTCCATTTGGCCTGCTCAACTGAAATGCATTAGCTTGTTTGCAACTGGCAATCAGATAGGGGCCACTCCATAGTGGGTCAAACTTGGAATGTCTTCCTGGTTTTTCTCTATCTGAATCCCACTTTAGAACTAAATCTCCCTCTCTGAAGGTTTTGACCCTAGCCTTCTTATCAAAACTCCTTTTCATCTGCTGCTGATGTATCTCTAGGGTTTGTGTAGCCTTATATCTCTTTTTTTCTAGTTCAATCAGCTCTGCCATTTTTACTGACATGGCATTAGCTTCAATCAATTCCAGCTGATAAGCCAATTCCAAGGATGGGAATTCCAATGAAATTGGGAGTCTGGCCTCCGTACCATATACCAGTACAAAAGGTGAATTCCCAATAGATCTCTTGGGTGTTATCCTATCAGCCCTCAGAGTAGTTCTTAATTTCTTATGCCATACCCTTTGATTCTCTTCTATTGTCCTCTTCATAATTTTGATCAGATTCTTGTTGGAAGACTCAGCCAAACCATTACCCTGGGGATAGTAATTTTATGATGTGCTTAGGTAGATATTGTGATTCATTGCCCATGCACAAATCTAGGTTCCAACAAAAGACTTAGCATTGTCTGAAATGATAGTAGAAGGACCACCAAATCTAGATGCAATTCCATCAAGGAACTCAACAACTGATGGTTCTATGGCATCTTTCAAGGCAACTGCCTCTTTTCACCTAGTGAAATAATCCGTAGTAGCCAAAATCCATTTATGACCTGCACTAGATGGAGGATTAATGGGGCCTATAAAATCCAATCCCCACTGAGTAAAGGTCTGATCCACCTGGATAGGATGAAGGGGGAGAGCTGCAAGCCTCTGTTTGGCTGAGAAGAAAGCACATTTCTCACATTTTCTCACATATCCATAACAATCATGAAACAAGGATGGCCAGTAATAACCAGCCCTCATGATCTTCATGGCAGTAGTTCTTGCAGAGAAATGGCCACCATCAGGGCCATCATGAAGTTCCTTAATCATCCTCTCAGCCTGATCCTCTTCAACGCATCTCAACAGGGTCCCATTAAAATCCCTCCTGAATAGGATACCATCAATTACAACATAGGGAATGGACTGCAGTCTATATTATCTTCTTTTAGCTCTGTCCAATCCCTGAGGGTATCAATCCCCTGATAAGAAGTTCTTCATGTCATTTATCCAGCTCCTTAGGCCATTAACATTTCCTTCCTGTTGCTGCTCTGTTATTACCATATTAGTCTCTTTATCAAAATCCTAGCCTAATAATATTTCTTTGCACAACCCCTTCCCTCTTACTATCTTGGTAATATGAATATCAACATCATACTCCATTAGCTTAGTGATCCATCCAGCTCTCTTTTCATTGATATCTTTTCTTAACATGAAGTCTTTTACACTGGCATGGGGCACCAACAAACATATTTTATTGTGGGATAAGAGGTGCTTGAATTTCTTCAAGGCTCTCATGACTGCAAGGGCTTGCTTCTCAACAAAGTTGTACTTATCTTCATATTCCTTGAGCCCTTCACTAAAGAAGGCTATGGGTTTCTCCTCATCCTTATCATTTGTTTGAGTCAAGACAATAGAGATACTTGACTCACCACCTAGAGTGTAGAGGATGAAATATTTTTCAAAATTTGGGTTCATGAGAGTGGGGGCTGAGGCTATGGCTTTCTTGATCTCTTCAAAACTCTCCTTCCCTTTCTTGGTCCATGAGAAGACCATACCTTTCTTAAGCATAGTTGTAAGAGGTTTCACCATGGTAGAAAGATTAGGAATAAACCTTCTTACAAAATTTATTATACCAAGGAAACTTTGCAGCCCTTTCTTGTGTTTAGGAAGAGGAAGGGCAAGTATTGCCTTTGTTCTTTTTGGATCAGTGGTCAACCCATCCTTAGATACAATGTGTCCATATAATTTGCCTTGGCTTGTAGCAAAGACACACTTGGATGGGTTAAGGGAAACCCCAAACTCTCTACATCTTAGAAATACCTGCCTTAGATGATCAAAATGATCTTCTACATTTTTTGAATATACACTTATACCATCAAGGTATACTAATACAAACTTGTCAATTAATTTTTTAAAGGCTATCTCCATTTCCTTTTGAAATGTGGCACCTGCATTTGTTAGCCCAAATGGCATCTTCCAATAAGCATAGGTGCCCCATTTAGTAGTGAATACTATCTTATGTCTGTCAAATTCTTTAACCAATGCTTGGCTATAACCAGAAAACCCATCAAGAAAAGAGAATCTCCTTGACCCATGGACTTTGGACAGAATTTGCTCCATGGAAGGGAGAGGATGGTGATCTTTAAGAGAAGCTTGATTAAGATCCCTAAAATCCACACACAGTCTGATTTCTCCATTCTTCTTCCTAATAGGGACAAGTTTAGCTACCCATGATGAGTGTTTGATAGGAAATATTATATTAGCCTCTATCAACTTGGATAGTTCTTTTCTCATTAGAGGCTCAATCTTAGGATTCACTGGCCTCTGTTTTTGCCTTACTGGCTTGGCCTTATGAACTAAATCTATAGTATGCTGAAACAAACTAGGATCAAATCCTTTTAATTCATCATATGTCCAAGAAAATACATCATTAAATTCTTGACATAGATGAATGAAGTTTTCTTGCTCAGTTTCGGAACATACCTTCCCCATATTCAAAAATTTTCCATCAGCAATTGTAACTGGGGCATAATCATCCTTTTTTGTAGCTAGATTCATTCCTTTGCCTCTTTTTTGATCATCAAGATTAAAGACACTCTCCAAGGTAATGAGACCCTTGGGAAACTTGTTAGAACTGAGATGAATGATCTGATCACCATACTGATCTTGCAGCCTTGACTGGTTGCTATCTGAGAATTCTGCCTCATTCTGCAAGAAACTCACAATTTTCTCATCAGAATCAAACACCTGCCAATGAGTGTTGTTGTTAAGGATGGCAGTCCTCACTACCACCTTTATTTGTTGCTTCTTTTCTTCCTCAAGATTCCCTGGTACATCATAAGCTACACCCATTGATGCAAGTCTATCAGCATGTCTATTTTCTTTCCTAGGAATGCTCTGAATATTAAATGCATTGAAGCCCTCAAGAAAATCCCAAACTCTGTGTTTGTAAGACTTGGGCAGGCCATTTTTGGTGATATTCTAGTTTCTCACTTGGTTAACTACCAACTCACTATCCCCATATACTCTCAAGGCTTGAATTCCTCTCTTTTGGGAAAGTAAGAGACCTTGAATCAAAGATTCATACTCGGCCACATTATTGGTGCAACTCAATTGGAGCCTAAAGGAGAAGTATTTCTATTCCTTGAGCCATGAAAGTACATACTCCATGTTCCACTTATATCATCATTAGTCCTGATTAGATCATGAATTTGAACATCTTTCTCTATTATGAAATATGTACTAAGGCCTATCTCAAGAGTCTCTAACATAGGCTCAAACTGATATGCATTTGCCCACTCATACAAGAAGAAATCAGGAATCTCTACTATGGAAGTGGCAGGCTCATTTACTATGTCATTTTCATCCATCTCTAGAATAGGGAAATTCATGTTGATGGGATTGGGGGTGTAAGATTCAGTTTGATGAAGGGCTTAAGGTTCTGCTCTAATTGAGGCATTGGCTCCATATCTAGTCTTAAATGACATATATGACCAATCAGCAGATATGAATCCCCAAATTTGAGCAGTGAAGTCTCTTGAAAGACAGATAACAAAATAGGGCTTGACTTCAGCAACAGATATGTCTTGAATCACAGTGCAACCAGGGCATGCATGTAGGGCCATTTCCACATTCCTAAGGATACCTACAATTTTGATAGTACTACCATCTAATTGTAACACATCCCTAACAATGGGCTCATATTTCATTCCTAAAGTGTTAGCAACACACCTAGGCATCACTGAGCTACTAGCCCCTAAATCTATCATGCAATTGTGGACTAATTTGCCCCCTGTAATCAGAGAAACATAAAATGGAGGAGGTCTAACCTTTTTATTTGTCTTGACATCCCCTGCTGGTTGTACTAGACTTGTGGCACTCTTCATGATAGGTGGCTGATCCTTGGGTTCAATCTTCTCCAACTCTTGTTGCAACATCCTTTTCTGTATTGGTATGGTAGCAACGACATCCCACATAGAAATTTTCACATTTGTCTTCTTCATTTTCTCTACCACACTGAATGGTGTATTGGGAACTTTGGTAGAAACTTTTGGAGCTGCACTTATAAGAGGTTGAGATGGGGCAACATAAGGATCACCTGCATCTTTCTTTCTAGAATGTTGCTTTTGCTGCTATAAAGTACTTGTTTGTTCATTTGCTGCATGTATATGAGGTGTAGCACTTGAAGTTGAGGCCTACTTAGGAGAAGGAGGGCCAACATGTTCCATAGCTCTCCTTTTGCTTCTTGGGTTATGAGCAATAGAATCCTAGTTTACATTACACTGCTCCCCAATCCGATGATTCAAGAAAGAGCAATCATCATGTCCTTGAATATATGAGGCCTCCTTGGGATCATCCTCCTTATATGATTTCTTTACTGTAGGTTCTTGGTTAGTTAGGGCCAAATAAGATTCTGCCTTCTAGCACATGCAATAGGTATAAGAATAGTTGCAGGAAGGAAAAAAATATTGATCTTGGGCCAAGTTATTTTCTAGGGACTATAGCTCTATTCTGATTTGAGCTTGAAGTAGAAGCATGACTATTTTTCCTACCCAGATCAAAAGAGCTATTCCACTGGTTAGGAGGCCTACCACCATTTGGAGCTTGATATTGCAATTGGGGAGGCTTGCCACCTTGAGCTTGCTGCCTTTCTAAGGCCACCGCTTTGTTAATTATTTTTTGTATTATAGAGAAACTATCCTCTAATCTCTTTCCTTGGTCCTTCAACTCCCTCCCCTGCTCTTGTAATTTCTTATCTAGGGTCTTCTCTCTCTTATCTCTATTTATCACTAGACATTGGAGCATCTCTTTGAGTTCATCTATCCCATTTGAGGATGTGGAAGCTTGAGGGATTGGAGGAAGGGCCTGTAATGTACAAGTTGTAGGAAGAGGGGCTATTGCTGGTTGGTGGTTGGGAACATCAGGAAAGAAAGGCATAGGGGGCCTTGGAGCCAACTTTCCTCCTTGTATCAGGATGTTCTCAGCTTTTATGGCTATCTCATAAGCATTAGGCAAGGTATCTCCTCCCATAGTTTCGATTGTAGTGGCAATATCACTGTTAAAAGCTCTAAGGTAATGCAAGAAGGCATTACTAGGGGTAGGTTTCACTGTAGTAGGTATTCTATCCCATGTCTTTTGAAATCTATAGTTAAAATTAGTCATACATTCATGGGGGGCCCTTTTTATAGTAGTCAGCTACTCTAAAAGTGACATATAGTCACTTTTATCCTCAAAATGTTTGCACAATCTTGCTCCTAGTCCATCCCAATCAGTTATAGAACCATGAGCTAAGCCTCTATACCACTGTAATGCTTTTCCTTTTAAAGATGAGGCTAGAAGTCTAACAGCAACATCATCCTCTGTAATACCATGAATATTACAGACATTTACTACTTCTTGGATATGCTCTAAAGGGGAGATGGAAGTTTCACCAATAAAATTAGGTATACTTTTGAGTGCAGATACTGGTATATCATGTCTTTGGGCTAATAATAGAGGACTTCCACCATTAAAGGTGGCAAAAGCATGAACTCTTGGCTGTGCCATGTAAACAAGTGTTCTATTGATGAGTGTTGATGGCAATCTAGGTTGAGTTTGAGCAACAGGAGGAGTAGAGATAGATCTTACAGGTATATTAACAATTATTACACCCCTAACTAGTGATAATGAAGTTCTAGTCCTCCTTCTTCTAGGATTTGAAAGAGAAAGCTCTTGATATTGAAATTTACCTATAGAAGATGCCCTTGTTTCAGCTTTGGGCATGAATAACTGCAACTTTGGCCTAGAACTAGATTTGTTGATGTTTAGAGTCGCCAAGTACTTTGAAGAATTAGCCTCTTGAAGGCTTGAATACTAAAGCCAACACTACCTCTTCAGCATTAATCTCTGAAACTCTTTCCTGTTGACACTAGTAGACTTTAAATTTTGTTTGAAAAAAAGAGTTCCACCGGGCGTGCCAAAAATTGTAGTCACTTAGGTTTGCACCCTTGTCCAAGGCCTATAAGCAAGGACAACCTAGTGAAACATGGAAACAACCTCCAAGCTGTGGGACTTGAACTGTGAGGTTGAGTCTCCAGAGAAGGCCGGCTTCATCTTACTATCAGGGTGCACCTATCTACTCTTGGAGAGGAAAAGGGGGAAGGAGAGCACGAAAGCAAATCTACCTAGTCCAATCTAAGGAGGTGATGCACCAAAATAGAGTGTTTAGACTTCATTTCTTCCCATATATGCACTACAAAACCAAGATAACGTTCAAAAGACATACACACCCAGACTTATGTCAATCAATAACCACATACAAATTAGGAAACCAAACTAAATAACACAAGGAAAAGGATTTCACTTATATATTATCCAATAGGCAGAAAATACATACAGTATGCAAGCCATAGATCTCAAAAATACACCAATGAGAGGCAAGATGGATGCACATACACATTGATGGCTGAAGGAGATGATATAGAATGTTATACAGCTCAGAGACAAAGGGAATTTTACACTGCAGACCTGGGAGCAGTAGTAGAGAAATCAAAAAAGGAGTCCCCCTAAGAAAAGATCACAAAATTGCCTTTATAGTTTAGGCATAACTGAGGATTTTTAGCATTACATTTACTTCTCACCTACTGGCAGTAACTTCTCACCCTCAAAATCCAATCAAAGATCTGGTGGTTTTGAGTACCAAAATCTGATATTCCTCTGAGAAAGAGTCTGGAGAAGACAGAATGGCGCCAGAAAACATCCCCTGACATAGTAGATAGATCTGTAATGGTGGAAGAATGTCCTTGCACTTTGCATTCACTTCTGAGTCAGTGGCATTGATCATAGGATCGAAATCTCATGGCAAAATCCTAATTCATTGTTTCTGGCTCATGAATCTGTGAGGTCAAAGCAAGTCAAACAGTTCCTTATGTGCCAACTAGGCCACGCGGGCCAATCGTCTCTCTTTATTTTGTCACCTCCTCAAGGTCCCATGCATTGACCATTCCTTACATTAGATTGGGCACTATGTCGCTATGGGAACCATGCCCCGAGGGTCATTATAGCGACATAGTGCCCCACTATTATCTCTAACCGTGGTGGCCACCAACCTGACTGCGCCACCCTTCCATCACCTAGCTGCAACATCAAAACTAACTTCCATGATAGTCAGCAAGACATGTGTCAGTAAGACACGTGTCAGCAAGACACTATGTCGCTATAGTAAAGATCGCACAACTTTACGATAGAGAGACAACACCTTCCATTGATCTTCCTTGATCTGACGATCATGAAGACTCGTCATGTTCCATGCTTGCATTTCAACTTCTGGGCCTGCGAAATGCTGACAGCACACCTAACATCACCTTAGTGACCACGCCTTGGCGAGACCTGGCCCCATTGACACGTGGCAAAAGGGTGCCATGTCACTATGGTAAAGATCGTTCAACTTCACCATGGCAACATGGCACCTTTCGTCGATTCTCCTTGATCTGACGACAAGCAATAGATATTGCCCCCTGCTCCTCAGTGTATCAATCAATGGGAACTGGCCACATGCCAACTATCCGTATTTCCTGCACCTCCAAACTTGGACCCACGAGGACACGTGTCCTCTAGGTGCCAACTTGCTATCATAAATCTCATGCGGCTTATCCATAGCATGATGGTGCCTGCCGTTGATCTCTGCAGATCTGATGGTGGAGAACTTAACCCCTTACTGCACTGGCCGCGTTGAAGATCTGATCCCATGATCTATTTGTATTCTGACCTGGCATACGTGGTTGTTCCCCATTGGCCTAATGAAGCACCACCTTGGTCTGATTAGGCACCAACCTAGAGGGTCTGTACTTCTTTGACCCTACTGAGGGGACACGTGGTACCCAGGCGCTATGTTGTTGTTGATATCTCTCAAGAAGTTCCTCATACCGCGATGGCACCCATCATAGATCAATCTCAATCTGACGATCACAACCACCTCGTACTCTGCACATCCTTCCCTCTAAAAATCGCCAGGCACATGAACCACATATGCTCTGACTCATACACTTGGAACCTCCCTATTGGCCTGTGAACCACATATGTTCTTAGCCTATCGTAAACATTTTTCGGTGTGACACAACCTACCTGTTGTAAGATATTTCCGTCGGGTGCTATGTTGCTATGAAGATTTTTTGGCCAACACATGATAGCGATATAGTGCCCACGGTGCCGTAGAACCTTTTTGACCTGCCAAAACATGTCTACCCTACAAGTTGGACCCACCAGACATGTGTCCTCCGGGCATCATGTCTCTAACATATTAATCATGCAACTTCCAATGGCGAGATAGTGCCAATTGTCGATCTTCCTCGGATATGATGGCAGAGAACTTGCGGGCCACAAAAAATATGTTGTCAGGTTGGAAGCTTGGTATTTTAATATTTCCATGGGTATTTGATTATGGACATTTCAAAGGCGGGAAGGGAAATATGCATTATGAATTTTGGTGGGAAGATTAAAATATAACAATTTATATTTATAGTGTTGAAAAGACAGTTGATGGTGCTTTGAGGAAAATCATAGTTGTTTGCAAGCTTGAAGAAGTTGTGCTCCCTATGTTGATCTAGTGTTAGTTGATTGACCCTTTTAAGGAAGACCTCTTCTAGATTGATGTGGGAAGACTTTTTGATAATGGCCTAAACTTTAGGCTAGTTAAATCCCAATATTATAGGGGAGCCATACACGCCCCCACATGTTCAATAGGATCTTTAAAGATCTTTAAGATAAGGTAGTTTTTCATGAGGGTTGTGGGTCTCATGGTAAAACCTAGAGATGCGGTCAAGGGATCCCTCATTCATCTTATAGGGATCTTGTTTACTCTCTTAGTCCAGCCTATAATAATGGTACTATTTCTCTGTTGGATTTTTGGAAGGAATTGTTGGACAAGGGTGTGAATCTTACCCACTCTTCTAGTTTTGGGCTCTTCTTTAGAGACAATTTCAATTTTTTTAAAAAAATTAATTAATTAAAGAAAGCAACAAGAGGATTCTGGCCCATGGAATGAATATCATACACTAGACACTATTAGACAATATTTTAATAGCACCTAGTGCCATACAAGAAGAAAAAATACCAACTAAAGTCTACTTGTGTCAAAAATAAAGGTCCAAATGTGGAAAAACACCAACCATGGTTTGTATTGCTAAAGATCAGTATGGGATAAGTGCCCATACTAGCTACATTCATCATCCAAAAACCCAAACAAAGGGCCATGGTGAGCCCTTTAAAACTAACATCAACCACGTACATAAAGGAAGAAAATAACTAAAGAGAAGGAGACAAATATAGCCTTGAGAAACCCAATAACTAACCTCGGGAAATAAATAGCCTATTCTTCTTTTACCATTGTAACCAAAAGTACACAACCAAAAAGACCACCAATTTAGGTCACCATTCCCAAGAATCTTTTGTCCCTCAAAAGAATCCCTTCTCCCCTTAATAGAAAAGGGATTCACCTCAATAGCAGAAAGAATAGAAAATATCACAACACCAATGCTAGGGAAGAGAGAGTTCTAAGTACTCATACTATCATAAATGGTAGCTCAGTTACCTTTCAATTACATATAGCTTATGTAAGCCACCAAAATTACAATGTTGAGCTCCACCTCTATAGGAGCCAATCTCCCCTCCAAAATGATCCTAGAAGAAGCAACCAACCAACACTAAGTCCACCACTTGGGTGGGCTCAAAAAAACACTTGGCCACTCCTTTGTATCACACTATGCTTGAAATAGAGAGTTATCAAGACACTTGAGCACAATGTGACCTTACCCACTAATGAAATGGGGGCATCAAAATCACATCTAGTCCAATGAAACTTAGCCCTAGATAAATTTCCTATCTCAATAGGGTAGGCTTCACCTCCATAGAAGCCAAACAAGAGGGGTCACAACCTTGAGCTAAATAAGTCTAGAAGATCAAGGGGCAAAGATGAACCCTTTCCTCAAATCCAAACAAAAAAAACTAGTAAAGGAGCACTAAAAAATTAATGTGATAGTAAATAGTACTAAAGGAAAGAGATTTATCTCTAACACCCATAAAAGGAGAAGCTCCCACATTAATAGAGTAAAACCCGCTCCACTCAACCATGCTTAAGAAAAGTGTCTCTCGCACCAATAGGGGGGAAAATCTAACCCATTACACTCCCCTCCATGTAGGAAAGGGGCCTCCAACATCCCTTTGAACTTGATACAAAACATTCTCACTATCCACTACTAGATAAAAAAAATGAGCCTCCTCTCAAAAAAAAACCTCATAGATTGGTTCTAAGGGAGGGGAACCAAATCACCCATAAAAAATAGGTCCAAAACCCCACCAAGATTGTAGGATAGGAAGACCACCTCTACCATCAGTATAAACATCCACTAAATTTCTACTAGCCAAAATATTAGAGGACAATTTCCTTGAGTAGTGACACTCCAGATCTTCAACAAAGGGACACATCCATATGACTCTAGGGGAATGAATCCCACAACCACCACTACTGCAAGCCTTATAAAAAAATGGATGCATGCTAGATGTAGGAAAAAAAAAAAAATCTCCCAACCCTCTTCTCTATGAGGGAAGCCACCAAAGCTCTAAACCCTAGCACACCTCTTTCCAGTACAACCCATGTCCACAACTCCATCATAGATCCACACAAACTAGATATTCCCAACACACCCACAGTCCAAGCTCTTGATGTAGATCTTCCTAATACCAATCTATCCAGAAAAACCCAAGACCCTAAAAAAGGAGATGCAAATATTCTCCATCATCACCGTATTCATTATCCTCTCCTTGGGCACCAACGCTTCCAATTGAAACCCTAACACCACTCACTTTTCTTATAGCCATTGAACATTTCTTAAAGTAACATTTAAAAAAAGAATGTTTAGGTTCAAACAATTGCTGATAATTTCCAAGGGCATTTTTCGTGGTTGGGTATTTTTTATTTCTATTTTGGAATATTTTGGGCTTCTCTAGTCTATGGTGGTAGTCCAGTTCCTCTCATTTTATATGTATAGTGGGACTCTCATAGCTTCATTTGATGACTCTAGGAGACATGATTTTTTGGAGGTATGGTTCTGGCAGCCTAAGAAGCCTAATCATCATTTTGACATAGAGTTTTGTTCTTTGGTGTGAGGCCAACTTTGGTTGTTGGATTCTTAATGGAAATAGATGTTTCTCTGGATTATTCACTCTTAGTTTCTACTTCTCTATCTTCTTTGGGTTGCTAGACGAATAATTTTTTCTTTTTCGGTGGTAAATATTCATGTTGTTGGGGTTCTAAATCCCCTTTAAAATATATCTGTTAGGGGTTTTGGGTCCCCTCCAAACTTTCTTTAGCTCTAATAAAAGACATAACATGTACCATTTAATGTATTCCTTAATTACTTTACAATCATACGAAAATGTGAAGTTTCTATGGATATCACAAAATGCACTTTTGACCTTATATTTGGTTTAATTTTAAATCTTATAAAATACATTTTTCCTATGGAGAGAAAAGAAAATGCTTTTGACCATATGTGTTAATTTCTTTAAAACCATGTTAAAATTTGAATTCTATTTGCAACTAAAAAATTGCATTATTAAGTATATTTATCAAATAAGTTGAAACAAGATTACAAGTACTTTTTAATTTTTAATTTTAAAATTTGTCCAAAGTTTCATTTTGTCCTTGCATAGACATCACCACATAATAATAGAAATTTGCATAACTGGGCATGTCAAGAAATTTAACAAATTAAAAAGAATGCTATATTTTTTGATTGGTTTGTTAACAAGGTGAAGAGATAAGAGTCATTATCAAAGCTAATGGGATCATTTGAATATAATTTCATGATTGGTTTGAAATTCTAACTTAAAATCAAGATGCAATTCACAATCCTTTTATTTAGCTATTGATATATTAATTGATCTAAATATTAAATCAATACTTGTAGATAGGTTTACGTGGCTTCCATTCATGATTATAATCCTTATAATATCACTTCTTACAAAACACAATTTTTACATCTCCAACTTGGATAATAGTAATGGTATTATTATAGTGGGAAAGAAAGATGTATTATTATTTATTTATTTTCTTTTATTTTAATTAAGTGTAGTAGCTACTTTGTTATGGATCTATTTCAAGCTACTTGTTTAGTAGCTACTTTGTTAGATAATTCCTTATTGTTTACTAATCTTTACAATAGTAAATCCTATTAAAGGTGGACCCTAATAGGTGATGCATGATGCTTTTGTGAGAAGAGAAAGAAGAAGATGACTTTTGTGATTGGATGGATTTTAAGGATTCCTCGACTTGAGAAATTTAGAGCAAGAAATCAACAATCATTGCTAGTTGATTTGCAGAAGCAAGTGAATGAATTAGAAGCTGAGTTGCGGAAACAAAGAGCATGTCACCAGAAAAGAGATGTTGATAATTCCTTGGATGTGGAAAAGAAATATGATCTAGTGGAAGGGCAAGCAGATGAAGAGGAAATCATTTGCGAACCTAAAGTTGAAGAAGATGAACAAGAAGAGGAAGAGCATAAAGATGACAAGACTTAAAAACCTAAAGTAGATCAAGATGATTTGAAGATTGCAAGAATGGAGGAGAAGTATAGTGCCTTAGTTGGAGATCAAGAAAGTGGAGTAGTTACGTGCATTGTTGATGACATAAAAGAGGCAAGCAAAGATGAAGATGTCAAACAGTTAAATTCTTATGAATCATGCGATGTTGTCTTTGATATGAGTTTAAAAGATATTGATGATTTTTTGCATGAGGATCTTGTTAGTCATGTGTGGTATGCAAAGGAAGATTTGTATGGTGTTGCTGGATTTATTATAGGTGTGATTAATTCAACAAGATTGAATGAGGATGAGATCTATGCTTGGATAGAGTTCATTGCAAAGGAGAAATTTCAGCATTGGATACTTGTTCTAGCTATGTGTTGGAGGAAGAGGAAAAAATTATGTCAACAATGGCTACTTCATTTTGTGACTCCATACTCACAAAATTTTTCCTACCATGGGAGTCGGATGTAGGAGCATCATGCATCAGCAAAAAAAAAAAAAAAAAAAAAATGTGGAAGATTTGCATGTTGGTTTTCTTGTCCCTATTGAGGTGGAAGCTTGTGGCGAAGATGAAGATGGTTCTATATCTCTCTTTTGACATCAAAGTGTGGGACACACTTTTCTATCTACCAAGGGAGTCTGATGCAGGAGCATCTTGCATGGGAAAATTAAATTATTAGAAAAAAAAAAAAAAAAGAGAGAAAAAAAAAATTTGTGGAGGAGAGAGAAAGTGACGAAAATGGAAGGAAAATAATTTAAAATAGAAAATAGGAAAAGTGGAGAAAAGAGGAATCTCTATCTCCATATTATTGCATTTTTTTTGTGAGTTGGTATGGGTGGTGTGGCCCGTCATCAATAGGTTCCTTTTATTAAATCCCCTATAGGGGTAACACATTAGCTTGTGTTGAGAAGTCATTTAACCAAGATTCTGCTAACATGGAGAAACTTTAATAGGTCTCATTAAAGTCCCTTAATTGGACAACAACTAATAGTGTCTTTATACTATTTTAACAGAGATAAGCTCTTGATTGGGTACACTTTAGGAGAGAGCAAGCTTTGTGAGGATTGACTTGCACACTATGGTTTTTTACCCTATTCTAGTTTCCTCAAGATAAATACAATATTATGTGTTGCTATGTGAATATTCTTTATGTTTTCTTAATCTCAATCGATTAAGTTGTAGGTAGCACAAACCTATAGACTAGTGTGAAGTTTGGTAGAGAGTAAAAAGGAGAAACCAGTGAGTATACTGATTCACCCTCAAACCCCTCTCATCTCAATATAATGACTTGTGTCTAGACCAAAACCATCTCCTTCCACTCATAAAATCCTTAAATGATGAAAAATTATATATTCCATTCATCCCCTCACCTAATTCTTATTTGGTGGTAACCACTCATTACATAAATTTTAGAAAAGTATCTTGCATCCCCAAAGTAGTAAAGTAAATATTCTATCATGGTCATGGAAATTCTATAACTCATGGTGAGATTTTTGATTGCTCTAGAATAATTTCAAAGTCTCCAAGTTTATTCTTTCTTGGGTGCTAGTGTTCCAAGTATTGCACATGGGCTTGGGCCTTATCCAATCAAACTGACTTCAAGAAATTCCTAATTTTTTTCATTTCCTCATTTTATTGTGGTCTAAGCTTGTATACAACCTTTCTAAGTATTGTAGATCCTAGATTAAGCTCTATATAATGACTTCCTACTCTCATAAGGGGTAGGCTTATAGGCATTCCATCAACTATGACACCTTTCTACTTGTTAAGAAATTTTTTAACTTCTTCTTAAGCCACAATTGGTCCCTTCTTTTTTTAAGCCTCTACCTTCAAACATGAACATTTAGCTTCTTTTCTGTAGCCTCTACCTTCAAACATGAACCTTTAGCTTCTATTTTGTATACGTCCTTCATTTAATCCACAATACTTTCTTGAACTTTATCTGTTATGAATGGACCTAATGCAAAAAGTGGGCAATTATTCTCCTTAATCTCCTTTAGGAACTCCTTACCCATCAACATGATGTTGTCTTCTTTTGGTTTTATTTATTCTTGATTTTTTTCATTTCCTCATTTTATTGTGATCTAAGCTTGTATACAACCTTTTTAAGTATTGTAGATCCTAGATTAACGTCTATATAATGACTTCTTTCTCTCATGAGAGGTAGGTTTCTAGGCATTCCATCAACTATGACACCTTTGTACTTGTCAATAATTTTCTTAAGTTCTTCCTAAGCCATAATTGGTCCCTTATTTTTTGTAGCCTCTACCTTCAAACATGACCCTTTAGCTTCTATTTTATATACTTCCTTCATGTAATCCACAATAATTTCTGTGACTTTATCTTTTATGAATGGACCTAATTCAAAAAGTGGGCATTTATTCTCCTTAATCTCCTTCTAGAACTCCTTACCCATCAACATTATGTTGTCTTCTTTTGGTTTGACTTAGTTTAGTTAAACGTTGATTTATTATTGAATGAGTAATGAATAGGTGAATGTGTAAGTGAAGGAATGAACCAGGACAAAATAGAGCAAGAAAGACTAAGTCTCAAAGGAGATCAGACGAAGCAGTCTAAGAAATGAAGGATAGAACATAGATATTATATTAAGAGGTTAGATTGGGGCATTGAATAGACGAGATCCTAAGTTAGCTTTCAAAGTAAACCAAGGGTCAGTTATTGAGTCATTTTTAATAGATTAAGATAGGTTAAATCTCATAAAAGGGTGATCCCAATAGATCTATTTAGAATCTCCTAATAGAGTCATTACTTGATTATAAGTGTAAAATCCTTTAACAGGGTAAGACGTAATAGTATTAAAGCTTTAAATAGGGTAAACCCCTCATAGGGTCAATCATCTATAATGATCACATTGTAACCCTAATAGGTTAACTTTATTGTTGAAACAATGAAGATTTGTAGGTTTCATTGCCACCTAAATTTTATCTTCACATTGAAGTATTTCTAGGTAACCAAATCATTTGTGTTATGTATTAAAAGTTTTTATAGATGCTATGTTTTAATTTCAACATTACAGTTTTGATGTTAGATCTAAGATGTGAGATGAATTAGGTGTGAAATTAGTAAAAACAAATTTGCAAGTAAAATTTTAAGATCCTGATTCACCCCACCCCCCACTCTTAGTATCTTTTTTCCCACAAAACTCTTCCAAAAAATGGTATGAGAGCACAATTCTACTCAAAGATGGAAGAATATAAGATGGAAAAAATTATTGAGAACTAAATGATTGAAATCTAGATTATATTGCAACAACTTGAAGGAGCAAGAGAAGAGTTCAGAAAATTCTTGAGAAAAAGGAATTAAATGATAATTCAATAAAATGACACAATATATAAAGAAATTGATACAGAAGGACTAGTTGACTATAGAAAAATTGGTGATAGTGATGAAGAAATAGCATAAATATTAAAGAAGAACAATGATTTAAGCAAAGAGATAAAAGGACTCAAGAGAGAACAAGAAACCCAATCAGGAAGACTATGTGAAGTGATAGAGAAAAATAAGAAAGTAGAAGAAGACAAAATCTCATAATAGAGTCATTACTTAATTCTAAGTGCAAAATCATTTAACAAGGTAAGATCTAAGAGTATTAAATTTTTTAATAGGGCAGACCCCTCATAGGGTCAATCATCTATTATGATCCACATTGTAACCCTAATAGGTTAACTTTATTGTTGAAATAATGAAGATTTGTAAGTTTCATGCCCACCCCAACTTTATCTTCACATTGAAGTATTTCTAGGTAACCAAATCATTTGTCTTATGTGTTGAAACTTTTTGTGGATGTTATATTTTAATTTCAACATTATAGTTTTGATGTTAGATCTAAGATATGAGATGAATTAGGTGTGAAATCAGTAAAAACACATTTGCAAGTAAAAGTTTAAGATCCTCCTTCGCCCCCCCAATCAACTCTTAGTATCTTGTTTCCCACTAAACCCTTACAAAAATTGGTATCAAAGTGTAGTTCTATTCAAAGAAGGCTAACAACTTGAGAGGATCAAATTTTGGAGATGGAGGAATATAAGATGAGAAAACTCATTGACAACCAGATGATTGAAATCTAGATCATATTGCAACAACTTGAAGGAGCAAGAGAAGAGTTAAGAAATTTTTTGAGAAAAAGGAAAGAACTAGCAATTCAGAAAAATGACACACTATACAAGGAAATTGATATAGAAGGAGTACTTGATAGTAGAAAGACTAGTGATAGTGATGAAGAAATATGATAACTATTGGAGAAGAACAATGATTTAAGCAAAGAGGTAAAAGGACTCAAGAGAGAATAGAAAATACAATCAGGAAGACTATGTGAAGTGACAGAGAAAAAGAAGAAAGTAGAAGAAGAAAAAATCATGGCTGAAGAAGATAAAAGAGAGATGTCAACTAGACTTGAAGAAAGATCATTTGAAGTAAAGAAGCTCAAAAAAAATCAATTGGATATGATGTATTAGTTGATAATTTCAACTTAGGAAGTACACATGAAGGACATGGAGGTCACAATTTTAAGGTCACTAAATGAGAAACGAAGAAATGAGTTGAGGACTAAAAATCAACTTTTAGAAAGAATGGATAAACTAGGTGAAGTTGTCAAAAAATTTGAAGAACTGATGAGATTAACAAGAGATACTTCTAGACTAGGATACAACAAGCACTTTTCATCTACCAAAGAAGGAGAATAATCAAAGAGTGGAGAAAAAATAAATGCAAAATCTAAAGGCATCCCTACATGTCATTATTGTGGTAAATTTGGACAAAAAATCAACATCTATAGAAATAATGGTATGAAAACTTCTAAACCTAAGTCTATTGCTAATTGCTTGAATTGCAAGGAAGTAGGACATCAAGCATATGAATGCATATCAAAGAAAAGCAATTCACCCACAACACCTAGATTTGAAGGACACTACTATAATTGTCAAAAATATGGACATAATATAACATGGCATCTAAATAGAGATTATGAGTGTAGATCCAAAACAATACCTAATTGGACATTTGAAAAGCAAGAACATACACCAAGAAAAGGTATTTCTCACAATTGGGATTACAATACATGGTATAATTTTCATTATTGTGGACAGTGTGGGCACATTCTACAGAATTGCATCAACACACATTTAAGAGTAAATTATAAGAAATGGATGAATGTAAATCTAGTTTTTTTCGGTTGTCTCAAAGTTGGACATGTTAGTAGAGAATGCAAAACTAGAGTACCAACACCAAACAATGGAAATGACAAAGGTAAAGAAAAAGTTAAGGTAAAGAAAATGAAAGAGGTAGTGAAAGCTGAAAATAGTGGGAAAAGAGAATTTGAGATCACCCAATCCAATGGATCTAGTGATCACATCACAACTAACTAATTGAAGAAGATATGTAGGAACTATATATTTAATGATATATTTTTTATTAGCTCCTAACATAAATGTGGTAAAAGTTCATATTTGCATAAGAAAAGATGCATCAAGAACATACCTATGGAGAGAAAAGTGAAAGAGAATTAGTTACAACATGAAGTACCGAGCATTAGTGATACACTATGTATTGATTGAGCATTGCACTATAGATCTCAAGAACTTATGTTAATTGAAGTGATTTTCTAACTGAATGAATTGGTATTGGCTTAGTAATGTAATGACAATCAAGTGTTTGTAGGTAAGCATGGAGACCAAGACAGTTTTCATACACCTACTAAGTATGAACACATTTATTACACACCCAAATCTAGTATTCAAGGTATTATATCAAATTCAAGAATTAAATCTATTCACCATGCGAATTTAGAGTTCTTAAGTGACTTGGAGGAGATCAAGGTGAATTTAGCAACAAAGAAAGTGAATCACAATGAAGCATTTGTGAATTTGATAAAGTCAGTAAGTGTTACTTTTAAAGATGAGTTAGTTGTTTTATGATATTATCATAGAAGAGTTTGTTTTAAAAAATCCTAGATTGAAATGCCATCAAGAAGTGAAATGTTGAAAGAGAGGAGGACTCAAATCATGAGGAATGATGAGTGTCCTTTACCAAATTTTAGAAATAGTGTAAGTTTTAAGGAGGGTGAAGATAATATTGGTGAACTATTGTCAATTCCACCTAGGGTTTTGACTATTCCAGATGTGAGATCCTATAAAATATGAAAAATAGGAGAAATTAGAGATTTTGAGATAAGAGCAGCTTATGAGAAGTTATGCAGCAATGAAGTAGTAAGGGATGAATACAAGATCATTGCTAAGAAAGGGCTTACTTGTACCTTAGTTTTTCCTAAATTTCTCCAGGTTAAGTGGATAAAGAATGTTCTAAGACATGTTCATGATATGAAGGTATGGCTAGAAGGAGGACCAATCAAAATTAACAAGGCCATAATTCACTAAGTTACTAGATACCCTACCTTGGATAGTCCAAAGAACATAAGGAGCACAACATGAAATGAAATCAAGAAATCAGCCAAAGAAAAGTGGAATGGTAAAGGGATGTCAATCGATGACATTGATGATCCTATGATTGAATTTGCAGCACAAGTGATAGCAGACAAATTCTTCCAGTCTAGTAGATTGAATATTGTGCCATGCATTGTAGTAGACCTAGGCTTAAAATTTGTTAAAAAGGATCATAGTTATGATCTTGTTGAGCTACAACTACTAAAATTAATAGAGAATCTAGAATGGATAAGAAAAGAAAAGAACACATCATGTAAGTTTGGATCTTTGTTAGTTTTTATATTTTTCTATGTACATAACTCTTTTCCTATAGTTGACATGGTAGCATGGGATTGGAACAAGCCAACTATGGAATCGATAAATGACTTGATAAGTTAGTTGGGAGAGAAAATTGAAGCAATTATGGATAACTTTTGAGGAATTCAAAAATAAAATGACAAATTGAATGAGGATTCCCAAGTTTATTGTAAATAAATATTTTGATGAGATATGTTTCATGGTAGAAATAGATTGTATTTATACATAGGAAGTACTACCTAGAAGTGCATGGTTAAGGCTGATGCATTATGAGGTTAATATTGATGAATTCACAACAACAATGACTACACTTTTGTCAGAAGATGCTGATGCAAATGCCAAGCCATTTCACACATATGACATAGTAAAGGATCAAATGAATGTAGAGTCAAGTGAGTCCAAGAAAAATAAGAAAAGGAAGAAGGAAAGCCTTGTGGAAATGGATGGTGAAGAAGGGGAAGGATTAAAAAAATTAGCTAAAGATGAGGAAGGAAAAGGGAAAGAGCTAGTTGTTGCCGAGCCTAAAGTAATGAAGAAAAAAAAGTGATAGTTGTTGATCCCAAAGTTGAATATGATATCTGGAAAGGTGTTTAGAAGGTTGCTACACCTTAGGAGTGTTAAACTCATAATTGTTTTTGACACTTGAGTGCCAATACACTTAACCAATTTCTATATTGGAGCTGAGTACACCATGTATGCCGAGCCACAACATGAGCAGAGTTAGGAAAGACTTCAAGTGACAAGTGATCTTCATGTGCTGAGTAGTCTTCTAGTGCCAAGTGAAGTTCAAGTGCCAAATGACTTTAGGTGTCGAGCATGATACAGGTGCCGAGTGATATTCAAGTGTCGAGTCATAGATGATGCCGAGCAATACAAAAATGAAACAAGTGTTGAGTAAGCCAATTTTTTATTAGTGCCAAGCATTTGGAATCAGCAAGTGCCGAGTAACGCATAATGTACATATGAATTTATAACTTCATTAATTCATATGTAAACCATTTTCATGGCCAACTTGTGACAAATCTTGAAGGATTAAATGATAGGATCAAATATTTTGTATTTCCTATGCAATCTACATGCAGCCAATAAAAAAAATGGAGAAGGCATGCAACCAATAAGAAAAGTGCAAGGAATGAGTGGAAAGTAAAGATTCAATATGGATCGTAGATCTATACCTAACCCTAAATCTTCTAAGGTCTTTATAAGGAAGATGAAATCTCATTAGAAGAAAGAGAGAGTATGGACAAGGGTGTGTAAGGAAAACTATTTTCAGAGTGAGGATTATCAGATCATAAAGGATCAAGAATAGAGAAAGCAGATCAAGTGCCTATATTCAACAATCGAAGAATTGTGATCTATCAAGTTTATTTTACCTAATATTCTCTAGAAATTATATTAGAATGAAAATCCTATGGTGATAGGTTAGCTTAACAACTATTTTGTAGAATCCTTTGAATAGGTGATTAAATCCTTTAACAGGGTGACACTTCATGTAAAGTGTTTGAAATCCTTTAACCAGGTCACTATTGATATAGTGTAAAGCCTTTAAAAGGGTAGGCCTTGAACAGGGCAGACCATCAGAAGTGATTAAAACCTTATTGCTGCAGTAAAATTTTGTGGGTATCATCCCCACCTCAATTTTACCTTCTTATTCCTGGAGGGTTTTTGGGTTACCAAAATCTCAAGTGTTATGTGGTGATGCTTATGTGTATCTCATAATAGTTTGATATGTTTATATGCATGCAATCTTCTTTCAGTTAAAAGTTTTAATGATAAAAATACAATACTTCTGATTCACACCCTCTCCCCTCCCCCCCCTCCCTCTTAGAAGCATTCTTCCTATTTGAATATTCCAACAACTGGTATCAGAGCAGTTGGTTCTCACAAAAAGAAGTCTAACAACTTGAAGAAAAAGATCTAAAGATGGAAGTCTTCAAACTTGGGAAGATTATTGATAATCAAATGATTGATGTACAGCTGGCTCTACACAAAGTAGAAGAAGCAAGGGAAGAATTGAGAAAATCCTTGAAGAGAAGGAAGGATATAGCCATAGCCAAAAATGATATAAACTACAAGGAGAATTATACCACAAAACTGTGTGCCAATGGAGACACTAAAGAGTTTGATGCAACAATAGCAGAACTGATGGAGAAAAACAAAGTTCAAGCAGATGAGATAAGATCTCTCAAGATGGAACATGAAACACGGGCCATAATGTTATGTGAAAATCACTGAACAAAAAAAAAGAGCAGTTGAGGATAGAGTCATGATGGAAAATGACAAAAGAAATCTTGCAAACCAACTTCAAGAAAAATGTACTGAATTAACAAGGATCTCAACCATGTAGATGGATACACTTGCCCAAATGATGAACCTTCATTGTGAACTCAATATGAAAGATATTGAGATCTCTACTTTGAAGATGCATAATGAACAACTATAGAATTAATTGAATAGAGAAAAAGAGTTAGTAGAGAATCTCAACAAGTCAAGTGAAGCCATCAAGTATTTTGAATAGTTGCTGAAATCCCCAAAATCCACCCATGATACATCATGACTTGGATACAACAGCACTGAAGTTGGAGAATCATCAAAGAGTGTTGACCAAAAAGATGACACATGTAAGAATTCAAAACCCACTTGTCATTAGTGTAATAAGAAGGGGCGCACTGCTAATGTTTACAGGAGTAGGAGATTCAATCAAACAAATACACCCAAGAGCAAGAGCTACTATCACAAATGCAACATGCAAGGACATATGACACAAGATTGCAGATCTAGAATTACAAGGACACAAAAATTTGATGCACACTGTCATAATGGCAAGAAGTATGGACATAGAGCATTTGAATATAGATCAAAGCCTATGTGGACATCAAAACAACCAACAAAATCAAAAGGAAGTGAAAGTCACTATCATTGAGATTATAACACCAGGTATAGTTGTCATTATTGTTAGGAATATGGACATATACCACAGAACTACATAAGAACACATTTCAAAGGGAACTATAAAAGATGGTTGAATCAAACCACATGTTTCAGTTGTCTGAAAACTGGTCATACCAGTAGAAACTATCCTACAAGGTCAAAGGCACCCAAGACTGAAGAAAATAAAGGCAAAGAAAAGATTAATGTCGAAAAGATAAGGGAGCAAATGAATAAGACTTGGAAAAAGAAAGAAGAATGTAACACATTAAGTGTAGGGATCACTTCACCCAATGGGTCAAGTGATCACACTTCATCAAACTAAGCATGAGAAGTATATGGAACTGATAAACAAAGTTATATCAAACATTAGTCCCAAGAAAAAGAAGCAATGCAAAGTATAAATCTGCATGAGACAAGATCTCAAGACAAAATCTAAATGATATTGCCGAGCTATCTTTGGATGTCGAGTTAAACTCCAACACATACCAAGTTCCTAACAGCAATTGAGTTGATAACTGATGACGAGTTGGTTAACTCCAATGGAAGCCAATTAAAAGGTGGAAATATAGTACAAGCTGAGTAATGTTAAAATCCTTCAGATGTCGAATTGGCAGTTGAGCATTTAATGCAATGAAAATAGGATATACTATTGCGATTCCAATTAGTTTTCCTCATCGCCATCAAGAAACAAAGAAGAGAAAGAGAGCAGAGCAACTTCATAGTAGAGAATCCAGCATTTCAAGCAGATTGCAACATCTGTCAATGTGTTTTCATCGATCTTGAGGCATTTTTCATTTGTGCCGAGTTATGCAGTTTCATATTTTGTAAAAAAGAAACCCTAGTTTGCATAAATGGTGTCAAGTTCCAAGAAAATTGAGTACAAAGAGTCATTTGAAGTTCAATTAGTGTCCAATGAGGTCAAGCAACCTAATTTTTGTGCCATTCCTAAAGTTGCATTCAAAAATGACCTAGTCGGAGCTCTCTCCCAAATACCCCCAAAAGTTGTAATGGTTCAAGATGTGAGAAGATGCTACAATTGTAAGATAGGAGCCCTAGGAGATATGGAGATAAGGCAAGCCTATGAGAAATCATGCATAGATGGAGTCTTAAAAGATGAGTTCAAAATTGTTGAAAGAAAGGGTTTGACCCGTGTTTTGAGCTTTCCCACCATATTCAAGACAGAATGGGTTAAACTTGTGTTAAGAAAAATTCATGGTGGAAGCTTGTGGTTGGAAGATATTCCCATAAAATTAACCAAAGAAATCATAAATAGGGTAATTGGGTACCCTACCCTAAATCGGTTCAAAACCTTGAGAAGTGAATTGAAGGAGGTTATTGAAAAGAACACTGGTGCTTAGTGGAATAAGAGAGGAATGACAATTCAAACCATTCAAGATCCTCTAGTTGAGTTTGATGTTAGAGTCATTGCCCATAAGTTCTATCAATCCAGTAGATTCAATAGTGTGCCATGTATTACAGTAGATGTAGGTTAAAAATATGTGAAAAAGGATCATACTTATGATCTTGCAGAACTGCAGTACAATAGATTACTAAAAACCTAGCTGCCATAAGAAGGACAAAGGGTGCTCAATTCAAATTTGGAGCAATTCTAATTTGTATATTCTTTTATGTTCAAAATGAGTTTCCCTCTTTCGAAAAAGTTACATGGAGGAATGATAGAACTATCATTGCCCAAATCAATGAATATATAGAATAGATGGGAGAAAATTTTGATACCCTAATGACAAGTTATTTTGAAGATTTCAAGAAATCAATGAAGCAAAGGGTGAGAATACCAATTTCTTTAGTAGAAAAACATGTTAATGATATATGCTTCTCGGTTGATATTGACTTCACATACATTCAAGCTACAATTCCAAGAGTGAGATGGCTAAGGCCATTTGGATATGAAATCAATCTTGATGAGGAATATGTAGCAATAACTGCATTATTGGTAGAAGAGACAGATAAAAGTGCTCCACATTTTGGCACTTATGATGTGGTAAGATAAAAAATAAATATGGAATTAAAGACTACTTCCACATTGAAGAAGAAAGACAAATTGTTAAAGAAGATTAAGAAGAAATTTGGTGAAGGAATTGAGGCTGAATTAGAAGAAGAAGATGATGACAATGATGATGATAAAGATGAACAAGAACAAGGCTCAATGGAATTAACTCAAGGCCTCGGTGAAGAAAAGGAGAAAGGTGCAGAGGAAGAAGACACCAAGGAAGCACCAACTAAAGCTGAGTCAAAGAAAAGAAAGGCAATAGAACAGCCTCCAGCTCAGCAAAAACAAAAAAAATCTGCCATGCCATCACCTCAAAAGCCAACAACCTGAGCTACAACAAGGGCCTCCAATCAAAAGGCTAAAGAGGAAGCTACAAAGAAGAAACCAATCAAGGAAACATAGGAAGAGCCAAGGAAAAGTAGAAGATATGTGGTTCAACCTAATACTGATGAAGAAGATCAATCTAAAAAGGTAAGCCATTCTTTAGTTGATGTAATATGTAAAAAGATTGGAAATGGTGATTTAAGTAATATAAATAAAATTGATTTCAATAAGTTTACTAAAGAAGAACAGAATAGGATAGAGGAAACAATTTATGGAATGATGGCACAGTTCAAGTACACTCCACTTGAACTAGATGGACAATTGCCAAAAGAACTATCTAAAATTGTAGAAGATAGATGGCATTTTTGTTTAAAAATGGAGAAGGAGATGAGGGAATCAACCCTAGCAAGCGTATTGCCTGATTTGACTAAGGAACAAATAAAGAAAGTAGTCAAAAGGCACAATACTAGGTTTATACCTAAGTAGAGGGCATTCTTTATTCTCCAAAACAAGATGGAAGAAATTGTTCAAAGAACAATGAAATCATGGAAAAACTTGTATAAAAAGATTGAAGATTTTCTTGAAGAAGAATACAAGGAAGAAGCAGCTACTCCACTAGAAGAGAGAAGAAAAAGGAGAGAATAGGAGACAATAGTAGAGAAGGAGGAAGAAGAAAAGAAAGATGGAGAGGAGGAAGAGACACAAGAACAAGATGTAATGACAATAGTTGATCAAGAGCAGCAACCAAACTAGAGTGTGCAAGACACACAATTGCCACCCTCTAGCCCTCCTCATGTACCCATCACACTTGCAAAAAGTATAATTATAAAAGATGTTCCTAACACTTCTATTCAGAACATCAATCCATTAACTGCAGAATACCTCAAAAGAAGCCTTGACCAATCTACGCAGCAAGCAAGATTGTGTACAGATCCAGTATTGGTCAACATGGGGGTCAGTACAGGAAGTTGGGTCTCACTTTTGGACAAAAAGTGGAAGTGTTTTTCTGTGTTTGAAATTTTTTGTCAATTGATGTCAAAATTTGAGGTATTTAGAGATTGAATATTAAAAAGCTCTATAAATAAATTTTTTGTTGTTTGGAATCTTGTTTTTGGATATGTAATTTATTTGTGCACCCATATGATAGATTATTTTTTTGGTATGGATCTTTAAAAACCACTTTTTCAAAATGCATGTTTCAGGACCATACCATGCTCGTGTACAGACACCATAATTTGACACAAATAAATGAAGTTTTACAAATCCTTTTAAAGGGAGTTACCTAATACACCTAAGATTGATGACAATATTTTTTCTTAATTTTTTATTGAATAATTTTTTTATTATTAATTATTAATTGGCTATAAAGGTAAATTTAAAAACCTCTCATATACAGACCACATAATTTGATCAAAATCTCACTTTTTCCAAATTTTTTTTTTTTAACATCAAAAGAATTATATGTAGATTGATGACATATAAATTAATTTAAGAAAAAATATAAAATAAAAAAGTTATTAAAGTTTTAGTGAATGTCACTTTTTAATGTTTAGGAGATAGTTTTGATTAATAAATAATGAAAAAATAGAAAATAAATTAATAACACTATAAAATTTACATTTTTGAAATCAGAACAGCAAGACCTATAATGAGTTTTTGTCTCATCAACAAATTCAAAAGGAATGACTATAAAAAAATTACGACAATACCAGAAATTGTCAATTAAATGCCTTAGAAAAAAAAGGAGCACAAAGGCATGGCTTGGTGGGACCAAGCCTATGTCATGCCTTTCCCCAAGGCAAAACCACATGCAAAAGTTGGGAGCCATAACAAATTCTCGCTCATGTCTCACGAATCAGGTACCTGATTTGTAATTCACAAATTAGGTGCTCGATTTCTTTGAACCATTATAATGACTTATTAAAAATTGGGTACCTAATTCTTTTAAAAATCAGGTACCTAATTTGTAAACAGGTACCCAATTTTAAAGAACTAGGTGCTCGATTTTTAAGAAATTGGGTACCCATTTTTGATGTACCTGTTGGGTCCCAAAAGCTATCCCACTGACCCAATTTCAATGATTGAAATGATTGAACAACAGTTTCAACCTGCAACACCAAATTTTGCCACGCTTATTCTATTTTCTTGTCCTCTTATATAATTTGCAGGCTACTGATTCAAATTCAAAATTGGTGCAAACATGGGATGAAAACAACGAAGAAAGAAGAAAACAAGAGTTCTGACAGATGAGGAGATTGTAGCAAATAAAGAGAATGAAGCACAACGTCAACGAGATAGAAGACAAAGAATTAGAGACTTGAACAATGTTTCAGAGGAGAAAGACATTAAAGATACCACGATGGATGAAGAAGTCAAAGAAGAGGACCCAATACAAGAAAATTTAGGTGCACAGTCTAATTATGTGTTCAATACAGGTGTGTCTCCAAACCCTCAAATTTTTTCTCGTGATGAAATTGGTGATTTTTTAGAAGCAGGTTACGATTTAAATGATTTAGATTTTCTTCATGAGAAGCAATTGTCAAACGATCATGCACAAAACACTCCAATTGAAATACCTGCCCCAAAATAAATGCCAAGAAAATTTGAAAATGATATTCAAATCCCAAATAACAGTAAAAATAGTAAAGTGTTTGAAAATGAAAATTGCATGAATGTAGACATAGAAACACCAACTACTGAACAAACATGTTAGGATGATAGTAAAGTGTCTTAACATAATTTTCATATTCCTAATGACATGTTAGATAATCTTGAAGGATTGGTTTCATGGAGACAAATTAGGACACATGCTAATAGATTGTATAGGCATTTTTTTAATAATAAGAAATTTGGGTTTCAATGTCAGCTAATGTTGCAACTAATTAAAATGTCTAAAATGTGAAAAGTAATGAGAAGGTTGGGAATGTATGCAAAACCCAAGAATAAAAATGAGTCTTTAAAAAAAGTTGTATCCACTGTTGCTAGTGCCTTTGATGTTATTAGAAAGAGAAGTCGGTTTAAAGATAAGAATGCAGCACGACGAGCAATAACAACAGCTTTAGTTAACAAATCAACATCTGACAAAAGATTGATTACCAACATAAGTGGATATCTTCATGTGAATTTTAAGACTTTAGAAAGAGCTATAAAGAGAAGGGTTAACTTTGAATGTGATCCAGCAAATATTTTATGGACTTCTAGTGGTAGACTCCCGAGATGTGATATGAAACTTACTAGTGAAATCAAAAGTTTGATTGAAAATTTTTGGCATGATAATACAAGAGTATCACCTAATTCAAGAGATGTTCTTAAATTGAGAATTGGGTCAAAAATATGTGATCCACATCCTAAACACCTTTAGGACATGATTCAAATTGAATTGTTTAAAAAATTTGTAGATGGTAAAGTATTAAATATTACCATAAGTCAAAGATCTTTTGAAAAGTGTAAACCATGGTATGTAAGGATTAACAAGGAAAGAATCACATGTTGTTGTAAAACTCATATTCAATTTCATTACCATTATGATGTATTTCAATCTATATGTGGTACCATACATAGTAAAGAAATGTTGCAAGAATGTGGTATAAAAATACCATCTCAAACTATAAAATATTTCATATTAGGTTTATTTTGTAAGCCACCTAATGATCAATACTTTCTTTTCAATACATGTCTTTCTCGTACATGTGATATGTGCAGCAATCTTTCTTTGTTAGATGAATGTTTGCATGAAAATGCTTAGACTACTTTTGGACAACAATTAGTTGAGGTAAAAAGATTCAAAACTATTGAATATCCATTGAAGGATGGGAAGTTTGGAAGAAGGTGTGATCTAGTTACAGATAAAGTTAGTTGTCATGCATTTATGGATGAGTTTAAGAGTGTGATCATACAAAAATATGTTAAACACTCTCAATATTCTAGATGGCTTGATGGACAATTTCGCATATGTAAGAATACATTTCCAATTGGTACTATACTTTTAGTTGTTGACTTTGTAGAGAACTACACACTTGCACAACAAGAAGAGGTACAACCACAATATTACAATTCAGTGCAAGTAACAATTTCATATAGTTTATAGGCATGCACCTGATAATACATAGGAGGATCGAAAAATATTGAGAGAGTACCATTTTTATTTAAGTGATAATAAACTCCATTCATCTGAGTTTGTCCAATATTGTTTCAAGGTCTTTTATGATAATTTAAAAGAGAGACAAATTCAAATGACACAACATTGGATATGATTAGATAGTTGTACAGGACAATCAAGAATGCTAGAATGTTCTATTGGTTGAGCAAGACACATAAGAAAACTAACATCCAAAATGTGTGGAGTTTTTTTGAGGTTGGACATGGTAAAGGAGAACATGATGGTGTTGCGACATGTGTGAAGAGAGCCTTAGTAAAGAGCAATTAAAATTTGAAGAAAGAGCTAAATTCAAAAATGCACATGAGATTGTCAAATGGTGTAACAAATATTTATACACAAGATCAATTCAAAACTCTACAATCAAATGTTTCTTCTACCTAGTTGAAAAAAGTAATATCCCTTCACGATATGATTGTGATACAATTAGTGGTTCAGCTAAATGGCATTCATTTAGGAGTTCAAATTCTAACACTTGGACTATATGGATTAGGGAGCTCCCTTGTTTTTGTCAATTTTTTCTTGTAGGTGAATGGGAAGAATGTGAGAATATAGAATGGGTTGAAGATTGGAAACAAAGATCATTAGCACCTATTGACATGCATTTTGAAGATGATATAGTAAATGAAGGCCAGAATGTTACTTTTGCATCAGAAGACTATGATCGTATTTCAGACCTCATAGAACCTGGTATGCATAATTTAATTAGATTTTTTTGTGATCTCATGTTTCAATTTATACAATTTGCATATGTACATGAGTGATTAAATTGTTTCTATACTTTATCTTATCTTGTAGGACATGTTTATGCTATTATTGCAACTAGTGATAATGATGAACAGATTGAGTATTGGCTAGCTAGATGTGTGGAACCTAAGAAAAAAATGACATGTCATCAAGTAGATGATGATGGTTTTGAGTATCCAATTAGGTCTATTGTTGTAGCTGGCACCTGGCTATGTAGATACCTAACAAAAAGAAATGGTTTGCTAGCATTTGAACACTACCAAACCAAAAACAAGATTTTACACTATTCTCATTTGGTTGTGGCAACAAATATCAAATTAGAAAGATACAAAGGGAGACCTGCCAATAAGGTATCATGGACAATTTCAATGGACGAGCATGAGACAATCATAGATGCATTGCAAAAGAGAGAGGATGTAGATGGTATAGTGGGATGACTACATTTAAATCAAACACATGTAAGTTTTTTCATTATTGTATTATTTATACATATATGTACTTATATAATTTAATTACATGTATGTTTGTGTTGTCAATACCAATTTAGAGATCTTATATACCTCTTATTCATGTCTCAATTACAATTTATGCAAATTTAAATGTTAAAGTGGATTGAACATGAACATCTTGTGCAATTTCACATAGTAAGTACATACAAATTACACATATATTTACATAGTTTAGATACCTTGAATATTAATTTATGTGTTTATTAACATGTGTGTTTTTGTTTTAAATTTTTATTTTATAGGACCTCATTTGAAGAGATGTGCTCAACCAATTTTATGTTTCAAATGAGTTCAGTGAACTATAAATATATCATTGACATTGTCTTACATATATTGTGAAATATCTTGTACAAACTAATTCAAAAATGAGAGTTTTCTTCTATTTGAAAGTTAAAGGTATGTGCACTTGATAAATTATTATAAATTAATTGTCAATTTAAGTAATGACCTCATATTTTGTTCCATTACTTTTACATTTGAGCATGTTTAAATTAATGTTTGTTTGAAGTTTCAAATTACTATTGATTGCAATATTAGAAACAAGTCACTTGCACATGATAATTTAAAGATCATTACTCATTGTATTCATTGTATTGATTATATCTTTCATTACCAAACAACACATTAAGATCACTTATGATGTAAATTGTTAGGTACGTTATCCATACATGTGTGTCTTAAGGGGACATGGGAGTCCTAATAAGTCATTATGTCTATTATAGGTTATGATAGTTATTCATATGTTTACTACCACATAATAGGTCTTATTAGGTGATAATGAGTCTTACATTACCAAACAACACGTTAAGATCACTTATGATACATTGTTAGGTACGCTATCAATACATTTTTTAATCGAGTAGGTCAATTTTATTTGTATGAATCTCAATGCATAAATTTGATGTGATATTTATCCAATAATGCTCTATATATAGTTAAAATTATTGTTCATGTTGCATATATACTTGCAAAATGTGTCATATGTTCATGAATAAAATATGTCAGAATAAAGAAAATGGTTTGAATATACTTAAAACATGGTGAAACATAGTAATATATGTACTACATATGAAAGCATGATAAGAAATTTGTTAAAAAATAGTACATGGTCTAACATACATCATAACATGATCTATGAAATGAAAAAGTACATGGTCTAACATACAGTTTTAACTATCCTAACACAAAGTGTACATACATCATAAATAATATATATACATCATAAAAAGACAATCTATAGGTGCCAACAAGACCTAATCTATCTGATTGAATTTCCTATTTTCTCTACACAAAGAGGACTCAGATGGCTCATCATGTGTAATATGAGTCATCTCGTCATGTCGGACACCCTGTGAGGTAGATGTATCACCCTGTGTAACATGAGGCACATCTCATCATGTACTTGCTTAATTGAAATGGGTCTCAAAATCTAGCTTGCAAATAAATTAAATATTCACTACATAATAAAATAAATTATACCACATGAGATGGGTGTCCCTTAGTAATGGGAGGAGGTGCACTATCAAAACTACCAAATGCAGCAATGGTGAGGTCCTATAATTTACAATACATACATTTTTTTAATTTGATTTTAGAGCATAATGAACTATACATTATGTACATAAATTACAATATTGACTTCAAATGACAATGTAGGTACCTCCATCTGGCTAAGTCCTGTGCTCTCAGCAACACTCGTGGTGACGTAGTGCTAAAATTATGGATACATAAACGTTTAGTCAAAATTAAATATACATGAATAATTACAAAGTACATAATTTGTACACTACATTTTTTATACACTATAAATTAAACATGTATATATAATGTATATATCATACTTGAGTGGTAGCTAATGTCATAGATGTGTCTATAGGTATGCTAGCACGATAATCATAAGATGGAGTCAAAAATAGACTATACTGAGGCCTGTATGGATGAGTATGATATCCATGGTCTTTTTTGTAAAATCAAAACACATAAAATATATATACATGTGAGTCAAAATTGTTCATATTATAAGTTAATAGTAATGTACATATATAAAACTAATACAAATTATTATTCTTCAGTCAAAAGTTCATACTGCATGTATTTGAGGTTGTGCCTCAGTGGTAACTGGAGTAGGACTTGTACTAACATTAGTATGTGTAGATGCAGACAATCCCTACAAAATCAAATAAAAAGAACATATGAGCACATGTTATTAAATACAAATTTGAATGTACATTTTTATAGTGTAATTCAAAGTGCATACCATATAAGGGTGTAGATGCTCAAAAATGGTTCGCATCTATGACCTCATCACTTATTCATACTAACTTGTCCCATTTTCTCATTCTACTAGCTTCGATCTTTTGGCCAGATTGACCATATTTTTTCATTTGTATCCCCTTTCACATCAATTTCATATCAACTCATAATCATATCAAATCAACTCGAAATCACCCCAAATCAATCCTAATCAACTCAAAACATATCAAACATCTCAAATCAATCATCATTTATTTGCTCCTAGGCATTTTTGTGGCTTTCAGTGTCTTGGAAACCTATCAACTTATCAATCTTATCAATCTGATCTTAGTACTGTCATGGCTCTCAGCGCTAGGTCAAACTATCATTCATGTCATCCGATCTTTGGCATTCTTGAGCCTTTCAATGTCAGATCATGGCATCATCAATCATTTTAATAATATTGACAGTGTTCGTCGACGTAATTATGATCAAACCTTATCAATCAATTTCAATCCTATAGCATTTACAATGTCGGTTAAATGTTACATATCAATTAATTCATGTCATGTGTCCTTGGAATGTTATCAACTTCAATCAATCAATCTGATCATGGCTTTGGTCTACCTTTTCATCATCTTATATGATATCCATCATTGTCACATTTTTATCAAATGATATGGTCGCATTCATTTAATCAATTTGGCCAATTATCTACTAATTTTATCTATAGGATTAAATAACCCATAATTTAATTCTATTATTCTCACTAATTATTCTTCCTAATTATCATCCTCAATTGATTAATTTTATTAATTAATTGATTCATTATCTACAAAACCATGGAAATTCTCAATTTCCTAAGTTTCATTTTCTATCCTTAATTCCATTTTCTACTAATTCTTATTTTGTGGAATAAAAGGATTTTTAATTCAAGTATTCCATTAAATATTGCATCCTCATGACACTTGGATATGACACCTCGTGGATTCTCCTTTGACACTTGGATACGATTTTTCATAATCAAATATTCTTATCTCTTACGGATGTCCCTATTTGGCTTATGCATCATAGATTCTTGGCTTTTAGTAGGTTGAGGTATCTTATGACGCGTCATAGATTCTCTTCCACATTTAGCCAAATTTGACTCTCATGTGTCATAGAATCTTACATTTGGCATATTATATCATATGCATCATAGGAATCTCTTGGTACATCGCATATCTATGAGTGACAAATCCAATTCTCTCACCCTCCATGTCAATTATAAAGTGGACACCCTTCCTCTCATTTCAAGATCTGAATGCTTAAGTTTTGAAAATCCAAATCTTTGAGTCTTTGAGCCTCTACCTCTTTGCATGTTGCATTCTTGCTCTCACATTAAATCACACTTCAAGTATTCTCATGGATTTATCCCTATCATAGGCTCTTTGATTCAATCTTGTGTGTACTATAGTCAAATTGGAGCTACAATCATTTGGAGAAGAAAGAAGAACATGGGAACTACAAATGAAAAAGGGGGTTTCTATTGCTTTCTTAATTAGTTTGGCTTTCATGGTAGACTAGTGAGTGATAATATATGATTATTGAGTTTTGTAATTTTCTAATAGTATGTTATGCTTCTAACCCATTTTTTGGTCCTATATTTTTGTGAACCCAACGTGAACATGCATATCTAACTTGCGTTTTCTTGTTTTGTGCTTGTAGGTGCAAGGAAGGAGCTCACTTAGAAGGGTATAATGACTATCTGCTCTTCCTTTTCACACCTAGATTAATTAGGGGGTCCATTAAAATGCTTATATGCTCTTGTTTCATGCATTATATTAGCTTTCTATCCTAGGGTGCACTTTGCTCTGTCAGGGCGCACTTGGGACCCCTAGGAGCAGTTTTAGGAGCCCGAAAGCCACCAAAGCCTCTTTCTGCTATTTCTAACTTACCAAATACACCCAACTAGGCCCCAACTACCTCATTGACATAGTCTACACTATTTGGGCAGACTTGGGAGTGTAGCTTTGAAAATTTCAGTTTCTGGGTCTTATTTAGGCACCATT
Source organism: Cupressus sempervirens (assembly GCA_028749045.1). NCBI lineage: Eukaryota > Viridiplantae > Streptophyta > Pinopsida > Cupressales > Cupressaceae > Cupressus > Cupressus sempervirens. Next base: position 54,104,592 of record CM053791.1, read on the forward strand.
TCCCCACAATCTTCACTTGATTTCCCAATTGCACCCTAAAACTACCAACTGTGCCCAAATGGGACCCAACTACATCATTCATGTAGTATTCACTATCTGGGTGCACTTGGGGATGTTCAGAGCCATTTTGGCCTTCTGGGGGGAAATCTGCTCTATCAAAGCACACTTGGGTTCACAGTAAGCACATGCATCAATCAGAATTTGCATCTAAGGTTTCCATTTCATTATAGAAATTAGATTAGATTATTGTTTGTTACTGATGGTCTATTTGTAGCATGTTGAAATCATGGGATGAAGATGTGATCATAACAAACTACTAATGTGTGTTTTGCAGGATGTTGTCGAAGACTTTGTGTGTCTTTCAAAACTATGTGTGTGAATTTCCTAGATTAGATAACATTTCATTTGGTGCTTAAAAAGAACCTTTTTCTTTTCTACCTGGCGTTTCTATAGTGTTAAATCCCTAGGAGTTGCATTGGACGTATCCTCTCCCCTTGCCATTCGTGGATCTTGGATGTAAGAGAAATCCATGTAACTTCTATAGAAGGCCTACCTTGGACCAAGATAATCGATATTGGGTATGCTAGGGGACAAACTTAGAGCAGTAACGGGCCAAAGCCAGGTCAAAGTTCCAGCTTCTATATAAAATTTGATTATGGTAAAAGATGTGTCGGCAGTATTGTTACGTGATAGCTCTCCTCAAGTACCCTTGTGGTGCGTCAAACCTTGGTTCTCGAGGCTGGGAGACCTTCTATGAAAGTCTATCATTCACTTGCCGAATGGAATGCCATTACTAAAAACTATGTTTTAGTGGCCAAAATCCTTTCTATCCACTGGCTCAAGGGGTCACCCATTCCTATGAAGACATCCTACATTCTTGGGAAGCAGATCTTGGTAGCCTCGAGAAGTGAGTGCGCTGTAAGGGGGAGCTTGTGGTGCCAAGATCCTAGGTTGTCTGCTCTGGATAAGTGTGGCTAAGCTTTAGTTCAAGTAGGAACTTAGTGGATACAGTCCTAAAAGCCTAGGTTGTGGTGTGTTTGTTAACTTTTTACAACAACTATTCTTTTCTTAATGTGTCTTGCGTGTGTGTAAAACATAATCAAGATAAAAGCCAAAATTTTAAATTTACATCTTGGATATCATTTGAACCTGTCAAAACACTACACATTACCAAAATATTTCAACCTTCATCAAACTTTTCAAACATTTGTTCAACACACTCAAACCTTGGAAAACATGGCGACTTGTGCTATTAAATGTGCTTGGTAAAACATAGATCTCACACTTGCATAGACTTCACTCGCATACACCCTAGTATAGGCCACATTCATGCATCATATAGACTTCATATTGCACCTTTTAGTTCTCATTTAGTATCTATTACCTTTCATATTGCATCCATTTAGGTTTAGTTTAATTTCCTTAGTTTTTGTATTCCCATCTCAAAATCAGCACTTTGCATTCACCACCTTGCATCTTTGCATAGCTATTCATCATGTTGACCACTTTATCCATAATTATGGGTTTCCTAACCATCATTTTGAGCATACATATTGGCCCTAACATTTTTCTCTACTATTTAGCTCTCTGTGACATCAATCCTGAAATCATAGCTTCCAGAATTGCATCAGTTTCAGCCCAGTTTACCAACTGCGCCCAAAAACTACCAATTGCACCCAACTGGGCCCCAACTATGTCATTTATTTAGTATTCACTACTTGGGCACACTTGGTGGTCCTGAGATCTAGTTTTGCATTCCAGATAACATTTTGGGGCTTCAACAGTGTCCTTAGGTACCTGGTTAGCTCCCCTTGCACTAGCTTATCCAGATTTGCATTCCATAGCACCTAATATTCATCAACTTCACTTAAGAAATAATTATATATGTCATAACCTTAATTTTTCATCTCCCAACCCATCCTAACATCAATCCTAGCATCTTAGCTTCCTAGCATATTAGTTTGGTAACCATACCCTTCAGAATTAGCAAACGTACTTCCTAGCTTACCAACTGCGCCCAGAAACTACCAACTGCACCCAAACTAGCTCCAAGTGCATAAATGATGTAGTTGGTACTATTAGGGTGCACTTGGCACTGTTAGGGCACACTTGGGTACCTGCACAACCATTTTGGGCCTCTGAACTGCACTTTAGGACCCCAAAACTGCATCTAGGAGCCTCTAGACCTCCCTGTTCTGCACTTGACCCAAAACCGTATCTTGCACCCAAAATCCCCTTTTTCTTCATAGGAATTTTCCATATCACATATCTTCTCAACATCACCATCATTTCAAGTCCTCTAAACATCATTTTGAAACCCCAAAATCTTTGAATTTAGTCAAAAATCTAAACAAAGTATGAGTCTTAGAGTATCTCCTAGTGTTGATGGATAATGGATCTTGATTAGTCTTTTTATCTTTTCTTATCATTTTATTTGGTCCAAATCTATCTATGTCTTGATATATTTGACCTTGTCATCTTTTAGCAATTTTATCTTTTCATCTTTTATCAGTTTTTTTGGTCAAGATCCAAAGTCCTTTATCACAAGGTTAAACTCCTAGGCAAAATACTTTCTAAAGGTTTTACCTGAGTTCAAAACTTTCCATATACCCTTGTCATAGCATAATCATATCTCTAGCATCCCAAAATGTCATTTTCACTTACCCTAGTGGTATATCCCCTTCATATTGCATTGATCAAAATCCTTAGCATCATTTTCACTACCAAACCCTATCAAATTATCCATCAACCAAATTGCCTTCTTGAGCATTTACCCTCATTTTTAATGTCCCAAACATCATTACGATCCCTAGAACACCATCCTTTGCATAGTCTACCTTGCATACATCTACCTTTAGTATCATTACTAAGTCCAAAACATAACTTTGATTGTCATTTAACATACCTTAGAGTCATTTTCATCCTTCTAGTCAAACTTCAAAACATTGCCTTGCATTTGCATTTGCATAACATCCCTAGGAAATTTGCACTTTTCACATCAAAATCATAATTCATCTAGCATTTCCTCACATTGTATAACATTCCTAAACACTTAAAAATCTCAAAAACACTCATATCTTGCATATCCACCACTCTAAATCACTCAAAACACTCAAAATTTCTATTGTATCTGCATTCTTAGGTATCATGCTAGCACTTAATAGGACACAATCAGCTCAGAGACCTGAGGAACTCTATCAACCTTTGTTTTTTGAGGCACAAGCACAACCAAAACCTCATCCAAGATAGAAAAAGAGCAAGAAAACCCAACAAACCTTTGACGAAGACCAAATTGAGGCATCACAACCATTACTAGTGGACCCCTTGAATATGTATCCGCAAGATCCTCATAATCAAGCTATGGCACAACAAACCTTGAACAATGCACCTACCATGAGATTTCCTCCAAAAACTTCCCCCACACATGGGATGGTTCAATGGAGTCCTGATTTTGAACCTATATTCATGCCAATGCCACTGGGAGGAGGAAGTGTACCAACCTCACCTGAAGATGAATATCACATTCCTTTGAATTCAACCAACCTAACACATAAAACATAAAACAAGGTACTATACACCTAAGTGATGACTCTGGCACTGATTATGGCATCACTGATGAAGAAATGGCTAGGGCATGTCAAGACAAAAGTTTTCGCAAGAACTTCAAATGTTTGGTAGCCCAAGAAATTGTCAAATTTAACCTAAACCTAGAAGGTCCTAGGTCCAAAAATCAAACCAACACAACAATTGAAAACATCCAACCCATGATAAATTTGGACTTAGACAAGGGAAAACAACCTTTGGAATTTTCAAACACAATAATGTCACCTATAAGGTCCCATTAAGAACCAACAATTGAAATCTTCCAAAGTACATTTGAACACATCAATGTTAACCCCTTGTTTGATGAAATAACACCAATCCATAAACACCCCAAAAGGACATTAAGACTTGATTTTAGTCACATGATGCAACAACAAGATGTACCTAAAGGGGACTTGTGCTCTAGGGATGCCAGGCATACCTTCTCTGGAGGCAAATCAATAAAGTACACCTTTGCTCCTAACTTTACCAAGTGCTATGACATCAAACACATAGAACCTCTCATAAGTAAAACATGTGAAACATCAAGAAAAACCATCCCTATGGACACACAAAGGAAAAGTCTTATTGATATTACACCCATTCCCAATAGAAATACATCTCATAGTCAAGTCAATATGATGTCACAAGCAGGAACATCTAAAACACAAAGGTACCAAAACAACAACACAAACATGACGTTCAATTCTCAAGGACTTAGTCAACCCCCACGACAACAACAACCTACAATGGTACAAGGGCTCAACACTTCTAAGGCACAACCAAGTCTGCATCTACTTGACACACATCCCACATATCAACAACAACATCAACCACAATGACAACAACCACAAGTGGGGAAAACATCTAAAATTCCTAATATGCAATCCCATGTGAACCCACTTGACTTACACACAATTTATCAACAAAAATTTCAGCACCAATTCCAACAACAAGAAATGATGTTTGCTAAATGACAAGAGCAACTCAAGCAACAGTTGGAATACCAAAGATGCCTTGAGAAAAAAATCACATACCAACAACATTTGTTACAACAACAAAATGTGCCACAACGACCTCAACAAATACCTCTAGAACAACAAGCACGCACATGGTCTCACATACAACCAACAGAGGTATCCCAACAACAATCACAACACATGGCACAACAACAACACATGGTACAACAATCACAATCAATCCCATAACAAGTGCCACATCAAATACCACAAAAAGTTCTGCAACAACAGGGACCTTTCTGTCTTCGAGGTGCCAACATACCTCCACCACCTAGTGACACTTCATTAGACTCATTAGACACAAAAATGTTAGAACCAAGTAGACATAGTTCTCACCACAACAAATGGTCTACTCATAGACACAAAAGACTTGAAGGAAAGAACATCATGCAAAAACCCAATGAAGAACTATTACAACAATTCAAACAACTTTCCAAACAAGTCGAGGCATTGGGAGTCCAAAAGAAATAGGCTCTATATACCAAAAGGGACCTACATCCTAATCCATTCGATAAAAGTCTGTATATGCCTCTATTCCCAAAACACTTTGAAGCTCCAAGGTTTGAAAAATATCGAGGAAAAGGAAACCCTATTGATCACATCTGAGAATTTTGTGCTTCATGTACCAAACTCAGTGATGAACCCACTTACCTTATAAGATTATTCCCTCATTCTCTAGGTGGGCCCGCACTTGAATGCTACTCCAAACTTCCTGATAATATCAAATCTTGGTCAAAGCTAGAAGACAAGCTTATCTCCCACTTTCCCTTTAACATTAAAAATGAGGTGACACTTTTTGATTTGTGCTCAACTAAACAGAAGATAGGAGAATCATTCATCACATTCTTACTACATTGGAGAAGCTTAGTTAGTCAATGCTCACTAGACATTCCTGAAGAACAACAAGTAAACTTGTACATTAAAAACTTAGTCCCAGACTTAATGTATGAACTCAAAATCAAGAGTCCAAGCACCATTTCTAAACTAATGAAAAAAGGGGCTAGTATTGAAGATGCTCTTATCTGTAAGGGAATCCTCAAGATAAACAAAGAAAGCACAAACACCAACTTGTCTAATGATAAGGCAAAATTTTTCTCCAAAAACAAGAATGTGCCTAATGATGGCATTGTAGATGCTTGCACGATTAGCACAACACAACCCCAATTGACTTTGAAAGGTGTAAACCATACAAATTCACAAACCTCTAATCAAACATCAGCTCCACAACAAAAAATTGAGACTCCCACAGAAGATAAACCTCAAAGACATCCTAGAACCAAAGATAGGAAATTCACACCATTGGGAATACCACTTGAAACTACATTACAACAGTTACTACGTAATAACTTCCTACAACTACCCCCAATCAAAGATAAACCATTGACTAAAGCTGATTGGTGGGATGACAAAAAGTATTGTGATTACCATCGCACCAAAGGACACAACACTTCATCATGCTTCCAACCGAAACATGCAATACAAGACCTTATTGATGATGGTATCATCACAGTTGATCCATCACTGTTAGCATCCAACTCTGATCACACTATTTTTAAAGATCCTCTGGGTAATCATGACAAAGAGAAACCCTCAATTTCAAACTCAAACTTGCAAGGTAATGCGAATTACACACATACTGGATATGACTACACCATCAATTGCTTTAATGAGTGTGACTTTTGCATATCCACATTCACATTGAAGGCTTAAGACCATCGTTGTGCTGTCACTACATGCCATAGCAAGATTGCCCTACCTAGAGCCCCAACTAGACCTACTGCTTCTACTAGACTTGGACCCCCATCTAGACCTACTGCTCCTACTTCAGCTGATTATAGCCTTGTTGAACAACTCAGAAAAACCCTTGCACAAATATCCATTTTGGACCTCCTGCATGCATCCCCCGAACACCAAAAGATCTTGGAGCAAGCCCTTAAAGAGTTAATGGTCCTAGATAACATGGATGTTTCCCAGTTCCAGGCCATGGTTAGGAACCTATCCACATCACAACATATCACATTTTCACCCTGAGATATTCCTAAGGAAAAATCTAACCACAATGATCCCCTCCACCTTGAAGTCTTTGTCCAAAATGTTAAAGTCAAACATTTCTTGATAGATGGAGGAGTGAGGCTAAATATCTATACAATTAAAGTAGTCAAAGGTTTGGGGTATTCTGAAAATGATGTGGATCCCTCTCAAAGGATCACAATCAAAGCCTATGATGATGGTGAGAATTTCTCTACAGGGGTTATCATCTTACCTATCAGAGTTGGTCTAGCTACTGAGAACACTTTATTCCAAGTCCTAGATATAGAAATGAATTGCAATATGACACTAGGCTACACATGGATCCATGCTATGAAAGTAGTTCCTTCTAAATATCACCAATGCCTAAAGTTCTCCTATAATAAGTAGAAGTAACAATCCCTGGTGATCCATATCCCTTCCAGTTCTGTGCCAATCTTAGAGGAACCACTACATACTAGGTCCCAACAAACCATGCAGTAAATCCACTAGAGTCCTCAAAGTATGTTGATCCTTCCACACTCACACCCACATCCAAAGGAAAGCTTAAAATATAAGACCAAGGTTGCGGTGAGTACTCCACGTCTCATGCCTTTCACATTGGGAAACTTCCTTTATCCCCCAAGTCATATGGTAAACCTCAGCTTATACAAAACAAGCCTAAGTTTGCACTTCAAAATAGACCTTCTATGGCATTCACTAGTGGAGGCAGGCTACATGAAGAACACATCTATGAAAATACCAATACATGGATGGAAAAGGCTAAAGTAGAACAAGAAATTAATCCTATATCCCCCAACAAGTATGGACCTTGATTCACCATCATGCAAAAAAAGGGATATGATGGATGTAGTGGCCTAGGACTCCAAAAACAAGGCATTGTTCAACCCATCACTGCATCAGGACAACCTCATAGCTTGGGACTTGGATTCAAACCATTTATTTTGGGTCTTCTTAATACCAAGTCATCCTTATCTGAGGCAGTGAATGCTTCAAATGATGACAAGGCATCTAAGAATAACCAACCCGAACCCACCCAATCTATATCTAATGCTGACAATCTTGATACTTCCTTTGGTCTTGATCATTTGTTTGTAGACCCAAATAGCTTACCCATTGAAGATAAATATGTTAATCCACCTGTCACTCACACTAGCTCTTCACCTTGGATTGAAACATTTTGGGATCCAAGCCCTCCTACTTCTGAACATGATCTCGATGACATCACTGAATCAAATATCCATATATATGCCTTGGATCAAAGCTTATTCCACACCGATGATGGCATTTCCTTAGTTTTCCCTACACTTATTGATTGGGACCAACAAGGACCACCAATGTTTGATCAATTTGAAAATGATGATGCCATTGCAGAATTCTTTGAGCTCCGTGAAGATGTACCAGAAGGTGATCACAATTCAAGATTTTCCATTAATCTAAATATCATGGCATATTTTGAGGAGTCAACTCCATCTTCTAGTAAAAAAATTGAGAAAATAATCAAAAAAGACACAAATAGGTCTCTTGGTGAAAACTGAAAGGCGCCATTAGACCATGAAAAAGTAAAAATAAAAGATGTATCCGAGGGTGAAAACCTCTCTGAGGTGCCTGAGGATGGAAGATTGGACACACCCCCATTAAAGGAAAAATTAGCATTACTTGTGGAGATGATAGAAGAGATTAATCTGGGAACTCCTAACAACCCCAAAATCATACACTTTGTGGCCTCATTATCACCATAAGAGAAGGATGAATTTATTAGATTTTTTCTAGAGAGGAAGATCAACTTTTCCTGGTCTTACGCAGATATGCCCGAATTAGATCCTAAACTAGTCCTTCATCACTTACCACTAAAACTAGGAATGAAACCACTAAAGCAAAAGTTGAGGAAAATGCATCCTCAAGTTGCTCTCCTTGTCAAAGATGAATTGAAGAAACTATTGGATGTCGGCTTCATAAGACCCAATGATTATGTAGAGTGGATATCTAATCTAGTACCAGTAAGCAAACACTCTGGGGGCATCCGAATATGCACTGATTTTCATTATCTTAACAAGGCATGTCCCAAGGATGATTTTCCTTTACCAAACATAGATATCATTGTAACCATGACAACTGGGTATGAGAATGTTATCACTAATGGATGGCTTTTCTAGCTATAATCAAATAAGAATAGCCCCTGAAGATCAACACAAGATAGCATTCACATGTCCTTGGGGAACATATTGTTGGAATGTCATGCCATTTGTTCTTAAAAATGCTAGGGCAACATATCAAAGAACAATGACTAAAATTTTCCATGATTTCATGCACATCCTCATGGAAGAATATGTTGATGACTTACTTTGCAAATCCTATAAAAGGAAAGAACACTTGGGCATCCTAGATCAGATATTCACCAGAATGGAAAGCTATAAGCTTTGTCTAAATCCAATAAAGTGTGTATTAGGAGTTGTCTTTGGAAAGCTCCTAGGTTACATTGTGTCTCAACGAGGCATTGAAGTGGATCCTGAGAAAGTAAAATCAATACTTGACATGCCTCCTCCAACAAATCTAAAAACCCTAAGAGGACTACAAGGAAAATTGTAGTCTATCCACAAATTCATTGCACAATTGGCTGATAAGTGTCACTCCTTTCAACACCTCTTATGTAAAGGAGTATCATTTCAATGAAATAAGAAGTACCAAGAATCTTTCCAACAACTCAAGGATCATCTTCTACATCGACCAGTTTTAATGGCTCCTATTCCAAGCAAACCATTTATCTTATATATATCTGCTATAGATACAGCATTAGGGGCTCTCTTAGCACAAAATGATGAACAAGGAAGAGAGTGAGTCATATATTACATCCATAGAACACTTGTGGGCTATGAGCTAAATTATTCACTAATTGAACAAGCATGCCTTGTTGTTGTCTTTGCAACCCAAAAGCTTAGACATTACATGCTCCATCAGAAAACAATGCTCATCTCTAAGATTGACCCACTAAAATACCTCCTCAGTAAAGCTGCTCTGATAGGACGCTTAGCCAAATGGGTCATGGTCCTTAGTGAATTTGACATAGAATATGTAGACAAAAAAGAAATCAAAGGGCAAGTGATATCAGATCAATTAGCAGAAGCCCCTATGTCAGATGGTCATCCCATGTTAATAGAATTTCCAGATGAAGCCATATTTCACATGGATGTAGCTAACAAATGGAAGCTTTATTTTGATGGATCACATACACAAAATGGTTTAGGAGCTGGCATTATGTTTATCAATCCTCAAGGAGACATAATCCCCAAGTCATATAGGATTGCATTCCACTATACAAACAACATAGCAAAATATGAGGCACTAATCACAGGGCTCAAGATAGCTATCCAATGGAACATTCAACATTTACAAGTCTTTGGGGATTCCCAGTTGATCATCTACCAAGTCAATGATGACTATGAGACCAAAGATGATAAACTAATGCCCTAGAAGCAGATGGCAGACTTCCTTAAGTTTAAATTTGTTACTATATCTTTCCATCAACTACCAAGAATACACAACAAGAAAGCTAATTCTATGGCTACCATTGCTTCTATGATTGATATGCCTGAAAATGTGGAATTCTATGAATTCCTTTTTGAGCAACTGTTGATTTCAGCATTCGAGCTCTCCGAATCTGAGTTTGTGTGTGAACTTGTTGGTCCCAACTCTCCTTGGTATCAAGACATTTATGATTACCTACATGCCCAAATCCTACCACCCAACTTATCCAAAAATGAACGTCGACCCTTTATCCATCAAGCTACTAGATATGTCATCATTGGTGATACCCTTTAGAAGAGATCTTTTGACCAAACCCTTCTTAGATGCCTTGACTCGCAAGAAGCTAAAACTGCCTTGCATGAGATTCACGAAGGTATATGTGGAGGCCATTTCAATGGTCTAAGTCTAGCCAAGAAGCTTGTCAGAGCTAGGTATTATTGGCCCACGATGGAACAGGATGCCCATGACTTTGCCAAAATATGCCATAAGTGTCAGATACATAGCAATCTAATCCATGCACCAGCACAAGAATTGTAGCCAGTCATATCACCATGGCCCTTTTTACAATGGGCATTTGATCTTATCGGAGCCATTTCTCCTCCATCCTCTAATGGTCATAAGTTCATTATCACAACAACAGAATATTTTACCAAGTGGGTTGAAGCTGTCCCCTTGACCTTCACCACTGGCAAGCAGATTTCCAAGTTTATTCTAAACTATATCATATGTTGGTATGGAGTCCCGTTGGCTATTATTAATGACCATGGTACTCCATTTCAAAACAAAGATGTAGATAAGCTTTGCGAGAAATACAACATATACCATGGATATTCTAGTATTTAACATCCACAAGGAAATGGCCAAGCAGAAGCATCTAACAAGACCATCATTAAGATTCTCCAAAAGACTGTCAATGGTTCGGGCCGAGACTGGCACCTCTAGCTAAATCCAGCACTTTGGGCATATCGAACAAGTGTCTGTGCTCCTAATGGTGCAACACCATAATCTCTTGTCTACAGCACTGAGGCCATACTTCCCATTGAAGTTGAAATTCCATCATTAAGAGTATTCCTACAAAATGTTGTTGATGATGAAAACTACAGAATATCTAGACTTCATGAGCTAGAAATGGTTGATGAATGAAGACGAGCTGCCTTGACACACTTCCAAGCTTACCAAAATTGACTCAAATGGTGCTATAAAAAGAAAGTTTGAGGACATCATTTTGAGGTAGGTGATCTGGTCCTAAAGATGAATTACAAGACACAACAACACACAGAAAAACAAGGCAAATTTGAGCCAAATTGGGAAGCACCTTATATAGTTACTGCATCTTTTGGATAGAGAGTATATTAGCTTGCAATTCCAGAGGGTGAACCATTGCCCATATCCATCAACAACATGGATCTTCGCAAGTACTACACTTGATTCTATATAAAAGTCATAAATAAATACCAAAAAAATTGAAATATATATATATATATATATATATATATATATATATATATATATATATATATATATATATATATATATATTAAAAGTGAAAAAAAGAGATGAAAAAATGGATGCCTTAATGAAAACCTGGCAAACAGGCATCTTGGCACAAAAATTTGAGTCAAGAGAAATTTTTTTTCCAAAAGTGAAAATCTAGCAACCAGGCACTTTGGGCAAGTACCATGGTGAAAACTTGGCAAACAGGCACCATGTGTAACCAGTTATTGCTCCTCCATTTATCAGGATTCCATCTGGTATTTTCCTCCTCTATCATTCCTTGATCATATCCTTCATATTGCAAGACATTCTTGGTTCCTTATCATGGCTCACGAACTGGTTAATGTCCTTCGTTACCTTGCTTAAGCATCACCAATCTACACACACACTCTATTGTTGGCCTTTGTACATAATTTGTGTCTTGTCTTGGGGCATATTACCTACATGGTGCATAAGTTTGAATTTGAACTTGGCGCATATCCCTAAGTGCTTTTTATCCATTGGACCTATCACATAACAGATTGGAGCTAACACTTGTATATGCTTATACGATCCTGAAAAAATCCCTAAAAATCATAAAATATCCTGAGAAAATCTATAAAAATCACATACTGTCTTGAAAAAATCCTTAAAAATTCAAATATGATCCTAAAAAAATACTAAAAATCACATGATGTCCTAAAAAAATCCTAAACATTCAAATATGATCCTAAAAAAATCACTAAAAAGTCACCTAATGTCCTAAAAAAAATCCTAAAGGTTCAAATACAATCTTAAAAAAATTACTAAAAATCATAAAATGTCTTGAAATAAACCCTGAAAATCATAAAATGACCTAAAGAAATTAGTTGCACAAAAAAATCAAATATCCCCAAAAATCGTAAAAATCACAAAACTCGTCAAAAATTTGCAATAAACCTTGTACATTTTCACTATGGATAACCACCCCATTTACATAAACACTTGCACTTTGCAGACTAAAAATCAAAGCACTATGCTTCAGTGCCAATCACAATATCTATGCAACATGAACCAACAATCAATCCAACCAGTCACTATGAACTTAACAACTGAATCCATGACTAGAACTATCACATTATCAACATGTCAAACACTATCTACACACCTAAAACATTAACAAGAATGTAATAATGGACAAAAATAGTTGTTGGCTCACGCTGTTTCGTGAGTGATTTATTTTTTCTTTGTTTTTTCTTTGATCATGCCCCTATGCTACTCGATGATATAAATTGATCTATGAGAGTGGCTAGGATGGTTCATGGTCATCTTTTTCTATTTTTTTTTGTTACAATGTACCTTTGAGAATCTGGGGCATGTACATATGCCTTAGGAAAGACAAGGTCTGTTTTTGTCTACATCGTGCTTGTTTATGCAAAACGCTTGCATTTGTGCTCTGGCCCTTTATGCCATGATGCATTGCATTCTGTTTTCCATATCAAAATAAAGCTCCATTTGACATATAGTGCACTTTCTACAAAAAAAAGTCTTCCATCATACTAACAAGTCTTCACCTCATTTCCTTGATCTTCTGCATCTTCTTCATCTGCTACCTTGGTCTCGTACTTTGATACACTAAAAACATTGTCATCTTGCATTCATGCATATATCAGAACAATCCAAAGTAATAAATATGGCATTCACATTTCATTTGCATCCATGTTACATTTCATTTACATTCATTTACATCCTTTCCATATCATTCACATTACATTAAGCATTCATTCATGAGAAAAATATGTGGCAAAAAAAAAAGAAGATGGCATTTCCTACATCTAACATGCAATAAATCAACACATGATGTCATCATATATAAGTCCACACAAAAAGCATAAATGCATCCATATAAAACATCTAAAGCATATGCATAACATAAGTACATTTCATAAATGTCACAAAAAAGTATCAGAGTATGTGACCATGGTTTGCATCAACACTAATTGCCTATAGGTGTGAACCATGAAAGAACATAATAGAAACCAAAAAGTAACATAGAGAGGCCCCTCTATATGTGAGTCTATCAGTGTCATCCTGTGCTATCCCTAGCCTCGTGGCCTCTATCTAGCCTCGAGGATGATCCCTCTACTCTCTGTAGTTGCCTAATAGGCCCCATCACCCCCACACTACTCTGTGTCCTATGTATCCTATGGGAATGAGACCTTGATGCACGAAAACTCTCTACTCTCTGCCCCGGTGGCACCACCCTCTCATACTAATCTCACCAATATTGTGCCTCCATGTGATCCCTACTCATCATCATTGCCAAATCTTGAAAGTTTACATCCCTAATGTTGTTGATGAACTCTTGAGACTCCTATGCTACCATCTCTACCCTGTGCATAGCTGCCTCTCTCTCAGCCCTAGCTCGATCTCTCTCAACCATTGACTGATCTCTCTCTATTGTAAGTGCATCTCTCTCTCCTATAGTGACATCCCTCTCTAAAACAACCTGACCCAACTAAATCGGTAGCCCTCTAATCACCTCCAAGAGATCTAAATGACTAGGCCCTGCCCATACTGGTACTAATGCTCTCTTAGTATCATCCATGGGATGCCCCTCCACATCCATCATAGTTGCATCCCTATCCTCCCAATGGTCATCCCCATCCTAACCCACACTCCCTCCACCCTCATCATCATTAGCTCACTCATCCTCTCCCATAGCAGCCTCCTTTTCATCACCCTCATCCTCACCCTCATCATCCCTCGCATCATCCTCGTCACCCTCATCATCACCCTCCCCATCCCCCCTCTCATCTCTCTCCTCATCATCACCATCATTAAATCCCTCCTCATCCTCTCCCCCATCCTCCTCCTCCTCATCATCCTCCTCATCTTATGGCCTCCCTTGGGGTTCTGGTACTATTGGATCTATCAACAGTCTCGGTTGATGCTGTGTAAACCACCTATCATATGCTGTTGTTATACCTGCATCCACTATATCTGCTACTGCCCCTCATAGCCTTGGTTGTAACTCTGCTAACTATGCATATGCTACCTGTGTCTTCATGGGTGGTCCCCACTCTTGCACCTTTTCTCTAGCTCAAGCAAACAGTGCTAACCCTGTAGGTACATCCTGTGTCTCCCCAAACTATCTCTATACCCGCTCTAGCAGGTACATCTCTATAACCAAGTGACCAATCACTATGCGCCCTATGAGGTAGCGCTCCTGCCTGCAATATGGTAAGTGGATGTCATCATCATCCCATTCAGGGGAAGCTCTGTATGTTCTCCATATGAAATGAGTCATCGTGTCTATCTGATGGCAAAAATAGCTCACATATCCCAATGGTCCTCGGGCTAGGACAACTCTATAAATGTAAGCATATGGCATATCATCCACCAACACTCAATCTACTAGAGGCCTAAATACTATAATATGCTCATATGCCCAAATTTGTAATAATGTTCCACCAAAGTGAAAGGATAGTCCCCCTCTGTATGCTACCTGATGCAGATAAGAATATAACATCCCCAACATGCATGGGCCCCAAGCAAACATCATGCCCTCCATAATCATCTGCTCTAGTACTCGACCCCATCCAACTGGGAATCCATGTCCCTATCTATTAGGTATCAACAATCCACCAATCACCCAATAGATCACAACTATCAGTCACTCATGGCGTACCACTAATAAGTCCCATCCAATCTCATAATCTCGGATCCCTAGCTCTATATCTTTGCACCCAAATAGTTGATGTAGAGCTGCTCACCCTGTAGCCGGGTCATACACTACTATCTCTCCATGGATTGGGATCCTAAGGATGCACCATACATACTTTAGTGTCACAGTCACCTCCCCAGTCAGTAGGTGGAATGAACTAGTCTCTGAGTGCCACCTCTCCGTCAAAGCTGTCAGCAAAGCCCTATTCCCCCTCACCTCTGGCATAAATGTCACATGATATAATCCCAACATAGCTAATATCCCTCACTCACTAGGTGTCATCTGATGACATAGTCCAAGGCTCTGTGGCTTATGTCCCCATACCTATAACGAGGGTAGCTCCTCCTGCATTATCACATAGCCTATGTCAACCTTCTATGGTTTGCATCTAGTTTACCCAACTTTTGACCCAAGTTTAACTGAGTTTGACTCTAGTTTGACTAAGTTTGAATTTTTTTGAACATTTTTGAATAATTTGACTTATTTTTTGAACTCTTCCTAGGGTTTTGAACATGTTTCCCAAGTTTTGGGTTATTTCGAGCTCATTTGCATTATTTTGACCCTATCCCTATCCATCAGTCAACCTTTTTCTCCTCCATCAAAGCTAAGTTTTACCTAGTTTGACTTTTTTGACTATCCTAGCCTTAGTTAACCTATGTTTTCAACTCTTCCTAGGTTTTTGAACATGTATTCCAAATTTTGAGTCATTCAGAGTCCATTTGCACCCTTTCGGGCCCTTTGCATGATTCCCTGTTAGCATTTACCTCAGTTTGACCCACATCTATCCTATGTTTGACCAAATTCTTAGCATGTTGACCACCTTGACTAAATTTTCTCATGTTTCTAACATCCCCCTAGGGTTATGCTAACCCGTACAAAGTTTCATGTCGCTTCGAGACCATTCAAAACCTGATAGGTGCCCTGAAACATCCTAGGGCACAGTTGGGGTTCCCAACTGCATCATTGGTGCACTTGGTCATACAAACTACATCATTGATGCACTTGGGAATGCCAACTATGTCATTGTTTCACTTGGATGCGTTTTGGGTGCAGTTGGGGTGTTTGGAAGCCCTAACTGGCCCCAAGACCCCCGGTTGACCCTATTTGACCCCTTTCCCCTCGACAAACTCCTAGGTGCCTAAAAAGTAGTACAAAAAAGCATTAAAATATAGAAAAAAGCATGAAAAAAATAAAAAGTACAAAGATGGCCTCGATGTACTCACCGAAGGTCCAACATCTACTCGCCAACGGAAGGTTCGCACCTGTTCACCACGATGTTGCTTCCTAGGTAGTTGATCCATCCTCCTTGCTCTAGAGCTCTTTTCTTCCAAATGAGAGAGTGAAAATGACCTTCAAACTCCTCTCAAATCCCTTTTATAGCTTTCTTCTACCTATATGGTTGTACCAAAGACCCTTTCAATGTTGGTGACGATGCCTATTTACACTCCGGAGGCCATAACTTTTGCATTTTAACTTCTATTTTTGATCCGTCAGTTCCTATGGATTTTTTTTCCCATTGTGTATGAAATTGACCTATCATATGCCTATGCTAGTCAATTTCTTGAGGGGGAAAAAATATATACCGCATCGTTGGGGCATGCTTTTATGGATTTTTCATTAGCATTCTTTGACATGACGCTCTAAATCACATTGTATCAAAGAGGGGAAACATGTAGATGCTCAAAAATGGTTCACATCTACGACCTCATCAATTCTTCATACTAAATTGTCCCATTTTATCATTCTACTAGCTTCGATCTTTTGGCCAGATTGACCATATTTTGTCATTTGTATCCCCTTTCACATCAATTTCATATCAACTCAGAATCATATCAAATCAACTCAAAATAACCCCAAATTAATCCTAATCAACCTGAAACATATCAAACATCTCAAATCAATCATTATTTATTTGCTCCTAGGATTGTTGTGGATTTCAGTATCTTGGAAACCTATCAACTTATCAATCTTATCAATTTGACCTTAGTACTGTCATGGCTCTCAGTGCTAGGTCAAACTATCATTCATGTCATCCAATCTTTGGCATTGTTGAGGCTTTCAATGTCAGATCATGGCATCATCAATCATTTTAATAATATTGATAGTGTCCATCGATGTTATTATGATCAAACTTTATCAATCAATTTCAATCTTGTAGCATTTACAATGTTGGTGAAATGTTACATATCAACCAATTCATGTCATGTGTCCTTGGCATGTTATCAAATTCAATCAATCAATATGATCATGGCTTTGGTCTACCTTTTCATCATCTTGTATGATATCCATCATCATCACATTTTTATCAAAGGATATAGTTGCATTCATTTAATCAATTTGGCCAATTATCTACTAATTTTCTCTATAGGATTAAATAACCCATAATTTAATTCTACTATTCTCACTAATTATTCTTCCTAATTATCATCCTCAATTAATTAATTTTATTAATTAATTGATTCATTATCTACAAAGCCATGGAAATTCTCAATTTCCTAAGTTTCATTTTCCATCATTAATTCCATTTTCTACTAATTCTTATTTTGTGGAATAAAAGGATTTTTAATTCAAGTATTCCATAAAATATTGCATCCTCATGACACTTGGATATGACACCTTGTGGATTCTCCTTTGACACTTTGATAAGATTTGTCATAATCAAATATTCTAATCACTTACGCATGTCCTTATTTGGCTTATGCATCATAGATTCTTGGCTTTAAGTGGGTTGAGGTATCTTATGATGCATTATAGATTCTCTTCCACATTTAGCCAAATTTGATTCTCATGTGTCATAGAATCTTACATTTGGCATATTCTGTCATATGCGTCATAGGAATCTCTTGCCACATTGCATATCTATGAGTGAAAAATCCAATGCTCTCACCCTCCATGTCAATTATAAAATGGACACCCTTCCTCTCATTTCAAGATCTGAATGCTTAAGTTTTGAAAATCCAAATCTTTGAGTCTTTGAGTCTCTACTTCTTTGCATGTTGCATTCTTTCTCTCACAGTAAATCACACTTCAAGTATTCTCATAGCTTTATCCCTATCATAGGCTCTTTTCTTAAATCTTGTGTGCACTATAGTCAAATTGGAGCTAAAATCATTTGGAGAAGAAGAACATGAGAACTACAAATGAAAAAGGGGGTTTCTATTGCTTTCTTAATTAGTTTGGCTTTCATGGTAGACTAGTGGGTGCTAATATATGATTATTGAGTTTTGTGATTTTCTCATAGTATGTTATGCTTCTAACCCATTTTTTGGTCCTACAAAGGGACGTCAACATCTATAGGTCTCGAAAAAAGACTATACTGCCTCTTAGGAGGAACAGTGTCATCCATCTTCTATTATTTGAAAAGTGCAAATTAATATAGTTAATACAATTACACATGTATGTAGAAAGTAAATAATTATGTGCACTTTATATTTATATTGAAATTAAATTTTTACTTGCTGCTCTTGACTCTCTCTAGGCTCTCCCTTCTACATCAGGTCAACCAATGATGACACGTCTATCTCGTCACTACCACCACCACGGGCAACGTATACATCATCATCAAAATTAGCACCCTCAGCATAATGACCATCATGTGCTGCACCAGGATCACTCTGGGGCCCTGTGCATATGCCTCCACAACTAGTACAAACATGTCCAATTGGAGGAGCATGTACTGCCTGCGTCCACTGCTATACTAAATTTCCTGAAAGGGCACTCAAATGGGTAAAAGCAGATGAAATTTCATGATGATGGTGAGGAGCAGGCACAATAGGTATAGGAAGAAGTACAAGGGGCTTAGCTCACCTGCAATTTCTTGTTCTGTCACTTAGCTTTGCCTGGGCCTATCCTAAGGCATTCCTCTACCAACCTCCTAAAATGCTTTCATATCAAAATAGTTGGGTTTCAAACCCAACTCAAACTCAACCCATAAATTCCTAAGGAAGTACATGGGCATCTCATGGTTAGCGTGTGGTGGATGGTCAAATACCATCCACCACCACTCCCAAAAATGTGCTTCTATGCGCGGATGTGTACACCACCTAATGGAAATGTGAGGCTTATTCTCACTAATTGGTTCACCCATCTTAGGGTTTACAAAATAATGTTGAAAATTTCCTTTACCTATATGTAGGTTATAAACCTCTCTATATGATAAGCCATCATAGTAGAAGGCGCACATGCTTTCCCTCCATGATCTAAATGAATCTATGTCTAAATCAAAATGATGAATGGATTCAACCACGCCTTGCATGCTATTTGCAAGATGTAGTAGGTGAGGGGGGGGTTGCCTCTCATGTCGGATAGCCTCTATATCACTCATGAGGTCTTTGAGGGTACGCCTCATGGTCTTGTAGAGCTCATCTGCGGTGGGTGGTGGAGTTGTGGGTGGAGGTGGAGGTGGAGATGGAGGTGGGGGTATGGGAGGGGGAGGGGCTGGCGGTGGGTCCACCAAATATAATCTGCATATATATTTAAACAACATAAAACATAAAACACATCAAAAATACATCACAACATAATACATGACAAAATTACTATTTAATAAAATTTAAATCTAAAATTTATCAAATAGATCTATATAAATGTGCATATCTTTATTAAAATCATATCAATTAAATAAATAAAGTTAAATACTTAAGTCAAATTAAACAATAATTACTAAATTTTTAAGTATGAACTCATTATGGATTATACATGTTCATGTCTTAGGATGAAACAAAGTTAAGATTATGACAAGGTTATGGTTTACAATTTTGTTATGTTAACAGTTTTCGTGATGGCTAAGATTAAGATTATTATAATGATTGTGATCCTTTAATGTTAGGGAACTTACCTAGGATTATGTTTTTAGTTAAAATTATATTTTCCTATATCGAATATTTATTATGGTCCTAAGACGAGAGTTAAGGTTACAATTATCTAATGAAAGCTTAGAGATAGAATTATGATTTGATTAAAAAAATTTATGATTGTAGTTTGAATCCTAACTATTATCCACTTTTTAATTCAAACTATAAGTGTAGATCATGTTAGTAATGAACTAATTTACATGTGAACCCTATCCCTAACCATATAATACTCCTAGTTCTAACCATAATCCATAATTAATTACCTTATGAAGCTTTTGCTATCCATTTTATTGCCAAAGTAATCCCTTGGCTATCCAAAAAATGGTCCTAATAGATTTATATAGAAGACCAAATTGATTTAAATAAAATGAGCAGGAAGAAGACAAACTTACACCCAATATTCAAGGAGACAATCTTTTAACATACTTGAATTCTACCAACCAAAGTGAGATAATTAGAGTTCTAGTTGTTGATTTTTCCAAAGATTTTCTTGTTGATATAAAGACACATTTCATTTATATGTTAGGGTTTACTACAAATGGAATCCCTAGGTACCTAATCACTTAATTATGAAATCTCCATCTAATACCATATTTACTACACAAGGTAGGGGACACAATATTTAGCCCCAATAAGATAGATGTAGAGACGTAAATCTTACTACCCGATACAAAGAAAAGAGGTCCAATTTGATCATTAAATGAATCGTGTTGCACTCTTCTAGCTTAAAAAGAATACAAATATATTATCAACAAACTATGTACATTAGATACTTATTAATTATTTGGAGAGTAGATCCTCTAAATTTTAGAGACAACTAGTTATCTGTAAGGAGATAATGTAATGACTCAATGTTCAACAATAAAAAATAAAGAGGATGCAAGAGGACACCTTTTCATAATTGATCTAGAGAGTCCTAAAAATTATGATCTAACCCCATTAATTTATTTACTAAAACCTTGACACCAATCATAAGAGAGGACACCATTTGACATTTAATATTGGATGGAGGGCTTGCAACATCATCATAGTGAAAATCCATTCGACCCTTTTGTAGACATTTTTTATAATCAATTACTTGAGCATGCCTACACTCTATCCTACAAATGTTTCTCAATCCAAAGTCTTCCAATAGGTTATCAAGTTCTCCAATATGCATAAATATCCTTAACAAAACACTTTTGTGTAGGATTAATGCTCTTGGGTAGGATATCTTCTAGTCTAGAGGCTAAGACCTTGGCAATAATTATTTTGTATGATACGCATTTAGGAGTGTCTTGTCTCTAATTTTTAATGAGATTCTTATCTCCCCTTGGGGATCAATTGATCACTTGACCTAGGGATTTTATGAGCCCTCCATTGATTACTTGACGTAGGGATTTCTCATTACTAATTTTTTAGATGGAGGAGTTGATTTATGATAGAAATGGGTTTATCACTTGGAATAATGCATCTTCATTCTAGGAATGATGGTTCTCATTTTATCCCTATCTTCTAAATCATTTTGAACTATCATCATCTTCTAACCAAAAAAATTGATAGTAAAATTAGGAAAAAGATCTTACTATATATATCACTAGGGGGTGGTATTTATTTTTATAGAATAAGGCAATATTTTGTTACATGGCCTTCCATTCTGCAAAGGTAATAAACATTTAGGCTACCCATCCAAGGGTCTAGTTTGGGCTCCTACTCGCACTGATGTGGACACCTCCACCTCTTGATGGTCAGGGAGGGTTACTTAATTAGATGCCTAATTCGTTCAAGTCTCTTCTAATTTCTTTATGATGTATCATTTTGAGACCTTGATATCAATGTTTAATTAGTTTTAGGATTAGGTTTCAATTTGGTTTGTACTGTTTGATTAGGTTTACATGCTTAGATTTCAATTAGGACAATAGTTAATAAATTGAATTAAGTTTTAAAGTGCTAAATTTGGTTTTAGATATAGAATTATAGTTAGAGCTTTTAGATTAAAAACCAACATTAATTCAAAAAAGTTAGGTTTGAATTTTGTTTTAAAGTGTTCAATATATTATTGAGTTCTAGTTTAGGGTGATTTGGTTTAGTCTTAAGGTCAACATTTAACTTGGTTCAATCTTCTAGGGTAATGGTTCAATTTGGTTAATGGTTGGGGAAAGGATTTTTAAGGTTAAATTCAAGGCTTCTACTCTTAAGTTGGGATATATAATTAGGTTTATGATCATGGTTTAATTCTATTTGGTTTATAAGTATAATATTAATTAGTTAAGGGCCAAGGTTACCTTTCAATCTTAGGGTTTGACATTTATAAAATTAGTACTCAAGGTAAGATAAGAAAGTTATTTAATTATTTGTATATTACCTGGTGTAGGTTTTAGCAAATTAAGATTACTTAGGTTAAGATGATAGTAAGGGTTATGATTAGAGTTAAATTTAATACAAATTGACATTATAGAACTAATCCTAAATGACGCCCAGCCAAGGGATCCAAAGAACTAATCAAAAGTTTTATCAAGCAAGCAATAACATACATACAATAATTTACATTTATAAAAAACATAAGCGATTGCATTCCTTAATGAGAACATTTACATTTCATTTTTAAATAATTATAAACTACTAAAAGTAAAATAAATAACACATCCACATGAAATTTTATATTAACTACTTCAGTTCAATCCATTTAAATAATTTATATACATTTTCTCTGAATGCCACTTGGAAAATTAATTCAGAATGCACAATCATCCACTGTTCATGTCATAGGGTATGAAAGGTTGAAAGAATATACATTTATAAAATAGTTTACATCATCCATTTTCGATCCACGAAATAAAGTACAATACAATTTAAGTAAAATCATTTTAAATACTATAAGTTTTTTGTTTGGATCCCTTGGTGATCTGTTATGTGATTTAAGTATTTTATATATGTTTAGGGTTTTATTTATATGATTAGGTTGAGATTATAGTTTAAACAATGAATTTAGGTCGAGGTTATAGTTAAAACAAGGTTGAGGTTATATGGTTTTAGGTCGAGGTTATATTTATTTGTAAAATTACATGTTTAAACAATAAATTTACATCTAATCTAATCATTCAACATTATAATAAATACATAAATTAAATACATTTCAAAATATCTAAAATAATAACCTTTTAAATAAACATTTACAAAACTATATTTTAATTAACAAATACAAATATTTAAACATTTAAGTTCATTAAAAATGTAAATTTACAATTTTACGTACATATTAAAAGTGAAAAAACAATACATTAACATACATATTAAATTGAAAATTGAAAAAAATAAAGTAAAATAGTATAAAACATATTAGAATACCCGTGTATCAAAAACTAGCAGCAAGGGGGTAGCCGGTAGGGCTGAAAATGGGCTCCCATATGCATCTCTAATCGGGCTCCCATTTTCAAGGTCATGAAAATGACCTCAAAAATGCCAAAAAAGAGCTTATATAAACTTTTACAAATCGGGTACCCGATTTGTAAAAAATTGGGTACCCAATTTCTAAGCAATCGGGTACCCAATTTTTTAAAACTCAGGTACCTAATTCTTAAAAAGGCGGGTGCCCGATAGTTAAGCAGCTCGGGCACCCGATCCATTTTAAATATCAGGTACCTAATTTTTTAAAATTGGCTCACGTGCTTGAAGCATAATTTTAGAAATGGGTACCCAATTTTTAAAAAATTGAGTACCCGTTTCTGAGAAGTACAATTCCATGGATCTGACTTCCACAGAATTGTGACCCAACTTCTTCTGGTCACCCATGGATGAATTACAAAAAATAGTAGAAAGAACAATTAGAGAAAAGGGGAATCCACAAGAACCACCTTCCATCATCTCTATAACTACTAGTGGTCAACCTCAAATGCTCACAATTATTTCATTAGGCACAGTTGACACCTCATTACAGAAGCTGAGTGCAGCTATAGAAAAAGAAATAGACCAAACAGGACAGACTATCACATCTAATCCTATATCACAAATAGAAGGTGCACTTCCTAAGATTACCATAATTGATCATGGATGCCTTCAGTTTGCAGTCACCAAATGAGTCAAAGCATATCATAGAGCAATTATTAGATATTGTTGACCAGGTGACAAATGAAGACCAAGAGACGAATGGAAAACTTATAGAATGGTCTGAAAGGAAATTCCAGGGAAAAGTAAATGAGCAAGTATCAAGTCAAATTGCCCTCTCCCGGGTTGAATTGGCAAAGCTAATAGATAAAGTGAAAAAGGTACTTAAGAATATATTCTCATTATAGAAAAAGTTGTGTGAATTTTCGTACTTCACACAAGAGACAAGCCAAAAGATACTGAGCTTGGAGAGAAATTTAAATATTTCAAGCATGCAGCTATCAAATGATCTAGCTCAAAGTGAGAAGCACTTTGCTCAATCACTTCACACTTAGAAAGAAATAGCTATATTATCAGCAAATGAGGCCAATATCAAGGCAAAAATGATACAGCTCGAGTCCTCCATTACCCCACATTTGGAAATACTCCATAAGGAACAAGTCTATGCAAAAACTATTCTCAAGAAAGATCCCAATCTTTCTATTTCAGATGGACTTATTCATCTTGCTACAGAGATTGCCATCCAACACAAGTCACTAAAAATTGCTTTGAACAGTTGGGATATCGCTCTCAGGATGATTATGGAGGTAAACAACACATTTTTGGCGAAATATGGTCTTAACCCTTAAAACCTTTTGACATAAGTGTCAAAAAGGGGGAGATAAGAAATAAAAGGGGGAGATACAATAAGATGCATGAGGGAGATAAGAGAATGGGGGAACCAAAAAAAACCAAGGAAACCAAGGGGGGCATGAGCATGATATATAGATAGTGGCACAAACAACCAACTCAGGGGGAGTTACAATAATTTTGAGGTATATATTGTAAGTTACACAAATTTTTATTAAAGGTTTTTTTAAAACCTCTATATATACCGAGCAGATTAGTTAATGTACTGATAAGATTAGTCAAGTGTTTTTGTCACTCATGTCAAAAGGGGGAGATTGTTAACCTCATAATGGTTTTTGACACTTGAGTGCCAATACACTTAACCACTTTCTATATTGGAGCCGAGTACACCATGTATGCCAAGCCACAACATGAGCCAAGTTAGGAATTACTTCAGGTGTCGAGTAGTCTTTTGGTGCCGAGTGAAGATTAGGTACCGAGTGAAGTTCAAGTGCCAAATGATTTTAGGTGCTGAGCATGATACAGGTGCCAAGTGATATTCAAGTGTTGAGTCATAGATGATGCCAAGCAATACAGAACTAAAACAAGTGTCGAGTAGGCCAATTTGTTATTAGTGCCAAGCATCTGGAATTAGCAAGTGCCGAGTAACACAGAATGTACATATGAATTTGTAACTTCATTAATTCATATGTAAACCATTTTCATGGCCAACATGTGACAAATCTCGAAGGATTAAATGATAAGATCAAATATTTTTTATTTCCTATGCAATCTACATGTAGCCAATAAGAAAAATGGAGAAGACATACAACCAATAAGAAAAGTGCAAGGAATGAGTGGAAAGTAAAGATTCAATATGGATCATAGATCCATACCTAACCCTAAATCTTCTAAGGTCTTTATAAGGAAGATGAAATCTCATTAGAAGAAAGAGAGAGTATGGACAAGGGTGTGTAAGGAAAACTATTTTCAGAGTGAGGATTATTAGATCACAAAGGATCAAGAACAGAGAAAGCATATCAAGTGCTTGTATTCAGCAATTGAAGGATTGTGATCTATCAGGTTTATTTTACATAATATTCTCTAGAAATTGTATTAGAATGAAAATCCTATGGTGATAGGTTATCTTAACAAATATTTTGTAGAATCCTTTAAATAGGTGATTAAATCCTTTAATAGGGTGACACTTCATGTAAAGTGTTTGAAATCCTTTAACCAGGTCACTATTGGTATAGTGTAAAGCCTTTAAAAGGGCAGGCCTTTAACAAGGTAGACCATCACAAGTGGTTAAAACCTTATTGCTGTAGTAAAATTTTGTGGGTATCATCCCCACCCCAGTTTTACCTTCTTATTTTTGGAGGGTTTCTGGGTTACCAAAATCTCATGTGTTATGTGTATCTCATAATAGTTTGATATTTTTATATGCATGCAATCTACTTTTAGTTAAAAGTTTTAATGATAAAAATACAATACTTCTGATTCACCCGCCTCCCCCCCCCCCCTCAGAAGCATTCTTCCTATTTGAATATTCCAACAAGGAGCCTAAAAGAGTAATTATAACAAGATCAAAGTGTAAGAATTTTTCTTAGGCCAGAGTTCACCCAAGAACTAAGAACTCAAACACAAGCACATAGTAGACCAATAGAAATAGTATGATCAGAATGACAATATATTTATTCAATATGCCATATAACCATTTCAAGAGTACACTAGGAGTGCCTGCATATAAAGGCCTTAGGAGAGCTTCTAGAATACATAGAAGTTGGCATCATGATAAGTCATACAATCAAGCACATGTCTCTTAGATATGGGTTATTCCTTCATTAAGAACATAATTAAGTGTGATGATGTGAGAATAAGCCTACAATGGTGTAGCACAGAAATCAATGGTGTAAACATGTGCTAAATGAGGATTGCAAATAACTATGTTGTCAACATTAAAACTCAGTGAATGATACATAGTCATGTGTTGTAGACACCATGTGCATAATTAGAGTTGCACACTTCAATGAGAATACACAAACTCCTAAGTCTCTCACCTAAATAAATAATAAAATAATGCAAAATAATTAAATAATGCATTAACCTAAGTAAACTTAAGTAAGTGTAATAAGTCAATACTTATTTACACCAACACCCCCCCTTAGGTGTAATTTAGGGGAATTCCCTTAGGCTAACGAATTATAGGATACAATGCATAATGGGTCCTAGCTACCAGGCCATGTTAGGTACCCATGTACATAATGATATGCAATCTCTCATAAAAAAAGGGAAAGAGGGAAAACCTCATGGGAAAAAACCTCCCCCAAAAAGAGAGATGAGTAAGGATTCATGGATGAATGGAGTAATCAAGACCCCCCCATTATGACATACGTCCAATATATAAATAAGAGAATAATGGGAAGACTAAGAGATAAGATAGGCTCACCACCCCCAAAGAAGAATGCCTACTAGTGACTGCTCTAATGAAGAAGTTGATCCAAGACTATAGAATGGTGTTCCTCCCCTTAGGAAGAAATAATGCCAAGGGTACAAATGAAATGCTTCCATTGTGCATGGAAACAATCCCATGGATAAGTGATGTCTCTGAAACCTACTCAACTAGCTAGAGAACCTATCTTTAATAACTATCTATCTCTGCAACTGGTGAAGACCCTTGCTACAACTATTGATCATAAGTATCCACAATCACTTCAACCTTTAAGGATTGATCATGTAGAGAATGAACAAGAGGGTTAGATGGAGCCCTTGTGACAATAGAAGAAGGAGATGATACATCAAGAAGAAGAGGTAGATCATCAATATAGTCCCCTAGATCTGTCACTAAAACTGACCTAGAAGATTAGAAGTACCCTACTATGTTGGACCTATCACTATGGCAATGTATGCATGTGGACTGAACTGATGTAGTGACCTCTCACTATAGCTATTGATAGTACCCCACATGTATGAATCTATTAAGGCACTATCATTTGTGTCACTATCAATTTCTACATGATATGATGTGTGAAGAGGAGTAGAGGACAAGCTAGGTGAACTTACCTCAAAGTACACATCCTTCTCCACAAAAATATAACATGTCTCTAGATCTAGAAGTTTGTATGCCTTCACACCATCTTAATAACCAATGAAGGTACAAGCATGAGGTAACTGTGCCTTGCATCCCCTGGAAGATGTGTTTTCCCATGCAGGACAATAAAAGACTCTAAAGTGTGTCACAATTGGTTTTTTGTCATAACATACCTCAAAAGGAGTCTTTCCATCTAAGGCTAGATGAGGAGACCTATTAAGAATGTGAGTGGCACTAGAGATTTCTTTGACTTGAAGTGATGGATTGAGAGACTTGCCTTGTATCATGCAACTTGGCATAGACTTAAGAGTGTGGATCCTCAATGCTGCAATATTTGTCTTATGTGCACTAAATGCTGGCAGAGTCTAAAGATCAATTCCATCAAGTCTACAAAAGTCTTTTAGTCTTCTCTTCACATACATGCTTCCGTGGTCCATTCTGAAAACTTTAATGGCTTTCCTCAATTTCTATTTTACATGAGTCTTGAAGGCTAAAAACTTGTCCAACACTTCATTCTTACTATGAAGATAGTAGACCCAAGTGTATCTTGAAAAGTCATCAACGAAAGTGAGAATGTAGTGACCCTAGTTGACTGCAAAAGAACCTACTAATACCATGTGAACCATTTGCAAAACACCTAGTTCTCTTGAAGACTTCCCTTTATGTAACTTCCACTCTAGATGCATATCCACTAAATCTGTTGAACATTGACCGTGGGAATAGTTGATTTGGGGTAGACCTTTGACCATTCTATTTGTGAAAATTTTCTGAAGATAGTGGAAGTCAAGATGACCATACCACTTATGCCATAATTGCATGTTTGAATTTGATTGAGATAACAAGGCCTTTAAAGGATACTTGGGCACAAAATGGGAGAAAGAGTACAACCTTTTGTTATTATTCACTTTCCCCTCTACAACCAATGAGTTGTCTTTAATACTATACACCTTTACTAAGACTGGAAGGAACTCAACTCTATGTCCATCTCCAAGGTGAGTAACTTGGTAGATTGATAGGAGATTTGAACTTAGGTTTGGAACATAGAGAACATCTTGAAACTCTCCATTTTCTATTTCCACGTTTCCTTTGCTTTCAACTTAAATTTTGATATCATCTCCCATGAAGATGTATGGTACCTTTGAATTCTTCATTGAAGAAAAATCCTCCTTTGAAGAACCCATGTGGTATGAGGCACCTAAGTGAAATACCCATTCCTTTAAATAATTTGAATTAGCCATGAGTGCTTGCCCTTTGCACTTTGAATCTTAAGAAGACCCTTTGTCCTTATAAGAATTAGGCAATGGAATATTATATTTCCTCATGATGTTGGTCTACTCATCATTCTTTTTGAGATAACACTCATGCTCTTCATGACCCGATTTCTTGCAATAAGCACACTTCTTCTCCTCCTTATTGTTGTCTCCTTTATTGTTGGAATTTGAGGACTTTCCTTGTTGATTGGATTGTGGTGTTGTCTTTTTTTCATCCTTGGATTTTTTCTTCCATTTGTTCTTACCCTTTCCTTTATTTGAAGATTGTCTAGCTAAATTTTGAGAACCCTCTTTGTTGGCCACCAATGCTTCAGATTAAGGTGATTCGAGAATTCCCATTGATTTCAACTTCTTTTCTTTAGTATCCAATAGATCAACATATTCATCAAAAGTGACTTTCTTTTAGGCAGACCCTAAGGTAGTCTTTGAGGTATTAAAAGAAGATACAAATGTGGAATATTCTGATGGTAGCTAATTATGAATAAGATATATCAATGAGTCATCTTTGATAGAACTCTCACAATTAGTAAGCTTTGTCCTTAATGTATTCACCTTGATGATGAGATCCTGTATTGAATCATATGACTTAGGATCTAATGAGACAAGCTCATCTTCAATTTTAAACACATCCTCTTCATACACTTTACCATAGAGGTTTTCGAGGGTATCCCAAGCTTCCTTGGATGTAGAATAGTTCTCAATTTGATACATGATCTTATCATCGACCACCAAACATATATCACCTAGTGCTTTCCTATCCATTGCTAGATAAGCTAAAATATCACTTGCTGATACTTTATCACCTGCTCGTTTAGGAAGAGTACTATCTACATATTGTGAAACTCCATTATGAATAAAAGGATACAACATTTTTATGGACCATGTTGCATAGTTATGAGGAGTTAATTTAGGAAACTTAAGTTTTCCCATAATGCAAAAAATGAAAGAAAAGTGCAGAAAAGAGAGAACACAACCCCAAGAACACCCCCCCTTTTCGCTAAATCAAGAAACCCCCCCAAAATAGATGCTTTGGGAACTTTATCAGTAGTGCAATTACAATGGCCACTTGGCAATTTTGGCCTTTGTGGACTTTTAATTTTTATTTTTACAAGCTCTTGATAGATTAAAAATTTGAAACTTTACAATGTGTTATAATTCTGAAGCAATATAAGGCAAAGAAAGGCCCTATTGCTGAAAGTGACACTTTTGTCCACACAACCCTACAATCTAACTAAGGATTTGAAAATTAGATAAAAAGTAATGCACTTTCAAAAAAAATGGAACCTATTTTCAACTCTAGATGTGCCCATACATAGCATTTGAAGTTGTAAAATGTAGGATTATATAGGTGCATTTTTCAAAAAGTGAAAATTTTGAATAATTCGTGCACCAAAACTAGAAAAAAGCTACACCGCTAAAAGTTTAAAAAATTCTAACCAATACTAAAAAATATTTCACCTTATTTGGAGTTTGAATGTCCAAGTTATGGCCTCCCAAAGTTGGATTGCAAAATTGAGAATCAATCTATAGAGGGGTTGCATTAGTGAATGATGAGGTTAAATTTGATGGTCATACAGCCATCACAGTAGTTCAAATTTGGCCAAGAATAATGGTTAGATGACCATCAAATTTAGGCACATGAAATTGATGATGTTAGCACAAATGGCTCCCCTTGATGATATCACCACTTTACAGATGGTACAGATGGGTGATGTGGCAAAAATTCATATTGTACAATCTGCTTGCATGTACTAGATGGTGTACAGTGGAGGTGGCACTAATTTGGATGCCACATTTTGCTAATGAGGATGATTGTGTACATGTGTCATGTAGTCTTCTGAGGCTGGGAAAGTAACTTTTTGTCGAGTGGTTGGATGAATTACCACTTGTGCAAGCTCTACATAGAGTATGTGATGGATTGGATGCAACATGTAGGCTCCTAATTGGTGGGTGTCTTGTCTCTATTTCATTGTGAAGGATGCATGTGCGCCAGACTACTTCATTATGACTGGTATATTCTTTCACCAGCATTAAAATATGTCATAGGTAGCAAAAAATTAGAATGGACATCACCATAATGGGTTTTGGGACTACCAATTTTCTAATAGCAATGTTGAGACTTTCATGTTATCACAAAGTCCTTGCAACCTGAAATATAGTTAAGATGCCACTGGGTCTATTATGGAATTATCCCACATTTGTGGGAGGATTATTGTATGTGTGGTTTAAAATGAAAACCCCTATGAGGCTAGTGTGCGGATTTGGTCATTTTTGTGATCAAAATTTCATGAGTGTCAGTTGGATCTACTAGATTTAATGAATTGTATAGCTTGATGATGTAATAATGCTCATAGAAGAAATAGACCGTACAAAATAAATAATAATATTCCACCAAAATTATAGAGCTGAGCTAGGATGTCACTACCCGGTTCGACTAAAAAAAATTTCTCTACTTGAATGCCCAACTAGGAAAAAAATTCAAAAAATAATTTTGAAAAATATAGCAGAATTACAGAGAAATAATTAAGTTAGATCTAAAACACAAATAATTAGATCAATAAAATGACCATACCCGAACTAGAAAGTGGGGCCTCCAAGTTCTGATTTGCAAAAAAAATTTACCTCACGATCAATTTTCACCTAGCATAGGCTAATTTATAGTCCATCTTAACTGAATCATTGCTCCAAATGTAACAGTGAGGTTAGATTTGGCTCTAGATGCTCCCAGTTTCTATAGATCCTCTAGATTTAGGTTGAGGTGTTGAAGCATGAACGGTCTCAAACAACTATGTGTAGTGAATCTCCCTCATCTCTGATACCATGTAAGAATTTGGCTTAGGCCATAATTCACCCAAGAACTAAGAACTCAACACAAGCACACAATAAACCTGTAGAGAGAGTATGATCAGAATGATGATATATTCATTCAATATGCCACATAGCCATTTCAAGAGTACACTAGGAGTGCTTGTATATAAAGGCCTCAGGAGAGCTTCTAGAATGCATAGAAGTCAGCATCATGATAAATCATACAACCAAACACATGTCCACCAGATATGGGTTATCCTCCATTAAGCACAGAATTAAGTGCAATGATGTGAGGATAAGCCTACAATGGTGTAGCACACAAATCAATGGTGTAGACAAAATGTGCTAAATGAGGAGTGTGAATAACTATGTTGTCAAGATGACAATTCAGTGAATGATGCAAACTCCTATGTTGTAGACACCATGTGCATAATTAGAGTTGCACACTTCAGTGAGAGTACACAAACTCCTAAGTGTCTCGCCTAAATAAATAATAAAATAGTGCAAAATAATTAAATAATGCATTAACCTAAGTAAACTTAAGTAAGTGTAATAAGTAAATACTTATTTACACCAATACAAAGAAAATCTAGCCCCCACCTATCAAAATAAAAGAAAGTAAAGAAAAAATAAAATAGTTTAGTTCACCTAAGAAGATCATTCCTAAGAGGCCAAAGAGAAAGTTAGTTGTAGCAAAGGAGGAAGAAGATGATGAAGAAACTAAGTCTAATGATCTAAGAGAATTTCATATTATGCCAAGACCACCTCCTACAATTTTAGATAAGGCATATCAAGAAATTATTAAACTAGCAAGCTTGAAAGGATTCAAACACATCAATTTTGACTCCCTCAATAAAGAAGGTAAGAAAAATATTGAAAAATCTTTGATAAAAATTATGATACAATTTAAAACTACACCTATAGAGTTAGAAAAATCCATTGTAAAAAATTTGTATAATACGGTCAATTGTAAGTAGAAGTGGGAAATATATATTGAAAGACAAATTAGGGAAACCAATTTAGCACAAAAAATGCCAAATTTAGGGAAGACACATATGTCTTTTTCCCTAAAAGATTTTGTGAATAAATTCATTCCAAAAGAAAGGGCATACACAATTTGTTGGAAATAATTGAAAAGCTCATGAATGAAGAGTAATGGAACTAGTAAAGAATGTTCTCAATCATTATTTTTTCATTGATGTCAAACTTGCTACTTCTAGGAATGACAATTGCTTCAATGATCCAAATACTATAAGTTGATTGATTGACAAGGAGGTGGCAATCAATAAGATGTAACTAGAGCACCTAGACAAAGGTTGAAGTTATGATGTTGTAATGAAGTATAAGGATCAGCTAAGCCATTGATGAAATAGTGTATTAATGACATGCTCTAAGACATAGAGGATCGACACACCAAGATATATGTAAGGTTTAGCTAAGTCATTTGTAAAGCCTAACTAAGTTCATTATAAAGAGTCGAGTAAGCTAGTTAGTGCCGAATAAATTCTCAGTTGAAGCCGAGAAAAGTTCAACTTAGTGTATGCTGAGTGATCTTCAGGTGTTGAGTAGTCTTTAGGTGCCAAGTAGCAGAAAAGAAATAGGTGCCAAGTAAGTTTTCAAGTGTTGAGCAAGATATAAGTGCTGAGTGATATTGAAGTGCCAAGTTAATTTCATGAGCCGAGTTTCATAGAATTTCTTTTGGTGCTGAGCATCAATAAATCAATAATGCTGAGTTGCTACATTATTTTGAAAATTGAAGATTCACCAGATCTAAGCCGACATGGTTGTTACCTTGAATCCTGTGAATCAGATAGAAGATAAGAATGATGAGCCGGTGGCACAGAACACTATGTAAACTATTTTTGACAAATAAAATTGGATTCTAGACGAAGCTTCTAGATAAGAGCAAGATATGGGATAGAGACATTGTATTTTACCTAATCCATTGAAACCCTAAAGTTGGAGAGGGTGAATTGAGCAGGAAAGGTATTCCAAATTTCTATTTAAGGAGTCATAAGGTCATGAAGCAAAGTGTGATGGTCAAAAGCATGAAGTGTTGAAGAAGGTGCTAAGGTGGAAGAGAGCATAGATACTCCGATTCGATAGGACCATAGATATGATTGCATTGGTATAATGAGTAAGAAGACTCAACGTGACAAAGTTTGAGATGACAAGATTTCAGAGCTACAGTGATTAAAGCCAAGCAAAGGATTGAACCAAAGTGTGATTTGTAATCTGTAAGATATGTTATAAGTTGTATCAGATCAAAAGCCATTATGTTACTCTCTAGCAATTGTAACAGTTAAGATAAATCCTATGGACTTAGGTTGGTTTAATAGCCATGTTATAAATCCTTTAATAGGGTGACATTCCAAGTGAATGTTCCAAAGTCCTTGAACTAGGCCCATTCTTAACAATATGGTGAAATCCTCTAACAAGGTCACATTTAACAATGTGTTGTAGCCTTTAATAGGGCAAGCTTTTAATAGGGCAGACCATCAGAAGTGGTTGAAATCAATTGCGCAGTTATTTTTGTGGGTATCATCCCCACTCCAGTTTTACCTTCTTATTCTTGGAGGGTTTCTGGGTTATCAAATTCTTAGTGTTATGGTGTGATGCATGTTTACTTTTCATAGTTGTTTAAATGTTCAAATTATATGCATGATAGTTTCAGTTATGTGCTACTAAGGATTTGGAGAAAAAGTGGCATCGGACCTTGGATAACTGATTCATCCCCCTCTCAATTATACTAAAGAATTATAACAATTGGTATTAGATCATTGCTGCTGACTTAGTTTAAAAGGACTAGAAGCAAAGAATATCAAAATGCCTAAGAGAGAAGTTCCCAAGCTCAACAAAGACAACTTTGCTGCATGGCAGAGCTTGATGAAGCTACATCTTGGATCCATAGGAGATTGTGCCCAAAGTTCAATTGTTACTGAACATGTTGATCCAGCTGGTACTCTTACTGCAGAAGATTTGAAAAACAAACAAGAACACAATCAGACAATGCTGGAAATTACTTCTACACTCAACTATTTTAAATTCGATGATATCAAAGGATGTGCCACTTGATTCAAGATGTGGAAAGCCCTATCAAAAATTTATGGAGGAGATCAGAATGTCCAAAGAGAAAAAATAGAAAGCCTTAGAGGAAAGTTTGATGATATGAAAATGGAAGAAAGTGAAAATGTTGCTCAGTATGCTGCTAGAATAAAAGAAGTGGTTAGTGCAATAAGATGTTTGAGTGGTCAATTAGATGATGATACTATTAATAGTAAGTTATTAAGAACCTTGCTCCCTATCTATGCTATTAGAGTATCAGCTATACAAGAGCTAAGATTAGTGCCAGGAAACAATCTAAGTTTTGAAGGTATAGTGGGTAGACTCACTACATTTGAGTTCTCTAACTTTGACAATTATAGACCTGAGAATGTTCAATCTGCTTTCAAGGCCAGGCTATCATTGAAAGATGCTGATCAGGTGAAATAAAAGAAGGGAAGAAAGATGAAATATGTATCCAGTGACAGTAGCACTGATAAGGAAGATGTGGATCAATTAGAAGCTTTACTAGCTAGAAGATTTCATAGAGGCAAAGGAAAATTCAAAGGTAAGCTGCCTATCATTTGTTTCAATTGCAATTAAGTAGGACATATTACTGCAAGGTGTATACAGAAAAAGGAATATAAGGAAGGCAACAAGTACAAAAATAGAAGAGAAGATTATAAGAGAGATTACAAAGAGAAAGGCAAGAAGTGCTATATTGTCGAAGAAGATTTTGATGATAATGATGATGAAGTTGCCTACATTGCCATGAAGGACCAATCTGATGAAGAAGAGCCTACAACACTGGTAACATGTATGAACAAGAATCACAGATGGATCATAGATAGTAGATGCTCACATCACATGACAAAAGAAAAAAGTAAGCTTGTTAACTTTACTCAGTATGATAGAAATAGTGTTATATTTGTTAATGATGCTCCATGTCAAATCAAAGGAAAAGGTTCTATTAAGATTATAGAGAAAATTTCATGTGATAATGCATACTATGTTGAAGGACTAAACTAAAATTTCCTAAGTGTCTCACAGTTAGGCAATGTAGGGTGCAAAGTAGAATTTGAAAATAAAATTGCAAAAATTGATGATACTGATGGTAGATTGATAGGAAAAGGAGATCAAACAAGAAGTTATCTATTTTATCTTGATCTGGAAACTACTTCTTGTCTTGTTGCAAAATTTGACGATGTGTGGTTATGGCATAGAAGGCTATGTCATGTCAACTTTGATAATCTGGTCAATATCAATAAAATAAAGATAGTCAAAGGTTTACCTAAACTGAAGAAATTTGATAATATTATGTGCAAACAATGTCAGCTAGGAAAGATGACCAAGTCAAGTTTCAAGAGTAAAAACTATAGATCTAAAGAAGTACTTGAGTTAGTCCATACTGGCTTATGTGGTCCAATAGAAGTATAGAGCTACAAAGGAGATAAATATATAATGTTGTTTGTTGATGATTATTCCAAGATGATGACTGTTATGTTCTTAAAGCAAAAATATAATTCTTATCAAATGTTTAGGTGGTATGTGGCTAGAGTTGAAAAGGAAATAGGAAAGAGCTCAAAATGCCTAAGATCAGATAGAGGTCGTGAATTCACATTAAATGAATTTGAGATATTCTGCAAAGACAAAGGAATCAAGAGACAAACATCAGCTCCTAGAACTCCCCCACAAAATGAAACTGTTGAGAGAAGGAATAGATCTATGATTGACTATGCCAGAACATTAATGATGGAAAAGACTGTTGCTCTGAAATATTGTAGAGAAGTTGTAAGTGTGGCATTTCATACACTGAACCAAGTACAAGTCAAGAAAGGTACAAGTGCTACACCTTTTGAATTAGCATTTCAAAGTATTTGGTTGCAAATGCTTTATCCTTAAAGATGCTAGAAATAGAAAATTTGATGCAAAAAGTGATGAAGGCATATTCTTTGGTTATTCCACTAGAAGTAAAGCATACAAATTTTTAAATACTAACATTGAAAAAATTGTGAAAAGTGCAAATGTAAACTTTGATGAGCATGCAGATGTCCAAGTTGAAAAACCAAAGAGAATGGATGACTACAGAACCTTTGTGTATTCTTATGAAGGAATGCCTATTGCTGAGGATACTATCAATCAAATTAGAATTCAATAGCAAGTTTCAATCTCAGCCGAGTCACAACCAGTGAATGCCAAGATGCATTCAAAAGTCTAATTGTAGAATGAAAGAAATACTCATTATGACTCTAAAATAAGTACACATGACAGAAATATAGAACTACCATACAATGAAGTGCATAGTGATCCTAAATCTGAAAGATCAAATATTGAAACAAGGACAGAACCAAGATTGTCCAAATATGTGAAGAGGCATCACCCTGCTGAATAGATAATTGGTGACAAAGATGCAAAACCAATGACAAGGAATAGAATAAGAAATGAATCATGTCTATTAAGTAAATTTGAACCTAAAATAGTGTATGATGCATTACAATATGGTGACTAGTATAAAGCTATGGAAGAAGAGATTGATCAAATAAAGAGCAAAACCTGGAGTTTGGTTCCTAGATTGGTTGACAAGAATGTGATTGGTACCAAGTGGGTATTTAGAAACAAGCTAGATGAGAATGGTGAGATTACTAGAAACAAGGCCAGACTATGGGGAAACATTTTCCCCTATTGCGAGAATGGAAGGAGTAAGAACTTTACTTGCATATGCTGCATATAAAGGTTTTAAACTCTATCAAATGGATGTAAAGTCTTCTTTTCTGAATGGTATATTGGAAGATGAAGTCTATATTAAACAACTAGAGGGATTTGTTGATGAGAACAATAGGGATATGGTTTGTAAACTACATAAAGCACTCTATGGTCTAAAACAAGCACCTAGAGCATGGTATGAGAGACTTCACAAGTATCTAGTGCAAATAGTATTTGAAAGAACTAATGATAACAACAACATGTACATCAAATCCAAAGAAGGTAAGTATATTACTATATCTAAAATATTTTTGGATGACATAGTGTTTGGTGGAAAGGAAGTTCTTTGCAAAAGTTTTGCTGATAAAATGAAACATGAGTTTGAAATGTCTATGTTTGGAGAAATCAAAAATTTTCAACTAAAACATGGTATATTTATGACACAATCAAAGTACATAAAAAAGATACTTAAAACATTTGGATTAGAAGACTCCAAACCAATTAGCACACCAATGGCAATAATACATAAGCTATCCAAAAATGATGTATTTGTTGAAGTTAATCAAAAAATGTACAGATCCATGATTAGAAAACTATAATATGTTGTACATAGCAGACCATACATAGCATTAGCAGTTGGAATAGTGGCTAGACTCTCTACTAATCCTAAAGAGAACCATCTCATAGAAATAAAAAGAATAATGAGGTATCTTAAAGGAACTGATGACTTTGGCCTATATTATAAAAAGAATGAAAAGTTTGAGCTCAATGCATATACAGATGCAGATTGGGGAGGCAAAATTGATGATAGGAAAAGCACAAGTGGAGGAGCATTTTTTTTAGGTAAAAGACTAGTTACTTGGACTAGCAAGAAGAAAACATGCACATCTCAGTCCACTGTAGAATCAGAATATGTGGCAACAGCAATCAATTGCACAAACAATGTGTGGCTCACACATTTATTGAAAGGAATGAAAGAAGAGGTAACCAAACCTGTGATATTGTATTGTGATAATACAAGTGCTATAAGCATATCCAAGAATCCAGTAATGCATGCAAAAACTAATCATATTGTAATCAAGTATCACTATGTCAGAGAATTGATAGAAGACAAACAAGTGAAGATGGAGTACATTCACACAAAAGAACAAACTGTAGATATCTTCACCAAACCATTTCCCAAGGATGCTTATGAATATCTTAGAGGCAAGTTGGGGGTAATGTCCCTAACTCAAGCCATTTAAAAGCAACAAAGAAGCTACCCTACATCAATAGGACCAAATCAATGAAATATTAGAAGAATGATGCAGAGGATGAAAGTAGGAGCAGAAACTCCAAAACAGTCACAAGCATGGTGATAGATGAAGAAAACATGAGATGCAAAGCTTATATTTCACATGTTAAAGATGTTACATCTTTGGCATTTATGTCAAAGAGGGAGATATATGTAGAAATCTAATCATCAATACAAAGAAAGATGGAGATATATATGAAAGAGGGAGATTGAAAGGTAAAGATATGGAGATATATGAGATCAATAGTAAAGGATGCAGTAGTGAAAAAGGACATAGAATGTAGCATGGTAACTAAGTTGATCATGATCAAGTGATCAGTTTGGTTTTCCATCAATGCCAAAGAGGCAGATTGTTGGAAATGATTGAAAAGTTCATGAATGAACAGTAATGGAACTAGTAAAGAATGTTCTCAATCATTTTTTTGTCATTGATTTCAAACTTGCTACTTGCAAGAACAATAATTGCTTCAGTGATCCAAATACTATAAGTTCATTGATTGACAAGGAGGTGGCAATCAATAAGATGTAACTAGAGCACCTAGACAAAGGTTGAAGTTATGATGTTGTAATGAAGTACAAGGATCAGCTAAGACATTGATGAAATATTGTATTAATGACATACTCTAAAACATAGAGGATGGACACACCAAGATATATCAAAGATGTAAGGTTTAGCTAAGTTATTTGTAAAGCCTAACTCAGTTCATTAGAAAGAGCCAAGCAAGCTAGTTAGTGCCGAACAAATTCTCAGTTGAAACCAAGCAAAGTTCAACTTAGTGTGTGCCAAGTGATCTTCAGGTGCTGAGCAGTCTTCAGGTGCTGAGTACCAGAAAGGAAATAGCTGCCGAGTAAGTTTTCAAGTGCCAAGTGATATTGAAGTGTCGAGTGAATTTCAAGAGCCGAGTTTCATAGAATTTCTTCTGGTGCCAAGCATCAGTAAATCAGTAATGTCGAGTTGCTGCATTATTTTGAAAATTGAAGATTCGCTAGATCTAAGCTGACATGGTTGTTACCTTGAATTTTGTGAATCAGATAGAAGATAAGAATGATGAGTTGGTGGCACATAACACTATGTAAACCATTTTTGACAAATACAATTAGATTCTAGATGAAGTTTCTAGATAAGAGCAAGATATGAGATAGAGACATTGTATTTTACCTAATCCATTGAAACCCTAAAGTTGGAGAGGGTGAATTGAGCAAGAAAGATATTCCAAATTTCTATTTTAAGGAGTCATAATGTCACAAAGGAAAGTGTGATCGTCAAAAGCATGAAGTGTTGAAGAAGGTGCTAAGGTGGAAGAGAGCACAGATTCTTTGATTCGATAGGTGACCATAGATATGATTGCATTGGTATGATGAGTAAGAAGACTCAAGGTGATGAAGCTTGAGATGACAAGCTTTTAGAGTTGTAGTGATTAAAGCCAAGCAAAGGATTGAACTAAAGTGTGATCTGTAATTTACAAGATATGTTGTAAGTTGTATCAGATCAAAAGCCATTGTTGTTACTCTCTAGCAATTGTAATAGTTAAGATAAATCCTATGGACTTAGGTTGGTTTAATAGCCATGTTATAAATCCTTTAACAAGGTGACATTCCAAGTGAATGTTCCAAAGTTCTTTAACTAGGCCCATTCTTAACAGTATGGTGAAATCCTCTAACAAGGTCACATTTAACAATGCGTTGTAGCCTTTAATAGGGCAGGCTTTTAATAGGGCAGACCATCAGAAGTGGTTGAAATCAATTGCACAGTTATTTTTGTGGGTATCATCCCCACTCAAATTTTACCTTCTTATTCCTAGAGGATTTTTGGGTTATCAAATTCTTAGCGTTATGGTGTGATGCATGTTTACTTTTCATAGTTGTTTAAATGTTCAAATTACATGCATGATAGTTTTAGTTATGTGCTATTAAGGATTTGGAGAAAAAGTAGCATTGGACCTTGGATAACTGATTCACCCCACCTCTCAGTTATTCTAAAGAATTATAACACAATTTTGATGAACAAAACTCATGAAGCTCAGCAATAGAGCATAAACATATGGAGGAAATATTTGAATTTCTCAGTCTATTGGCTAATGAAGGAGATGAGAAGGAAGATAAAAGAGCTGGAGAAGTCAAAGAAAAAGAGGATGATGTAGAAAAAGTTGCAAAAATTGTTGAGGGAAGCTAAGGAAATTAGGCAAATAGTAGGAGGTGAATGATAAGATTTTATCACCAATGAAGAAATTCTTGTTTCATCACCACATGATCAGAACGTGTTAACATATAAAATCTTGAATAATGTTGAGCCTAATACATCTCTACCCAAAACCTATCCATTTTTCTTACAAATAAAATATTATCCAAGGATTGATAGTACAAAGACTGATAATTTTGAGGTTACATCAGTTACTAATGATATAAGTGTTGAGCAACAAGGAAAGGCTATAATTGTGTTTCCATAATTCACTTGTCTTCTTATATTTTAGACTAAGATGAAGATAGTAAAAGTCAAGTGAGAAGAGTCTGTAGAAAAGGATAAATACCAAAAGAGCGAGAAGATGTACATGCTCTTATACAATTACCGAGTGTAAAACTATTAGAATCATTGATTGGAATATGTGAAGAGCAAGTATCACCTACTCAAGAGGAGCAAGAACATGTATCTAGATTGATTGAGAAGGGTAAACAATTGCAAATATCACTACCTATTGATAAAACCTCATGATCATATTATGATTCAATCAGAAGAGATGAAAGGCAAGTCAGTAAGTTTAGATGAGATAAAAACTTTACCCATGTATGACTTAAACAACTTGACATTGCAGAAAATGCAAGAATTATAAAATTTTCTGAGTCACAAGGAAAAGAAAGAACAACTAGGGAGAGAGCACAAAAAGAAATAGGTATTACATACTATTAAGGATAATTTTTTGATACATTTGGAATAATTGACTTGAATAATCATCATCAAAGTTTTGGATGAGTTAGTGTATATAATTGATAAGGTTCAATTAGAAGATATTGAGACCAATGACAAATTGATGTAATGGTTTGAGAGAAAATTTGAGCATAAATTTTTGGAGAAATTATCTTTAGAACTTGTAAATAGACAAGTAGGGCTTTCTAATTTAGTTACACAGTTAAAAGGAATTTTGAAGAGTATTCATTCTTTGTATATGAAGCTTTGTGATGTTGAGTCCTTCACATTGGAGAATCAATGATCTGTTGATTTAATACATGTTTACATGATGTCTTGTACTATTTTATTGGGCAAGAGATAAAGTTCAAACTCACCCTAATATAGTAAATTAACATTTGGCCAAGATAGGCTAGCCAAACTCACAGATCGAGATAGTGACATGAGGAACAAACTAATACAAATTCAATTTATGTTGCTACCACATTTGAGGATTAGTCAAAAGGAAGTGTCTATAGCACAAAATATCTTGAAGAGAGACACATTTCTCAAATTATGAAAGCTTAATTAATATAGCTAGCAAGCTAGAAATTCAAATTCAAGTTTTAGATAAATTAAAGGAGTAATGGAATAAAGGCTTTGCATAAATTTTGGCAAGTCATGAGAAGTCTTTTGATAAGTATAAGATAAATCCAAATAACCCCAATCCATAAGTGACAAGAACAAGGGAAAAAATAAGAGTAAATAAGTATAGCATAACAAGGGGGAAATATATTAAGGGAAATATCATAGCTTTATCAAATAGAACAATATTAGCAAATCTATATTGTAGATCCAAATTATAGACTCAGGGGGGGTATTATTGTATGGAATGATAATTCATGACAAAAAAAAATCACTAATGTCAAAGGGGGAGTTTTTTGATCTCTACGCCTAAGTTTCCTATTAGTGCCCAAACACTTAGTCATTTACTAGGCAAGGATGAATGGTCATCAATGCGAATGAGTCATCTACTAAAGTTTGAGGACATAAGGACTTGTTTATTTAGCATGAGATGCTGAGAAAGTCAAAGATTGTTGAGCACCCCAGTTGACACTGAGTGCATAAATAACTTTATCTTACACATTTGAGATTGAGTAAATTGTAAGACAATTTTTCTGAGTGAATAGAATAGAGCAAGTATGTAGAAGATAAGTACTAGAATGAATGTTAGTTATGACCAAGCATAAGATCATTCAAATGCTGAGAAAATCAAATTTTTTATGAGTTTTTAATTGCACAAACACCTATGTAAACCATTTTTGGCCAATTTCTATACAACATTTAATGAGTGTAGAGATTGTTAAGATGGAGTTTACACATCTTTATAGAAGGTATTGATCCTAAGGAAAGAAGATCAACCAATCTAATAATCATAAGGGAAAATGGAAGAAGGGATGAATTATAAATTTTTTATTATGATCCAAAAATTTCAAAGATTATCTATTTAATGAGGGCTCTAACTCTAGGATCATAAGATGAATGGAATGAGTAACGAATAGGTGAATGTACAAGTAAACGAGTGAACAAGGACAAAAAAAAAAAAAAGAAATACTAATTCTCGAAGGAGATCAGATAGAGCAATCTAAGAAGTGAAGGATAGAATGAATATATTAGATTAAGAGATCAAATTGGTACATTGAATAGAGGAGATCCTAAATCAGCTTTTAGAGAAAATTGAGGGTTAGGCACTGAGTCAGTTTTAATAGATTGAGACAAGGAAATCTCCTAATAGAGTGATCCCAACAGATCTATTTAGAATCTCCTAATATAGTTGTTACTTTATTGAAGTGTAAAATCCTTTAATAGGGTAAGACTTAACATTTTTAAATCTTACTATTTTTGGGTAACCAAATCATCTATGTTATGTGTTTAAAATTTGCATGGATGTTATGTTTTAATCTCATCATTATAGTTTTGATGTTAGATCTAAGATATGAGATGAATTAGGTGTGAAATTAGTAATTTGTTTTTGCAAGAAAAAGTCTTAGATCCAAATTTAGCCCACCTCCATCTAAGTATCTTGTTTCCCATTAAACCCTTCCAACATACCAAAGTAGAAATGAAAAGAATCCATGTTGAATTTATCACAAATAGAAATTTGTCTTCATGTGT
Source organism: Cupressus sempervirens (assembly GCA_028749045.1). Lineage (NCBI taxonomy): Eukaryota > Viridiplantae > Streptophyta > Pinopsida > Cupressales > Cupressaceae > Cupressus > Cupressus sempervirens. Next base: position 54,148,735 of record CM053791.1, read on the forward strand.
TCCAATCTAAAATTTAATCCAATCTTGTTCCTCCACTAATGATTTCTTCCCTTTGTTGAGCCAAGACACCTTGTAGGGATATGTGTGAGCTATTATTTCTAAGTTCAACTTAACCACGGTCTCAACAGTCACAAAGTTCTCTATTGAACTAGAGTCTATCAATACTTTGACAACTTCTCCTCCTAACATACAATTTGCCCTAAAGATTGGATTTTTTTTGTGGTGCCTCTGATTGTGTAGGGATCTTTAAGAGCATTATCCTCATCATCATGAGAACCTCTCCTTTCTCTCTATATCTATAAGAATCAAGGTCATGTTGTGAATCAAACTCTTATGCAAGATGTTCCCTTCTTTCTCCCTGAGAACTTCAACTTTCCTTCTCTAGACACTTGTGTACCATATGCCCTTCATGGTTATAATTGTAACATTTGATTATGCCAATGTTTCTTCTTGGTGATATACCTCTAAATTTTGGTCATCTTCCCGTACAATTACCTCTAAAGTTATTTGATTTTTTGCTTCTTGAATGGTCTCTGGTTGAGAATGAAAATTTAGGACTCCTTCCCCTCAATGTACCTCTTCCCTTGAAGGATTGTCCTCCTTTACTTCTAGCGCTATTCTCTTTCCTTCTTTTTATTTCCTCCTCTTCCTTCAAAGCTAGTTGATCTAGAAATTAACTACTATATTGGGGTTCAATAGTTGTAACTCTTATTGGATGCATAATTTTAGGCTATTTTGGTAGATTTATAACTTAGCACTCCCAGGATCTGTGATATTTGATTGGAGACTCAAATTTTGCAATTTTTTAGTGTAAGTGTAGTTTTCCATGTCTCTTTATATTAGATTCTACCTTCTTTGGCGTAGTTGAGCATCATAGTATTCAAGAAATATGCGTCCCTTACCATAGACACTATTTTATTCCATGAGAATATTGTTTCTTATCTTCCTTGACTCTATCCTCTTATATTAAATTCCACCATGTTAGTGCAACTCCTTTCAATCTTGGCCTAGATAACTTATCCTTTTGTGCCTCTCAAATTTTCTCAAAATCAAAATAATTTTCCAAATCCTTAATCCATTCTAGGATTATCTTTGTATCCATCTTTCCATGTGTAGATGACTAAGATATCACTATTTGCAAATTTCTTGTGTGGTTATTTTTTCTAAATCTTTATTTTTGCCTCTCCAAACTTCAAATGGCCCTATATTTGGCCATCAATATCCAATTTGGATGAAACAAAACTTGATTTAAGGTTTTTTAGACCTTCTTGGTAGGATGTCAACCTTTGTTTTGCACCAACAAGCTCTTATATTGAATTTAATTAGAAAGCCACATAATGAAAAATCCCAAATTGCAACAATATTCTCCCCAAGTAGGATACATAACAGCGATGCACATATAGAATTCTTTTCTACCCATGACAAAATAAAGTCAATTTTTCTACTCTTGAGGAGTCCTCATGCCTAGAGATTGTTGATACCATGTTAGAGTTTTAGGTGACTCAAAAATACCCCCAATATTAAATGAAATACCAAGATAACTTCAACAAGATGTTTTGAGGGTTGTCATTTATGGCAACATATATTCAAAATTTCATTTATGCATTTAGAGTTAGAAAATTGTCTAAGTGTTAGACAACTTGCAGCAACACAAAGATAGATATAATGTGTATAGATGACACACTTTGGATTAGCTTATGCGCAGTTGAGGATGTATTTATGAAAATTTCATGATGAAGTAGTTAAGTGCACAGAGGTGTATAGACAATATGTTGCAAGTTACAAATGAAATGCTAGTATAGGCATTAGATAGAACATAACATAGCATAGCGGAGAATTGAGTTGTACAACTTAAGGAATTGTTTTGATAAAAAAAAAATTACTAATTCTTGATGAGCTAAAATTGTGGAAATCATTTCATAAGTTATTTTATATTATATCAAGCATATGAACACATGAAAACCAACTGAGCAGAGAATTAGTTATTTGCAAAGTATAAGTATAGATCTTATCTTGTGCAAAGGATGTCAAGTTGATGAGATGATATATAGTATGAGAACTATTGTACAAACAACTTGAAAGATATTTGAGCCATTTGTGTGCGTGCTAAAATGTTGACACACTTTTATGAGTTAGTATGTCCAAGATTTCTCAAGAATGAGATCTCAAATGCTGACTCATAGCTCTCTATTCATGGAGTGTAAGGGTTTGAAATGGAGGTCCTCAATTTGACCTAGTTTTTGATCATGCAGGTACACCATAAAATGAGAGATTCAAAGAGGAAAATAAATAATTCTAGTCTCCATGATCATAAAGTATGCATGCAAATGAGGATGCAAGATAATCTAAATGATAACAATGCAAAGAAATGCAATAAAGGAAATCTAGTCTATGAAAATAAATAACAATGCAAGATTAATCTATAAAAACAAATATGAATCTAAGCTTATATGAAAATGAAAGGATGAAGCATGATGATGGAAGCCATGGATGCATGAGAGAAGGCAAGAAGAGATAAGTTGCAATGAAGCTCCAATGTCCAAACGCTAATGCTCAAACTCCTTCTCCAAATCACTATCCAAACATGTAGCATAATAACAAGTTATAGCAACTAACATCTATAATGAGAAGGAGGGGGCTCCTTATATATTCAATTGTGGAGGTGGGAGGCTTATCACAACCAATATGGGATCATAGAGCTTGATCTATGTGAGACAAAATTCCACCAATGAGAAAACAGGAGTGTTTGACAAGAAAATAGAAAGAGGAAATTAAGGAATCCCAATTAGAAATATGTGCATTCAAGTGTATAGAAAAAGGATTTATTTATTTATTTTATTTTATTTAATTTATTTCAGTTTTTCATCACAAAGAGATATTTATGTGAGGATTTTATTTAATTAAAAGAAAGCAAGTTCTGTTAATTAAACAGAAGCTATTTTATTCAATTAAAAGATGAGTTTTCTTTTAATTAAATAAGACTTAGATTAAGATGATCAAACCTTAGGAAATTTTGAAATAATTAAATTAATTGCAATTTGACCTAGGAAAATGATTTAATTGATTTAATAAAATATTGCAATGCATTGATTCTGAAAATTTAAATAAATTGAAGAATGGGGCCCATAGTCTAGGCAACCATTTTAGGGTGCATACATTTGCCCCTTTTGACTAATGTGTAATCATTTCAGGAACACATCTAGTCAATGAATGCAATTGAAGTGTGAGGTTGATTTGGCATCACAAAACAACAGAGATGTGTGGTCAAATTAGGAATACATCAAGAATGAAGTTTGATAGGTACTGCCCCCTCATGATCAAAATCAAAATGAAATAGAGGAGAAATAGAACATTGATAAATTTTATGAAATCAAATTAAATATAAGGTTCTTGATGTAAGACAAAAAATATAAGGATCACAAAACCAAGGTAGATAGAAAGCATGAAATATTATGCCCTAAAGTTGAATTAGAAGAAAAGAAGTGGGGTGAAAGCAAATGGAAAATATAATTTTGGAAGAGGTGGAAAAAATGGAAAGAAGAAAGAGAATGCCTCAAAATCAATCAACTATTTAAGATAGAAAATTTTAATTGAGATCATGAAAGAAGATAAGGAAATGAAGATCAAGACATGACCATAGTTGATTAAAACTCCACAAGAAAGATGAAGGAAAGCCCTCTCAAACTCATAATGCATCCTAAAGTTACAAATTAACATGAAGTATAATAATGTAAGCTACATGAAAATGCAAAGGTGTACTTGGAATAGAGGAACTGTAACATAGGATTTTGTGTTCATCATTCATTAGAGAATATTAAGGAACTTATTTTCATCATTGGGCCATTATTAACAGACAACAGAAAACCACAAAATCATACCTAGTCACAAGTGCAACTATGAAGATATGAATGTGATTTATATCAGATTGGAATATAGAAAGATTATAAAATAAGCATCAAAGACATAAAGGTCAAGATGAATTTGATGTTAGCTTGCCCAATTTAATGTAGCAAAACCTTGCTCGCATCAAGGCACAGAGGCTAGGATGACCATAATAATGGTTGTGCAAAAACAATCAACCATAATGTCCCAAATCTTCTAAGTGTTTCAAGGGGATAGAAAGAGACACTCTAGAGTTTCAAGACCACACCCACAAGTAAAAAGAAAAGAAAAATCATGCCCCATGCTCCAAGTCCTCTAGCTATGCATACTAGAGAGACTTATTAGACAGGAAGACTCAATGAAAATCAATAATAGTCAGCACACAAAGAAGAGATCATGACATAGCTCAAGCATTAAGTGTTTTTATTTAAAAATCTATGTGTGTTAACATCTACTGAGTTCTAAGGATAATGATCAAATTCTTGTAACTAGGTAAGATCACATGACAAAACTGGGTAAGACCAAACCAATAAGTGTTGAAAAACACTCAATGTTAGGCATTGTATTGGAAAACACAGTTGGGGTGGTGTTGAAAAACACCATTTTTGAGGTGTCCTAAACACTAAGGCATCCAAGAGACCAAAGCTAACATAATTATACCCCCTAGAAAAAGACAAAGACCAATTCCAAACCAAGGAAACAAGGACAAGGAATGATGGAGAAAGGCTAAGTATCGAGGACACGCACTAAAAAATAGGGGTGCAAAGGCCTGAAGTAGCATCTGTTTCTAGTTTTTCACCACTTGGATCTATTACAATTTTTTTTTGTTTTTTTTTTTTCTGGAATATATATTTTTTTGGATTTTTGGAATATCTCATTTTTTTTAGATTTTTGAAATATATCATTTTTTTGGATTTTTGAAATATATCATTTTTTTGGATTTTTTCAAGAACAATAAAAATATACAAAAGATGTCCCTAGAAAGGGCATCATGGATAGAATTTCCTCAGGTGCATGATATTGATAAGATCAGGTAGTTTCTCTCCCTCTTCTGTAGATAGTATACAATCACTAGACCCAAAAGCTATTGTAATGATGTAAGGCCCAAGCGAATTAGGTTCAAATCTCCCCTTTTGATCTCTCTATTGCTGATTCTTAGGATTTTCACACAGGACAAGATCTCCCACCTAGAATTCTCTAGGGAAAACCTTTTTGTTGAAGGCTTTGGATATGGACTTTTAATAAACCCTCATATGATCAAATGATGATTTATAATTCTCATCTAGAAGTTCTAACTCTTGAAGTATCATTGCATGGTAGTCTTCATCTATAACTAAACCTTGAGAGAAACTCTAAGTGAAGGAATCTCAACCTCTAAAGGTAACACTACTTCAATGCCATATGTGAGGAAAAAGGAGTAGCCCTAGTAGGAGTACAGATACTCATTCTATAGGGCCACAAAGTTGAATTTATCTGTAAATGCCAATCTCTATCACTCTTATGTACTTTCCTATGTAGGATCTTTAGAATGGCCTTATTTGATGCTTGTTCTTGATCATTTCCTTGTAGAAAGTAAATTGAGGACCAATGTGGTTTAATCTTGAATCTCTTGCAGATTTGTTTGAGGTCCTTATTTTTGAACTAGATCCATTGTTGGTAATAATCTCATAAGGAACTTCCAAACCAAGGAAACAAGGACAAGGAATGATGGATAAAGTCTAAGTATCAAGAACACGTGCTAAAAAATAGGTGTGCAAAGGCCTCAAGTAGAATCTATTTCTCGATTTTCACCACTTAGATCTTATTGCAAATTTTTTTTTTTTGGGAATATTTTTTTTTTGGATTTTTGATTTTTTTTTTTTTTTTGATTTTTGAAATATATCATTTTTTTGAATTTTTTTAGGATCAATAAATATATAAAAAGGATGCCCATAGGAAGAACATGCATCATGGATAGAACTTCCTCAGGTGCATGATATTAATAGGATCAGGGAGCTACTCTCCCTCCTCTATAAATAGTAAATAAGAACTGGACCCAAAACCTATTTTAATGATGTATGGCCCAAGCCAATTAGGTTCAAATTTCCCCTTTTGATCTCTTCGTTGTTGATTCTTAGGATTTTCATGTAGGACAAGATCTCCCACCTGGAATTCTCTAGGGAAAACCATTCTGTTGAAGGCTTTGGATATGTTCTTTTGATAAACCCTCATGTGCTCAAATGATGCTTTACATTTCTCATCTAGAAGTTTTAACTCTTCAAGTTATATGGCATGGTAGTCTTCATCTATAACTAAACCTTTGAGAGAAACTCTACGTGAAGGAATCTCAACCTCTAAAGGTAACACTACTTCAATGCCATATGTGAGGGAAAATTACCAAAGATAAGGGAATGATGAGAGGCATTTTGGATAAGGTTCCTACTTTGAGATCAATTAAAGGTTTTCGGTATAATACCATCATGAAGGTATGAATAAATGGCACCATAACAGGATGATTCATGACCAACAAGGGGTGCAAATGACATGAATTTCTTGGGGATCATAGATAGGGCGATGTAGCTCTTCCACCAGGAATTCAAATCTAGATTCATGTTGCTCTAGCTGAAGAAGAGAAGCAAATGTAGCCATGGCATTAGTTGCTTTATTTTCTGGTCAAAATGATTCATTATATATGTTAACCTTATATTACTATATAATTAACCTCATATATATTATAAGGGATATTTATATAATTAAAAGGGCAGTTTTATTTTAATTAAATAAGACATAGAATAAGATGATCAAACCTTAGGAAATATAGAAATAATTAAATTGATTACAATTTGATCTAGGAAAATTATTTGAATTGATTTAATAAAATATTGCAATGCATTGATTCAAGAAATTGATAAATTGAAGAATGGCGCCCATAGTTTAGGTGACAATTTTAGGGTGCATACAATGTGATACAAGATCTGATGTCTGATAAGAGAAAGTGCGAATTATAGTAGAAAGAAAGTATTGTATGTATATATACTCTTGTGAAAAACTTTATTGTAAAAATGCATGTTAGGGTAGTGGACTCTTCTTGCATACATTATATTTGATCTACCAACTCCTAACAAGGTTAAGGCTTCTAACAAGGACTCAAGACACTATATGTACTTCATAGACTCCTAACATGGTCAATATCCTTAACATGATCCTTTTGTTTAGTGAATCATCTTGTGGGTATCATCTCCACCAAGGTTTTCCCTTGTCTAGGGTTACCCTAGTTAACAAATAATGGTGTTTAAGTTATCTTTGTGTATGGTTATATTTACTATTCAACATTGTTGGTTTACTTTCATATGAAAGTTATAAAGTAATTAAAAATAATCAATTATTGGAAAATGTTTGTAGAATACTAATTCCCCTCCCCCCTCTTAGTATTATCTATTTCTAGCAGTTGGTATCAGAGCACAGTTACTCTAAAGAAGCTTAAAAAATTGAGTAAGATCCCTATGGATATGAAATCGTTAAATGAAAACCTTGAAGAAGCTCTTGAGCAGATTGACCTTCTTACACAAGACAGAGATAACCTGAAAGATAGGCATGAAGATGAAAAATTTTACATTGGAAAACTGAAAGAGAAGAATGATGATCTAAAATTTGGCAAGAAATCAATTTTGTAGACTAATGACAATGATGAAGAAGGAAATCTCAAGAAAGAAAATGAGATCTTAAAACATGAGCTGAAATTTGTTGAACTTAATTTTAGTCTTAAGAAAGATTGTAGTAAGAATGAACTTGATATGAAATCTAAGAATGTAGATCTATGAACCTAGTTGATTCAAGTAACATATGAATTAGATTCTATTACGATTGAGCATGCAAAATTAGAAAAGTATAATATCATTGTAAAAGGAGAATTGACAAAAGCCAAGCAACAATTATAAAAAAATTATTCCAGTAGTGAAAAGATTGAAAATTATAAATTAATATTTCACTAGATACCTTATGATAAGACAAGAATTGGATATCTTATTGGAGAGAAATCAACCAAGAAAGTCAAAATCAGAAGTCCAATTGTTAAATCCCCTAAAGAATCTAATTTGAGTAAAGTATAATCAAGCATGTTACAACTACTGAAGTATCTAAAGAGGTTGAATTAGTTGATTTATTAGCAAAGCATGATGAACCTAAGAAAATAGAGCAAGTTGATAGACCCAAGAAAGATGAACCACCATAGGTAGATGGTTCATATACAAAAAAGTTGGTCATATGAAAAGAGATTGCACAGGTAAGTATTTTAAACCTTTTACAAATTTCTATTGTTATAATTGTCATGGTTATTGACATAAAGTAGTAGATTGTAAGAAACCTAAATTTGATGGTAATAATGAAAATCATAGAATGTTTAGGAACACTAATGCTATAGGTAATAAAAGAGGGATATCATAAAGTAGATCTAATGATGGAGGAACATCTAATGGAGAAAAGAAAAAAATTGTGCTCTACAAGTGCAACAAACCTGGACACATTGGAAGGAATTGTAGAGTACCTAATAGTTAGAATCAACCCATTTAAAGAAGGAATGCACTTTTATGTCAGTTATGTAATAACTTTGGACAAACACAAAGATATTGCAAAATGGATAGAAGAAACATCAATAGGAATCTTGATAACAGATGGAATAATAACAAAAATTACAAAAGGAATGGAAATGAAAGTGATAATAGTTAGAAGGAAGAAATCAAGGAACATGTTGATAAATTCAAGGAAGCATTTGTGAAAGCTAAGGATCCATAAAGTTTGTATACAATGTTGGAGGAATGGTATTTCAATGCACTTGATGAGACATTGAAGTCATTAATTGTTTGTAACTCATCATACTTGAATTGAGTAGTTGTAGTAGAGATAAAGCATCCGTTGCTCAGAAATAATGGTAGGAAAATGATTAGAAGTTGCATAGTTAATAGAAGGTAGAAGCCATTGAAAAGAAGCTATACTTGAGTGTGCAAGGAAAGATATGGTCTCAAGAAGACTTGAGAAAGAAAAAAAATGTTATTGGTAAACAAATATAGTTTGTGAATCTATGGTAGTACACATTCAATGCGTAGTGTGATTTGAAATTATTTAAGGATCATGAACCAGATTGTGAGCACCATTTGATCATACAAAGCATCTAGACATAATTGAAGAAGACCAAGACCACGATATTTAAATTTGAGTGCTTATTGACTCATTTGTCTTTCTATGCAAACAAAAAGTTCCTAGGAATGACTAATTTGGAGGGCAATGAGTGCATAATGAAGTTGGTATCTCAATGCTATAGATCACAGCTAGAGAATGTAATAGATAATGACATTGACAGAATGATGATTATTTTCCATTCTAAAATGAAAAATAGATACATAATACCTCCCTCCATGGTGGAGAAGTACAAGAATGATATATGCTTCATGGTGGAAATGAATAACACTTGCATGGAAGCTGTAGAACCAAGGGTAAAGTTCATAAAGCCCATGGTGTATGAGATGAGAATAGAACTTATTGAAGAATATGCATAGATCAAAGTTCAATCTAAGAATGACACTTAGTACCCTAAATGTGGAACCTATGAAGAGAAGATAAGAGAATTTCATTTTAAACTTTGTAGTAAAGAGATAAATAAGCATCTAGAAATTAATATCGATTCCATCCTTAAGGAATCAGGTATGACCCATGAGGAGCTTAATGAAATTAAAAGTAATGCACTAGAAATGAAGGCAAATGGAAAATTAGAGGTGATAAAAATAACACCTATTTCTGTTGCAACACCTTCAATAGGTGTAACTATTGCTGAACTGAATGTACAAGAACCTTATGCAAAAGTTGTACAAGTGCAACCAGTAAGATAAAGAAGTAATCAACCAAGGAGGTAGTTAGAGGTGGACACACCGGTTGTGCAAACAAAGCAAAAGAGACTAGTGAAGGGTAAGAAAGAATAATCACAATCCACCAAGAAAATTGTCAAGAAGACCACAAGTGGACCAAGAAAGAGAAGGAAGACACTGTAAGTCAGTGATTCTGAAGATTCTAAAGATGAAGCAAAGAATAGACCAATAGAGCAAGCCACACAAGAAAGTAGAACACCAACAAGAAAGAATGCATGGAAGCCCAAGTTAGAAACCTTAACATACAAATAATTAATGATGAAAAATTTGTACAATTGAATAGATGTTATAGTTTGTACGATAATACAAATAGAAGGAAATTAGAGAATGCAATAGTCAAAAATATGATTTTGCAAAAAAAGAGGTTTGATAGCATTCTAAATAAGATACCAAAAGACCTATATAATAGGTTGTTACATAGAAAGAAAAGAGTTACAGAAGAAGATACTAAGTTAAGAGAGACAATGATCGATAAGATATGCGAGGTTAACTCTAGGGAGGACTTAGATAGAATTTTGAAGGATATTGAGCCCTTGCTAAGGAACAAAACAAGAGCAATTCTTATGATGGGAGGAAACTATGAAGATGTAAGAAAGGAGATCTAGGAGGCCATTTTGAAATATATGACCTCAGTGCCTATAGCAGCAAAGGTGAGTGTGCAGTCCAAGCCTGAGAGCCCTATATTTGTACATACAAGCATGACTTCCTGTGATGAGGAAGAAGAAGGAGAGACACATTAGGTATTGTCACCACTGCATATTGTTATGGGTATTGAATCCATGCAAGTGGATAGTACACACATAACTATGGATGCAAAGGAGAATCCCTTTGCAGCATTTGGCCAATCCATTGTTGGAAATATCACATATTATTCAAGCTCTGATGATGATGAAGAAGAGGAAAAGAAGAAATAAGATAAGGAGAATGGAAGATAAGAGATCAAGACGAGAGAATAAGAAAGGAGAAATGTAGAAGAAGAGAAAAAGAGGATATAAGAAGCAAAGGAAAAGCAAGAAGAATAAGAAAAGGAAAGGAAAGAAGAAGATGAAAAGAAAAAGAAAGAAGAAGAGGAGAGGAAGAAAGTTGAAGAGAAGTCAATGAAAGGAGCTGAAAAATTCAAAGAAGAGAGGAGGGAGTTTGAGGAAGAGAAGAAGAGTGTTGAACTAAAATTAGTAACACTCATCCCAATAGTAACTCCAGTAGCAGTAGCAGTAGTAGAAGTTCTATCTGATGATGATGAAGACTCTAACTAAAGTCTTGGATATAATGGAGATGATAGTTACCACAATTGTAGCTAATCCAAACTTGCATTCAAAATCAAAAGCATTGGTGAAGACCTTTGATGAGGAGTTCACAACTCTAGAGATAAGGTAGCTTTAGCGCAAGCACATGCCAAGAATGATGCAATACTATTTGACATAGTGTGCACAAATAGGAGAAATGACTTGAAGGCACTTGATGTAAGCATCAATGAATTAAGGAAACACATTGATGAAGGTAAGAAGTTGTATGGATAGTGTGTGTTGTCATACAAGTACTTGATAGACTTAATTGATAGTTAGATAAAGGGTAAACTGAGTGATTTTGACATATTTATTGCAAAATTATAGCTCCTTGAGACTAGTATTGAGGAATGTAGAACAAAAGTGGAGAAGATCAACAATGTGATCATAGGGTTGGAGTTTGATAAGGAAAAGTTAGCTCAATGAAATTCTGTCATCGAAGATCAACATTTTACAAAGGCAACTAGAGGAATCCCTTGTAGCTAAGACTTTCTATGATAAGTGTTCCTATATTGAATTGAGTGTAGTTGAAGTGACATCTTATGCACTATGCACACTAATTAGTATCTCCGACATAGTAAAGGATAACTAGAAGAAGGAGGTAGAATGACTGAAGTTTGTATATGCAGATTATTTCTCCAGGATATCAAGTTGATCAGCATCAGGCCACAAGTTTTTGTATACAATTTTTGACAGCTTTTCCATTGATGTCAAAGGGGGAGTAATATGTAAGGAAAATTGTATGTATGGAAAGAAGTAGTAATATGTAAATTATATGATTTAATGTGAAAAGAGGGATATATGATGTGTATAGATGACACACTTCAAATTAGCTTATGTGTAGTTGAGGACGTCTTTATAAAAATTTCATGATGAAGTGGTTAAGTGTATAGAGGTGTATGGATAGTATGCCACAAGTTATAGATGAAATACTAGCACATATATTGGATAGAGAAGAACAAAGTATAGTAAAGAATTGAGTTGTATGACTTAAGGAATTATTTTGGTAACAAAATAATTACTATATCTTAAAGAGCTGACTTTTTGGACATTATTCCATAAGTTATTTTATACTATATCAAGTGTGTGAACACATGAAGGTTGATTGAGAAGAGAATTATTAATTTGCAAAGCATAGGTATAGATCTTATCTTGTGCAAAGGATGTGAAGTTGATGAGATGATATATAATATGTAAACAATTATACATACAACTTGAAAGATATTTCAGCCTTATGTGATGCAAGATATAATGTATGATTAGAGAAAGTGTGAATTAAAACAATAAGAAAGTCTTGTATGTATATATACTCTTGTGAAGAACTTTATTTTATAGATGCATTTTATGGCAATGGGCTCTTCTTGCATACATTGTATTTGATCTACCAACTCCTAATAGGGTTAAGGCTTCTAGCAAGGCCTAGTACTCTAACAAGGACTCAAGACACTATATGTACTTCATAGACTCCTAACAGGGTTAGTATCCTTAACATGATCCTTTTGTTTAGTGAATCATCTCATTGGTATCGTCCCCATTGGGGTTTTCCCTTGGCTGAGGTTTCCCTAGTTAACAAATAATGGTTTTATGAGTTCTCTTTGTGTACGGTTCTATTTACTATTCAACATTGTTGGTTTACTTTAATATGCACGTTATAAAGTAATTCACAATATTCAATTGTGGGCAAAAGTTTGAAGAATATTGATTCACCCAAGCCTCTCAGTATTATCTATTTCTAACAATACCAAACTAAATTCAACAAGAGAATGAAAACATAATTTCAATAAGATGTAAGAATGATATTATTGCTAATAGGCATTAACTAGATCCCAATACCATAAATAATGGATTCTATTGATTCAACTACAATGAATTATAATGTAGAAGTATTTTGTTATATAGGAAGACAATAAAATAATTTTTTAAGGATTGGATAAGCTCACCCACACAAGGTGAAATCACATGTATATCAAAGGTGGACCACTATCAATATGAAATGAAGTATGTGAAACATGCAAAGTATAATAATATGATAAGTACATTAAAAGTGGATCTCATGTAGATTTTTCCATCACACCAAAAGCATGTACTGATGGTGGAGAGGGATCTCATCGAGAATATAGTCACTATGCCAACACCACCCCCCCACACACACACAATGGAGCCATATACAACCATTTATCGTGTGGGATTTGCACCCACTACATACCATGTTGATAATTCAAGCCTATGTGGATGAAGAGTCAAAGAGCTTGAGGTACTCGAACTGGTGACCTAAACTTTGATACCATGTAGATTTTTCCATCACACCAAAAGCACATACTTATGATGGAGAGGGATCTCATCGGGGATATAGTCGCTACACCAACATCTCACACATAAAGTGGAATGAGAAATAATAACTATCACTACATACAGTAGAATTTCTCCTAGACCATGTGTAAATGGAGCTGCTAATTCCTAAGTATCTAATATGAAAACTACTTTTGCTTCATCCAAATTGGGTGCCTAGAGGCAAAATCTATAGCCATTTAAAGTTTAGCGATGCAATAGTTCAACGTTTCAAAAAACTTAACTATGCAAGAAATTTTCAAAAAGTGATGTATTATTCATTTGGACTCCTTCACAATTGGTCAACATGTGTCCTTGAAGGAAGAATTAGATATGTTTAACAATAGTGAAGAACAATAGATGTCATGGACCCATGATCAAGAGATGCAAGATGTTAAGTCATAATGACATTAGGAAAGGTTGATACATGTCTGTGGCTAATAGAAGACAATGCAATGGGTTTTGGTTGCCAATTGGTATTCAAGTGTTTTATTTTCATCAGTCAACTTTTTGGCCAGTATAAAAAGATGGACCCACTAGTGCTTTTGGAAATAAATATGAACCATAGAAATGTGCTTGCATGAAAATTGATCAACAACTCAAATTTAAAATTGTTACATGGTGGAGTTTTTATCTATTTGGTTGTAGGACTCAATTTTTGTGAAAATTGATGTGGAGTACATGATAATTAATGTGTAGATTAATATTTAATTCCATTGTGATCATCATTTGAAAAATATTTCAATCTATTTAGAGAAAAAATAAAGTGTGAGAAGATGTTGTTAAGAGAAATTGCCGAGCTAAGGTTTTCATTGATGGAATTGTAGATTCTTCTGTTAAAATAATTGAAGTTAAGGTGGAAACATATAAATGAAATGAAAAAAAAAAGTGGTTCAGTTCCAAAGACATGATAATACTATTTTCAATGAGTGGGTGATAGAATACAATTTAAATGTGACAAATACATAGGTGGTACCTGATGCTTAAAAGAAGGATAAAGTTAAAGCTTCTACACCATCAGTTGAGGGATGGATGATCATTGTCAAGAGTTGATAGAGGAAGGACATATCTCTTCAATTAGATGTTTTATGTTTGCAAATCATTTTCTATGAGCAGGCATACATAAAAAACCAATATTGGCCTTAAAAATTTGGGTTGTCGACTATCTTTTTAAATGTTTTTTTCTCTCTTATAAGTTTTTGGGATAATGTGAATATATATTTTCTTTTCCATGATCATTGTTTTTCTTAACTAAAGATTTGTATCAAAATAATATGTGACATGTGTCATTCTCTCCATTCTGAATCTTGTTGCAATCCTTCTCTATAAAAGGATTCCCAAGACTTAGAGAAAGGGTCCAAATTCTGATTTTGTGAATGAGACCATTCATTTCTGCCAATCCAATACTTAGTGTTAGTTTTAATATGATTGAAATTAGTAAAGAGATGAAATGAAATATTAATAGTCTGAGTCTATTTTGGGTTATTTTGAAGCTTAGATCTAATACTATAGATATAAGGATTTCAAGAAAAATCAAAATAATGAAGTGATTTTTGGAGTTACATACTTTTATTTTATTTTGTATATTGTTATTTGATTTACTATAATTGAGTGACAAAGAAATTGAATCACAATTGTAACTCATTTTGAGTTAGATCTTCCATTGCTATTAACTCAAGGAATTAAATAAATTCATGACTTGATATGAGAAAATTATAGGGTTTCATGAAGAGGTTTTGATAAGCACAAGATACAAAATGTGTATTGATTCTTAGTTACAAACTAGAGGAGTGGATAAATTATAGTGTATAATTTTTGTGAGAAATACCAATGGATAAAGAACTAGTCATAGTATTGGTTTCAAGCATATATTGAAGCTTAGAGTTATAAACCTTAAATCAAATTAATTTGACCATATGTTATATTGTAGATCTAAAAATTTTTACCTTAATTTACTGGGAGATTGCTACAATGGATAATTAGTTGTTATCTATTTCTTTTATTCTCTCTTGGTTTGAAGAAATAGGGGTCATCATCTAGTTTGCTAAGGATTAAAGTAAATCTGATATTGTAAGAAGAATGTATTTAATCTCAGGTACACCCACTTGAATTTAGTAGAGTTCAAAGTGGAGAAAGTTGAGTTTTCTTTGTCAACTGCTATGAGTTTGTCACATGATATACTTGTCATGGGAATTAGTTGCCCCATAGGTGTAGTTTTCATTCCATAATGCTGTTGAAATTTTGTCCAATCAGTTGCCAAAAGGGCATACAAAACAAAATATATTTTTTAATACCATTTTCATTGATATATTGATCCCCAAAACCTTATAACTCTACACATCTAGTTAAGTGCCATACCTACAATAGCCTACTAGGCCTAAAGTGACCTTATTAAATAAATATTATGGAGAAAACCCATCATAGGAATTTGATTTCAAGATCCTTCCACATTTATCATTTCAATGACATCAAAATAACTCTACATCACTAATTTGAGCTCTTGAAACAAATTTTGTAACAAATAGATTGACTTTTATACATTCAATTTTAGGGACACATAGGGATGTCTACCTAAGGCATCAAAAAACCTTGCTCTTCCTTGTATTTTAAGAAAAATGAAAATTAAAGACCTATAGTACATTAATCTAGACCTTTAATTGTAGGATTTGATGATGAAAAAATCCACAAACCCTAAATATCCTGCATGCAAATAACCTATTACAAGGAAGAAAGAACAATAGAGTGAGCTGGATTTTCTCAACAAACAAAAAGATTGTATTTTCTTGTGCAAAATAGAATGATTGTATTTAGAATTGATCAACCATCATGAATGAGATCGAAACACTAAATAGTAAATGATATCTAATAATTACTAATTAATTATTAAATGGAAATTCAAGGTGCATAAAGTAAAATTTCAAGAAGGAAGTAAAGGTAACTTAATAAATAAAATAAAATTAACCTTTTACTCTAACACCCCCTCTTAAGATGAGCAGTAATTCAACTATAATTAATGCATTGAAACTATAATGTTGAAAGAAAACTTGTGCCTCAAAAACAAGGCTTCATGAGGCACCCAATCACAATCAAATCTCTATGAAATAGAGAAATAGATAAAACCCAGTGGATCTACTTCAAAAAGAGATAGAAAAGGATGCACAAATGAAACATCTCAAGAGACTCTCTTAAGACCATAAGTATAATGAAGGCCCCCATGATAGAAGCTTGAGAATTGATAGCCTCCCAAAAATGCAAAAACTCCTCTGTTAATGAACATACCAATGTGGCTCCCATCTAAAAGAAACAAAGAGAGTGGACATGGATGATAAAACCCATGTATGTAGGGTGCAGTTGGAAGTCCTAACTAATGCTCAAAGGAGAAAGCATGAGAATCCTAAAATGGAAACTCCAATGGAGGTGGCATAATAGGTATGCTAAATCTATCATCTAAGAGGAGATGTGTCTGCCTTGATATATCCTTAACAGCTATAGTAGGCAATGAAGAAGAGTAATCCTATGTGAGAGATTGAATCTAAATAGGAGGTGGAGGTGTAGAAGACAAAACACTAGTCTCAAGAACAACACATAAGTTCAAGAGACTTGACTTCACCTTAGTAGTCTCTTTTGAAGTAGTGTGAGTCTCCAATAGTGAAGATGGTGGACCAAACTAAGAGAAAGAGTATAGGTGAGAGGAGTGATCAACAATCCCTATAGAAACAATATTTTCTATCTCACTATCTACGATGTGCACTAAATCTTGAGAAAACTCAACTATCTTCCCTATCCCATTGTGTGTAATATGATAAATAGAGAGAATGTTAGAGGAAAAAGATGGAATATAAAGTACATCATGAAATGCATCACCATCCATGTCAATAGAATATTTCCCATATACAGCCATAGAAGTGTTCTTCCCCATAAAAATGTGTGGAGTAGGAGAAGCCTCAAAAGAAGAGAATAAATCTTGAGAAGATGCCATATGGTGTGAAGCACATAAATCCAATAACTATCTTGAAGAGGGTGGAGTAGTAGTTGCACATACTGCATGACAATTTCGTATATCTTTACCTTCTGACTGAAATGACGACAATGAAGAAGATCTATGAGAAGTAGAGGGAATACCAATGTTGCTCTTCTAAAGGAGACTTGTCAAATTTGAAACTTGTTAGGTATAGCTATCTGACTTTTTCTCATAGGAATGTGACTCATCATGATTAGGCTTATTACAACAAGCGCACATTGGTCTTTCTAGCTTTGGTTCACCCCCCTTAGGAGGAGGTGACCCTTATGAATTGTGAGGGCTAGAATCAATCCAAAACTTTGTAGAATGAGATTTTTGTGTCTTCTCCTTCATCCTAGAAGATGGATCAACTACAAATGCATAAGTTTATGAGCTTGCAAGAGAATTGAACTGAGAGAGCTTACACTTCTCTCAAGTCAAACAATTACACAAAGTCTCAAAGGATGGCGTGGTAAATCTATTACCCAAAGTATCTCTAGTGAAATAGAAGATAGAAGAAAAAATGTTAAAGTTCCACAAGGCTTAGAAAGAATTAGGTAGATGCACTTAGTATCAGTCTTCTTTTTCCCACAACCCTACATTAAAGATCTTTGTTGTTTAAACTTCATCAAAAATTCTGCAATGGAAGGAAAATAATCTAGTACAAGAGAGGTAAGCTCTACCAAGTTCTAAAGTTCTTTGAACTCATTCACTATACCAAGAAAGCCATCAAGCTCGGTCCACATATCTAGAGGGGTATTACACCCATCAAGATTAAACTATAGACAATATGATACTTGGAAATAAATCAACCCCATAGCCTCATCCATCTTGTTCCTCTATTGCATGACCTCAAAAGACCTCTGTATAACTAGGAGCATGACATCTAATCAAGACCATAACCCTTTTGAATGGATAAGTCATGTCATCAAGGTCTTCCATGTGTGATAGTTATGATGGGTTAGAATTTCTAGACAAGAAGAGGTCTCAGCCATTGTTTTAGAAGGTGTTGGATTTTTTTTGCAGACCAAAAATTGACCAAATGCTAAAAGTACTATATCCACTAAATATTACTACAAACTGATACTAGATCTAGAAATTAGACAAAACATTATGCACTTTGAAAAAGCCTAGCACTTGAATATGTGTCCATATGAGCCCAAATGAAGCCTTTAAAGTTGCAACAATTAGGATTTACAATTTTTAGAGAAACATAGGAACATAGATTACAAACAACCTGCAACAATGTGTAGATCATAAAATTCTACCCCAAACAAAAAATAAATTCTTGGAAGGATTCCATATCAGTGAGATATCACTATTTTAAAATCACCTCTATAATTTTTTTTTTGAATCATAGCTATCACACTTTTGAAAATTAATGACCCCCCTATTTTCATAGAAAATGGCTGAAAATTGCTAGATCTATTCTATCAAACCCTCATTCTTCTTTATCTCCAAACAAGAACAAGCAATAGCAAGCAAGGATCTGATACCAAATAGTATTTAATCATGAAAAAATCCATACACCTTTGATATCCTACATGCAAATAACCTATTTAAAGGAAAAGAAAAAGTAGAGAGAGATGGGTTTTCTCAACAAATAAGAAAATTGTATTTGCTTGTGCAAAACAAAATAAATGAATTTACAACTGATCAATCCTTATGAAGGAGATCAAAACCCTAAAAGGTAAATGACATTTAATAATTACTAATTAATTATTAAATAGAAATTCAAGGTGCATAACTTGTGAAATATTAAGAAAGGAGTAAAGGTAATTTAATAAATAAAATTAAATTGACCTTTTACTCTAACATTAATCCCTCAAAAGGTTGTGGGAAATAAACCCAAGGGACTCAAGTTATTTCTATTTTATTATGGAAAACCTTAATATAACTTGTAATCGATCACTTTGTGGTAAAAAAATCATTTATTCCTACTGTAGTCATTTCAAAGCTTCAAATTAAGTTCCAATAAAATCCCATATGCTTCTCTATAACATGTGAATGACTTACAAGTTTTATCAATCAAAATAAGGTTGTACAAAATGCGAGGACAACATAAACACCAAAAACACACACACTTTTTAATGCTTCTTCGATCCAAATAAATGTGTACATGAATAAAACATCCTTCCTTTTTGAAGGATCCATTACTGCAATCTCCAAGAATGTATCTAAATCATTAATTTCCCACTCCATGTGAGTTCAAACAAAAAAAAAAAAAGATTTTTCACAAGTTTGCAAAAGTTGCAATAATCCTATTTTGTAATTTTATCAACTTTATGACATTATCTTATAATTGAAGCCTTGTTTGGATTTTCTCCCTCACCTACCTACACATTCCTTAAGACATTTATTATATTAATATTCAGGTAAGGCCATGGTAATGGTTCCAAGTTTTTGGCCAATTTTGACACTAAAATAGATACTTTTAAGAAAAACTTGATATTTAAATGCATATTACTAAAAAACCATCAAGAATTTGATGATGATGTAAACTAGTGACTTTTAGAATTTTCCATCTAGTTTCTAAATTTTAAAAAAAATTCTTTTAATAATTTCAATTGAAGTCCATTTTTTAATCTCTTCTAAGAAGTGGTTTATATGAAAATTGATATTTTCAAAAAGTGATGGATGTTTGGATCCACATAAGTTTTTTATTTAAATAAGGTAATTACAAAATTATTTCAAGGCTAGAATGGTCGCATTAATAACGAGCAAGTTTTATTGGCTTTGTTCAATTTCATCAAAAAATATAGTTTTTATTTAGTGACAAAGTGTCACTAATGATAATTTAAACATGGGTTGCTCTTGATCTATATAACTTGATTTTTATATATCAAAATGCAATTTTTATTGACTTGATAGAAAGCTAATACACATAGCTTTGATGATATTATTTTTTTAAATTTTGTTCGTTACTTTTATATTTTTCCCAAGGCTTGAAATGAAGATTTGTAAAATGATAATAAAAACTATATTTAATAAAAATTAAAATTAAACAATACAATAAACACAATGTATGCTAAAAATATATTCATTGGAAAGCTTATTAAAAGAAAAACACCAATCCAAACTTAGTTTTAGAGGTTAAACTTATTTGGCCCTTGTTTGAGCCATCAAAAAAGGAAAATTTGATAGAAAATGAGAATAAAGTGAGAAATTTCATTTTTCAGCCACCTTGCTTAAAGACAACTTCACTCTAAGCCCATTTTTGGCTCTTCACACAAAGAGTCTTTGAATGGAGCCTCTGAGACAATTTACCACATTTTGGGAGGGGATTCATTTAAAGCCCCCTATGCTATTTCCTAGTCACTGAGAGAGGCTACGTGGGAAGGCCTAGAGGGCTTCATTCGAAGCCCCCTACATAGCCAAGGGGTTTTAAACAAAGCCTCATGGCTACCACTTTGGGTACTAGGGGCTTCATTTGAAGCCTCTGGATGGATTTGGGTGCCGAGGGGCTTCATTTGAAGCCTCTAGGCTACCATTATAAGTGCTAGAGGGCTTTGAATGAATCCCCTAGGCTATTGTTTTGGGTGCTAGGGGGCTCCGCTCCAAGCCCCTTGTCAACCCAACATAGTTTTTTTTTCAAATAATTTGTTTTGATATAGAAAAAAATGTTGCCTTCATTTTTCAAATCAATACACAAAATTTTTATAAATAATTCAATAATTTTGAAGAAAAAGGAAGAAGACTAAAGATAGTTTGAAATATTTTCTCGACATCTATACATATTATAGTCAACATGTGTTACTAGCTTGGCATGAACTTAGTAAATATATTAAGTGTGTTGGCACTCAATTGTCCAAACCAATCTGAGATCAGTAATTTCCCCCTTTGAAACGAGTGTCAAAAACACTTAACTGTATAAATCTAATTTCCTCGAGTATAATATATACATAGTTTAGCATATATACAAGACTTCAAGAAAAAATTCAAAATTCTATAATATACTCCTATACCTCAAAATTTTGTAACTCCCTCTGAGTTAATATTCCCATTCTATAACCAAAATGTCTTCTCTTTTCTGAGTAGTATGCTAATACTCTTTGTCATCAAAATTTCTAACACTATGTTTCTGTCTGATATACTGTGCTTGTTCTTTTGTTTATTGCTCCCCCTTTTCTTGCTCTCCTAATTTATTTTTATTATTATCTCCCCCTTTTATATTTGCTCCCCATTTCATATATTCTCCCTCTTTTGGATACTGATGTCAAAGGTTCTATACACTGATTGTAAATTTTTCCAAAAAGTTCTTGTATGCTTCTATTATGATCTTCAAAGTAGCATCCCAGTTGTCTAATGCAACATCTAAAGACTTGATTTGGATTGTTGTCTCTGCTGCAAGATGAACTAGACCATCCAATGTTGAAAGATTGGGATCTTTCATTAACATTGTTTTTGCATAGGCTAGTTCTTTCTAGAGTATTTCTATATGGGGGGTAAGGGAGGCTTGTATGTTAATCAACTTGGCTCTTATGTTAGCCTCTTCTATTGTTAACATAGCTAGTTCATTTTGTGTATGAAGCATTGAATAAAAGTGCTTCTCACTCTAAGCTAGATTTTGGGGTAGTTGCCTACCTAAAAATTTTAAGTTTCTTTCCAAACTCAAAATTTTGTGGTTCGTTTGTTGTGTGAAGAGTGTGGGATCATACAATTTTGTGTACAATGAGAAAATTTTCTCAAGTACTTTCTTTACTTTTTCAATTTTGTTAGCCAACTCAACTTCTGATAGTGCTATTCCACTAGATATCTTCTCATTGAATTTCCCTTGAAATTTATTTTTATACCATTCCATGACTTTAACATTGGTTTCCTGGTCTTCATTTGTCACCTGTTCAACTATTTCTAACAGTTGTTCTAATATAGGTTTAGGTTCATCAGGTGTTTGCAAGCGAAAAGCATCTAAAAAGATGTCTTTGACCCCCTAAAGTTCTTGCCTTTGCTTATATTCCTTCCTGAGTATCTCTTGATTTTTCTTTCTTTCCAATGCTTCTTGCATGATATTGATCTAGTCTAAGGTCATTATTGCATAATCATATTTTGGTATCACTATATATTTATCTAATAGTGCATCACCATAGTGAAATACATTTGCGACTTTAGTTGAGCTAGAGGTTGGTGCTAAAATCTAGAATGGTATTGCATCAGTGCTAGGCTCATGAAGGACTTTAGTAGGAGTGCCCATTGTTGGTAAATTTACCAATGTTTGTATGAATTCTTGCTTCTTTTCCTTGGGTATGTCCTACTCTTCATCAAATTTTCCTTGATCAATTATGATCAATTGAGGTGCACCTTGTGTTTGTGCTTTAGGTATAGAAACCTCTATCTGCACTGCTTGTGTTTTTTTATGTTGGCTCCTTTTCCTCTACAGTCTGAGTTTCATCATCTTTTGCAGTAGTGTCAACCTTTGTATATTTATCCTTTGTTTCCATTAATGGTTGTAGTAGGTGGTTCTTTTGTGTTCAGCTTGTCCCTTGTTATGTCAACTACTACCTTGTGTAGTTCATCCACACTGACCAATACATGATTTTCACATAACCTTGCTTGCAATGTCGATTGGTCAAGTATCATTTTCAAATCCTCTACAGTTAATGGAGTAATGTTCTAAGGTGATTTATTAGGAACATCTTTCACTGTTATGGTCTTTGTAGTTATGTTTGTGTCATGTGGAGGGCTCATGGCTAGTAATTGTGAGTCTTCAACACTCTATTTTGCTTGCTGCTCATTAGTTGTTACCATCTCATCTTTTGTTCGTTGTGTCTCCTCCACAGTAGTGTTTTCTTTCTTTTTTTCTATTTCTTCCTCCTTATCCTCACCATCTTCTTCATTGTTTCTACCCTCAAAGGGGATATTTTTCTCCTTCTTTTACAGTTGTCAAACCATATATTAACCTCCACATTTGTGTGCATTTCTTCACAACATCATCAATTTTATTCTACAAAATACTAAATGCCCTGTACTTTGGTGCAAATCCGCTACCATATTTCTAATTAGCCTTAGTTATTTTTCCTTTTGACAATTCTAGCATCACTTTTGCCAAAGTAGATTCTCTTATTTTTTTCTCCATGTTTAGGCAATAGTTTCATTTATTCTCAACAATTGAATACAAATCTTTTGGCATTTTGTTATCAGATTCAAGAGGAGTGTTCTTGAATTTTGCCATCATGGCATATACTGATTTTTCAATCATATTTTGATCTTCTCTACTAAGTTTACCAAATTCAATGTTTTTTAAACTAATCAAAATTGCATTATCTCTAACATTATCACAAATGTTTTCTAGATCAGAATTGGGAGCATGAATTACCATTCTAAATTGGCTTGTGTCCATTAACTCTATTTTCTCATCATCTATTTCTAGTTTTGCTACATATTTTCTTCTTAGTCTCTTCTGCGCAAGACTAGTCTGCTCAATTGCCTTAGTTTTCTCTTTGGCTTGCTCCTTGGCTTTTTGAGTTGTAGCCCTTGTAGTGGCTCTTGTTGCTAGAGCAGTAGGCTTTGTTGCACTAGGCTTTACAGCCGTATTTGACTTTGGTTGTGCAACTGGCTATATCTTGGACTTTCTCTTCTTTGTTTGTGGCTTGGCTGGTGCTTCCTTGACATCTTCTTCCTTGACACATTCTTCCTTCTTGATCCTCACCCATACCTTGGGTCAATGCAAGAGGTTCTTGACCTTGTACCTCTTCTTCCTCTTCTTCATCATCATTATATTTTGCTCCTTCCCCAAACTTGGCTTTTAGTTTTTGCACCATTTTATCTTTCTTCTTCAAGTTGAGGCTATCTTCAATTCCATCTCAATTTTTGACTTTACAACATCATAGTTACCAAAAAAATTGACAGTCTTATCAACTTCTTCTGCAAGAAGTGAGTGATAGCAATTGAAGCTTTATCAATGTTTATTTCATAACCTAGAGGCCTTAACCATCTAACTCTAGCTACTGCAACCTAGATGAAGGTGTAGTCAATGTGTACAAGAAATAAAATATCATTGTAATATTTCTCTACTAGGGAAATAAGAATTCTTAACCTCTATTTCATGGACTACTTGAAATCTTCAAAATAGATAGTTAGTAATGACTCAAAATTCTCTCCCATTTGCTCAATACATTCATTGATTTTCTCAGCAACTAACCTATTGGTCTTCCATCCTACTCTACCAAAACATAGGAATTCATTTTGTATATAGAAAAATATACATATAATTATTGAACCAAACTTACACTGAGCACTCTTTGACCTCCTTATTGCTTCTAGGTTCTCCATTATCTATTATAATTAGAGTTTTGCAAGATCATAGGTATAATCTTTCTTGACCATCTTGTAGCCTACATTAAATACTATAGAGGGAACACTATTTATTCTACTTGACTAATAGAATTTATGTGAAATGACCCTAACAAAAAAGTTAAGAAGTGGGTTTGTGATAGTGTCAATAGTCATCCCTCACTTGTTCCACTTAGCTCCTATATTTCACTCAATCTCCTCCTTAGAGTCATTTCTCAATGTCTTAGGCCAATATAGGGTTGGGTATTGAATAATCCTATTTGTAATTATTTTTGAGATTTTGATGGGTCTAGCTTCTATCCATAGACAACTATCATGTATTCTGCTCAAGATAATTTTGATCCATTCAGGTTTGAAGATCGTTGGAAAATCTATGGCATGGGTTAAGCCCTTCATTTCTACAATTTTGAAATATTCCTTTAATAACCCATTTTCACATAATTTCTCATAAGCTCAATGTATTTCCATGTCTCCAATCCCTCCTACCTTGAAATTATAACACTTCCTTACATCTTGGACCATGGCAACCTTAGGTGGAATGATAGATAATGCGCCTGTTGGGTCATTCTTATGTACAACTTCTAGTATGGCCCTAAAATCTTGTTGTTTAGCCTCATTGATGACTAATTCAACTTTGAATGATTTCTTCTTCTTTACATTCTTTGAACTTGAGGTCATTATGCAATCTAGGGTTTAACAAATATCAAACTACGTAGCTCGGTAGGTAAAGAATACCTTTTGAAATTGATGAATTGACACTCAATCCTTGCTAATATTCATGCAAATGCTTCGATCTTTGCTTGTAAATCACTTCCTCACTCTGCTCACTCTTGATCTATGTTTGTAATGACAAAAAATGGGTGAAAATTGATGTTATACCTTTCAAAATGTAACATTTATTGCATGGTGCATGCACAATTGTAAACTCGGCTTCAATGCAATTTCTATTTCACTCGGCAATCATTGGTTTTACCATCACTCAAAAACTATAAGAGTTGCCCTTACTTGACACCAATAGAAGTTTCCCTTACTTGGTAGCTACTATTGACTTGGCTTCAATTGACTTTGGCTGAGAACTTGGCACATACTAGTGCTTTACACAACAATTAAAGAGGACTTTTCACACTCAACAATAATGTGAAAACTTAAAGATTTGATCTTGGATTTTCCTTATTGTCTTGCATCTTTCTTCATGTTAATATATCTTTTTTAGTATTAACTTCTTTTGGAACTAATGTATGATGAAACATTTTAAATATCAATCCTGCATACCTTTGTTTGACTTAGTTTGATGAGATGTGATCACTTGTTAGGTGAAGTGATCTTTTCATTTGATGTGTTGCATCCATCTTTCTTCTTCCATGTTTTACTCATTTCTCCTTTGTTGAACTCTGAGTTGGGTGCTTTTGACATTGTTGGGCAATGCTTATTGATATAAATAGTCTTCAAATAGCTAAAGCATGTAGTCTAACTCAACCATCTGTTGTAGTTACCACTAAAGTGTGTTCCTCTGCAATTCTCAAGGATGTTTCCATACTCTTGACAATAATGATAGCTATGTCTTGTATTGTAATCCTAGTAATAGGAGTTTTTGTAGCTTCTTACCTTTCTTGGCTTTTTTGATGACCATGTGGACTTGGGTTTGCATTCAAAGGCTCTATGACCATACTTCTAACAATTGAAGCAGTGTACTTCAAATTTTGGTGCATGCATGGTTTTGGTTCTACATTCATGTGCCTGATGACTTTGCTTTTTGTACTTATGAAAGTGACCCATGTTTTTAGTTTTTTCATACTAATTTGCATTCTTGCTACTACACATATTAGCAGTATCACCCTTCTTACCACAATTATGACAAGTAGGTTTGGAGTTCATACCTTTTTCACTTCTTTCTTCAACAGTCTTAGATGATTCTCCTTCTTCAGTACTCATGTAGCCTAGTCCTGATGTATCATTGTTGGATCTAGGGGATTTCAATAGTTGTTCAAAGTATTTGATGGTTTCATTGGGCTAATTGAAACTTTCAGAAATATTTTTTTCTCCTCTTAGATCATTTTGTAGTTGTTCATTCTGCAACTTCAGTGTGGTGATCTCAATGTCTTTGACATTCAACTTATGATGAGCATTCATCATCTGACTTAGGGTGTCCAATTGCATGTTGGATATTTTGGATAGCTCTATTGATTTTTCTTCCAATCTATTGGTTGGGTTTCTCTTTCCTTCTTCAATCATGGCCTTGTCTTCTACGAATTTCTTCTTTTCTTTACTTACCTCACATAGCATCATGGCTTGTGATTCTTGTTCTAACTTGAGATTTTTGATTTCTTTAGCTTGTGCCCTATTCTTTTCCATCAGATCTGCAATTGCTGCATCAAATTCATTTGATTCTCCACTTGCAAATAACTTTGTGGTGTCAATCTCTTTGTATTGTCTATCATTTTCTACAATGGAAATCTATTTTCTTATTTTTAAGGACTTCCTCAATTCATCTCTAGCTTCATCCAATGAATGTAGAATGAGATGGATCTCAATTCCTTGGTTCTCAATAATTTTTCTTAGTTTGTAGATCATCATCTCAAGATCTTTTCTCCAAGCTATAAAGCTTCTATTAATAGGAACTTAGCTTCGATACCAATTGTTTGATTTACAAATGGGAAACATATACTTCTAAGAGGGGGGTAAATCAAAAGTCTTAATCTTTAAGCAATAAAAATTTTAACTTCAAAACAATACATGCATGAACATATTGAAATAATATGTAAAGTAAATGCATCCCCATAAAAACTTGACACCAGATATGATTACCCAGAAACCCTCCAAATAAGAAGGTAAAACTAGGGTGGGGATGACACCCAGAATTCTTCACTACTATAGCAATAAAGTTCACTTGTTAAGGTTACATAGTTTGACCATTTTCATGATTTTCCCTATTAAAGGCTTACAAAGGATTGTTAGATCCTACCCTATTAAAGGATTTCACACCCTGCTAGATGTGTACCTATTTAAAGGATTTCTAAACATTCAATTGGAATGTTGCACTATTAAAGGATTTCTCAATGACTATTAAAACAACCTTAATCCTAAGGATTTCACCCTGTTGATACAATTGTTAGAAAGTAACAGCAGGATGTTTGATTTGATACACTAACAACTTTGTCTTGCTAATTTCATATCACAATTCTATCCATCTTGATCCTCTTGATCTATTATATCAATGTTGTATCGCTTTTCCTCTATTCTGCAAACTGATTCTGCAATTCTTTCCTTCTTCTAAGTCACCTTAAATGCTTGCTTATCAATTCATCCCTTTCACTTCCTTCAATCCTTTACTCACATCACTTTCTCTATATTTTGAATTATGGGGCTTCGTCTTCCTTATAAAGATTTTTGTGACTTAGGGTTAGGTATGAATCTACAATTGAGATTCGTCCTTTTAGCCACTCAACCATTCCAATTTTTTGATTGGTTGCATGTTGATTGCATAGGTTATCTAAAATAGATAAGTCCTTATCATTAAAGCTTCAAGATCTATCGATAAGTCAACTCAAAAATGGTTTACATAGTTGTTTGTGCCATCACAAACAACTAGGACCATTTTGTGTTACTTGACACTTGATAATACTGATGCTCAACACTTACTATAGTTTTGTCTTGCTTGACACTTGAACTTGGTTGGCACTATCTATTTTGCTCAACACATGAGTGACTTAGCATCTATAGATATTATACTCGACATGTCTTACTAGCTCAACATGAACTTAGTAAATATCATAAGTGTGTTGACACTCAATTGTCAAAACCAATCTGAGATCAATAATAGGCTTTGAAGGAATCCCTAGGCTTTGTTTGAAGCCCTAGTGAGCCTATGGGATGCTCGAGCTTAGAGAAGCCGATGGCTTCCATCGAAGCCGCATTAACATGGCTTCGAGAAAAGCGATGTGGAGGCTTTGATGGAAGTAGAGGCTCACTTGAAGACCCTTAAAATATTTCCCCCCACTTTTCATCTGATTCATTTGTGATGAAAAGTGGGAACTAGTTGTGTGGCCTTACACAATACTAACTTAAAGAACTCCAATTTTTTTGATTTGTACTTGTCCTAGGTGGCTATGACTTGGAAGACTCATAAGATTGTCTATCAAAACATGCCACCTTAGCTAAGACTTATTGAAAAAAATACACACACATGAAATTACCTAACCAAAAATATTACTTGATCCTACATGAATGTCAATCTGCCTTGTTTAGGTCTCCCATTCTCTAGAACCTTGGCCTTCATCTTGTGCTTCGACACTAGTTTTGTCTTCGGATACTTCCTCTTTTTTGGTTTGGTGGTTATCTACAAGCTTTCTTTTGGGTGTTTATTGCTTTATTTTCTAGACTATTTTAGTTGTTACGATTTTGAAGACCCATTTTTCTTTAGTGCATTTTTTTAGCTTGGCATATAAAAACATGTAATAGAGATTAATTTATGAAATAAAAATAAATATGAAAAAAATTCTTGGAAATCAATCATTCCTAAAAAATTACTATTCACTCAAAATAATTTGGCTAATTTTATGTAATACTTTTTTAACAAATTATAAATTTGAAAATTTAGCATGTTAATTTTAAAATTGAATTATGCATAGATTTTTTTTAAAAATCTTTTGATTGAGTGAAAACTAATTTGTTAATGAAATAGTACTTAAATATGTAAAACATAATAGTTTAATAGTAATTATAATATTATAATGATTAAATATTGATTAAAATATACAATTTTAATAATTTTACTACTTAAATAATTAACACTTATGATTTCTCCATGTCTACTTTATCTACATTTTTGTATAGATGAATATACAAATATAAAAATTATTAAAAAATAATATTTATTTAGTTAAACCTATTTATAAATTAGAACAATTCTATGTTAAAGTCAAATCACAATTTATAATTAATTTAAATCAAGTAGACTCTTAAGAAATGTTTATCTTGACATACATTACATACATACGTTTCTTTAAAAAAAAAAATGCTATATCTTTGTTTAAAGATAAGTATGCTAGAACATCTTAATTGTTTATGTTTTTTAATTTATACACATTATCATTTTAGCTTGACCATTAAATCATTTAATCTAAGTAAATTCTGTTAAATATTTAAAATTTAAAATACTTTATCATGTTATAGAACTTTGTCAATTTAACAAATTAAATTGTACTTTCTTACATATTAATGGATTTTTTTAGACCAATATGTGTAAATTCTTCCACTTCTAATTATATTCATCAAATATTCAAGAAGCTTCTCCGATTTAGCCAATCTCTTATAGTGGAGTTATCAAGAATATTAAACTTGTTCCTGTCATAATTATCCTCCAACATATTAAGGACGGGAGCTCCACCGCTTTTGTCGGTCTTTGTTGTTTCGACCTAATTCGAAAATGGCTAAAGAATAAACTATTTTGTTTGTCCTGCCGTTGCCGATGGCCAATATGCATTTTGTTGGCAACGGGAGGGCAGACAAGATTACCCTACAAATTTCCACAACTTGCAGGTTTATTTGCACGCACTCGACGGGTTTCAAGGGTATCACAAGTTGCCCTTTAAGCCCTCGGCAAGGAATCCAGCTCTAGCTAACAAACACATTGATTTATTGATTGAGAGCCTCCACATCCCTCGTAAGTGGTGGGCCAAGAGAATTAAAGAAGTGGTGAGACGCATAGATGGGACGTTGGTCCAACAATTCCAACACCTGTTCCTCTTCCGCAGATTCCCCTCTGATGTAATTATCGAACTTATTGATTATTTTCCTCTTTCAGCACAGGTAATTCCATTATTCATGATTCAGGCACTGCAGGTTGCTACTGATATGAAATGATATGATAGATTTTAATGACATTCATGAAATTAAAGTAGTTTATGGAACCCACACTATCACCCTTCTAACGCAGGAGCGAAACTAATCAGTTGCAAAGTTTTGGTTAACTTGTCTCTCCTTCTCTGAAGTTTGATAATCAGATCCGCTGTTCTCTTCACTTGATCTTCCTCCTCCAATAAATAGTTGAAGTCCTTGTTCTGCAATATCTCTGTATAACCAAATCAGATGTCACCCTTTTTTATTTTTTTTTCGAAATAAGTAGGCTGTATATATAAAGTTAATGAAATTTCTTCATTGATTTATACTTTCCACTTGTTTTAACTCTGCATTTACCTTCGTACCTTCATTTGTCCCAATTTGAATGGCTTAATTATTTGTAGTGGATCAAACAGTGTCGTTTAGTTATATTTTATTTTAAATATATTCAAAGAGAGTTTTTAATATAGACGTTTCTTTCGTTGCGTGACGCCCAAATAAGAGAACAATGATTAGGGTTTTGAAAATCGTCTGGCTCTTTTTTTCCGTTTTTTTGGTTCAAATAAAAAAATGGTTTATGTTGTTCAAAGTTTATTTCTGTAGATCTGTCATTCTTATTTGCACCGCTACGCAATTAATGACATAAACATCCAGTTGTTTCAGACTGATTTTTTCCATGTTTATTCCCAACCAGAAGTTAAACCGAATTAATAATCTAATATTTGAAAACAGCTACAATAGGGAAACTGTTTTACTATAGAGGTGCTTAAGAATTAAGGAGTGAAGGGTATTCAATCTCCTAAATTCACCAGAACATGAACCTGGCCTCATTCTTTTTTAAATACATCACATCTTTAAAAAAATGAAGATTAAATATCTAATTGGCTCTTGAACACCATACATTAGGGTTTATTTCAGGTATCAATCTTAGATTTAAAAACATAAGTCTAAATTTCGTATTATGTCAAACACATGTGAAGAGAGAAAGTAAATTATATCCCACCAAAATGAGGGTTTTATGGGCTTTCAAATATAGATGAGTATTCCTTGTGACCTTTAACCGACTTTCTCTTCCTTACATTTTAAGAAGATTACTATTTAAAATACAAAGCATGAAAAATTATACAATAAGATATTTCTGTAAAATCTATTATTAACTTAACAAGTCACTTAGAAATTAAATGTGATTATATTATTTTTTCAAATAAACAATTAGCTCTTTGTTTTCTAGATAAGTATTTGAGTCTATGTTCAAGAACTATATAAGTTTTTTTCTTCTACATAATTTTAATTTTAGTGTTTTATTTTATTTATGCATTTGTTGACAATAAGAAAAAGAATTATTCAACACGTTTACTTTTAATTAATTTTTAAAAATAACAAATTGTATAAAAGAATATTTAGAAAACAAGTAGTATTATACATTTCATTTAATAGATAAAATTATAGAATTACTTTAAAATGTGCACAGCCACTACAAAATAAAATTAAAGTCTTCAGCTAAACTAATTTAAACTTATATATAGATTCTCTAATAGTATATATTCCAATATGAATGCATGGAGTATTAAACTCTGAGACATTAAGGAGAATCAAGAGGCTTTAGATGAGATGCTTAGACATATTTGATATTTTGAAATTTTCATCTTGTTTGGTTCTGAAGATGACAGAAATTAGCCTTTTCAAAATTCAGATTTGAAAATGATTATGTTTTTTAAGAAATATAAAAACAATAAATTGAACTACTTTAAAAAAATTTCCTAAATTTCAACACCCACCTTTCAATTGGGTATTTCGCTGATTTTATAGGACTTTGTTACAACTGGAATCGTTGTCCTGATTGTGAATTGGATAATGCTTTTCAGAAACAGAGTTAATCCAGACGACTCGTACGGGCGTTCAAAGATTATGAATCCGTGAACAAATACTCTGACGTCTTACTGATTCAAAGCAACCGAATTCTTCCTAACTGGTGGGGAAAGAGTAATACAGAGCTATTATCATTCTAAGAAGACAATTTACTTGTCGGGAATGCAGCAAATTGTTATTTTCAATTAAAATAGAAATGAAAAAATCTCAAAAGAAAAAGAAATCCATAGACTTACTATTCAAAAATCAACCATATAAATAATTCTAAGCAATACCAACACCTCACTGCAATATTATCATTTCAATAAGATGATAATACTTTTGACACAAACAAAACGAGAAATTTGAAATTCATTCAACATGTACCATCTCCCGTTATATTGAATTGAAACCATGTAGACCGGGAGAATGAGGTCAAATGGTTTGAATAATACAAGAGAAGATTCAAATGACTGCTTCATGTAGACTAGTAGGTTTGAATGTCTACGGTCATAAATCATTTAAAACTGATTTGAGTACACCAGAATAGATGATTTTCTTTTTGGATAGTTGCGACTTCTTTAGCAATGGTAAACGTTGAGAATATGCAAATTGCCCGTGAGGGATTTGCTTGTTTTCAATAGTAAACATTGAATATGTCAGTAGGCTGAATATTACAAGTATGAAACTGTAGATAGTTCGAGACAAAAAAAACAAAAACAAATCAAATTGCAAGTTCGTGATATTTTACAACAATTACTTATCAAATTTGGATAGCGAGGACGAAGATCACAAAGATTGTTGGATATGGATATTTTGAAAGTATTTGACTTTACGTTTTGAACTCTAGTTTTGGACTGAATCAAGTTAGTAAAGCTAAGAATTTCTAAAATGTCTGAATGCCCTATTATTAAAGCTATGCCCTAAGATCTCACTGTAAGTTTTTATTTTTTCTTATTCTTCAACATCCGCTTGGATGTGTTATTGTTATTTTATTTAAATAATTTATAGTGGGGATGTTATTAGGATTAGAGAGATTAATCCCCAGTTCATCATATAAAAGTTAAGAGTCTTGATTCCGTTATACCACTGTATTGCTTGTCCCGTTTGTCTCGAATTCCGAAGTCAAAAGTAATTGGCTTTGTTAGTTCTAATTCTAACAAATATAGATCCATGAAAATTATATACTCTAATATATAGAATCAAATTTAAAAAAAGAAAAAGTATTAGACACTTGCTGCTATCGAATATTAAAAAGAAATTAATCCACTTGCTTTGTCTTTTTGATGATAAAATTATATTTGGCATAATATTTAATGCGAATCTATCCAAGTTATTGAAACAAATGTTATGCTTTGTCTCTTAGTAAGCTTCATACATGAACGCAAAAATAGGTGAAGTTTGGGTGTGAATCTTCCAATTGATATTCAAAGATTTTGTGCAAATGAGTATTCTCTCCCACCTTCAAATGATTATTAATGAAAATATAATGTATGAAAAACTATATGATAAGATATTTCTATAAAAATTATGTTTAAAGTTAGTATACTTTTTCTTTAAATTGTGTGAAATTATTTTGAGTTGTTTTGGTAACTCTTTTTATCCATTTCTTCTAATCATTGTGAATATAGAGGTGATTGTATGATTCATTTATATATACAACTAGCTAGTTGTCTTGTTGACAAATCTTAATGTCTTTATGTTCAAGAGCTTTACAGATTTTTTTCACAAAGTAATATCAATGCTATTTCAATTTTGTATTTATACACATGTTGACAATCTAGAAAAAAAATGACTTTTATATATCACCAAACATGTTCTATGTATATATGAATTTTTTTTAGTGTCTAACATGTTATCCCAATTAAAAATTATAGTAAAATGAAAAAGCCTTTTTAAAATATTAAAATTTCAATAGAGAAAATAGAACTGTATTTAGAAAATTATCTTCTAGCCTAAACAAAATAGAAAGATAATCACTACCCATGTGACCATGTATAATTTTAGATTCTTAGCAATTGAGTAGATACGAGAAGCCTTAAATGAGAAAATTCATTTATCTTTCATGATGACCCAACTATCTTCATCTTGTTACAAATTTTCACCATGAAGTCAAATATTTTTCCTAAACTACAAAGTCAATTTCTTCATATGTTCTCTTATGTAAGGCACCTTCATGAAGATTATAATGAGTTGCATATCCTAGTTTTTTTATAGTATAAATTCAAATACTTTTCCTACTTGCTCAAAATATAAACTATGAGAATACTCCATCTGATAATACTAGAATTTTTAATACAGACCTTTCAATCAATAAATTCACTAGTTTTATCAACCTTTGTTATAATCAGAATTATTGTACTAATTATGAATTAGATACTACTTCTCCCAAACATAACTAATCTAGATGACACATACAAGTGGTCAAATATTATGAATTAGTTAACAAATACAATGACTTATTGACTTAAAGCAGCCAAATCCTTTCAGATTGGTGTGGAAAGAATAATAAAGATGTGGTGAAATGTCAACAATCTCTCCCTTTGGAATTATTGGCAAAAACACTTATTAGCCAAAACTTATATACATCACAATGTGGTACTAGCTTAGTATGGTATACTATTTTTGAGATTTTTCAAAATTTGTCTTTGTAAGTATATATAGTATACTATATCTGCAAAATCTCTGCTATATACACTTTCTCCCTTTGCATGATTCTCCCCTATACAATATACATAGTATCTCACTATACATACCATAATAAGTATCTCTCCCATATATAGCATACTAAGTGTCTCTCCCCCTTTTTGACAGTAATGCCAAAGATTTATTCAGAACTAATTTACATGGAGACACCAATATAAGAAAGAAAATCAGAATGTACCTTAAGTATAAGTGCTAGAGTCTTATCCCAATTCTCTTGAAAAACTTTGCACATATGTAGAGCAACTTACACTTCTACAGAGAGTTCTATCATGTGATTTGCAATGGAGAAGTTGTTGTCATGGATCAATTTTTTTGAATAAACAATACGCTTCTACACTGTATCCATGATGGGAAGGATCATATTTTGAATATCTATTAGTGTAGACTGGATCCTTGCTTCTTCTCTCAATAACTCTGCCTGCATATCTGACAAGAATTTGATCTTCATATGATGTACAGACCTTGAACTAGGGTTAAGTTGCAATTGTTGTGCACTAGCCTTCAGATCTTCATTAATCTTTGTCGGTTTTCTCTTTATCTCCTTAGTAAACTCAATAGCATTACAAAAATTTCCAAAAAGTGATGTTACATTTGTGTAAGATGTTTCAAGATTGGTCAAAATTGAGGAAAGCTCCAACTATTGAATGGCAATTTGCTGAGCAATGTGCTCAAGCACTTTATTATCAAATTTCTTTTCTACTTTCTCAATCAATTTATCTTGACTACTAGAGTCCTCATTAAACTTTTGGACTGCCTATTCTAATTGAAAAAAAATGTGTTGAGAAGTATCAACTTCAATACCTATCACAACAGTCAAAATATTTTTGGCATCATGAATAATTTTATATTCTTTGTCTCTCTCCTCTCTCAATTTCTTCTGCTTTTCCTTCTTTTGGAGGAGTTGACTAGCTATATGCATTTGATCTGCAGTGATATTATCAAAATCCCATTTGGGAATCTCAATCTCCTCTTATATCTCCTTACCTCTACTAAAAAATCTTGTACTTAGTTGAGCCTTAGGTTCAACTGTCCTTGTACTTAACGCCTTTGAATCTGGTATGGAAACAATAGTAGAGATAGTATGACTAGCAGTGAAAATTGATATAGTACAAACTGATGGAAAACTAATTGGTATGTTACTGAGTCCAAAACTGAAATACTTACAGAAGTATCCAAAACAATAGTAGCCAAAATCGTAGAATCCAAAATTGTACTTATTATAGAAGAACTCAAAATTGTAGAAGCCACTGTACTCATGCCTGATGAATCAATAGCTAAAGAAGAGGGAGGCTACAACTTGGTAGATGAAGTGGTAGGCACTTCTATCAATGGTGTGCTGAGCTGTGTGGGGTTGAAGAGTGATTGGACATTTGATATATCTATTGTGGTCACAATCAAACTTGTTGAAGCTATCTCTAAGCTTGATGTAGTTGTTGGTTTTCTTGGAGAATGAGGAAGTGAGGCAATGACTATGGCTGCTATCTTTATAGGATCAGTCTCCTCATCTTCTTCTTTGTTTTCCTCAGTAAATTCTTCCTTTTTATCTTCTTCAACTTCCTAATTGTCAAAAAGTGTTGGCTTAGTATAAGTTTCTTCTTCCTCATCATCACTGTCATCATCCTTAACCTCTACTAGGAAGTCACTTTGTTTATGCGAATGATAAACATTCTTTCACATACTTGTGGCATTCTTAACTACATGCTCTATATCCTTGATCAAAATTAAACAAGTTTTAAATCTAAGAGTTCTCTTATCTTCATTTTTCTTTATGGACTCTTTTACCTCAACATCTGTCATGCTAGGTAGCAATTGCCTCAGGGTCAGTGCATATATATCTTTTTTTGCTTGCATAAAAAAGTCCCATCTTGACTTTATTTTCTCTAATAATTCATTAGAGATTTGGGAGGCAATCTGATCTAGCAAGTACTTCCATTTTCCCATCTTGGTTAACACTGGTTCTTCAACTTGTTTCTTCTCAGCATCTATCCTAGTTTCATTCTTCAAGGATTTGAAGTTGGTTATGTCTGCACCTTCTTCCAATTATTTCAATTTTTCTTGGAAGGTGGGAGGAGGTTTGCTAAAGAAAATTTCACTACCTTTCTTCCTTGATCTTCTAGTGAACATTGCAGTGGATGGCTTGGTGATGATCACCTTGCCTTTCTTCTTCACTAGCTCTTCTTCATTTTCTAACTCATCTTCATCCTCTACTTCATCAACATCTTCTCCTTTTCCCTCGGTTAACATAAAAGGTGTGCTAGTTTTTAGTTTCGCTATCCTCCTCTTGCCTTTGTTAACCGCCTGTGGAAGCTTGATTTCAAGCTATATCCTTGCCTTAGCCTCATCATATGTTCCAAGGTGTGGTGCCTTTGGATCAACAGGTTCATTAATCAAGGCTTGAATAATGTCTTTGGCTTCATCAATTTTTACCTCATAGGAAAGAGGTTGTACCCATACAATTCTGGGTTTCACTACCTAAATAAAGACTCTGTCATAGTCTACCATGAAACAAACATCATCTTTGTAGTCTTCAACCAATTTCTTGGGTATCTTGAATTTTTTATTCATTTTCTCATTGAAGACATCAAAATGGTTATCCAATATGCTAACAAAATTCTCTCCCATTTCTGCAATATACTTATTAATCTGATATAACACTAGCACATCTTTTCTCCATACTACTGTGCCTTTTGAAGGGTAAAAAATTTGAACATAGAAAAATAAGCAAGTTAATAGAGAACCAAATTTACAGGGGTTTTTTTTGGAAGTCTTGATACTTTCCATGTTTTTTTTGAACTGCTTCAACAATAATTCTGCAAGATCATATGAAAAGTTGTTATTCCTAAGCTTGTAAGCTAGGTCAATAGCTTCACATGAGACACTGTTTAGACAGCTAGAACTACAAATCTTGTGAGCTATCACATGTATGCCAAATTTTAGTTCTACATCAGTTACACTACTGATTTTAATACCTTTTCCATCCCACTCGGCTAGGGTTTTCTTTTCTAACTCCACTTGACCTAGGGTTTTAGTGGTTTTGGCTTTAGAGAGAATGGGAAGGCTAGTGATACGATGAATCATTTTATTGGTAATCAAAACTGGTTGCTCAAGCCATAATTGACCATTTTGAACTTGGTTTAGGATGTATTTGATCCATTTGATTTGGAAAATTTGGGGTAGGTGGGGAATGTGGGTTAAACCCTTGGCTTCTAAATGTTTATATTTAGGTTTAAGAACACCATTAACACATAACTCTCCTAGGGCATCATCCATTTCTAGGGTTTTAATTTCTTGAATTGCATAGTTAAAATGAGTTGAAATAACGTTAATGAGTAGTACCTTAGGAGGAATCTACAACTATGCTCTATTTGGGTCGAGGGTTTCAGCAATTGCCAACACAATTTTGGAATTAGATGCTTTCCATTCTACTCCTTGGACCAACATTTTTCACTCTTTCCTTGCTTTGTTGATGTTGCTTGATGCTTCCATGGCTACTCAGTAAGCTATGAAAAACACTGTAGAATTTAGCTATAAATTCTACTCGAAGTCACTTGATCGATTTTCAATTCACTTCTTTGCAATAAAAATTAGAATTCTTGTTGAAAATGAATTCAATTTCTCGATTTTTGTTAAAAATTAACCATTAATGCTCAGTACAAAGGTAGAAATCATGCACAACTATATGCTCGATAGGCTGTCATCCACTATTCAATTGATTACTTGGTAAAGGCTTCATAACTTGGTAATCATGTGCGACTTGTTATTCCCAACCTTGCTCAGTAGAGTCTGTGACCCAAACTTTCTTAGTAGAGAAGTCAACTTAGTGATACCTGATTCTAATCTTTAGTGATCCTTTTGTATCTTAAATAGTGATTTGGATCTTTGCTTCCATTTAATTGGAACTATTTGTATGTGATCTTCATAATGCAGTTCTAGTTCTTCCTTAAGAACTTAGTTGGAAATGGTGGTGTCACACACTTCTTGAGTGACATGACAATCATTGCTTGAACTTGATTCCTCAGTAGATTTAGGAATCCATTGCTACCTCATCTACTTTCAAATGTTATCTAGTTTTTCTTTCTTTTCATCTTCAACTCTACCTATATTCATGCAATTCTTGGCTAGATGACCAAATTTAGTACTAGTGAAACATCTTCTGGTGGTATCTCTTTTCCTTGTGTGATCTTTAACACAACTCATGCCAATGTGTCCATATTCTCCACAATAATGACATCTAGAGCAAGTGTTGTAGTCCCAACTGAATATTGCTTTCACAATTTTCTCTGCTAGATTAAATGACTTAGTTCTACAATCTGATGCCTTATGACCTTGTTTCTTACATTTGTGACACTTGCCTTCAAATTTTGGTTCCTCTTTGCAGTCATTAGCCCTATGACCATGCTGATTGCAATTTTAGCATTTAGCATTGAATTTTGCTTTACCATTACTCCAATATCTATTTGATGTATGACCTATCTTACCATAGTGATTGCAAGTAGGTCTTTGATTCCTTTGAGCACCTTGTTTGCAGGATTGACCTTCTTCTTTATATCCAATTCATGCTTTACCCTTTTGTCTATAGAGATTCTACTCATTTAGTTGATTTAATTGATTCATGTCTGCTTGGGTTTTCATCATTCTTTCATTGGTTTTCTTTTCAGTGTTTAGGTCATTTTTTCAATTTTTCACTGATTTTCTTTTAAGATCTTAGCTCATTCTTATTCTTTCATTGATTTTTCTTTCCAAATTTAGATCATTTCTTAATATTTAATTGATCTATCTTTGGCTCATGACTACCTCATTTGCATTGGATATTTGATCCATAAGATTTGCAAGTTGAAGGGATTGGTTCTGGATCTCATTGTTCCTTTTTTCCAAGATTTCACATAGCCTTACTGATTGAATTTCTTGTTCTCTTCTAAGCTTTCTTACTTCTTCCAAGGAAACATTCTTCTCTAAGATTTCTTTTATTGCATCACTTGCTTCATCTGAAGTACTTTAAGGGAAATAGTCTTCAATTCTCTCTTCAATGTACTAATGATGATTCATTTGATTTACAAGTTCCTTCCTTCCTTTTAGGGATTGGGAAAGTTGCTCCTTAGCTTTATTGAGTTGTGCAATGGCCATTTCTAGATCCAACTTTTCATTTTCAATTGCCTTATCAAGTTTGAATATCTCCATTGTCCTTGGTCTTTGCCCAAGCTATCAAACTTTATCCTAAGAACCACAATGCTCTACTACCAATTATTGGAAATATTCAAGACTAGCTAGGTTACTGAGAGGGGAGGGGTGAATCAATAACCTTAAAATCTTAATTGCAATAATCCAATTACCATTTAGTTCATCAAATCAGATCTAACTGCATGCATGAGAAACTAAAAATAGAAAACATTCATAACACTTCAACACAATAATTTGGTGACCTAGAAATCTTCCGAATAGAAAGTAAAACTGGGGTGGGATGATACCCACAAAACTTCAATACTACAACATAAAGTTGGCCTGTTAAGGCTTATAATGATCACTTTTGATGATCTACTTTGTTAGGAGTAATTAGGACTACTAGGTCCACCTTGTTAGAGGTGTTACAAACACACAATGAAGTATGTACTTGGTAAAGAGATTTGAGAAAAGATTGTTAAGTCTACCTTATTAAAGGATTTGGACTAGTTCACCTGTTAGGATGAAATAGTAGATCTCTGACTTACAACTTAATTGCTGATAGAGATTCCTTGAAGTACTGATCACCTTTATGTGATAGATATGACTTTGTTTCTCCTTTTCTGATATGGCCTTACAATACACTTTGTCTGATATTGATTCACATTTGTATGCATCTATTTCACATTATTGTCACACTTTCATACTACCTTGGATATGATACAATACATTAAATATATATAGCAATCCAATTTACATAATTACAAAGTTGGCCAATATACAAGTTAACACCAATATTACAAAGTCGGCCCATATGTAGATACTTAGATTCTAAAGACTAACTTAGTGAAGTTTTGATACTTGGTGTTCACTATCATTACTCAACATCGTCATGCATTTGGTAGAATTAGAAGCTTAGTCCATAGTAATCACTTCAATGTAGTCTTGAAGTCAATCTGCATTGGTGACCTGGTATATATTATGTAACTCAGTATAAACTAAATTGCTTGTTTACCATGACTGCACTCGGTAAACACTAATCATCATACAACTCAGTTAACACTAACTTTTCTTTACATGAACTGATAGCTCGATAGAAACTATAAAGCTTGGTAACCACTGAAGTTCTTAGGTTGAACTACTCAGCTTCACATTGCCTAATTCTATTTGGTTTGAACTATTGCACTTCACACTAACTAAATTTCCTTGGTAACCACTTGAATGCTCAGTAGGAACTATAGTGCTTGGTGGCTACTGAAATACATGGAAACCACGATAGAATATTCAATAAGCTTGGTAGCCATACAAAATCTGAATAAGTGTTGTCATTAATAACAAACTTGACTAAATGTCAACAGGGAGATGCCAAGCTGAGGAGGATAGTTCTTGATAGTGTCAAGGATCATATTGTTCCACATATCTGAAAGCTAGATACAATGAAGAAGATGTGGGTTGCCATTATGAATCTATACCAAAATGCTATCATGAATAGGAAGATGGTTCTTGGAGAGGAGTTGAAGAATACCAAGATGAACTAGGGAAAAGACGTCACAAGTTACCTCACGAGGCTTAGACTTTTGAAGGATGAGTTTGCAACTATTGGCGATAGCCCTAGTGATGACGAGCTAGTGAGAATAGCCCTAAATGGGTTTACTAAACAATTGAGTGTCTTTTTTCAAGTTGTCAGTGGATGAGATACCTTACCAAGTTGGGATCAACTATGGAATGATTTAACTAAGGAGGATTTTAGACTTAGTCTTGTTAATGGGGCC
Organism: Cupressus sempervirens; assembly: GCA_028749045.1. Lineage (NCBI taxonomy): Eukaryota > Viridiplantae > Streptophyta > Pinopsida > Cupressales > Cupressaceae > Cupressus > Cupressus sempervirens. The sequence goes on from CM053791.1 coordinate 54,190,736, forward strand.
AACAAGAGTCACAAAAATGAGGTGGAATAGGAAAACATTGCCCTAGCAGGGACAACAGAAGCAAAGAAGGGATCTAGCAAAAGATCAAATTCATAAAGTCAAAAGAAGAAGAAGGACCTTCAAAGGTAAAGTGATTTGGTTTTCATGAGTATGGTCACTATGTTAGCGATTTCCTAGAAAGGAAGAAGGCAAAGAAGTAAGTGACAACTTTAACTAGTGTAGAAGAACACTCTAGTAGAATGGAAGATGAGTTTGTACTTATAGCTTGCGTGGTGAGAACAACCTCACACACTATCTAGTGTATAGATAATGAGGCATCATTTCATATGATAGGAGTTAGAGAGTACTTCTCTGGTTATAAGGAGGAGAACAACCATATCCAAATTTCTATGGGAAATTTATCTAAACTCAACCCAATTGGGAAAGGGGTTGTTTAGTTTCAAAAGGAGAATGGAAAGATAATTCCACTTCATGATGTGTTGCATGTGTCAGGCTTAGGTATGAATTTAATTTCTTTATCTATTCTTATGAATAGGGGGAACATGCATTGATTAAGCATAGGGATTAGAAGTCACCCCATAACTATTAGAGGGACACATGTACTCTTTAGAGGAACACATGCATTGATTAAGCACATGGATTGGAAGTCACCCCATAACTATTAGAGGTAGGAATGGTCACCTTTATAGGTTTTAGTTTGATACTCGTAAGGGACTCATGAACAACAATAATCCTAGAGATCTTGGAGAGAGCTATGGCATAAGAGGACGAGCCATATTCATCATGGAGCACTCAAATTACTTCATTAGATGGTGATAGGTGATCTAGAGCATGATGATGTGTATAAAGGATGCATGTTCGAGAAGTTTTTGAAAGCATCTTTTCTATGGGTTGACACCAGATCTAAGGGTCTTCTTGATCTAGTGCATTTTAAGTTATGTGGACCAATATCGACAAAGTCTCTTATAGAATATGAGTACTATGTTACTTTTATTGATTATTTCTCCAGGAAGACCGAGATATACTTCTTGAAGACCAAGGATGACATTTTCAATTGCTTCCAAGAGTTCAAGGCTCTTGTGCAGAACTCGACAAGGAGGCTAAAGGTTCTTTGGTAAGACAATGGAGGTGAGTACAAAGGAAATAACTTCTAGGAGTTTTTTACTAGGTAAGGAATTAAAGGAGAGTGGATTGTTCCTTACAATCCATAGTGAAATGGAGTTTCTAAGAGGAAGGACCATTCTATCTCAAAGGCGGCAAGGGCCATGCAAGATGACTAGGACATGCCCTATTGTTTATGGTTAGAGGCATATAATACAATATCTACATTCAAAATAGGGTTCTACAAAAGGAAATAGGGAAGATGACACCAAAGGCAGCTTTCACAAGAAATAAACTAGATGTTGGTCACTTTAGAATATTTGGCAATTTGGCACATTTTCATATTCTAGGGGATACACGTACCAAGTTAGATTAGATTGCAAAGAGGGGGTGCTTTGTTGGGTATAGTGAAACCTCAGACACATAGGATTTTTATCACTGGGACCAAAAGAATTATTGTTAGACATGATGTTAAGTTCACGGAGGATAGGGCATTTAGAAAGTATAGGCATTTGCCAGCATATGAGCAAAGTGAGTAACCAACAAAAGCTCCAAAACCTAGTCAAGGTTAGCAAAGCACAAATATAATAGGATCAATAGGTGCAATGGAAAATGCATCTAGAAGACTTAGAGGTTGATATTTTATCTAGATATACTTGGCAGTAGGAACCATGACTTTCAAGAGAGACTAACGGATACTCAAGATTTTGTGGGATCTCCTACGAAGAGTACTAGAGAGTGAAGACAACCAACAAGGTGCAATGACTATGTGTCATTAGTTAGTCAGTTGGTAGATAGTGAACCTTCTAGCTATCAAGAAGTTGCATGACATTAGGTATGGTAGGATGCTATAGATGAGGATTATAACTCTATTATGCAGACTCACATGTGGGAGGTAGTGCCTAGACCAACAGATTGAGTTGTAGTTAGCTCATGCTGGATCTATAAGATAAAACATGGTGCAGATGGTAGCATTTATAAATACAAGGGAAGGTTCATGGCCAAGGGGTTCTCTCAGAAGGAGGGAATAGACTACAGGGAGACATTTTCCTTAGTAGCTAGGTATACTTCTATATGAGATGTGATCTCATTTGTAGTAGAGATGGGATGGAAAATCCATTAGATGAATGTAAAGACAACATTCCTTAATGGTGAGTTGAAGGAGGAGGTATATGTATAGAGAAACTAGAAGGCTTTGTAGCACACACCAAAGAGATGCATGTGTGTAGATCAAAGAAAGCCTTCTATAGACTCAAGGAGGCTCCTAGAGCTTGATATGAGCACATTGATACATACTTGTAAGAAACGGTCTTTATGAAGAGTGAAGTGGATGCTAACCTCTATACTTGGTGGTTGGGGGTGAAGTTCTCATTCTTGTTCTTTATGTGGATGACCTATTTCTTCCAAGTGCACTACAACTCATAGTGAATTGCAAGAGGGGCCTTGTAGAAGATCTTGAGATGAAGGATTTAAGACTTATGGACTACTTTCTAGGCATGGAGGTGTGGCAAACAAGTAGAGAGATTTTCCTTAGTCAAGGGAAATATTGCATTGAGATCTTGAAGATATTCATGATGGAGGATTGAAAAGCCATGTCTACACCTATGATCATAAATTGGAGAAAGGTAGATGCATCTAAGGAGAAGGATGTAGATCCCACCTTATATAGGAACTTGATTAATTTGCTTATCTACTTGATCAACAATAGGCTAAATATTGAATTTGCAGTGAACTCTCTTAGTTAGTTCATAGTTGAACCAAAGACAATGCTTTGGATAGTGGCCAAGCATGTGTTGCATTTCTTGCATGGTACCGTTGAGTATGGGATCTGACATGTTTGAGGTGAAGGTATCAAGTTGATGGGCTATACTAATGTAGATTGGGTAGTAAGTACAATAGAAAAAGGAGCACTTCAAGGTGTTTTTCTAGTTTAGAATTAGGAGTTGTATCTTGGTTTAGCATGAAGTATAAATATGTGGCTCTAAGTTTAGCAAAAGTAGAATACATAGAAGCTAGCATGGTGACATGTGAAGATATATGAATTTGATAGTTAAATGTAGCCTTGTTTAGTCAGAAGGTTGAGACTATTGGGACACACTATGATAATTAAATTTTCATCGAGTTGTCTAATAATCTAATGTTTTATGATAGGTCTAAACATATAGACATCATATATTACTTCATTAGAGATTGTGTACAATGGGGAGTTGTTTAGCTACATTATATACCTATAGAGGAGTAGGTAGTAGACATTCAAACAAAGACATTAGGGAAGGTGAAATTCATGTTCTTTAGATATAAGTTAGGTGTCATACAAAACAACTTCCTCGCTAAGAGGGAGTGCTAGTTTTGGTGGCTTGGACAACTATTCATCCATATGATATTATTTAGTAGGTAATGATTTTGCTAACTAATTGGTAAGTGTTTGGAAAAATATTTATTAATTAATAGACCCCTTTTAGAAGAAATTAGAAACTAACATGGTTAGGGTTGTTGAGTTGTTTTAATCTCAGTCTTTGATATTTTAATAGGAGTAGTATAAAAGGGGGCATTCACAGTGTTAGTAAATGAATTTTTAGTAATAGAAAACTACCTTGTAGCTTTAGCAAGGGTGGAGTAATAGCATTGGGGATAATAGTGGAGGAATATTAGCAAGAGAAATTAGGAGGTTGTTTGAGTTCTGCCTGTGAGAAGCAATGAATTTTGTATCTTTTGATTTGCTGAGTTTAATATAATATCCTTATCAGTAGAATTAGTTTTCCCTTAGGGGTTTTTCTAGGGATGATTTTTCCAAAAATATTGTGTTCATTGTCTTGAGAATTTCTTTTTGTATTTTATTGGTGAAGTTACAGTTGTGTTATTTTTTAATAATAGTTGTGAATTAATTTTTGGTAGTTTAATAATCATTTAAGATAGCAAATTAATAATTAGTGACTACAATAGAAATTTTTATAGGTAGCAATCAAAATTGATCCCAAGATAGAGGAATACAGGTTACCCGTAAGAAGCTAGGTTGCAATTTCTCAAAACTCCTATCCACAGAATTGTACTTCTTAGAAATAAGTACCCCATTTAAAAAAAAATCGGGTACTCATTTCTAAAATCATAGTTCAGGCACCTAAGCCATGATTCAAATATCGGGTACCCAATTATTAAAAAGTGGATCATGTGCCCAAACTGCTTAAAACTTGGGTGCTCGATACCTTTACAAATCGGGTACCCAATTTCTTAAAAATTGGGTACCCAATTTGTAAAATATCAAGTACTCGATTCTTAAAACTTAGAAATACCCAATTGCATGCATTTTGGGGGTCATTTTCACATCTCGAGCCCGATTTGAGAGCAATACAGGAGCTCATTTTTTACCTCTACTGACTGCCCCTTGTTGCTATTTTCTTATATACTAGGTACTTTAATTTGTTTTGTACTATTTTAATTAATTATTTTCAGTTTTACATTTTATATGTATGTCAATTTATTGTTTTTTTTTTCAATTTTAATATACGTAAAATTTTAAATTTACATTTTAATGAGCATTATCTTATCTGTTAATTTAAATAATAGTCTTGTAGATGTTCATTTAAAAATTATTAGTTTAGATGTTTTGAAATGTATTTAATTTATCTATTTATTACAATGTCGAATGATTAGATTAGATGTAAATTTATTGTTTAAACATGTAATTACAAATAAATATGTAATAAATGCTCATTTACTACATCCATCATAGATAATCAAGAAGGGTACTTAGGTAAATTTATATATAACATGATATTATAAGAAAATAAAAACACCATATAGTAGCATCAAATGTATAAACTAGAAAAATTGATTATGAAACATGTAATGAGATCAAATAATATTTTTAATCATCGCATTTACTATCAATGTATGGGGGTGATATAATTGAAATATCAAAAAATGAGTGATATCGAAGCATTATCAATATCAAGGTCTCAAAATGATACAAAGACAACGATACATCATTAAAAAAATAGAAGAGAAGAAGGAATTAGGCATCTAATTAAATAACCCTCCCTCACCATCAAGAGGTGGAGGTGGAACATTAGTGCGAGTAGGATGGACTATACACAGTTTGATGCCTAAGAATATATAGAGAAGTGAATAACTTATCTTTTTGCTAGAATAGTTATTGAGTATTCATCATAATAGTAAGCCTCTCTAGAGTTATGATAAGTGGCATCGCCCCATGTAATCCTTAGTTGAGAAGTTATCTTTGCAATCTACCTATTATGATCAATTACCATGCTAGCTCAGATGACCACCTATGTCTAGACTATCACTTGGTACTATGATACTCTCAATATTCTCTAGAGTCCCCTAATGGCATCTTCTTATATGGGCTCTCCTTTGGCTTCCTGCTCTAGAGGCCCATTATAAAACATCAATAATTTAATATAAAAAATCAATTTTAAAAAAGGGGCATTGCTTCATTAATTAATCCTAACATAATTAATCAAATCAAGTTTGTAAATCCTATGGCTAGAACTATTAATTACATGAATTAATTAAAATGATCAGTTAACCATATCATCACTAATGGAAAATGAAATTAATTCCCACCAATAAAGCTTAGTCATGTATTGATCAATCAAGGATTCAACCTCCACCACTCATGGAGAATGAATCCAAACCATTGAACTCCCAGAGATTTCTATAAATGTGCCATCAACTCAAGCTTTTGAGATATCTACATTTTTTGTAATAAGGTTATGCAAATCATTCTAGGTGATTTGCAAGTGGCTATGAGTGAATTATGGGCTTCTGAGAGCTAATCCATGTATTACAACATCATAATCTCATTAAACTTTATAACTTTCTAGCATCATGTAGCGTTTGTTTAGTGTGACTTGAGATCATGATTACATCCATTTTACGATTACATGTGCCTAATTTACAAAATATTAAACCTTGTCATTAAGTTTTAAATTCTAATTATGTCAAGTCTAACCCTTATCCTAAACCCTTATATCCTAAATTCTTAACCCTTAGACTAACTAAGTTATGGACTAAATGCTAAACCTTCTATCTACGTCTCTTCATATATACTTCTATCTGCCTCTATATCAAATAATATAGCTCAAATTCTTTAAATTTAATATACTATAATATTCACTATTTAAAATAAAATAATATATCTAAATTCACTTTTGAATTGAAATCATTTTTAAAAATAAAAATATAGAACAACAAGCAACATACCGAACATATAAGAATTTCCCATTCTTTAATTCTTTAGTGCAATTACTTTCCCATTCTTCTTTGATGAATCCAAAAGTATAATAATTCTTCAACATGCAATTACTTTTCTTTTCCAATCCATTTTTCAAGAGTGTGATCAATTTATCTTATGAAAAAACCTAATAACCTTCAGGAGACTAATCTGGTGTCAATATGGGAAGTGGAAAGGATTTCCAATCCTTGGAAGTTGTGAAGAGTAAACAAGACTATATCAAGGTGCATTTTGTAGTCATTTAAGTTAGGAATATAAAGATGAACATGCTAGTTGGTCATTATGGAGAAAATGGAAGAGTGATAGGAAATAAGGTAATGAGTCCACCTCAACATCTTTCAAAGGGAGATCATTGTCATTGGTATTATTTTCTATAAAATTAGCAATATTATTAGTTTCATGATAACAAAGTTTAAAATTGTATTGAGATAATTTATGGAGATGAAAACGAACCTCATCCAAATAATATTAAAGCTTCTAAGAATAATTTATTGTATAAAAAGGTGCATGATAAATGACCATATAATCCCCCTTGATGATAAATATTTGATATATGATGCAAGAGAAGATGAAATAGATAAGATTAAAGCTTCTATTTTATCCTCATTATTAGAAATTACCTACATGAAGTTTATTAGAAAGGACTTTAATGATTGAGCTAGAGAAATCCATTTTTACAAGATGATCACAAGACAAACTAGGATCAACCCTAAAAGAATCGTCAAAATACTTATAATTCCCTACTGGGGAAGGAGACCAAACAACTTGGGCCAAAGATTCATACTTATTGACTTATTTTCTAGACCATTGAGAAGGGTTGGATTTTAAAGAGGGAAATTTTTGTGAGTAAAGTTATCTTAATGTATGGATGTCTTAGGATGATTAATATTTTCATATACATATGTCATGACAACCTTAGAGATATATTGCTCAATCCTATGAATGACATTAGATATTTTTTATGATATTTTCCTAAAGAAACCTATTGTTTCTCTTGAGCCAAATATTCCAAATAACTATGGAGGGACTTATCTCCTAGATAGAAACAACAAATGACACCTTATAAAAAAATGGTCAATTTTTAAATAATTATATAAGGCTATTCGCCATAGCTAATGACCACCCAAACATAAAACTAATTAGTAGTTGTTGTCCATTGAGAAGGGGAAATGTAAGAAAAAATAATCTGAGGACTCCATAAAGTAACCACCAAAAGTAGGCATACAATGCCCATAGTAATCTAGAGGGCTACAAGTCAACATTATTCATCACCATGTTGGACACAGAATGAGATTTGATTGTATACTTCTTTGAATGTTATTTGATTATAAGAGGTCCTAAGAGGTGCTAATTTTTCCTAAGGTGTCATAATGGGACCCCTTTCTGATAAATTACAAGCACTTATAACCCTCCCCATATCCCTCCCTCCCTCTCCCTCCCTCTCTTCCTCCTTCACTCCCTCTCACTTAACATGGTTAACATGGTTAAACATACATGTCAATTATCAACATAACAATAGCATATAAACAATACAATGAGTAATGATCTTTGAATTATCATGTACAAGTGAAGGGTTATTATTACAATCAATAGTAATTTGAAAATTCAAACAAACATTAATTTAAACATGCTTGAATGTAAAAGAATTGGAAAAAAATAGGAGGCCATTACTTAAATTGAAAATAAATTTATAATATCAAGTGCACACCTTTAACTTTCAAATAGAAGTAAACTCTTGTTTCAAAATTTGTTTGTACAACATATTTCAAAATATACATAAGACAATGTCAATGATAAATATATAGAAGCACAAACTCAAAATATAAAATTGGTTCAACACATCTGTTCAAATGAAGTCCTATAAAGTAAAATTGTAAAACAAAAACACATGTTAATAAACACATAAATTAATATAAGGTAGCTGAACCATGTAAATATATGTGTAATTTGTATGTATTCACTATGTGGAATTGCACAAGATGTTGATGCTCAATCCACTTTAACACTTAAATTTCCATAAATTGTAATTGAGACCTAAATAAGAGGAATATATATAAGTACATTTATGAAAATACATACATGTAATTAAATTATATAAGTACATATATAAAAATAACATAATAAAGAAAAAACTTACATGTGTTTGATTTAAATGTAGTCATCCCACTGTACCATTTGCATCCTCTCTCTTTTGCAATGCATCTATGATTGTCTTGTGCTTGTCCATTAAAATTGTCCATAATGCCTTATTGGTGGGTCTCCCTTTGTATCTTTCTAATTTGATATTTTTTGCCACAACCAAATGAGAATAGTACAAAATCTTCTTTTTAGTTTGGTAATCTTCAAATCCTAGTAAACTATTTCTTCTTGTTAGGTCTCTATGTAGCCAGGTGCCAGCTAGAATGACAGACCCAACTGGATACTCAAAACCATCATCAACTACATGATGTTATATCAATTTTTTCTTAGGTTCCACAAATCTAGTAAGCCAATACTCAGTTTGTTCATCATTATTACTAGGCACAATAACAACATAAACATGTCCTACAAGATAAGATAAATTACAGAAACACTTTAATCACATGAGTACATATGCAAATTATATAAATTGAAGCATGAGATCAAAAAAAAATCTAATTAAATTGTGCATACCAGGTACTATGAGGTCTAAAATATGATCATAGTCTTCTGATGCAAAAGTAACATTCTGGCCTTCATTTACTATATCATCTTCAAAATGCATGTCAGTAGGTGCTAATGATCTTTGTTTCCAATCTTCAACTCATTCTGTATTCTCACATTCTTCCCATTCACCTGAAAGACAAAATTGACAAAACAAAGTAAGCTCCCTAGTCCATATAGTCCAAGTGTTAGAATCTGAACTCCTAAATGAATGCCATTTAGTCGAACCACTAATTGTATAATAGTCATATCTTCAAAGGATATTCTATTCTTCAACTAGGTAGAAGAGATGTTTGATTGTAGAGTTCTGACTTAATCCAGTGTATAGATATTTGTTACACTATTTGAAAATCTCATGTGCATTTTTTAATTTAGCTCTTTCCTCAAATTTTAATTTCTCTCTACTAAGGGCTCTCTTCAAGCATGCACCAGCACCATCATGTTCTCCTTTACCATGTTCAGCCTCAAAAAAATCCCACACTTGTTGGATGTTAGTTTGCCTATGTGTCCTACTCTACCAATAGAACACTCTAGCATTCTTGAATTGTCATGTACAATTATCTAACAATATCCATTGTTGTGTCATTTGAATTTGTCTCTCTTTTAAATTATCATAAAAGACCTTGAAACAATATTGGACAAACTCAAATGAATGGAGTTTATTACCACTCATATAAAAATGGTACTCTCTCAATATTTTTCAGTCCTCCTTTGTACTATCAGGTGCATGCCTATAAACTATATGAACATAAATTGTTACTTGCACTGAATTGTAATATTGTGGTTCTACCTTTTCTTGCAGTGCAAGCGTGTAGTTCTTTGCAAAGTCAGAAACTAAAAGTATAGTACCAATTGGAAATGTATTCTTACATATTCAAAATGATCCATCAAGCCATCTAGAATATTGAGAGTGTTTAACATATTTTGGTATGACCACACTCTTAAACTCATCCATAAATGCATGACAACTAACTTTATCTATAACTAGATCACACCTTCTCCCAATCTTCCCATCCTTCAATGGATATTCAATATTTTTGAATCTTTTTATGTCAACTAATTGTTGTCCAAAAGTAGTCAAAGCATTTTCATGCAAACATTCATCTAACAAAGAAAGATTTTCGCACATATCATATGTACCAGAAAGACATGCATTGAAAAGAAAGTATTGACCATTAGGTGGCTTACAAAACAAACTTGATATGAAATCTTTTATAGTTTGAGGTGGTATTTTTATACCACATTCCTATAATATTTCTTTACTATGCATGATGCCACGTATAGATCGAAATACATCATAATGGTAACAAAATTGAATATGAGTTAAACAGCAACATGTGATTCTTTCCTTGTTAATCCTTACATACCATGGTTTACACTTTTCAAAAGGTCTTTGACTAATGGTAATATTTAATACCTTATTGTCTACAAATTTTTTAAACAATTCAGTGTGAGTCATGTCCAAAGGGTGTTTAGGCTGTGGATCATTTATTTTTGACCCAATTCTCAATTTAAGAACATCTCTTGAATTAGGTGATACTCTTGTATTATCATGCCAAAAATTTTCAATCAAACTTTTGACTTCACTAGTAAGTTTCATGTCACATCTCAAGAGTCTACCACTAGAAGTCCATAAAATATTTGCTGGATCACATTCAAAGTTAACCCTTCTCTTTATAACTCTTTCTAAAGTCTTATAATTCACATTAAAATATCCACTTATGTTGCTAATCAATCTTTTTTCAGATGTTGATTTGTTAACTAAAGCTATTGTTATTGCTCGTCATGCTACATTCTTATCTTCAGACTGACTTCTCTTTTCGATAACATCAAAAGGCACTAACAATAGTGGATAAAACTTGTTTTAAAGACTCATTTTTATTCTTCAATTTTGCATGCATTCCCAACTTTTCCATTACTTTTTGCATTTTAGACATTCTAATTAGTTGCAACATTAACTGACATTGAAACCCAAATTTCTTATTATAAAAGAAATGTCTATACAATCTATTAGCATGTGTTCTAATTTGTCTCCATGAAACTAATCCCTCAAGATTATCTAACACATCATTAGGAATATGAAAATTATGTTTAGACACTTTACTATCATTTGACATGTTTTCTTATTAGTTGGTGTTTCTATGTCTATATTCATGTAATTTTTATTTTCAATTGACATTTCATTTTCACTGTTATTTGGGATTTGAATCTCATTTTCAATTTTTCTTGGTATTTATTTCGGGGCATGCATTTCGATTGGAGTTTTTTCTGCATGATCATTTGACAATTGCTTCTCATTAAGAAAATCTAAATTATTTAAATCATAACTTGCTTCTCAAAAATCAACAATTTCATCATGTGAGAAAATTTAAGGGTTTAGAGACACGCCTATATTTAATGCATGATTAGAATGTGCACCTAAATTTTCTTGTATTGGGTTCTCTTCTTTGACCTCTTCATCCATCATGGTATCCTCAATGTCTTGCTCCTTTGAAACATTTTTCAAGTCTATAATTCTCTATCTTCTCTCTTGTTGACATCGTGCTTCATTCTCTTTATTTTCTTCAATCTTCTCATCTATCAAAAATTTTGCTTTCATCTTTCTTTGTTGTTTTGATCCCATGTTTGCAACAATTTTGAATTTGAATTAGTAGCTTGAAAATTGTATAAGAAGACAAGAAAATAGAATAACTATGATAGACCTTGGGTACCCATTTACAAATCGGGTACCTAAATTTAAAAAGAATCGGGTACCCAATTTTCAAATAATTGGGTACAACGGTTGAAAGCAACCAGGCACCCAATTTCTAAATTACAAATCGAGTGTCTGATTCTTGAGACATGAGAGGGAATTTGGTATGGCATCCAACTTTTGCATAGCGTTTTGCCTTGGGGAAAGGCATGGCATAGGCTTGGTCCCACCAAGCCATGCCTTTATGATCCATTTTCTTTTCTAAGGCATGTAATTAACAATTTTTGATATTGTCATAATTTTTTTAGAGTCGTCCCCATTGAATTTTTTGATGAAACAAAACCCCATTATAGGTCTTACTGTTATAATACCAAAAATGTAAATTTTATAGTGTTATTAGTTTATTTTCTATTTTTCTATTATTTATTAATCAAAACTATCTCTTAAACATTAAAACGTGACATTCACTAAAACTTTAATAAATTTTTAATTTTATATATTTTCTTAAATTAAAATATATGTCATCAATCTACATACAATTCTTTTGAGGTTAATTTTCTTTTTCAAAATAGGTCAGATTTTGATCAAATTATGTGGTCCGTACATGAGAAGTTTTAAAATTTACCTTTATATCCAATTAATAATTAATAAAAAAGAATTATTCAATAAAAAATTAAGGAAAAGTATTGTCATTAATCTTAGGTGTATTAGGTAACTCCCTTTAAAAAGATTTGTGAAAATTCATTTATTTGTGTCAAATTATGGTGTTTGTACATGAGCGTGGTATGGTCTTGAAAGATGCATTTTGAAAAAGTGGTTTTTAAAGATCCATACCAAAAAAATAATCTATCATATGGGTACAAAAATAAATTACATTTTCAAAAACTAGATTCCAAACACTAAATTTTCTATTTCTAGAGTTTTTAAATATTCAATATCTAAATGCCTCAAATTTTGACATCAATTGACAAAAAATTTCAAAAATAGGAAAAATACTTCCACTTTTTGGCCAAAAGTGAGAGCCAACTTCTTGCACTATCCCTACAAACCATGGTCTCCAATTGCACATTAACTTTTTGGCTAAATGTCCCAAAGTTAGATTGCAATGTATTTCAAATAGACAAGCCTTCACAATGTTGAACCTATGCCAAGATATTTACTGGTAACAAATTTTTTTTCCAAGAATCACTGAAGGAGTTCCTGAAGCATTTGATCAAAATATTTTTTGTAGAATTATCTACAAGCTATACAATGGTTACAAAAGCCTCATTTTTAGTGTTTTACCAATTCAAAGGTACAATGTATTGGCCAATTGGAAGAGCTAAAGATATTTAGAGTTTTGCCAGAATATAATAAATTTCTATTGTTGTAACTTGATAGAGTCCCATAAGTTGAAAACTTGAGTATAGATATCATATGTGAGAAAGGGAAATGTTGTCTTACAAACTATTTGACAAAATTCCTCATGAAGCTTCCATCTCATGGTGTTGATGAATAGGTGACCTTGTATTAAAGACTACATAGAACACAAAGAATTAGTGATGGTGAAACATATTATATAACCTGAGATGATCATAGATGGTATAATTTTAGAGAGTATAAAGTATCATAAGTCACCATTTGAATCTATTAATCAAGCCACAATGCTAATGTCAAGGGACCAGATGTGTTGATTGTGCATAAAGCTTGTCATTCATTTAATAAAATTCTTTTTTCACCATTTCATGGAGGGAATAGTAAAGATGAAATGCTTGATACTCTGCTCCATCTATAGATCTCAATTACCCAATGATTCACAAATGGAGGTGGAATTTTTTTGAGAGGAACTAAGTTTGAAATGTCTAGAAACATGAAAGAACCAGGCACATACATTATTGGAAGTTGATGAAGGCCAACAAATTATCTGATGCAATGAGCTGAGATTTCTTTGTTAAGAGTAGTATAAGTAATTTCAAATTGATTCCTACCAATTGGTAGATAATATTCACCCATAAACTATTAGCAATAGATCACAACTTGGGCATTTACTCAAAGCTTGTAAAATGACAAGGGAATTTTCATTACAAAATCGTCTTCTCTATTTTTCATTGTCTAACTTACATATGAAAGTTAACTAGGAAAAATAAATCATGGTTGCATCAAATGTAAGATGAAGAAATGTTTGATCAAATTCTAGTTGTAGTAGAAGCTAATGTATTAAACATGTCTCTTTAATATGCCCCATTCCCATGAAAGATAAGAATTAGGATCCACTGAAGCATGAAGGAGAATATTTATGGTGATGTGTTGTTTAAACTACGAAACATTTGGAGTCACCAATGATACACGATGACCCCATTAAATGCTTCAAATGTTCATCACTTCATTGAAGGAATATCTCATAGGCTAAATTTGAAGGGACACATATTTTGATGTATGGTTATACTCTTTGGTATGAACATGATGGTGGGATGACAATAAGAGTTTAAGGAAAGAAGAAGTAGATAGAAGGCTACCTCAAAAAAAGTAGTCACATGATTATGTTTAAGATTGCATTGAGTTTTGGTTTTGTGAAAGTGACATGTCACTTGCCGTGACTCATAGGGTAAAATTTTAACTTCAACTTTCTGAAAACTTAGGGCTCATTTGGTGACCAAAATATGACTGGAATAGGCATTAATGAATACCCTAAATTTTAAATCCAAGTTGTTTAGGTGTAATAAACACAAGTTAGAAATATAAATATATAAGCTCATTTTGACCACAAAACATGCACTTGATATTCCACCAAAATGGGTGGAATATCAAAATCCACCAAAACGTGAATTTGATTTTGCTTTTACTTTTTCACATTTTAATTATTTTTTGGGTTTGGGTATCACAACATTATTTCCCTCCCACTTTGTTCGTGAGGTTTTTCTTTTCTATGTAAGAAAGATGAAGAATATGCTCTGCAAATACCACAAATTAAAAGGGAATGAAATGAATTGGGTTTGAGCATATTATGTGACCAAGTCAATTGAGATTTTTGACAAAACCCTTGAGGAAACCACTGAGAAGCTATTGTAGACATTATTCTAGGGAACTTGCAAACACTTGGAAAGGTGGATCATGAGACAGATGGTTTAAAGAACTCATTTTTAAATGAAGGAATTTAAATCTTGCAAGGAGCTCTCTACAAGAGGATATTCATCTTTTGAGTCTTCTTCTTTGCCTTTGTGATTAAGTGCAAGAATTTGGGGCATTGAAACCTTCTCATTAACTTTAGAATCAGCTCCAAATTCAAAGACATTCCCAATTTAAGATTCAATCCACACAAAGATGTTGCAAGCTAATAAAATTATTCTTAAAATTTTCCCCTAACCATGAAATCTAGTGATTGTGCAGTGGTAGAAATATCTAAAATTAATCTTATTTCTATTTTAGTTTTGCACAAGCAAACATAGGATAAACATATTCTCCATCAAGTGGTGGGCGAATCAAACACATCTAGAAATAACGAATCCAAGATAACAAATACAAGAAAAATGAATCTAGGATAACAAGTGCTTATTCTTAATTCCTAGTCTTGTTACCAAACAAGCCCTTAGAGTTGGTTGTAACTTGCATTCTAAATTCTCAAACTCTAACTTTTTGAAAAGTTATGAGCCCAAAAAGTTAGTTATGCTACAATATATTATAAATTCATAAATAAAACTTGTAATAGGGGAATTTTTTGGATTTGGAAAAAAGGGAACACTTATGTTGAAGTTTGATAGCAAAGCATTTATAGGAAAGTACATAAATTCTTGCTCTTGTAATTAACAAATTTTCTTATGTTCTTGGTGCATAGAAATAAAAGAAATTTTGTGTTCTCAATTCTACAAAGTCTGAACTATTTGGTTGTTATTTCTTTTTTTAATTAATGTTTTCACAGTATGGTATAGATGTTAATTAATGTAATCAATGAGCTAATGCTAGGCTTCAAGCATAGTTCTTGATTGTTCTTGTTAAAAATTGAAGTTGATTTAGGAAAGCTTGAAAGTCTTTTGGTGCATTGGTTTTCAATAGCTTTCTTTATATCTTACTAAATTTGAATAAATCTTCATTTTAAAATCCAAAATTACATCTTAAAAGGGAGCTGCCCCTCTAAATGTAGAGGAAGGTTGTATATCAAGGGCCCATCCAACTGTTGGAGAAATTGATTTTCTACACATTCCATTGGGCCAAATTACTTACTTTCTAAGTGACAAATTTGTTTACCAACAAGAGGGATATAAGATCAAAATGGAATTGTTAAAAATAGCCCTCATCTATTGTATTATGAGTTCTCCATTAAAAAATGAGTAGAGTCTTCCTCACCACTAATTTCTAGTACTTATTTTATACTTAGGGCTTGCCAATAACAAGGACTCAACAATGGTTGGAGAATTTCCTTATTTGTGATTTTCATAACTTTGAACAGTAGTTGATTTTTTCTATAATCTAATTGGTTTTCTTCAATGGTTTTCCAATAGAATTATTTTTAATTTTTTTACAAAAATGTTATTTTTCTTGGTAAATGTGAAGAAGTACTAGAATGTTTGTTTAAGTGTTGGTATTCATTCTAGAGAAATATCCATCATGATTATCTTGTTATTTATACATTTACTAGTAATTGGACTTTGTCAAAATTGCAATAGTTATTTTCATTAGTGTATTTATTTTCCTTGAACAAAAGTATTCTCTATTTCGAGAAAGAAGAGTATGGGCATTCATTCTAAAAGGCCATATTCCATGAATTTTATGTGCTTATCATCCTCATAACTTGTATAGTGCTTCTAAATCACACTTAGCCAAATAAAAATTTAGTACTTGCAAAGCCAAACATAAATTTTTTAATCCCCATTCATGTGGATATTTCCATGGGAAAAGTCTAGACTTAACAAATTTCCATGTTTGCATATATATAATAGCCAACAACTCATAACAAGTGTGGCTCTTGCACATGGTGTGTTATTATTTATTATAAACCATATTTAATCTTGAAATTTTGCGGTTGTAAATGAATTATTTCATTTAAAATGGGGCTTGAAGGTATGAACTTCAATAAAGAGGTTTTCATGTAGACATTTAGAAAGAACATAAAAAATAATCAAATACATTCCACTATGTGGCACATCATAAGGGATGACGTTAGGATCATGCCCATGCAAATTTGGTAACATGGATGCTCCTTGGTCCTTGGCTCTTAGCCAAAGAGGTTTCAAGCATGTGTGGGCCCATATTAGGTACATAAAACTTGTTTGTGGATGACCTCCATAAAATAAGAAGAAGAAGAAAATTCCAATTTTTTTTCATAACATTGTGGAAATTTTAATGTGGTAGTGGATGCAAACAAATTAGATTAAAAATTGTTAGCTTTCCCTAAAATCCATCATTAATAACCTATGAGAGTGAAGAAAAGGCATTATTTTCAGTTTTCTATTTAGATATTGTACAAACTGCTCTAGAAAATAATTTAAGAACTAATTTTTTTTTATTTTTTTAAGTCACTCTAATTGGTTAAAATGAGTTTAGTTAATAATTACTTAAACCAATATAATTACAATAGCATATGTATATTGACAAATACTAATAACAATATGAAACCTACTAAATAATCATAGGTAACCTTACCCTAAATGTCTTTTCCATTTAGCAAAAATTATATGCTTAAAATATTATTAAAATATAAAAGAACAAAACGAGAAAAAAAAATTAGGCTCCTCTATAATAAGTGTGAGGTGGAAAACTTACTAATACGTCTCTTGAGTTCCACTTTCCTTTTGAAATTTCAAATATGAATTAAGTGATAGCTGCAAAATCACTTTCAAAGATGAAAAAAATACTAGCAATTCCAAGCTTGTGTGCTTGCAACGATTAGTCGATAGGTGTTTATTAATATTTTTTAAAACTATAGTTTAATGTGCATAAATTAAATTAAATTTTTAATTTCAATAAAATAATATTTTATTCTTTTAATAAACTAAATAAATATTATTTATTTAATTTAATTTACCATAGATTAATAAATTATCATCTAAAACATAATAAGTGTAAAGTGACTAATAAAAAATAAACTAAAATAATTATAGAAACTAAAATGTAAACCAATTTAAATTATGTCGACTTAAATATATAAATTAATAATAATATAAAAAATCTACATAAAAAATTTATGATGAAAAATTAATATGAGAAATTCAAAAAGATATTAAAAAATAGTAACTCCTTCCACACATATCCTATTAGCTAAATCAATTTTAAAAATAAATGAAATTAATTTAAAAACTAAAAATTCAATCAATATTAAAAATCAAAAGTTATATAAAAGGGGAAAAAATATGAGTTAAAATTGGGGATAGCAAGTAAATATGTTTCTCAATAAATAGGAAAACATGAGAGTTAAAATTAGAGATAAATTAAAAATTAAAAACTAAATAAAATCTCATATGAATAAATTTATTTATAAATAATTTCTAATTAAAAGAAAATAATATTTATTTTTTAAAAGTAAACAACCAATAATAAATAATTAAGTTAAATAATAAATTAAAAAATAAGAGTTAATAGTAGAAATAGTACCTAATTAAGCTAAATAAATAAATAAATAAAAATTACGTCTGACATTATTATTTTATAGTAATAATTTTAAAGTTAAAAATAATAACAATAAAATAATATTTAACATTGTAATAACTAATTAAACTAAATAATTAGGAAAAATAAGAGTTAAAAGTCGAATGAAATGAAATGGTTGGAAAATTCTAAATAGTAAGGGGTGACAATTTAGTGGTCAAATTTGGCGAAAAAATTAATTCTAGGGAAAAAAAGTTCCCACATATAGTCTATCATTTAAATTAAAACAAGTTTACAATTATATGCATGTAGACACAAAAAGATATTCAAATCTTTGTAAGTAAACAACATAATCAAAATCTATAAATTTGGAACATAGGGAGTTGAATTGAATCATTTTGTTGAGAACAAGAAAATCATATACAAAGTTGGAATGAATTTAAACCTTGTACATCAATACCGCCAGCTTAGTTCAGTAATATCTTTCTAATAAGACAATAGTAAGATAATACAGTCAACATTTTGATACATGTAATTTGTTGTAGAGTTTCATTGTAAACATACTCTATCTTATGTTGAACAAAGAAATGAGGTCAAATGGTTTGTGAAGCCACCATGAAAACTACCGGACCAGAGAAGTTGTAATAGTGGTACGCCTACCTTTGTTTACCTACTCATCTAAGGATTGTTAGTTTGGAATATTGCATGAGGATAGAAGATATTTTATTCAGGGTTAGCAACCATTCAAGTTAATTTTTGGTTTTAATTTGCAAATACTTTGGGTCCGGCTTACAATGCCATCAAATTCTTCAATCATCCCACCCCATTCTCTTTATATATCCTGATGTAGGGGCCTTTGAGGGTCAAGGCTATTGACTCAGATGTGGCTTTTGGTCAAAATTTACTTCTGAGGGACATAACTTTTGACTTGGATGTGGGTTTTTGGTGAAATTTTCCATGCAATTGTGTGAGGAGTTATTTGGATTCCTAATAGAGCTCGTCTTGATTGATGGCCATTTTGACATCTTTTGGGAGTCTAAAATATCATTTTGACCTCTGAAATTGGCTTTTCATGTTTTTTCCATTTTTTTTAGAAAGTTGTTTTTGTAATAATTTTGAAATCAATTTTTTGATTTTTTGATTAGTTGGCAATTCATCTTGCCTTAGTTGGGGGCTTTTCTTGGGGAAAAATGGGATTCGTAGGATAGATTTAAAAATTACAAAAAATGAAAAAAAAAATGTTTTTCCTGAAAAATTGCCAAATATGGTAATTTTTGGAATTGTAATAAATAAGTGCTTTTATTTCATGGATAGGCAGGGTAGTGTTGTGAAAGTTTAATGAAAGATTAAGGTGTTTTAAAACTTATGTCTTGTGATTTTATGATTTATTCTTTAAAGAGTTAAGGGTTACATCATTTGATGTTAGAGCAACAAGATGGCTGAGAGAGGAAGCGGAAGAGGAAAAGGAAGAGGAGGTGTCACATTAATGCAAAGATTGGTGCTAGATATGTAGAGGGAGATTGAACGACTCAATGAGAAAATGGATAATCAAGGAATATAGAGAGGAAATGAATTTGATGAAGAGGGAGAAAATGTAGATGAAAGGCTAAGAGAGACGAGCTATGAAAATAGAGTTCTCAGGGCTTTAGAAGTAAGAAGTGATGCAATAAAGATTAACATTTCTGAATATGTTGGTAGTCTTAAGCCAAAAGAACTAATAAATTGGCTAAATGAGATGGGTGAAATTTTGAAATGGAAGCCTATGACCAAAGAAAAGAAGATGAAGTTTGCATGCACAAAGTTAAAAGGACATGCAATGATATGGTGGGGTCACCTAAAAAAAGAAAAAACTAGAAATGACAAGGAAAAGATTAAGACATGGATCAAAATGTAGGAAAAGCTTAGAGAAATTTTCTTACCCATAGATTATTCACAAACCCTCTTTCAGAGATTCCAAAATTTGAAGCAAAACTTGTCTTCAATGCAAGACTATACAAATGAATTCTACAAGCTATCCATGCACATAAAGCATCAAGAAAGTAATCAGAAGATGGCTACTAGATATGTGAATGGCCTAAAATTCTCTATCCAAGATGAATTGAGCACGCACCATGTTAATTGTTAACCTCATAATGGTTTTTGACACTTGAGTGCCAACACACAAAACCACATTCCACATTGGAGCTGAGTACACCATGCATGCCAAGTCACAACAAATGCCGAGTGATCTTCATGTGTCAAATAGTTTTCAGATGCCGAGTGAAGATTAGATACTGAGTGAAGATCAGATACTGAGTGAAGTATAAGTGCCAAGTAACACAAGTGCTAAGTAACTTAAGGTGTCGAGTGATACAGTTTTGTTTAGGTGCCGAGCTATCCAGGAAACAGCATGTGCCAAGTATCAACAATACTTTAGGAGCTGAGTAATTCAGTATATCAGCATAAGCGTTTGTAATTACACAAACTATGATGCAAATAGTTTTTACAGCCGACATAAGGTAAATCTCGAAGGATTTAATGATAAGATCAAATCTTTTATTTTTCCTATGAAATCTACATGCAACCAATAAGAAAAATGATGAAGGCATGCAACAAATAGAATAAATGCAAAATAAACAAAAAATGAAGATTGAATATGGATCGTAGATCCATACCTAACCCTAAATCCTCAAATGTCTTTATAAGGAAGACAAAATTTTATTGTAAATATATGAGTGGACATACAAGGGTGCACAAGGAAATCTATTTTCAGAAGCGAAGGTTATCCAGAGAAAGTGGAAAAGGTGCCTGCATTCAGCAATCAAGGATTGTAACCTATCAAGTTCATTATACCTAATACTTTCTGGAAATTGTATTAGAATGAAAATCCTATGGTGATAGGTTAGCTTAACAACTATTTCATCAGATCCTTTAAATAGGTGATTAAATCTTTTAACAAGGTGACACTTCATGTTAAGTGTTTGGAAATCCTCTAACCAAGTCACTATTAATATAGTGTAAAGCCTTTAACAGGGCAGACCATCAGAAGTGGTTGAACAATATTGTTGCAGTAATTTTTGTGCGTATCATCCCCACCCCAGTTTTACTTTCTTGTTCCTGGAGGGTTTTTGGGTTACCAAATTCTAGTGTTATGAGTTGTTGATGCATGTGTTTAGTTTCATGTTTATTTGATGTATTTACATGCATGCAATTTACTTTCAATTAAAAGTTTTATTGGATAAAGTGTGATACTTATCATTCACCCCCCCCCCCCCCCCCCCCCTCTCGTAAGTACTCTTTCCATATTTGAATATTCCAACAATTGGTATCAGAGCCAATCCAGGTTCTCACAAGGAAAAGCCTAATAGCTTGGAGGAAAAGATCTAAAGATTGAAGCTTTCAAACTTGGAAAGATCATTGAAAATCAGGTGATAGATGTGCAACTTGCTCTGCATATTTTGGAGGAATTTAGAAACAAGTTGAAAAACTCATTAAAAAAAAGGAAGGATCTAGCCATAGCTGAAAATGATATACACTACAAGGAGATTGATACCACCAACATATTTTCCAATGGAGATACAAAAGAGTTTGATGCAGCAATAGCAGAATTGATGGAAAAAAATAAAGTTCAAGCAAAGGAGATAAGATCTCTCAAGATGGAACATGAGTCACAGGCCATAATGATATGTGAAATCACTGAACACAAGAAGAGAGCAGTTGATGATAAAGTCATGATGAAAAATGACAAAAGAAATCTTCCAAATAGACTTGAATAAAAATGTACTGAATTGATAAGGATCTCAAACATGCAGATGGATACACTTGCCCAAATGATGAACCTTCATCATGAACTCAATTTGAAAGATATTGAGATCTCCACTTTGAAGATGCAGAATGAACAAATGCAGAATGAATTGAATAGAGAAAAAGAGGTAGCAGAAAATCTCAACAAGTCAAGTGAAGCCATCAAATATTTTGAGCAATTATTGAGCACTCCAAGATCAACCCATGATACATCAGGACTAGGATACAATAGCACTGAAGTTGGAGAATCATCAAAGAGTGCTAAACAAAGAAGTGATAAAGGTAAGAATTCAAAACCTACTTGTCATCATTGTAACAAGAAGGGGCATACAGCTAATGTGTGCAGGAGTAGAAGATTCAATCAATCAAACACACCCAAAAATAAGAGTTTATGTCACAAGTGCAACATGCAAGGACATATGACACAAAATTGCAGATCAAATGTCACAAGGACTCAGAGATTTGATGGACAATGTTATAGTTGCAAAAAGTATGGACATAGGACATTTGAATGCAGATCAAAACCCATGTGGACATCAAATCAACCAACAAAAATAGAAGGAAATGAAAGTCATTATCATTGGGATTACAACACCAGGTACAATTGTCATTATTGTTAATAATATGGACATATACCAAAAAATTGCATAAGAACACATTTCAAAGGGAACTACAAAAGATGGTTGAGTCAAACCACATGTTTCAGTTGTTTGAAAACTGGTCATGTCAACAGGCATTGTCCTACAAGATCAGAGGCACCCAAGATTGAAGAAAACAAGGGAAAAGGAAAAATGGATGAGGAAAAGATAAGGGGGAAAATGAAAAAGACTTGGAAAAAGAAAGATGAGTGCAACACATCAAGTGGAGGGATCACTTCACCCAATGGGTCAAGTGATCACACTTCATCAAACTAAGCATGAGAAGTACACATGACTGATATACAAAGCTATATCACACATCAATCCCAAGATAAAGAAGATAAGAAAAGTATAAATCTACATGAAACAAGATGTCAAGACAAAAAAATAAATGTTGTTGCCGAGTTGACTTTGGATACCGAGTTAAACTCCAATAGATGCCGAGCTCCTAATAGCAATCGAGCTGATAACTGATGCCGAGTTGGATGATTCCAATGGAAGCTGAGTAAAGTGGAAATATAGTGGAAGCCGAGTTAGGTTAAAATTTCTTTAGAAGCCAAGTTGGTAGTTGAGCATTTAATGCAATGGAAATTGGGTATATTATTGCGATTTCAATCAAGTTTTACTCATCTCAATCAAAGAGCAAAGAAGAAGAAAGAGAGCTGAGCGACTTCATAGCAAGAATCTAGTGAATCAAGAAGATTGCAACCGCATTCAACATGTTTTTCATCGATCTTGAGGTATTTTCATTTGTGCCGAGCTACGTAGTTTCATATCCTTTTATTGTGAAAACTCTAGTTTGCATAAATGGCATCAAGTTCGAAAAAAACTAAGGAAATAGAGTCTTTTGAAGTTCAGTTAGTTTCAAATGAGGTGAAGCAGCCTAATTTCTGTCCTATTCCTGAAGTTGCCTACAAAAATGACCCAGCCAAAGCTCTCTCCCAAATTCCCCCAAAAGTTGTAATGGTCCAAGATGTAAGAAAATGTTACAACTGCAAGATAGGTGCTCTAGGAGACATGGAAATAAGACAAGCATATGATAAATTGTGTGTAGATGGAGTCTTGAAAGAAGAATTCAAAATCATTAAAAGAAAGGGTTTGACCCGAGTTTTAAGCTTTCCCACTGTATTCAAAACAGAATCGGTTAGACTTGTACTAAGAAGAATTCATGGTGGAAATTTGTGGTTAGAAGGTATTCCCATCAAATTGACCAAAGAAATTATACATAGAGTAACAGGGTACCCAACCCTAGATCGGTACAAAACCTTGAGAAGTGAATCAAAGGAGGCTATTGAAAAAAATATTGGTGCCCAGTGGAACAAAAGAGGAATGACAATTCACACCATAAAGGATCCTCTAGTTGAGTTTGTTGTTACAGTCATTGCCCATAAATTCTATCAATCCAGTAGACTCAACAGTGTACCATGTATTGTAGTGGATGTAGGCTACAAATTGGTGAAAAATCATCATACTTATGATCTTGTTGAACTGCAACTACAACAGATCAATGAAAACCTAGCTGCTATAAGAAGAACAAAGGGCATTCAATGCAAATTTGGAGCAATCCTAGTTTGCATATTCTTTTATGTTCAGAATGAGTTTCCTTCTTTTGGGAAAGTGGCATGGAGGAATGACAAAACCATCATTGCCCAAATTAATGAATATATAGAGCAAATGGGAGAAAATTTTGATGCCTTGATGACAAGCTATTTTGAGGACTTCAAGAAATCCATTAAGCAAAGATAAGGGATACTAGCTTCCTTAGTGGAAAAACATACTAATGATATATGTTTCTTAGTTGACATTGATTTTACTTATATTCAAGGAGTAATACCAAGGGTAAGATGGCTAAGGCCATTTGGATATGAAATTAATATTGATGAGGCATCTGCAGCAATAACTGCATTATTAGCAAAAGAAACAAATAAAAGTGCTCCACATTTTGGCACTTATGATGTGGTAAGATCAAAGATAAACATGGAATTAAAAACTGCTTCTACATTGAAGAAGAAAGACAAACTATTAAAGAAGATTAAGAAGAAATTTGGTAAAGAAATTGAGGCTGAAGCAGAAGAAGAAGAAGATGATAGTGATGATGAAGATGAGCAAGAACAAGGGCCAATGGAATTAACACAAGGTCTTGGAGAAGACAAGGAGGAAGGTGTAGAGGAAGAAGAAGCCAAGGAAGGACCAACTGAAGCTTAGCCAAAGAAGAGAAAGGCAACAGTACAGCCTTCAGCTAAGCCTAGAACAAAGAAAGCTTCCACGCCATCACCTCAAAAGCCAAAAACACAAGCTACAACAAGGGCCTCCACTCAAAAGGCCAAAGAGAAAGCTACAAAGAAGGAGCAAGCCAAGGAAACACAGGAAGAGCTGAGGAAAAGAAGAAGATATGTGGCTCAACCTGACACTGATGAAGAAGACCAATCTGAAAAGGTAAGCAATTCTTCAGTTGATACCTTATGTAAAAAGATCGGAAATGGTGACTTAAGTAATTTAAATAAAGTTGATTTCAGTAAATTTAATAAAGAAGAATAGAATAGAATAGAAAAAATAGTTTATGGAATGATGGCACAATTCAAGTACACTCCACTTGAATTAGATGGACAATTTCCAAAAGAATTGTTAAAAATTGTAGAAGACAAATGGCATTTTTGTTTGAAAATAGAGAAGGAGATGAGGGAATCAACCCTAGCAAGTGTATTGCCAAATTTGACTAGGGAAAAAGTAAGGAATGCAGTCAAAAGACATAATAATAGGTTTACACCTAAATACACGGCATTCTTCATACTCCAAAATAGGATGGAAGAAATTGTACAAAGAACAATGAAATCATGGAAGAACTTGTACAAAAGGATTGAAGATTTTCTTGAAGAAGAATACAAGGAAGAAGTTGTTGTGCCAATAGAGGAGAGGAGAAAAAGGAAAGAAGATGAAGAAAAGAAAAGAGAAGAAGAGAGGAAAGAAGAAGAACAAGGGAAGAAGGAAGAAGAAAAGAAAGATGGAGAGGAGGAACAAACACAAAAATAGGATATAACGGGAACAACTAAGCAAGAGCAGCAACCAGATTAGAGTGTGCAAGACACACAATTGCCACCCCCTAGCCCTCCTCAAGAATCCATCTCACCTACAGACACTGTAACTATTACTGATGTTTTTGATACTTCTGGTCAGAATACCAATCCATCAACTACAGAAGATCTAAAAAGAATTCTTGACCAATCTACACAACAAGAAATATTATGTACAGATCTAGTATTGGTCAGTATAGATGAATTGCAAAAACTAGTAGAAAGTACAATCAAAGATAAGGTGAATCCACAAGAACCACCTTCTATCATCTCTACAACTACTAGTAGTCAATTTCAAATACCAACAAGCTTAATTGATGTTGCAAGACAGAAGCCAAGTGCAGCTGTAGAAAAAAGGAACAGATCAAAGAGGACAGACTATTACATTTGATCCTACAGCACAAACACAAGGTGCACTTCCCAAGATTACAATAATTGATCATGGTAGATAGAAGGAGGAGGAAACAGTGAAAACCCCTAAAGAACATGAGGCAATAAAAACATTAATAAATTTGCCTACCTCAAGAACTCCTTCGCACCAGCCATTGCAAATATCTGTACCATCATCTAGCACTACCAGAGTTGCAAGGGTACTTCACTATGGAGACCCTGAATTAGATGAGGAGATAGTCATACCGAGCTATGACTCAAAATCAATAACCATTGATCAAATCAATGAGGTGCAAGAAGCACTAAATAGGAGGAAAAGACAAGAAATACTTAGGAAGGAGTATAAACAAAAACAAACACTATATGAGATTAAGGACATCTTTATGGATGCCTTCAGTTTGCAATCACCAGATGAGTCAAAGCATATCACGAAGCAACTAACAGCTATTGTTGACCAGGTGACAAACGAAGACCTAGAAACAAATGCAAAACTTATGGAATGGTCAGAAAGAAAATTTCAGGGGAAAGTGAATGAGAAAATATCAAGTCAAATTGCACTTTCACAAGTTGAATTGGCTAAGCTTATTGACAAAGTGAAAAAGGTACTTGAGAATATATTCTCATTATACAAAAAGTTGTGTGATTTTTCATACTTCACAAAAGAAACAAGCCAAGAGATATTGAGCTTGGAAAGAAATTTAAACATTTCAAGCATGCAACTACCAATTGATCCAGCTCAAAGTGAGAACCATTTTGCTCAATTGCTTCACACTCATAAAGAAATAGTTGTTTTAACAGCAGATGAGGCTAATATCAAGGCCAAATTAATACAGCTCCAATCCTCCATTACCCCACATTTAGAGATACTCCATAAAGAGCAAGTATATGCTGAAATTGTTCTCAAGAAAGACCCAAATCTTTCTACATCAAATGGACTTATTCATCTTGCTGCTAAGACTGCCATCCAACATAAGTCACTAGAAATTGCTTTGAACAATTAGGATGCAGCTCTCAGGATGATTATGGAGGTAAACAACATAGTTTTTCCTAAATATGGTCTTAACCCTTAAACATTCTTTGACATAAGTGTCAAAAAGGGGGAGAAAATAGACATATTAGGGGGAGATACATATATTATGAGATGAATTAATGGGGGAGAAACGATACAAAGGAGGAGCATGATATAAAGATAAGGCACAATCAACTCAGGGGGAGTTACAAAATTTTTGAGGTTAGTTAAGTGTTTTTGTCACTCATGTCAAAGGGGGAGATTGTTAACCTCATAATGGTTTTTGACACTTGAGTGCCAACACACTTAACCACATTCCACATTGGAGCCAAGTACACCATGCATGCCAAGTCACAACAAATGCCGAGTAATCTTCATGTGCCGAATAGTTTTCAAATGCCGAGTGAAGATTAGATACCGAGTGAAGATTAGATACCGAGTGAAGTGTAAGTGTCGAGTAACACAAGTGTCGAGTAACTTAAGGTGCCGAGTGATACAGTTTTGTTTAGGTGCCGAGCTATCCAGGAAACAACATGTGCCAAGTATCAGCAATACTTTAGGAGCCGAGTAACTCAGTATATCAGCATAAGAGTTTGTAATTGCACAAACTATGATGCAAATAGTTTTTACAGCTGACATAAGGTAAATCTCGAAGGATTTAATGATAAGATCAAATCTTTTATTTTTCTTATGCAATCTACTTGCAGTCAATAAGAAAAATGATGAAGGCATGCAACCAATAGAATAAATGCAAAATAAACAAAAAATGAAGATTGAATATGGATCATAGATCCATACCTAACCCTAAATCCTCAAATGTCTTTATAAGGAAGACGAAATTTCATTGTAAATATATGAGTGGACATACAAGGGTGCACAAGGAAATCTATTTTCAGAAGTGAAGGTTATCAGATCACAAAGGATCAAGATCTAAGAAAGCGGAAAAGGTGCCTGCATTCAGCAATCAAGGATTGTAATCTATCAGGTTCATTATACCTAATACTTTCTGGCAATTGTATTAGAATGAAAATCCTATGGTGATAAGTTATCTTAACAGCTATTTCATCAGATCCTTTAAATAGGTGATTAAATCCTTTAACAGGGTGACACTTCATGTTAAGTGGTTGGAAATCCTCTAACTAGGTCACTACTAATATAGTGTAAAGCCTTTAACAGGGCAGGCCTTTAACAAGGCAGACCATCAAAAGTGGTTGAACAATATTGCTGCAGTAATTTTTGTGGGTATCATCCCCACCCCAGTTTTACCTTCTTATCTACCAATTAGCTTTGAAGGCTGAAGAAAAGTAGAATAGGCAATATAACTAGAGAAATAGAAGTTGTTGAAGGGGTACCTTAACCCCATTTTAAGGAAGTTCTAATAATGGTCACGGAGAGAGTTTTCAAGGTTTTGAAAAAATATAAACACTAGGAAAGATCCTCCAAATCAAGAAAGAGGAAGGGGGTTTCAGATAGGTCAAGGCTATAGAAGCGGAAGAGGCTAGGAAAACAAGAGAAGGCCTCTCACTTGTTTCAAGTGTGGAGAAGAAGGACATAGGGCTTTTGCGTGTTCCAATTTTAACATGTAGGACAAGAATCAAGGAGGGCCATCTAGAGTGAACGTAGACCAAGCTGACAATGAATTTGAACAAGAAGTATCTCCAGATATGGGTGAAAGTTTCCTGATGAGAAGGACAATGATTATTCCAGCCAAGGAGGATGTAGAGGAGAAAGGCACTAATGATTCATGGCTCAGAACCAATTTATTTTGGACAAGGTGTAACTCTAGAGTAAAGGTATGTCAAGTAATTATTAATTGAGGCAATTGTGAGAATATGGTTTCTAAAGAAATGGTGGAGAAACTAAATCTCCAGTGTGAAAAGAACCCTCATCCTTATCGGATTGCATGGTTTAAAAACGGAAGTGAAGTCAAAGTAGATAAGAGGTTCCTTGTTAAATTTTCCATAGGAAAGGTCTACAAGGATGAGCTATGGTGTGATGTGATTCTAATGGATGGATGCCATGTCCTCTTGGGTCATCCCTGGCAGTATGATAGAAATTATTCATAATGGGGAAAATAATACTTATACCTTTTGGAAGGATGGATCTAAGGTAGTCTTATTACTGCACAAGGGTGATGGGAAAACTGAAAGTATGCTATCTAAAAATGAAGTTGTTAGGGAGATAAAAGTAATAGGGTTTTTTTATGCATTGGTAGTACAAAAGGGGAAAGAAGAAGACTTGACTATACCACCATAAGTAGCTATAGTGTTGGAAGAATATTTAGATGTTATTCTAGAGGAGCTGCCTAATGGACTTCCCCCAAAATGAGATATCCAACACCACATTGATCTTATTCTAGGAGCAAGTCTTCCCAATCAAGTGACATATAGAATGATTCAAACACAACATGTAGAACTGGACAAACAAGTTGCTGAGCTCATACAAAAAGGTAGATGGAAGATGGAGGATGTACATAGATAGGTGAGCCATCAATAAGATAACCATCAGGTATTGTTTTCCTATCCCATGTTTGGATCACATGATGGATGTTCTTGTTGGAGAAATGTATTTCTCTAAGATTAATCTATGAAGTGGGTAGCATCATATCTGTATCTGAGAGGGGGATGAGTGGAAAATGGCTTTCAAAACTAGGGATGGTTTGTATGAATGGAAGGTTATGTCATTAGGTTTATCCAATGCACCTAGTACTTTTATGAGACTCATGAACACTGTGTTGTGTCCCTACATTGGTAAGTTTGTAGGAGTTTATTTTGATGATATACTGATTTTTAGTAAGGGAAGGGATGAACATCTACAAGACCTAAGGATCATATTGGGGATACTGAGAAGAGAAAAGCTCTATGCTAATTTGAAGAAGTGTAGGTTCATGCAAGCAAGTTTGGTTTTTCTTGGGTTTGTCATTTTTGGAGATGGTGTCAAGATGGTTCCAGAGAAAGTTTGGGACATTCTTGAATGGCATAGTCCATGTAGTATCACTGAGGTGATAAGCTTTCATGGCTTGGCTACTTTCTATAGAAAGTTCATTCATAATTTCAGCAGCATTGTAGCACCTATGATAGACAACACTAAGGGTAGATAGTTTTCATGGACCAAAGAGGCTGAAGAGAGTTTCCAATACCTAAAGAAGAAAGTCACTGAAGCTCCAATATTATCCCTACAAGATTTTGATAAAGTGTTTGAAGTGGACTATGATGCCTCCCATGTGGGCATTGGTGTTGTATTCAACCAAGAAGGTAAGCCCATTTCCTTTTTTAGTGAAAAATTAAATGATATGCAAAAGAAATATTCTACATATGATATAGAATTCCATGTAATTATGCAAGCTTTGAGGCACTGGAAGCATTATTTAGTAGCCAAAGAATTTGTATTGTTTATCGACCATATTGCTCTAAAGTACTTGAATGCACAAAAGAAATTGAACACTAGAGATGCAAAGTGGTTCTCTTTCCTATAGGGGTTTACTTTTGTTCTAAAGCATAAATCAGGAAAATAGAATCAAGTTACAGATGCCTTGAGAAAGCGATTTCTTCTTCTAACCTTCATGGAAATAGAGGTGGTTCGCTTCGATGCCATCAAGGGCTTATATGAATTTGATAGTGATTTTTAAGAAGTTGTTGATTAGTTAAAGAATCTAGTACCATGGTATGTTGACACTATTCAAGGTGAGTATCTAATGCAAGATGGTTACTTATTCAAGGGGAAGTAGTTGTGTGTTCCTGTGGGCTCAACACAGCAAAATATTATTAGAGAATTTCATAGTAGTGGTATGGCTAAGCATTTTGGGAAGGATAAGACAATAGCTTTGGTGGAAAATAGTACTATTTGCCAAAAAGGAAGTGAGATATCACCAGGTTTGTGGAAAGGTGTCAAATTTGTCAAGTAGCGAAAGGGCACTCTTAGAACACTAGATTGTATATGCCATTACTAGTACTAGTAGGACTATGGACAAACTTGAGTATGGATTTTGTATTGAGATTGCCATGTACACAATGAGGTAATGACTCTATCTTTGTAGTTGTAGACAGATTCTAAAAAATGGATCATTTCATTGCTTGTAAGAAAACTAGTGATGCTACTATGGTGGCTAAGTTTTTTTCTTTTTGGAAATAGTGAGATTGCATGGAGTACCAAAAATAATCACCTCTGATTGAGATACTATGTTCTTGAGTCATTTCTAGAGGACCTTATGGAAGAAGATGGGAACAAAGTTACAGTTCAGTAGTGCTTACTATCCACAAACTGATGGACAAATAGAAGTTGTCAATCGTAGTTTGGGTAATCTATTGCAACGTATTGTTGGAGAGAAGCCCAAACAGTGGGATTTGGCATTGCCCCAGGCTGAATTTTCTTATAACAGCTCAATGAATAGGTCAACTGGTAAGTCAACATTTTAGGTTGTAATCTTCAAGGTGTTCTCAATTGGTGCAGCTTCCCTTGGGTGATAGAGTAAGTGATGATTGAGAAGCCTTTGTAGAGCAGCACTACTAGTTGTAGGAAGATGTGAGATAGAAGTTGTAGGACAACAATGAGCGGTACAAAGCTTCTACAGATGCTACTTGAAGGTATTAGGTTTTTATTATAGGTGATCTAGTGATGGTTTATCTCATAAAGGAGAGGTTTCCTATTGGGACTTATCATAAATTGATATATAAGAAGATTGGGCCCTGCAACACTCTGAAGAAGATTAATGATAATACCTATGAGGTAGAGCTCCCCAATGGTCTTGATATATCTCTAGTATTTAATATTTCTGATTTATATACTTTCCATAGCAATTATGCCTCTATTGAAAAGGAGGATGTGGTAGATTGGACATACACCATCCCCATCAAGAAAAGGGAAAAGGTTGCACAAATTCTAGACAAGAAGACTATTCAAACTTGTCAGGGTGACTACAATAGATATCTCATGCAATGGGAAGGGTTGACACCGACAGATAGCACCTAGATTATGGAATGGGATTCGCAAAAGCTAGATGAGCCTAAATGGAAGTAGTTTGAGGACCGGAACTTGTAGGAGCTACATTCTTTTCAAGCAAGGAAGAATGATGCAAGGGTATTTGAGGGTCAAGGTTGTTGATTTAGATGTGGGTTTTGGTCAAAGTTTACTTCTGGGGGTCATAACTTTTGTCTCAAATATCGGTTTTGGCTGAAATTTTACAAGCAATTGCGTGAGAATGAGTTACTTCGATTGCCAATCAAGCTCAGCTTGATAGGTGGTCATTTTGACATTTTTTTGAGAGCTTAAAATATTGTCTCGACCTCCAAAATTGGCTTTTCATGTTTTTTCCTATTTTTTTAGAAAGTTGTTTTTGTAATTAATCTGAAATTAGTTTTTTGATTTTGTCAATTAGTTGACAATTCATCTTGCCTTAGTTGGGGGCTTTTCTTGGGAAAAAAGGGGATTCGTAGGTTGGGTTTTAAAAATTACAAAAAATGAAAACAAATCATTTTTCCCGAAAAACTGACAAAATATGATAATTTTGAGAATTGAATAAGTAGGTGTTTTATTTCATGTATAGGCAGGGTAGAGTTGTGAAAGTTTAATGAAAGATTATGGTGTTCTGAAACTTCTGTGTTGTGGTTTTCTGATTTATTCTTTGAAGAATTAAGGGTTACATCATATCCAGTGCACTTCTATCTTTTCAAAGGAAGGAAATTTGTGAAACAGGACGTCAGAAAGTATCAACCAGACAGAAAAAGATATTGTTTATACTCTTCTACGGAGCTGCCAGTATTACTAAGCATCGATGGTATGGCACTATCTCGATTAGTCATGTGTAATTTGAAGGAAGCCAATGAAAAAACAGCAGCAACCCAATTCATGGTTTGTGATATGTGGGACGAAATCCAGGGTGCAAAGAATTGGAATGGCATGCTGGATCCATTATCCCAATTCTCAAAGCAGACATACTCAGATTTGCACAGCAATACTATGATTCATTTGACAACACCCCTTCTTCAACTTACTATGGGAATTTTAAGCGTAGCAAAAGATCCCTCGCCCAGAGACTTTAATTGCTGAATTGTAGGCGTGGATACGAAGTTGCCAAATACATATATGCCAATACGAGTCTTTTGGACTCCATTTTTGGCCAGGAATCAAGTGAAGGGGTTGCCTGGATTGGTTATATTGCAGTTTGCACTCACCCAGATGAGATCAAGAGACTGGGAAGACGTGACATAATTGTTTCATGAAGAGGCACCCAAACTGCCTTTTAATGGATGTAAAATCTTAGAGACATATTGGTTCCTGTTATGACATCAAAGGTTAAAACTTGCTCCAACATCCAGATCATTTCAAATCCAAATGTGAGGATAGAGAAGGGATTTCTAAGTTGTTATACTTCCACCAAAAAATACTCAGTTAGATGCACGGTTAGTGCAAGAGGAATGGTAATGGGGGAGATAACCAGATTGGTGAAGAAATACACACAGAAAGGAGAAGAATTGAGCATAACATTTACTGGACATAGCTTGGGAGCCGCACTTGCAACACCGAGTGTATATGATATCAAAGAAACCATGGTGGATAAGTATGGTATGGCTTCAATTCCCGTCATAGTGTCTTCTTTTACTTCTCCTCGCATAAGGAATCTATCATTTGCCCAATATATGGAAGAGAATGGCCTCAAAGTGCTGCGTGTGGTAAACAACAAAGACATGGTTCCAAAGATTCCTGGGGTATTATTCAACGAGAATTTGGGATGGCTGACAAGGATTCTGTACTGACTTCCATGGGCATATGCTCATGTGGGAGTTGAGATTACTTTAGACAACATAAGCTTATCTTTTCTGAAGGGAAGGCATAATCCTGCAAGCTTTCACAGCTTGTACGTTTATTTGCATGCACTTGATCGCTTTCATGGAAATCACAAGTTGCCCTTTAAGTCCTCCGGAAGAGATCCAACTCTTGTCAACAAATACTCCGAGTTATTGATTCAAAGCCTCCAAATCCCTCATAACTGGTGGGTGAAGAGAAATAAAGAAGTGGTGAGACGCGTAGATGATAAGGTTGTCTACTCTCCTATAACATCAACACCTGTTCCTCTTCCACAGATTCCCCTCTAATCTATTCTCTTTAATTTCATCGTTAATTTTCTTTGTGGCAAAGAGAATCCCACCATGCTTTAATTGTTAATAACTCATAATTTTATGAAGTTAATATTAGTTTTGATGATGCTTGCTTTTCTCATGGTATAGAAGCATTATTCACAGCAGTGTCGAGGTTTGTTTATATTTCTAAGTTACACAAGCATAAATCAGGCACTAGTTTTCTGAAATTGGGGCTTAGGCCTTATATATTTTAAAGCTTGAAAGGAAGATAATGTATAGTTTCAAATTCGGCTAAATGACTCTATGATGTTGCGTCCTTACATAAATCTGGCAGTGATTCCTCAATCAGCCTTCTATATTGTCTTTTGGAGTTAGCCTGTCTAGAGCCAATGAAATCTATTCATTGATTTCTACCTTCCATTTGTCTAAGTTGATTAACTATAATTATTTATAGGCATAGAATAGTTACTAAATTTTTATTTTTATTTTGTGTGTGTGACCTCCAAAAATGACAACTGCGGACTGCGCTTAAGCTTTTGGAAATCCCATGTTTCGGGATATTTATTATATTTATTTCTCACATAAAAAATCTGTGTATGTAGGCATGAAGTAAAGCAAATGTCGTTCTGCTCAGAAAGACTTGACCTAATAACACAAATTGCTTTTGTGGACGGCGGTATTTGTCAAGGATTTGCACCTGCTACACTTCAGTCAAGTACTTTATCTATCTACTATTTTTTCCTTTTCCACTGGATTTGAATAATCTATGTGGCTTTAGATAGAATAAATCTGTTAGTGGCTATCCAACAACCTAAAACTTTTTAAAAAATATAAAAGATATAAAATAAGTGAGGAAAAAATATTAAAGACATTGAAAATATTCGTACTTATCTAGTGTAATTTATTATACTAAGTACTTTTAGACTGTAAGTTATATTTTGCCAATTTTCTGGAGAGGTAAGTGAAGACCTTAAAGGTGTAAGTTTTTGGCTTTTGGGTATTCATTGATCTCTCTCAGCACCATGGAGTGCAAAGTGGTCAAAAGATGTCATTCGTGCATCAATAGTCATTCAATCCAAAACAATCAATACTTGTGGTTAAATGTCCCATGAGTCTTTATGAAATGTCCTAATAGTGATGCACAAAATAGTCAATCACCAAACAAACAAAAAAGATAAAAGTTGATTGATTATTAGTTCATGTACAATTGACTATTAATACATTATTTTCATTTTTTTAGACTCTTTTAAGAATAGTAATTGAAAAAATTCTATGGAAAACTATCATTATTACTATACCCCAGATATACATTTTAATTTTAATTTTCTATGTAGATATTTCTAATTGACATAGCTTTATATTAAGAGGAAAAAAATTGTTGAGGCTATAGATAAAGTAAAAAAAAAAGTAAAGAAGCTTGGCATGGGGGAACGTGTTGGGGCAATTGCCATAACTATGACACCTATGCTTAAGAATAGACATAAGCACTTTTAAATGCTCAGCAACTCTCACCCATGATGTGTGTTTGGTAGAAGACCCCCTTTTAGATCTAGTGAAAGCATGACTTGATTAGCTCCTTGTTCTTTCTTCTCTATCTCCTCTAGCCTCTGAGATTCATATGTTACCTTTTGGGACCCCTACCCACCTAATGATTTGGCCTTCCTAGGCGATTCTGCCCTCAAGGTGACACATGAGAATACTAACCCGAAGAAGGTGGTGATCCCTAAATCAAGTAGGGGAAATGACTTTCTTAGCCACAAAGATGTCATGACTTCTAAGGAGATGATACACTATCACATGTGAAAAAGATGACCAATGATTTGCTTACCAATCTCTATGATTGAGAATATATTATTGGCTTTTCTAAAGTTTTGTTGGGGGGGGGGTGTGTGGCACTTTCTATCCTTTTGACCATCCATTGCGATGGTTACAGATTAATGCACCTTGAAGTGGAAACTCAAGGGCTCAATTAGTGTCTTTGTGAAGCTAGGTGACCTTTTCATTTTTAGTTTTGCAACCAAAGAGGATAGGAGTACCATTTTGATAGGATCTTAGACTCCGTGATAGGCCAACACTGGTTCAAATAATAACAAGACAATTAACAATTTTATGATAAATTTTGGCTCATCTATACATGTCAATATGAGAGCATAAGCTTTTGAAAAGTGTTCGAGTAGTATGCAATCAAGGGATGATAGTTGTGAAATGAGGGATTATGAATGCAACTACAATATGCAGAATTGAATCTATGAAAAACTAAAGAAATCCCAATAATAGGAATGGTCACTTCCTGGCAACAAGAACATCAAAAACATAAATAATCATTAACAACTACAAGGGTAATAAATGTAAAAAATCACAAATTCAACCAATCTAGAAGAAATAATACCAACACCAGGCATAGAACTAATCTAATATAGTAGTTTACTAATCTCAATCTAATATTGCTATATTTCTTTATCTCTTAATATGATAGAAAATTCAAAATATGTTGGTTATTATTAATAATTTGTATAATAATGAGAACTTCATAATCTATCTTATCTAGCTATGATATTAATCTGTCTACAAAACTATTTATGAAAACCAACTATTGAAATGAATGAAACCTTATTCTATAAAAGAACTCAACAAACCAAATGTAAGCTACTAAAATCACTAGCATTCTTTAGAGTGGGCCCTTCCTCCTTAGTTTTATGGGTGATGTGATTCAAATAGTTCTTCCTTAAGAAATTTTGATCATGCAAGGTCTATATTATTGATCAGAATGTTTTTTTCATTACATATTCTCTACTTGAACTAATATATAGCTTTAAGATCATAATAAATACTATTTAATGTTTCCTAAAAATAGAACAACTTGGTTTTGGTTGATAAAATTATGTATCATCTTAAAAAAATGGTGTCATAACAGTGTACACAAGGGATTTACCACCATAGGTTTTTTAGCATTACTATTATTCATGCTTCCACATGATTTGTTGCAGGTATAGGTAGAATATGTGGCATAGAGAAAAAATCTATCTCATGCCATGAATAGGCAATTAGTTCTTTCATTCTAACAAAACAATATTTCCCTCATTCATTGTTGATTCATGGTATAACACATTCTAGTCCATGTGATACATCTCTAGTAGTAGAAAAATAGTCTAATATTGAGTCACATAAATATCAGAAAATGAAAACTAAAGGTCTTTATGCAGTTAGAGAATGTAACTTGCATGAGTTTCCATTTTCCATAGTAGGTATGATGAAGAGAAACCAACATGGGTAAAATATCTGCAAAAAGAGCCAAAGGAGGGTAATCAATAGTGTACAGTCAACAACCATGTCATAATATCCATCTCCCAATGAAGAGATTTAGGCTATAATTATGCAATGCATATCAAAGGAATAGATTGATGATGTCCATGCCAACTTCTCCTCCATGTGGCACATAGATACAATCCTAGTTTGAAAAGAGTCATGATAGCTAATTGAAGATTTGGTATTCAAAATGTGACAGGAAGTTTTGTTCCAAATATCAACATGTTGTAATAATAAACATTAGTAAAAAGCAATCAATGATTAATTTTCCAAAATTTAATCCCAAAAAAATATTAAATATTGCTGATAAATATTAATCCATATGCAATGTAAAATAATAAAATGGGATAGAATATAATGGAAATGGAATAAAGAAGTAAATAGGTAAGTGCATAAAATGGATTAAAATAGGGCATTAAATAGGTTATAATTGGCTCTCATCACTCCACATAAGCATGCATTGAATTTGGCTAAAAGAAAACATGGCTATGAACTTGAACTATATGTCTCCACTATGGGTGAAACTTCACAGTCTCCCCCTATCTAATTCTAGGATAAGAATCTACCTTTAGATAGATTGGAGACTCTTTTGGTCATTTCATCAAAACATAAAACATTACTTTAATAAAATACAAATGAGTTTTTGTCAAATTATGTGTTAATGTTTCTATCAAACAAGAATCTCCTCAATGTGGTGGTCTTGAAATCCAAATGGGGAACATGGTTTAAACCTATTTCCTTTGAGAATGTAACTCTCTATTATTATAAGTAATGATCCAACTACGGATATTTCATCTTAGATTACAAAATGTTACAATAGGAGAAATAGAATTTTCAAGGGAAAAATAAAGAGAAAGTCTCACTGGCGGGGATCATTGACCATGATTGCTTTTTTGGGGAGAGTTCAAAAAGCTCCCCCACAAGGAGAACCAATGTTTCGCTCAGGAAATGATGTAGCATGCCAATCTCAACTCATAGAGAAATTAATGAATTCATAACAAAATGTAATACAGATTCAAACTCTCAATTCTTCATTCCTAAAAACTCCTTCTACATGAATCTCTAGCTCCATTAAATAACAACTACCACAAAATAATAGGAAATTTCCAAATTTGGTAGATTTTGACAATAGGAAAAACATGCCATTTTTGGTAACCTCTAAAAACCTCCACAAGCAATTTTGAAGTTTCCTAAATCTACCCTTTAAAACAAAAAGGCTAATTGCCAACTAATCTCCAAAATTTAGAAGGAAATTTCAAAGTTATTACAAAGTAGAAAAATTAAAAAACACTTAAGATATTTGAAAACTAAAATTTGGAGGTCAAGATGGATTTTTTAGCTCTCAAAAAACATTCAAAATGGCCCTAACAAAGCTAGTTGAGTTGGAATCCACCTCAACTATAGATTTTGAAAAAAATCCAAAAAAATCTAAGAAAACCCAAATTCGAGTCAAAAGTTATGACTCTCTGAACTCCCTACATTAGAACAAGACGTTATTAGTGGACTACCCATTTACTTAAGGAATTTTGAATCTTGTTTCTTCACCAAGAAACTATGAAATGAAGATAGTAAGGGGAATCTAGAAAAGGGTGAAATTCCTAGGATTGGTGAATTGGGCTATGGGATGAAATCTATAGTGTGAGTTAACTCATTGATGTCAACACCTATATTGATTGATTCCATGAGGAAGGATTTAATTGTGGTGGTTCTCCTTATTGGGGAGGAAAAGGATGATGGTGATGGTTGTATGTGCTCATTGGTTATAGACCCCAAGAGTATAAAATATTTTACTTAAAGAGAAAATAAGAATGTGGTGATTGTTCTCATTAAGCAGGAGATTTGGAATGTCACTAATCTCATCCAAGTAAGATTAGATAGAGTTCACATCTTAGGTTGGGGGGATATTCTCCCCTTCACCTCTCTTCAATTGTTCCCTAGAAATTATTTGGGCCATTTCATCCTCATTTTCTGTTGGTCCTTGCATAATTCCTCAAGATGAAAAAATTCATGTATTAGAATATGTGACATTCTCATCCTCAATTTAGGGATTGTATCAACCACTAGTGGAAGATATGGATGGAAGGAATCTCTATGTTTAGGATAGTGAGAAAGTTAGAGGGAAATTGGAGAAAATATTCCTTTGGAGAAATCTTTGAACAAAATAGATATTTTGAAAATAATCTTGAGGATATCGAGAACACTATGGATAGTGGATATATTTTAGAGGAAACTAGTGATTAGGAAACAAATTGGAGGAATAAATGGAAGCCAATCATAGAAAGGGAAGATATTTTTAACAAACAAAGATCTTGGATTCAATGGCTAACTAAAGGAGATAGGAACACAAAATTCTTCCATAGGTCTACCTCTATGCATAATAATAGAAACACTTTAACCAAGCTATTGAATTATCATAATATGGATTTAATAGTTAATCCTGATCTGGGGAATTGGGAAACCATCTACTCTTAAGATATTTATAATCATCATGTCCAACCTCTGAACCTAAATACAAGATACAGTCTATTAAGAATCATTAACCTTACTATGGATGAAGGTACTAATCAGAAATTAGTCATGAAATTTAGTGTTGAGAAGGCTTAAAAAGTTTTTTCTCCATGGGAACAGTCAAGGCGCTAGGGATTAAAGGCCTTTCCCAAACCTTTTTCCAAGTAGTTTGAGAAGTCATTAAATATGACTTGGTTCATGTTGCCAAATATTTTTTAAGGAAACAAATAATTTTAAGGGAGCTTAATCCAACATTTATTTATTTGTTCCTTGCACTAGTCAATCAACTAGGAAAGGCAAGTTGACCCCTTTTCCCCTGACTTGGGTATGTTTAGGATCATGGTCAACCAAACTATGCTCTTAAGTGGCAATAAAAAATCAAAACATCAGGGTTATGTCAACTTGACGTGTAATTTTCTACTTGTTATTAACTTTACATCAAAAAGATGAGAGAAAACAATCTCTAGCAAATTGAATCTAGTTTCTAAACTACTAGGACTTATCTCAAAAAAATAAAAATTGATTGGTCAAAATTTTGAATATTAATGCAATATTACGAAAATTTCAAAAAAAAAAAAGTAGACGTATGTCTAACCACCTTAATCAAAATCAAATGATAATATTTTTTAATAATATTCTAGATATAAGTAGTAGACTCATGCTTAGATGTGATGCATATTTTTTCTTATTTTTATTCTAAATATATAATTAATAATTAATTTTTTACTTTACTATTTTTGGAATTAAAAAAATCTCATGTCTAACAGCCTGAACTAATTAAAAACTTAGAAAAATTCAATTTTCCATTTTTTTCCCTTAGAGTAGAAGAAACATAGAATGTGATGCATCTTTTGAATTTTAAAAATGTTGAAGTTATAGTTGTTTTTCATGTAGTGTGTCACTCAACACTTTATACATTACTCCGTTAGAAAATAAGTAATAATTACTTACTAAACTCATAATTTGACAAACCTTACATTTATGGAAATATAAGAACATTCTTAAGAAACCCTTTTCATTTCATCAAATTTTGGTGGAAAAAAGTCATTAGCTACATGTTTGAGGTAAAAATCACATAAAAATGGGCCAAAAGCACATTTTAAGGATGTTTTTAAAGTTGACCATATAGGTTTGGTATCAAAAGATATAGTAGACCTTATAAAGATATTAATTATTTTCATTTAGTATCAGGGTGGGTGGGAAAAAAGTTGGAATAGATTTTGAAATGGTTTGAGATATTTCAGAACTACAAATTTTTAAGATCGTCATTTTTTGGCACACTATGATCTTGCACATACCCACTTCTTTATTATTATGGTAAAATTTCTTGGAAGGAATTTTATGGCTTTGACCAAGAAATTAAAAATAAAAGGAATTAAGTATGCCTAAACTCTCCCCCTTGAGGTCCTATAATAATTTGTTGATAATAATTTCCTTTCTACTGTATCCTCCCTACAAGAGGCTAGGTGTTGGAAAGAGTTTTTGGATCATTATGTTGATGCTTCTGGCTAACATATAAACTATCTATAGAGAAAATTATACTTCTTCAATATTGTGAGATCTTTAGGGATGAGTTACTAGAGAACTTAATTGTTATAAGGATACTCTTTAGGATAATTACCTTGATCTACCCCTTAGTGTCAAGGAGGTCACCCCCTAGTTTTGGAACTCAGTTGTGAAATGCATAAAGAGGAAACTTGTAGGATGGAAAGGGAAATTTCTTGGTAGTGTGGGTAAACTATAATTTCTTTCAACCTCCCTCCAAGATATAGCTATTTATTTTCTATCACTATTTAAAATATCGAGTAGACTTAGAGATACTATTGAGCCTTGTGGCTTGGGAAATTTTTTGTAAAACCAAATCCTAAGGAGGACTAAGATTTAGGAGAATTGGAGAGCTTAATAAAACTATCATGGATAAGATATGATAGAGATTAATTTACAATTCTACTAGATGGCACTGAACTATGAAGACCAAATACCTTGGAGCAACTCCTTTTCAATATAATTTATACATGAATGACTTCCCAATAGGATCCAAAAATCTGAATTAACATTGTTTAAAGTTGGAGACTATTTAAGAAGGAGGTGATATGGGTAATTGGGGATGAAAATAACATTAGATTTTGGGAAGATAAGTGGCTGGGAGGCAATCCTCTAAATCAAACCCCTATAACATGATGAAAAACATTTGC
The DNA here is from genome assembly GCA_028749045.1 of Cupressus sempervirens. Taxonomy (NCBI): domain Eukaryota; kingdom Viridiplantae; phylum Streptophyta; class Pinopsida; order Cupressales; family Cupressaceae; genus Cupressus; species Cupressus sempervirens. Next base: position 54,232,999 of record CM053791.1, read on the forward strand.
ATAAACCATCTTAGTAAAAGATTAAGTAACTGTGTTGGTAAACATGGTAAGTGATGCAAACTAACATATGGAGGATAGAACTAAAATTTTGTTCAACTCCTAGAGGAGCTACAAGGTATCATGGAAGAAACCTAGATTGCTTCTTTTCTAGCCAAGGATACCATAATTTGTGAAATAAATGCCTTGGCATAATTCAGTATCAAATTGACCTATAGTTCTATTATTGGGAATGAGGATATTGTAGACTACTAAAAATATGTTTGAAACCTTGGTTTTCTTCCAAAGTTTAATTTCTTCTAGTGGGTTGTTCTACATGGAAGCATTCTCACAATTGACAATTCAAGAAAAAAAGGGGGTTCAAATTTGTGAGCCAATATAGTTTGTGCAATAATGAGGAGGAATCTATTCTCTAAATTCTAATACTCTTCCCCTATGTAACTACTATGTCAATGTTAATTTCAAATAGGTTTGGGCTTTAGTGGGTCTTCAATGATCACCTCCAATAGTTTATTTTTTATTTTGAGGCATTTTTTTCTTACCCTCTCATTAGGAGTTTATGGAAGGTTATACCTTTGTATGTTTGTTGGAATTTATAGTAGGAGTGGAATAATCTCATTATTGGGGATAACAACTTCCCCATGTGGTCATATTGTGAATCATGATCAACCTCCTCAAGTAATGTGTTCCTCTATAGAAATGGAAAACTCCCTATATCCTCATGCTAATAGTGATTGAATTCTAGATGACAACTGGGGCCTTCTATATTTTATTTATAAATATGATAATTCTATAAGTATTACAAGAAAGAAGGTCAAATAGAAGTCTCCTTCCTCCTCCTAGCTTAAACTTATTTTTTATGGATCAAAATAAAGAGGCTTTGTTGGTATGGGAGGTATAATTTAAGGCAAAAAAGTTAGGCATGTGGTGGCCTATACAGGAAATTATGGAGAAAATATCAATAATGTTATAGAGCCATGGGGCTATTCTTGGGAGTTAAGAATTCCAACTCAATGGGTATTCCTCATTTCATTGTTGACAGTGACTTGTAGCTCATCATTAAGGTGGTTAAAAGGCACAGTAAAATAAATTGGAAAAAACACCCCGATTATCAATGACACCAAGGTCCTTATTTTGAGATTTTGGGATATCACCATTCAACACATCTATCATGAAGAAAACCAAGTGGTAACTGCATTGGAAGATTTAGGAGAGGAGATGGTTGTCTTACAAAACTGGTTTAGTATTGGCAGGCTATCATGTCATATACAATCCTTTATGGAAGAGGATTTAAATTAATGACTCTTGGTATCATTGTATCAATGTTGTAAATGTGACCCTCTTTGGGTCATTATTATTATGACCACCTTTAGGTAAGGTGAGCATTTTTTTAAAAATGATTTAGGAAAGGGTAAAGTTACCATGGTTAAGCTTCAAATTTTCTATGATTTTCCCAATTTCAAAAAAATGGCTGGCATATTTTCTAGGATATGAAGAGATTATGTCAGAACTAAAAGGATGGGAGATGTAAATAATGATGGTATGTGTATGGGTGGCATCGAAATTTATGTTTTGAATTTGAATTGGGGTAATATGGTAATTATTACATTTGGTGGAGTGTGCCTTTGAATTCTTAAAAAAGAATGGCTGATATGGGAATTGATCAGTAAAATTTTTAGTCATTTAAACTAGTTGGATACCAAAAAATTATATTCTAAGGCTTCTATATTCATTTTTAGTCCTCTTGCTAGTGAAGGTAGGGTTATGTTGGATTCCTTCAAAGGGTTAAATATTGATCTAGGTGAGAACAAAGGCATGGGTGGTAATCTTGTCCACATTGAGGTGGATAAAATCAAAGATTACAATGAAGTGTCTTGGGTATATCTGACAGAGGGCAGCCTAGTTCCCTACATGTAGTGTATTGAGGGATATGAGAAATTTGTATCCATGTAGTTTATCAATTACTAGAACAATAGACATGTGGTTGTCAATGAGATCTCTTTCTTGATCAATGAGGCTGTCAATTCTAAAGTTGGTGGCCTCTCCTTAGATGATGAAAAATGAAGGAAGTAGATGAAGTTTTCTAATTTAGCCAACCGTAATGAGCTCTTCTTTACAAATGAAATTTTGAGCCATGATCACGAAGGGATTTTGAGAGTAACCTTGTCGGATCCTTAGAAAGAGGTATTCTATGCTATCATGTGCTATATCGCTCTAGAAGGTAGATACTAGATTTTCTTCTACTACCACTTCCCTAGTTTAAAGAGCTTTAGAAAGTGTCACCTCATTTCTTTCCCTTACCTCATGCTACACTCCATGGATGATAATATCCGCAAAATTTGGAAGAAGATGAAGAGTCCTATACCATTCTTCATCACGATTTTATGTTAAAATTGCACAATTTTCATAAATCTCTTTTCACCCCATCCTATTAATGTATAGGTCATTTTGCATAACTCTACTCTTTCCACCTTGACTCCTTAAGTTTTTTTGAGATTTCCTCCATGATCAAAACAAAACACCTTAAGTACACCCCATCCTAATTACTCAAACATATTATAATGGAGAAGGAAATCCACATTTTGGACTTAGATGATGAAACATAGTTTTAGAAAAGAAGGTCACTTATAACTAGGAATAATCTTGCACTAGAAAAATCCAAGGCTAAGCAGTACCACCCTAGAAGCTCAGATTCAGCTACTGAAAACAAGACTATGCCTTCTCAATAAATATAGAAAAGGGAGGTTGAAAGTAAAAATTATATAGAAAATGAGTAGGATGACACAGTTAGTAAGGAATAATAGAAGGTGGGGGAGATTAGCCCAATTGACAATAAGTTGAGCCCCATGTCACCCCATGTCTCAAATAGCTTCAAGATTGAGGTTGATAGCGATGTGAAGACTCTAAGGAGGATAAGGGAGATGCCATCACCTCCCCTTCTTGCTGAAAATATAAGGGTAAGAAGAATATGGGTAATCAGCCCAAGGTAGCCCCTAATGGTGATGCTAAAGGCCAAAAGGAGGATTTCACTACTTTGGAGAAGAATATCAAAGAACTCCAAGTGAGGTGGGATAATATAGAAAATAGGTTCAAATAGGTTGCCATATTTGTGGTTAAAGTCACACACTCAATGACTTGTAGCCTACACCTACTCCATCCTATGAAGAAATGGCTTGCTACTATGGTAGGGGTGGATACTACTAGCTTTTTGTATAAATTTCTAGTGATAATTGGCTCCAATTGCTATTGGAAAATCAAAGGGGAAGGAGAAGAATAAATAGAGTTAGCTCTCTATTTCTATTTTGTAATTTTTATTTATGTTTTTAACTTATGTACTCAACCCAAGAGGGCTCTATTTATGGTGTTTATTTGGACTCTATATATTTACTAGTACTTTATATATGTTTATAATTATGGTTAGGATTAGGTATAGATTATGTGATACTCTGGTTTGGGGTTTTTTGATATTAATAAAGGGGGTAGGATAAGTCTATACTATTTTTGACTTTCAGATATTTTACAACATTTTTTTCTCTAGGTTAGCTCTCTTTTTTTCTACTCTTTTTTTCATAAAAAATAGTGATAGCTATGAAAAAGCTGTAGATTTATTAGCATTTGTCACACTACCAATGTACATGGCTAATCATATGTAATGATCTCCATAAGAAGTAAATTAAGTTTAATTAATGATAATCTGATCCTTTAGAAATTTGTAGGGAAATCTCAAAACATTTAACCATGTTTATGATGTATAGTAAGGTAATAATAATGTGCCTAGATATAGATAAACTATGACTCAAAAACAAGATAAAATCAATAATCTATTCCTTTATGGTTGTTGATGAAAAATATATGGCTCTAATTAAAAATGTGTTGGCATCTAATCCAATCTCAAAAATCATAGATTAGAAGTTATTGTAGCTAAGAATTCAAGAATTAAAAACCTAGATTTCCAATTCTTATATAACATATCCCCTTTATAATTAAGTCAACAATATGATTAGGCAAATTGAGGGATTCAATTGAATGTTTTAGTATGTCGAAATAGTTGGAGAGTTTAGGGAAATTTATTTTTAAAGTTTTTATTAGTTTTAATCAAATATTTTAGGGTTTTAAATATATATATATATAGATATATATATTTAAAGTAAGTTTTCTATATATATTAAAATAAAATAATAATTTACAAAATATGTGAAAAAGGTTTAAGAGAATAACAAAGAGCATAACTCGAAAAATGTTGAAGAAAATAATAGAGAACAAAACTAGGTAATTGTCCTATTCATTGTCAATTAAGCATGAATAATTTGGAGGTGCAATTGTAGTTTGGCCCATAGTTAGATATGTGTGGCCAAGAGACAAAGAGCACAAGGTGATTGCATAGCGAGGACCAAGTTCTAGGTGATGTATGCCATTGATCCTATGATTTATTTTTGTTGTTGTTGGGTGTAGAAATTTGATGCTATAGTAGAGAAATCATCTAATTTGCATGTAGATCATAGAGGATTAAGGTCTACCATTATAGCCAAACACACTAGATGATCTATAATAACGACCCTACATCTATATGTATTGGATAATTTCCTCATCCTTTTGTGGTGTTCATGGTCCAATCCTCAGCCCAATCTTCCCCCAACATTATTTGGTAAAGTTGAAAAAAAAGATGTGGCACTATGAAATGGAAATAGCAAGAGACACATAGCAATACACACCCATTTATGAGAATTGACATGAACTTTGGCCAATGTGTCTTTGATAATTTTAAATTCCTCCAAGGTTGGTTATGTCTCATTCACTACTAATTTTTTTCCATCACAAGGCAAGTTGGAAAACACATTGGCCAACAAGTTTCCCTCACTATATGTATGAAAGAGAAATTCTATTCTTTGGGGATTTCTTGGTCTTTTTTGCTTGAAAGATAACTTTTCAATTCCCTTCAATGACTAGCTTCACTATGTCATGGGATAAAACTACTTGAAGACCATATAGCAAGGAAAATGATTATACTATATTATTTTTCATGTAATTAAGGGGAATCAAGGACCCTAAATCAGGATGCCATTACAATTCTTGATTGTGAATCTTGCACCTAACACTTCTTGGTTACCACACAATGCTCTAATTAAATTCAATTGTGGTAGGGGGTATGGAGTGCATACCAATAGAATTCATTTCTATTGGTTTGCTACTATGGGGAAAAGGTAGAAGCTCTAGGAGGAGGAAGAATATAGTTACAAATCATTAGCACCTTTGCATCCCATAGTGAGAAGGTAGTCATCAATGATTTTTTCTTCAAAATAGGTTGTTTTTTATAAGTAGGAAATATTTCTACAAGTAAAATTATGATATTATCATCAAGGTGTGACTATTTAGTTTTTGAGTTAAATTATTGATCCATGTTCCATGAGTAGTGGTTTATTAGAACCCATCTCTCATGAAAATGAATAGAACATTTAGCACGAGCATTGCATCTAGGTGATGCTCACAAAAATGAAGCCTAAAGATTTTTCAAGAAGTAATCTATCTTAATTGTAGACTTCTAGAATTAACATTAATTTTTTAACCTAGATTAACTAATATCTTTTGAGGTGACATTTTAAGAGAAACCGCAAATAGAAACTTATTTATTTCACACATAAAAATAATATATATTTATAAAATATACTGACACCATTACAAAAAGAATAGATATAAGTTATATCTTCCTTGTAACCCAAAACTGTAATTAAAATAAGTTTCAACAAATATTATAATCTTCATTCTACTATCAATTTAGTAATATAACGGTCATCATTTAGATTAAATTGGAATATATATATATATATATATATATATATATATATATATATATATATATATATATATATATATATATATATATATATATATATATATATATATATATATAATGCAACAATTTTGTTATTTAATTAAAATTTTAAAAATAAAAAATAAAAAATCCATATATACTAAATATTCAAATCAACTATATAAATGATTCTAGTCGATACCAACACCATACTACAGTATTACCATTTGAATAAAACAAAACAATAATACCTTTAATGCAAACTAAATGAAATTTTTGAAAATACCATGAACGTGTACTTCATCATGAAGCTTCATCGAATGTGCCATAGTATTTTTTTGTGTAGTCTAGGAGAATGATGGCATCGTTTAAAAATCTTATGCTCAACAAACTAATGAAGTCAAGTCATTGGAATAAGATGAGAGAAGTTTCAAAGGGAATGCCAACCTATATTCAACTAATCATGACATGAATCCTCCATCTAAAATGTTAGGTCATGTTCAAGAACCTAAGTTAGACAAGAGGTCTAAGGTATTGCTTCATTCAGTAACCGAACATAAGAGATTGCTATTCGATAGCAAAGCAAGAAGGCTTAAGAGCATGATTGCTTAAAGGGTGAACAAGGTATTAAAGCTGAAGTGTGTGAAAGCCAGGTAGAATGGAGGACTAAAATAGAGATTTTTAATCTACAAGTGAGTTTTAAATCAAAGTTATCAAATCAAGCATGAGTGTTACTTTCTAATCATTGTACCAGTCTAGGGTAAATCTTTTCGATTAAGGTTGACCTAATAGTCATTTGTAAATCCTTTAACCAAGTGAGATTACAAGTCAATTATCTACAATCCTCTAATAAGGCTCACTCCTAACATTGTGATTGAAATCCTCTAACTAGGTCACATTTAATAGTGTGTATTGTAACCTTTGACAAGGTTGGCCTTTCAAAGGGCATCACTTTAGAAAAGTGAGAATGAGTAGAATGCTACTGATGGTTGTTACCAAATTATATTTCCACATAAAATCCTAGAATCAAATGTGTTATTAAATCTATTATTTTTCATGTTTACATTTTTGCAAAGTTGTTTTGACCCTGGATAGTAATCTACAAGTTTAAGTGAGTGTATGATCTAATGGATGCATCCATGAATATGTTTTATGGATATGGGTTCAATAATCTATGAAAAGTTTTATTTGTACATCTAGACCTTGGATAATTAATTAATCATCCCTCTCAGTTATTCTAAAGAATTTCAATAGATACTGGCATTAACCTTCTCCAATTTATTCTTATCCTTTAGGCATTGAGTAACTAAATTTAGATTCTTCTCACCAAACTATTTCTGGGATTCTTTTACAATAGTAAAGTCCTATAAGATTTCATTTTTTTCTCTCTCGTATGAGCCTAAGCTTTGAGCTATATGATCTTCTTTTTCAGAATTTTATGCATTTTGAAGTATTTCTCTAAAATCCTCCCCAACTTGCCATAAATATTTGTCTATATTTCCATTCATCGAGTCTTCTATCTTACACTCTACATTGACCACAACTTCTAGGTAGTTTATTGGTTCCCTTGAAATTTTGAGCTATTTAAGAACTATTTAGAAATAGTTTTAATGTTGTTATGGAAGATGAAGAGATCATCCAACTATTAGGCAAGGTCCTTCACATTTGTGCTATAAAAGACTTAGGAAGGAGGGAAGAATATGAAGAGCTAGGGATATTAAGATCTTTATGGTAGTTGATTTAGCTTTTAGGGGAAAGAAAGAAGAAGGTTGAGGACATATTGGGAAGTAAGTTGGGGGAAGAACTATCAAGGGTTCAGGAAAATTGTATAGACTAGGAAGAGGTAGAAGTTGATTCATCTAAATATTCTACTACTTCCATCTACTAGGGAGTATTTTTAAATTTGGACTAACAATAGACACATTTTTTGGAGTCATCTATAATTTTTAAGTATATGAACTAGGATTGAATATCACATTAACATAATCTCAATAGAAGGGGTAGGAGATGGCTCATCCTAATGATCAAGTTATGATGGAACTCACAGACTCTGAAGCTCAAGCCTTGGTAACTTTATCCTTATCCATAGAGAGTAACATGTATAACAAAAACAAAAAACAAAAAATTATAAAATTTGATGGTCCTCCTAAAGTGATTTATTATAAAAAGAATGCAGGCCTAGAAATGATTATAAGTAACCTTTAGGGTCAATGGATAATTGATAATTTCATCCACCATCTTCCAATGACCCAAATGCCACACATAGTTGAACATGTTTTGAAGTTTGGGGATAATTTGCTAGCGTCCAAAAAGAGATTAAATTCATCATTGAAAGATGCTTTGGACTTCTAGGGGATCTTGGTCCCCTCCTTGCTCATCTTTGCATGAAAATAAATCATGGTGTTTACCATGAAAATGAAAGAAATTCCACCTATTGAAAGTTTTCCATACTCCCATAAGTCCAAAAATTTATGATACAATTGTATAGTAAAACCTTACATGCCCTCAACATACTTTTTAATATTCCTACTTGAGATAATTTTCAAAACTATAGCATTGTCTATGACTTCGTTACATTTATTAGGCTTTATCTAGTTCAAATACCATCCAATTATATAGTAGAAGGCCAAACCCATAACTTTAGATCCTAGTACCAAAGGAAAGAATGCATAATAATAGTGATAAAAGAGAAAAATATTAAAAAACACATTTTAAACAAGAGAAAAGGCCACTTGTAATTTCTCAAATAATAAACTACTACAAAAATATAAAAAAGGGAATGATCATTTGAATTCCAACCCAAGTTCCTATAACTAGTACCTTTAAAACTATTGATATTCATACTATGATTGTGAGCTATAGCAATATCCCAAGAGATGACTTCATGAGCCTACTTAGCAATCAACTCAAGATCATCTTAAACTTTTCAATTTACTTGGTGTACTTGTTTTGTTGCCAATCTGTTAGGAACTATATTTCCTTCTCATGAGGCATGTTACCATGACTTATTTGACCATGTCAAGTAGGTCCAATATTTTATTGATGACATGAATTCCCTATCAACCTATCTCAACCTTCCCATTGATAATTTTGATGACTTTGAGGGCATTCTCTTTCACAAAAGAAATTGGTAACCCCTTTATTAGGCTATGGTAAACCCATAGGAAGAGCTAAAATTTTGGCCATGCAAGCCATTTGGACTCCCAAATTGGTTCAGTATGTGTTCAAAATCCTACTTCTCATTTCTATGATTAGGCTGGAACATTTGATCCTTGTTTTTATTTCTAGTAGTAATAGGAGTTAGCTTTGTTTTGATGGTTATCCACTGGTAGTTGACTAGTTTTCTGTTATGGGCTAGCCCCCTTGTTTTGGCTGCTATTAATTCAAAAACATTCGATCTAGTTAGGGTTATCGATAGATGACTAATCAAGATTTAGTTTTACCTATTAGAGTAATAAGATATTGCCATATTAATTAAATCATTTTGATTTAACAATTAAGTCACTTATTATCTTGAGCTTACTTAAGATAAACTTTAAACATATAATAATTAATTATTTTATTAATTATTATCATGAAACCTAGGTTTTACCTATTAGGGTTTTGATATCTATTTATAAGGATGATCCCTCTTTGTAATTTATTCATTCACTTTTGATAATAGCAATTTCTTTTTTGCTCATCAAGAATGTCTCATCTATGGATCTGGGGATCCTAGTCTCCATAGCTTTTTCTTCTCTCTTTCTATGATAGGTGTTCGCATGTAGGTAATTCTTGGTAGGTGTGGGGTTGATCCTCTCATCAACTTCAACATGGTATAAGAGCTCCAAATCTTCATATCCTTGTTCTATTTATGAGAAGTTTGGCTTTGCTTTCAGATCTATCCCTTTTGTTTAGAGGGTTTAATTTTTTTTAATTTTTTTGTATTAAATTTGGGGGGTCACTGATTTTCAATGCACTTTGAGCCCAAACTGATGTCATCATTGAGCTTAAAATGCACAAAAACACCAATTTTTATCTACAATTTGTCAAATTTGGACATGGTTAGAATCCAAGGAAAAAAATTGCTCCCAAATTGAGCATATTTTCTGAGGTGGAAATTTTCTAATTTTGTAGATTTCCCAATGTGGTGGTTTTCAAATTTTGCATGCAAATTAAGATTTTTTTTTCAAAAATTAAGACTTTTGACATGTTTCATGAGGAAGTGATTTTCTGAATTTTGACATGCGAATCAATTTTTTTCAAAAATTGATATTTTTCATGTTTTCCAATGTGGCACTTTTGTGATTTTTGTACAAAGAGAATTTTTCGGCATGCAAACCGAGGTTTTTAACTATAGAAATCAACATTTTTATTGCACGCAAATTGAGATTTTTGGCATACAAATCAACACAATTTTGGTATAGAATTGGCATGCTTCCCATTATAGATTTTGGTACTGATGGGCACACATTTTGAGATACTCTAGCATAGATCTCTAGGTAGTGATTTTTTTTTGCTTTTCTAGTAGTTTTTTTGGACCTACATGTGGTTTTTTTGGCCATAACTGACTCATTTGAACTCCATTTTTCAATCCAAAATAAGTGTCGAAAGCTAATTCCAAGCTCGTCATGATGGTGTGATTTATTTCAATTTTTAATTTTTTTGGTGGCCTATTTTGGTTGTTAAATTAAGAATTTCTATTTTACACTCCAGGAGACATATTTTGACACATTTTATTTTCTAGATTCTTCTCTAGGCACATCCCATTCAGTTATTTTTCTTTTCTGCATTCTGATGGATATCCTAGTTGTCTTAGGCTTGGGGATCTATTTTTTAGTTACAGATGATTTTTCATGAGTTATACTATCTATTATATCATCCTTATGTCTCTTTTGATCTTTATTGACATCCTTTTGTAGGTTTTTTGTAGGCGCATTCAGGTAAAGTGTCACTCTATTATATTTTAAGATCTTCCACATCTATGTGATTTGTTGTACTCACACTACATTATAAAGTGCCTTGGGGGGTTTCATTTTAGCCATATTGACAATCTTCCTTTTTCAAGTTAGTGTTCCTTCAATGATATGTGTCAATGACATGTGCTAGTATAGGTGTCTCAATGTGACTCAGGCAAAGGAAGAATAACCGTGGCCAAAGGCTCACCCAGTTATCCAAACCACCCTGCAAGAGTAAACACAATGAAAGCAAACACAAGTGAACAACAACCAAAGGAGGAGAAGAGGGAAATACTTTTATTGATTCATCAAAATATCTTCATACATGCCCAACTGTGAGGCCTTCTAGGTTATGGCCAATTACAATACATTCACATTCAAAGATCCAACAAAAATTCACACTTTCAGTTCTGCTCCCTCGAAATTTTTTCTTCTTCTTCTTCTTAATAACTTACTTAGCTCTAAGCCTAAACTCTATATTTATACTTACCAAAATGGCTTACAAAAAATTCTAGAACATTACATAAGAGGAAGGCCAACCCAACAATGGTCTGGACTCATCCCAAGAAAAGATCTTAAATTAAATGTAGCAAATGAAATAATTGCCGCAAGTCGGCTTGGAAAAATCATGTCCAAATACTGGCACTCGGCATACACTGGGTAACTCAGCACCTGAAGGAATGCTATAGTAACTCAGCACCTGAAGAGTGCTACAATAACTCGGCACCTAAAGAGTGCGATAGGAACTCGACACCTGAAGAGTGCTATAGTAACTCGGCACCTAAAGAGTGTAACAGGAACTCAGCACCTGAAGAGTGCGATAGGAACTCAGCACTTGAAGAGTGCTATAGTAACTTGGCACCTAAAGAGTGCTATAGTAACTTGGCACCTGAAGAGTGCTACAGTAACTCGACACCTGAAGAGTGTGACGAGAACTCGGCACCTGAAGTGTGCGACAGGAACTTGGCACCTGAAGAGTGCTACAATAGCTCGGTACCTAAATAGTGCTATAGTAACATGACACCTGAACTCGTCACCAACTACAAAACAAGAAAAAAAAGAAGAGAGAAGGATAACAAGGCAACCTAGGATGCTCCTGCATCAGACAACTGGGGTTGAAATAAATGATTCTCCTGAATCATTGAAATGTCTTAACCTGAGCTGAATCCAACTCAACTTGAGAAATCCATGAAGCATCTTCAATAGGTCTGTTCTTCCACTTCATCAAATATTCATAGTAATCTTTTCCTCTTGTACTCTTGCCAACTCTCTAATCCAATATCTATTCAACTTCCTCAATCTGTTTCTTAGGATAATCATCTGGTATAACAACTTCATCCTCTGACTCATGTTACTTATACAAATCAGCAGTGTTAAATATAGGAGATATATACATGTCATCTAGTAACTCAACTTCATAAGCATTACCACTGTCAAACTTTTTCAAGATCTTACAAGGTCCAAATTTCTTCATCTTCAACTTGCTATATGTTCCAAATAGGAATCTTCCTTTCTTTAGATGAACCATCACCTCATCACCAACTTGAAAATTGTGGTGTCTTCTAGACTAATCAGCATTCTCCTTATACTTCTAATTACTTTGTTCCAACCTCAGCTTCACTTCTTTATGCAAGGACTCCATAAAGTCAGCAAATTCTTCTCCTGCAGTTCTTTTCTTTTCTTCACCAACAGCTATTAAATCTAATATACCTCTAGGATGAATTTCAGTAACAATCTCAAAAGGTGTCTTCCTTGTACTCCTATTCACAAAATTTTTATATGCAAATTCAGCTTGTGCCAATACCATCTTTCAATTGCTTGGTTTATTCCCAACTAAACATCTCAGCAAATTACCCAAGCTTCTATTCACAACCTCTGTCTGTCCATCTATTTGTGGATGAAATGTAGAACTAAACTTTAATTCAGTAACCATCTTCTTCCACAAAGTCTTCCAAAACTAACCAACAAACTTACTATCTCTATCTGAAATAATGCTTCTTGGTAATCCATGCAATCTCACAATCTCTTTAAAGAAAAGTTCAGCAACATGCTCAGCATCTGATGTCTTCTTACATGGTATAAAATGAGCCATCTTAGAAAACCTATCCACTACAACAAATATGGAATCATACCCCTTCAACATTTTAGGCAATCCAAGAACAAAATCCATACTGATATCAATCCAAGGTTTCTTAGGAACACTAATAGGTGTATACAAACCAGTATTTTGACTCACTCCCTTTGCAACTTGACAAACTCCATAGCTCTTTACAAATTTTTGAACATCCTTATACATTTGTGGCCAATAATATTTCTCTTTCAGCAAACTCAATATTTTACCAATTCCAAAATGTCCAACTAATCCACCACTATGCTTTTCCTTAATCAAATTCACCCTCATAGGACTTCTAGGAATACACAACTGAATACCTCTGAGCAACATACCTTCTTGAATGAAATACTCATCATACTTACTTATGTGATCTGTCAGATTTGGTGCTCTGCACTCTCTCCACACCTCAAAAAAATTAGGATCAACATTGTACAACTCTTTCATCTCATCAAAACCAAGAACTTCAACCTTCATTTTAGTCAACAAAGAACGTCTTCTACTCAATGCATCAACAACTTTGTTAGTAACTCCACTCTTATGCTTGATCACAAATGTAAAACTCTACAAATACTCAACCCACTTCATATGTCTTTGATTCAATTTATGTTGACTTCCCAAGTGTTGTAAAGCTTTATGATCAGTATACAACACAAACTCCTTAGGCATCAAATAATGTCTCCATTTCTTCAATGCTTGAACAATGGCATAGAATTCTTGATCATACACAGAATATTTTCTTTTAGCATCATTCAACTTTTCACTAAAGAAAGCAATAGGCTTACCTTCTTGACTTAACACAACTCCTATTTCATTACCACTTGCATCAAATTCAACTTGAAATACTTTGTTGAAATTAGGTAAAGCCAATATAGTTAATTCAACAGCCTTTTGTTTCAAAGTCTTAAAACTCTTATTAGCTCCATGTGTCCACTTGAATTCCTTTTTATCTCCCCTCATTGTTTCATTCATATCATTACAAATAGCACTGAAATTCTTTATAAACTTTCTGTAAAAACTAGCCAAACCATGAAATGATCTTACCTCACTTACATTCTCAGGTGTAGGCCATTCCAAAATTCCTTTAACCTTTTTAGGATCCATCTTCAAACCATAAGCTGAAATCACAAACCCCAAATACACAATCTCTTATTGCATAAAAGAACATTTTTTTAGATTAATCATCAACTTTTCCTCTTTCAACCTCTACAATACTTGCCTAATATGCTCAAGATGTTCTTCCTTAGTCTTATTGAATATCAAATTATCATCCAAATAAATGATCACAAACTTACCCAAGAATCTTTTTAGAACTTCATTCATCAACCTCATGAAAGTACTAGGTGCATTAGTCAAACCAAAAGGGATAACCAACCATTCATACAAATCATCTTTTGTCTTGAAAGTAGTCTTCCATTCATCACCTTCTCTGATTCTAATCTAATGATAGCCACTCTTCAAATCAATCTTGGTAAAATACTTTACTCCACTCAAACAATCCATTATGTCATCCATTCTTGGCATAGGAAACCTATATTTCACTATTATCTTGTTAATGGCTCTGGAATTAGTACACATTCTCCATTCTCCATTCTTTTTAGATGCTAATACAATAGGTACAACACATGGACTCAAGCTTTCTTTGATCAAACTTTTCTGTAATAGTTCATGTACTTGTCTGTTAAGTTCTTCATTCTCTATAGGTGTCAATCTATATGGTGCTTTGCTTGGCAAACTAGCTCCAGGGATTAGGTCCATACAATGACTTATACTTCTTACTAGAGGTAAACCATCAAGAATATCTTCAGCAATAATGCCTTTATACTCATTTAGCAACTCTGCAATTTCTCCTAGCACTTGGTCAATACTACCATTTGTCACTCAGTCACCACTGACTGGCACTTGGTTAAGATTGTTTTCTAGCACTCGGTCTCCATTGACAAAACTCAGTTTTCTTTGAATTATAGCAAAACAAACTTGATTCTTTTTCACTTCTTTTTCAAATTGTTTCCCATTAACCATGCAAATTTTTATAGCAGTACAATTAACCTCATCTGGAAATTCAATCAAAGGCAACAATGTTTGTTTCTTCCCATTTACCCAAAGAGTATATTGATTCAATCTTCTATCATGTACAACATATCTATCATATTGCCAAGGTCTACCCAATAAAATATGATAACAATCCATGGGCATAATATCACACAAGACTTCATCAACGTAATGTCCAATTTTGAATTTCACAAGGCATTGCTCACTTACCGATATCTTATGCTAATCTTTGATCCATGAAATATGATAAAGTTTGGGATGTTTCAGCCTCTGAAATTGCAACTTTGTAACTAGCTCTTGTGATGCTAGATTTTTAGAACTTCCACTGTCAATGATCACTTTACAGCATTTTCCAGCTATCTTACATCTTGTCTTGAAAATACTTCTGCTTAGAACAAGTTCCTCATCACTTCCCTTATTGCATAAGGTTCTTCTCACCATCAAATTTTCTCTAGCCTCAGGTCCACTTGGTGAACCCTCATCATCTTCTTGTATCACAATGTTTCTATTACCTTGTCTACTTTTAGAGGATCTACATTCAAAAGATCTATGTCCTTATTTATCACATCTAAAACAATTACCATGAAATCCACCTCTAGAATAAGAATTACCTCTTCCTCGGTAAGAATTAGTGCCTCCTCGGTAAGAATTACCACTTTTCCATTTAGTCTTGCCTTTGTCATCATTCTTCCATTCAAATATGCCTTTATCCTGCACAAAACTTTCAGATCTACCACTTTCTCCATAAGATCTACCTTTGCCTCTCCAGAATCTACCACCTCTACCTCTCTGTCTATGTTCATGCTTCTTTGTCAAGATCTCCTCAGCTTTCAAGGCATATTGATATGCTTCTTCTACACTTTCTAGCTTCACAAAACTTATTTCATCTTGTATTCCAAATCTCAATCCATTAATGTACCTTGCAATTTTCTCAACATCATCATCCACATGTCCAAATCTGATGTCCAGTTTATAGAATTCCTCAGTATACTCTTTCACAGTCATGTCTTTTTGTTTCAAATTTTGCATCTTTCTCAACAAGCTAACTTGGTAATAAGTAGGAAGGAATTTGTTCTTTACCTTGTTCACCATCTTTGGCCAAGTTCCGATCTTCTCCTTTCCTCTTCTTTGTCTATCAGTTTGCAAGTGCTCCCACCATAGAGATGCATGACCTTTCAACCTAGTGACTGCAATCTTCAACTTTCTATTATCAGAAATGTTTTCATACTCAAAGAACTTCTCCATATCAGAGATCCAATCCAACATAGCATTGGTATCCAATTTTTCATCATAAGGAACAACTTCTACAGTAGGCTTTGAATTCACTCTAGACAATATTCTCAAAAATCTTGCTTCATCTTGGTCTTCTTTAGTTTCTAGATTATGGTTCGGTGCTACTGCTTCATCATCACTTACATCATCAAGATGTGCTCCTCTCCTCTGGGCTGTCTCCACGGCATCTAATCTGGCTACAATTTGTCTCAACTGATCCAATATAGCATTATCAACATTATTTCCTCTACCACGAACCATCTTTACAAATCAGGTTCCTGCAAGATTGTAAGCCTCTGCAAGTTATAGGTCAAATCCATAGATCTGCCACCCTACAACCAAATCGAAATTAGGGTTCTACACAATCCAATCTCTACAAGGATGCACCTCAGGCTTTGATACCAACTGATGCAAGAAAAGGAAGAATAACCAAGGCCAAAGGATCACCCAGTTATCCAAACCACCCTGCAAGAGTAAACACAACAGAAGAAAACACAAGTGGACAGCAACCAAAGGAGGAGAAGAGGGAAATACTTTTATTGATTCATAAAAATATCTTCATACATGCCTAGTTGTGAGGCCTTCTGGGTTATGGCCAATTACAATACATTCACATTTAAAGATCCAATAGCAATTCACACTTTCAGTTCTGCTCCCTCAAAAAAATTTCTTCTTCTTCTTCTTCTTCTTCTTAATAACTTACTTAGCTCTAAGCCTAAACTCTCTATTTATACTTGCCAAAATGGCTTACAAAACATTCTAGAACATTACATAAGAGGAAGGCTGACCCAACAATAGTCTGGACTCATCCCAAGAAAAGATCTTAAATTAAATGTCACAAATGAAATAATTCCCATAAGTCAGCTTGTAGAAATCACGTCCAAATACTAGCACTCGGCATACACTCAGTAACTCGGGACCTAAAGGAATGTTATAGTAACTTGGCACCTGAAGAGTGCTACAGTAACTCGGCACCTAAAGAGTATGATAGGAACTCGACACCTAAATAGGGTGACAGGAACTTGGCACTTGAAGAGTGCAACAGGAACTTGGCACCTGAAGAGTGCTACAATAACTCGGCACCTAAAGAGTGCTACAATAACTTAGCACATGAAGAGTGATACAATAACTTGGCACCTAAAGAGTGTGACAGGAACTCGGCACCTAAAGTGTGTGACTGGAACTCAGCACCTGAAGAGTGCTATAGTAACTTGGCACCTAAAGAGTGCTACAGTAACTTGGCACCTGAAGAGTGCTATAGTAACTCGGCACCAACTGCAAAACAAGCAAAAAAAAAGAGAGTAGGGTAACAAGGCAACCTAGGATGCTCCTACATCACAATGTTCTTGGTTCCTCTTTCTGGAGGAGATATTGCAATTGGTTTCAATTTCCATCACTTAGCTCTCAATATTATAAGTGGGTTATTTTTGTTCTATTTCTTTCTTGGTTCGATGTAGTGAGCTATGTATTCAATAGTTGATCCTATGTACTAGGTAATTTCAATGGCTAGATACCTATGCATTTCCATGAGATAGATCATCTACCATATAAAAATTATTTCATTTATTTTTTGAGGCCATAAAGATACATTTTATCTTCTATTGACCATCTCTTCTAACTTATTCTTCTCTAGCTAGTCATATTCTATAAAGTAGAGGCTCTTTTGATCAGTAGTTTGCCAGTATTTATAGCTTCATGCTTCAATGGTGTTCTTCACAATCATCCTTTTGTTCTTATCTTTTGGAACATTTTATTTCCATATCTTTTTCGAGTAGGGTTTTTCCCATGTGGTTTTCTCTATTTATCCTCTTTTTAGAGATTTGGTTGTGCTTAGGTACCTCATCAGGCCTTGTTGCTAGGACCTAATTTTCTTTCAACAATAGTTTCTAGGTTTTTAGCTATTTCCTAAGTTTATCTTAATGGGAGGTCTTAGAGTAATAATATATTGATATTGCCTTATTAATTAAATCATTTTGACTTAATTTTCAAGTCACTTACTATCTCTAGTTTACTTAAGCTAAACTTTAGGCATATAATAATTAATTATTTTATTAATTATTGTCATGCAACCTAGGTTTTACCTATTAGGGTTTTGATCCTCCTTTTAGAAGGACAATATCTCTTTACAATTTATTCATTCACTTTTGATAATATAAATTTCATTTTTTCTCATTAAGAATGTCTCATCTATGGATCTAGGAATTCTAGCCTCCATAGATTTTTCTTGTCTCCTTTTGTGATAGGTGTTTTCCAATCCTATGTTGGTGGGGGAGAGGGATTTTTTTTCTTGATTCCCATAGTTGAGAATTTATATTGTTTGAGTAGTTAATAAGGTTCTAGCTTTAAGAGATCTCCCAATCAATCAATCTAGGAGGACACTTATGAGAGGAAGGGTGAAGGATTTGGTTATTTTCCTTGATATTATTGATCAAAGCATGGAGTACAATATTAACATCCTTGATTTTTCCCTGGAAGGAGATTGAAAGAAAGGCGATAGTGGGGGAGGGGAAAGATTACATGGAGACATGATCAACTTGAGAAATAGAAATGAATGAGAAGGAGGTTGGAATAGAGAAGCCATCTTGAAATGGGAGAAAGGAATAAGCTTAAAAGTAGAAGTTGAAAAATCTTGCAATACAAAAGGAGAGAAGATAAACAACTCATCAAATAGAACCAACCCTTAGCTAGAGCCATTCTTTGTTGAAACCTCCAAAAGAGATTGTGAAGCATAAGAAACTATGGAAACACCTAAAATAATGAAACCTCCAAAAGAGACCGTGAAGCATAAGAAACTATGGAAACACCTAAAATACCATTTTCTTCTCATCTATAACCACAACAAAAGAAGAAGGATTGAGCATTATAAGTAAATGTATGATCAAGTGTCCTATAGAAGAACAATTATGGAAACATATTATAGCATTTTCATACTCTAGGAAAGGTACAACTGAACCTAGTCTAGATTTAAGAACCACCTTAAGAACCACCAAAACTAGGAGAATAGTACTTGAAGCCATAGAAACACATTAATGAGAATAGACAAATATTTCTCAATTTTGAGTGACCACATCCACCCATAGGAATTAAAAAAAGAGTTGGGTATTCCTTCCAAAAAAAATTCATCCAAGAATTTGAGAGGGAAACACATAAGACAAAGCCAAGTTGTAACCACACTAGAAAGATAAGCTACTGGGTAAAACCTAGGTCACCATTTTGACAACTAGATAGGTATTTTAGTAAGGAACCAAGGTTTATAGACTAGAATCCTAAAAAGTCTCCCTTTAGTGTAAATGACAAAAGAAACAAGGCTTTTGGTAGAGAATAAAAAACCACCAAGCCCTTGGGAGCTTAGAAGGAAAGAAGCTTGTTTTGAAAAAAAAAAAATCTCTTTTCTTCAAGATTGAACACAAGAGAGGCATATGTTTTAGCCAATTTATAGTTTGGTGAATAGGCATAACTTATAGAAACCCCTCCTGAAAAAAATTCCTAAAATGTTGGCAAATACAACATTTTATGGGCTAAAAAATTTTAATATCGAGGATGATTTTTTTCCATGTAGAGAAATAAAATATTATATTTGTTCGTGTTTTTTTCTTTACCTAATAAAAATATTTTTAGATGTGGTGAATTAAAGGTTTTTCTTACCGATGGATAAATAAATGATGGCTATTTTTTTCCTTGGTAAAAATGAGATTATAATGTCAAAGGAGAATTACATGTTTTGTAGGAAAACAAATAATAATGGTCTTCACTAATCTTTAGTTGTGAACATAATTTTTTTAATCTAAAAGGGAATTTTCAAGTGTATTAGCTAGTGACCATTAGTAACCAACTATACTAACTAGTGTACTTTCTATTACTAATTATGTTAGTGTCATCATTGCCTAGTAACCAACTATACTAACTACTAATTAGTGTATTGTCTATTATTAATAAGATTAGCATGAGTGGTCACCATTAGTAATTACTAACTTGGCTATCGTCACTTTTTTATCATTAATACAATTTTCTTATTGAGCATTGGTCAATCATAGATCAATGATAGAAGATGCATTTTAGGGCTAGTTACTTGTAAAGACCTCGAGCAGCATGAAAATCTTTGGAATAGAGACACATGAAAAGTTTTGCACTTAAACTATTAACTGAAATGTAGTGAACATTACATCAAGATTTAAATAATAAATGTTGTGCTCATAGTTATAATTAAATTACATTCCATTTACAGCCACCTTGGTAGACACTCTAACTATTTGGCATGAATGTGAGTACATTTCCCACACTTACAAATTACTAGAAATATGAAAAAAAAAATGAAAGATCATGGAAGCCGAAAAATTTAATGAAATTTCCATTAAAGAGTCTCTTGAATTCCCATTTCATTATCATTTCTCAAATTCTTGAATCTCAATTTGGTTTGTAAAGTTTCTTAGAATCTTAACATTGTAAATTGTAATTATCATAGCTATACCAATTTGGTTAAAATGAACTATAATGCATCTGTAGAAGCCCTTTTGGGGGATGATACTTGAGGATGTCCTAGCCTTGCTTATTTTATCTACTCAACTTTGTTCATGTTCCTAGGCCATGAATTCTTAAGAAATGAGAAGAGGTATAGTGTGTCTGTAGATATTACTTCCCACTTCCTTGTGTCTCTTCTCAACCTTGGAGACAATCAAGTAGATATTTTGATACTTCCGCAAAACATTTTTAAGGAAATAGTTTTGGAAGATGATGTCAAAATTCTTGTATTAGCAAAAGAGTTTCTAGGGCTAGGCATTGGAAATCCTTTTGTAGATGTAGTAAACAAGTGTTGGAAGAAAGGCATAGGGAGCATTGTACAGAAGCATCCCTTCGTACTTAACACAAATGAACACCAATTGACTCACCATCAGAAATGGGCATAGCTCGAGAGTGATTTTCTACAAAAATGGTTATTGTTGGATGATGTCAGAAACACCAACTTCACATGGTTATACAAGTTTAGTGATAACCATTAGTAATTACCAACTTTTCTACAATCACTTTCATATCATTAATAAATTAGTTTTATTGACTATTGATTAGTTAGAGATCAACAATAGAAGATACATTTTGGGGCTAGTTGCTTGAAAAGACCTAAAGCGACATGAAAATCTCTAGAATGGAGACACATGATGAGTTTTGCACATAAACAATTAATTGGAATGTAGTGAACATCTAATTATAGGCACCTTGGCAGGCACTTTGATTGTTCGACATTAATGTGAGTACATTTCCCACACTTGAAAATTACTTGGAATATAAAAGAAAAGATATGAAAGATCACGACCACTGAAGAATTTAATGCAACTGCCATTAAAGAATCTCTTCAATTCCACTTTCATTATCATTTCTCAAATTATGGTATCTCAATTTTTTTTGTAGAGTTTCTTAGAATCTTAGCATTGTAAATTGTAATTGTCATGGATACACCAATTTAGTTGAAATGCACCATAATGCATCTACAAAAGCCCTTTTTGGGCATGATAGCTAAGGATGTCCTAGCCATGGTTTGTAAGGAAGATGACATAGGTCCTTTTATCTGATCAACTTTGTTCATGGTCCTAGGCCATGAATTCATAAGAAATGAGAAGAGGTACCACAAATATTACCTCTTATTTCCTCACGACGCTTCTCTACCTTAGAGACAATCAAGTATACATTTTGATGCTTCTAGAAAACATTTTTAGAATACAAGGTCAAAATTCTTATATTGGTAGAGAAGTAAATAGGGTTGGGCATTGGCATCCCTTTTGTAGATGTAGCAGACAAGTGCTGGGAGAAAGGCATAGGGAGTATTCTACAGAAGCATCCCTTCTAACTTGACATGAATGAACACCAAATGACTCACCATCAAAAGTGGGGACAACTTAGGAGGGATTTTCTATGAAAGTAGTTGTTGTTGGATGACATTAGTGGTACTAACTTCACATGGCTACATGAGTTTAGTGACATTATCATCTCCAAGGGATCCCTCATGGAGGGGCTTGAAGACCTTTCTGATTGAAGGCTTCAAGCCCTTAGCTTGCTAATGCTCCTTGTTCCCTTGGTTTCCTATTTTCTTGATCCTTTCCCTTAGGGAAAAATAATATTTTTAATATTTATTTTTCTCCAGATTGGGCCTTGCCCTTGGATGTAAATTATAAAGTAGTAAAGTTAGGCTAATTTAATCAACTATTTTGAATATCTATGCTATGAATCTATACAATGCAGAAACTCTTGAATATAATCAATGAAAATAATAGTTTTTTGCTTCTCAAATAGTTGTTCCTATTAGTCTACCACTATTTTTTTGGCTTCTCAATGAGTAGTTCAAATGTTAGTCTATGAGTCTGTTATAAAATATTAACTATTATAAAGTTATAAACAAAAAATGGTTTTCAGCAATCCCTTTATGGTTTCACATTTCATTAATGATTTATAGCAAAAAATTATTCAATTAAAATTTATCTAATGAAAATTTGCAATATGTATATGTATGTTCTTTAAATTTCAAAACTATAAAAATTAATAATATATGAACGCAGGGGCCAAGACCATGCAAGTTAATAGTTATAATAGTTTTAACTATTATAAATTTATTTTAAAATATTAAATAAATGAATAATAAGTTTGTTAAAGTTAAACTTATGATACATGTAACATCATGATCAATATTATGAAACATGATTTCTTAATCCTAATCATGCAATTTAAATTTTATAAATAACATTGAGATTTGATTTAAAAATAAAAGGTTTAAATTATAAATTATATATAAATGTTCACATAGAATATAAAATATTTATTTATTTATTCATTACTTCCCATTATCAATTCTAAATTTATTTAAATATCATGATCATCATACTATTTTTAATTTTTTTTATCATATGTTGAATTAAATTAAAAATGCCAAGGTTGTTTAAATTTAAATTAAGTTATCACTTATCATTATAAAGCTGAAGCAATTTAGTAAATATTGATTATAATCTTTCTTATAGTTATGTCAGAGTCTCGACCAATGATTAAAACTAAAAGGAAGATCGAAGACCTAAGATGAAATTCAGATCAATGTGGGGAATATTTTCCCATGTGCCTAGATTCATCCAGAATTGTGACATGTGTCCAGTCATTGTAATGCTCAATTAGGTGACAAGTGTCATGATTCAGTTACAATAATTATGTTTACCCTTGTTTCTTAGTTAACCCTCACTGTTAGTATGTTAAGTAAAAGATAGATGAATGACCCAAGATGAATTTTAGGTAAATTTTGGGAATACTATTGTTGTTGTCAAGAAACATCCAAAATTGTGACACCCGTCAAGGACATGTGTCGATGACAAGTGTCATGATTCTAGATCACTCTTTACAATAACAATAATATTCCATAGTACTACTTGAAATTGGGTCATGATTCTTATAGTTGTGTCTGAGTCTCGGCCATTGATTGAAATTTAAAAGAAAGATTGACTACCCAAGATGAATTTCAGATAGATTTGGAGAATGTTTTCTCATGTTCCTAGATTCATCCAGAATTGTGACATGTGCCAGGTTATTGCAATACTCAATTAAGTGTGAGGAATTAGTTAATAATAATTATATTTAATCTTTTAATTTTATTTTTGTTAATCCCAAGTGTTAAGTTAAAGACAAATCAATGACCCCAGATGAATTTTGTGTTAATTTTGGGAATACTATAATTGTTGTCAAGAAACATCCATAATCATGACACGTGTCAATTTCAAGTGTCTATGACAAGTTTTTTTTTATTCTAGATGACTCTTGATAACAATGGTAACATTCCTGAAATTGACCCGAAAATCATATCAATTATTAAGTTCAATTTTTATTATTTAATTTATTTAAAACGTACAAATTTTTAATTTCAAGTGTATATTAATTTAATTAATTATTTCTTTTTATTATTATCATTATGTACATTATTGAGTCTTTATGTTGCTTACATATACATTATACAGTCTTAGTAAAGTACTTTAAACCATTAATTACTTAATAGTTACATTTTAAGTTTTAACTATTAACATTTTATGTGTTTAGATGATGAGTCCTCAAGAGTCCAATACTATAGGGTTTTCATATTTCAACTATACAAAAACTTTAATTGAATTCCATTTTTTGTTCTGAAGACTTAAAGTCTGAAACTTGAGTATCATAGGACAACACCAATTATCTAAGTATCTACTAGCACCAGTATTATCAAATCTTGAATCTCCATTCTAAGTATTTAAATTATTTTATATTTTGGTAGTGCAATTACAACAATAGAAATTATGATTCTTATTATCTTAGGTTTATGCCTTATAATTTTTTTAAATAAGGCTTGAAGAAGAATTTTGTGTAATAACCAATAGTAGGCATGGAAAAATCAAAGTAAAAAACTTCTAGTACAAGTGCAAGCATAAAGGAAAACAAAGACCTTACAAAATTCATGCAAGTTCTATAAATCCTAGGTTTCACCGATGAATATCATGATTTTTTTATCCTATTGTCCATGGAGATTTTGGAATTATGGGAATTACGCATTCATTGTTTAGTAAGTGGAAAGATTCAAAAAAGGGGAGAAATTATTTCAAATATAACAAAAGAATTTGCACAAATACAAATAAACTAGCTACTTTGGTTAGTGGATTAGCAAAGCTCGATGTACTCAAAGTATTGCCTTGCCCTGAAATTGTAATGATATGTACTTAGAATTATGATTAAAAAAAAATAGTAAGAAAATTATAAACCAAAACACTTAGGAGGAAATTTTATCAATAATTGAGAGTGATTTTTTCACTTTGTTAAATCTATGGCTAGGGTTTAATGAAGAAATCTTTAATGAGTGCATTGACTTGGATAAACAGCATAGGCTTATGACAAACTAGATAGAGTTTTTCAAGATTCATATATTAAGGTTTTATTAAACTCAGAGTCATCTACTAATCATACTAGTGTTACTGTTACACTAAACATAGACCATAAGCCTTCTTATTAGTATGATATTTTTGTGTCATGTGTTCAAAGTACTATTCCTTTGTTATCATTTATCTAAGATTGGATAGTAACAAGGAAGTGGGGGTTAGAAGTTCTTTAAATGATTTATAATATCGATTGTAAAGGTCAATCAGTTGAGAAGGTAAAAGTAAGATATAATTATGTTCAACACATTGTTGAATCTATGCAAGAACAATTACTAATGAGTAAACAAATTACAACTACAAGAAAGATGAAGAGATTTAGGTTCAAAAGTTACATTTGCTACCTTCTTTTAGAAAAGCATCACCCAATATTTGAGACAAAGAACAACAAGCTTGATTTTGAGGTCTATAAGTTTGATGAGAAAACCCAAAAGAAATTAGAGACTCCAAGTCTAGTATATGAGTCTATACATAAGCTAAGGATGATTACTAACAATAATAACAACCACCATTTTGTAAACATCTTTTTAACACCTATTTATGTAAAAATCACAAGCACTTTGATGCCTAGATTGAGTGTGTCTTGTAAATATTACATTCAATTGGGATGTCAAATTAATTTGGCTAACTAGTTCTTCATGGAAGACTACACTACATTAAGGTTTTTCGATTCAGTAGTTGAACTACACAAACTTCCAATGCATGTTACAGAAAAAGATTTTGCATTGTAATATGTATGGAAGATGGGAAGCACAGATAAACTTTTCACTAGAAAACAAAAGAAAATGATATTTGCTTCCTTGTTTTTTGCAATTGGAGGCCTCACATTTAAGAGAAAGGCTTTCAAAGTGGCAAATGAGTTGGTAAAATCCTTTTGCTTTGATTTTGTTAGTCTTTGGAATTATGATCCGTTGAACATTAAAAAAAAAAGACTTATTGCCAATGGAAACCATGCAAGAAAATATCAACATCAGGAGATGCCATTAATAGAAAAGTAAACATAAACATTGATTCATAGGATGAGGTTAAGAAAGAAATGGAGAAACATGCAATAAAGAATAATATTTCAATACAATTATTGTCATCCCAAATTGTTTCACTAAACATATGAGAGTCACACAAATAAAAGCCTTTGACATAAATTTCTACAAGAAAGCATCTCAACCTTCTAAGAGTTATATACTAAAAGCAATTAAAGAGGCATGCAAATTTGAATTATGGTGTCAAACCAAGATGATCAATTTTTAGAAAATCAGGCAAAATTTGGGTGAACCAAAGACCTTAGTAGGTTTTGAGGAAATTTGCAAGGATGAAATTTTCAAAAATTATTGGAGGGTAAAAGTAAAAAGTTGTGTCACCTTTCAGTCTGACTTATGAGAATGACTAAATTTGAGTATTTCTATCTAAAAATCATTTTTATTTAAACATATGATCTAGGAAAAATCACTTTAGCTATGTTATATATGGTCTCACACATTTCTAATTGGAAATGTCTATTTAATTCATGTTTTATATTACTTTGTATTCAATTACTAAAGAAATTAAATTATTTCAAAAAATTGAAATTTTAATATCTCTTATTATTTTTTATGATATATTTTTAATAAAATATAAACACCACTTTATAGAGTTCAAATTCAAGAATATTATCATATAGAGTTTATAGTGTTTTAATTAGATATACTATATTGTAATAAAAAAAATTCTACAAGAATGTATTTTAACACTCGAGAAGATGTCAATTTTGAGAAAGGAAAAAATATTAAACCATATTAAAAATATAAAAAATCACATGATGTTCTAGAGTAGAGAGTCCTCTTCAAGAATGTATAATATTTTTATTTTGGTTAGAATAGTTTTGTTTCGAAAAATGTGGTGGGAGATGAAAACTGTTGATTTCAGGTGAGTTGAAATTTGAATCATTATAAATGATAAAATATAGCTCTAAAACCAATTTTGATTTTTGATTTTTATAGTTATATATATTATCTATGTCATAATCTAACGTCAAAGGAAAATTACTTTATTTCCATATAGTTTTGTGGTGGGAACTAGACCCCTAATTTTCAACGTTTTTCAGCAAGTAAAAAATTGTCTTTAAAAATTAGGAAAATAAATCAATTCTTATTCCAAATAATTATTAAAATTTATAATCCCAAACTTCATCAATTTCTAGATATTTCATTAGTTTACTTCATTGTGAAATTCTAAATAATACTACATTTTTTAGGTCATTGAAGATGAACAATTATACTTTTGTTAGCCTTTTCCTTTATAAAAGGGTGACACATGTTTGTGATTTTACCTTGAAATAAAGAGCATTTTATTGTAGTACATGAATTTGGCACTTGCTATGAAAGTGATAGTCAAAGATAGAAGGACCTTGAGTCTTGTGGAGTCATTCAAGGTACTTAGGATCCAAGATCAACCAAGCATAATGTTTTTCTTCAAATGAATGATTCTATTAAACAAACTTATAATAAAGGTGCAACTATGATACAAAAAATGGGTTATGCAAGTATAGGGGCCATTGGTGCAAGTGGTGAAGGGATTTAGAATACAATTGCAATACTTGACCCACCCAAAAGTGGAAGTAAACCAGTCGTTGGACTCTTCCATGAGATTGAATATGATTCATCTAGAAACAACAAAAAATATTATACTTCTTCTTCTAAAGGTCATCCCAACACAAAATTTGTTATATCTTTAAATCTAGTTATAGTTGATACCACTGGCATTAGTGAAACTTGTGGACAAAAGAAAAAAGTTATGACAATTACAATGCAAGTAATATCAGTGGTTACTTCATCAATGTGTGCACTACTAGCTTTTATACATAATCCTTAAAATAGTCCTAAAACACAAGGATTTAAAATAGGCCATCTTTAGTATGTTGGCAATCTTCAAAATACAATTGTAGGTGGAGTAACTATAACTGGAGTTCGAAGAGCATACAAGAATACAATTGATAATTCACCTTTCAAACACTTAATTGTGTTAGAAAACCCAGATTTTAGTTTAAATAACTTTGCATCAAAGTTTGATCAAATAAGTAAAAGAAATAGGCAAATTATAAGGACTTTGAAAAGTGATGCAGTTGTTGAACATCATAGATCTAGTAGTAGTATATTTCTATCACATGATCCAAACACCGAAATGATGAACTTTATGGCTATTATGCCACTAGCTAGAGATAATAATCCACCAAAAAATTTAATAAATCGTAATGATGTACAAGTTACTAGTCTTCAAATAAATTTCTGAAAAGTGGAAGATATTGACAAAATCAATATATCAAAATAGAGAAAAAAAATGGACTACTCTACACTTCTGAAAGTGGAGAGGGAAAATCAAAGGCTTGCAAAGCAAATATAAAAGTTATAGGTAGACCTTGATAATGTGAAGGCCAAGGAGAAAGTAGCAAACAATGGGTTGAAAGAATTGTAAAATAGGATAAAGAATTCTTCTTCTACAAAGGCAATTGCCTAGTTAGAAAAGATGAATGAATAGCTAAAAAATATGACTAAAGAATTGGATGAGTGCAAAATAAAATTTCAACATGAAAAAGCCTCTATTACATAGTTGTTCAAGTTTGTAGAGAGTAATACATAGGTAAACAATAAATTGAAAACTAACCTAGAAACTATTTATTAGAGTAAAAAATTAATTAATTCTTAATTATTTATTCTATTTACTTAAGCTTACTTAGATTAATGCATTTATTTTATATTTAGTAGTTAATAGTTGTCGTGATGAGTTGTTGACAACATGGGAGTTTGTTCCCTTCTAGCATGTTCCACTTTTTTGTGGAAGAGTGCTTAGTTGTCAATCTTATCTTGTACCTCCTTCCAGCTTGTTCTACAAGCTTCCTTGAGGCCTTTACAAGCAATCTCTCTCTCATTGTAAAATTATCCATTCACATAGCAATTTTATTTTCATATTGTGAAATATTTTCTCTTGCATTGTTTTCTTTAAGCTCTTGCTCCTTCAGTTTCTCTTCAGTAAGCTATTTGCATGTAGGTGATCTTGGCGACCATGGAGTTGCATTTCATGAACTCTTACATGGTATCAGAGCCTCCCTGCTGCTTCTTGTTCGAAGGATTTTTTTGAAGCTGCGATTCAGAGACACAAACCCTAGTTTGTTTTTTATTTTTTCTTCAATCGGGAGGAAGAGCATTTTTTTTAGTATTTGAAGAAAAAGGAGAAAGAGGATTTGACATAATAGATCTAACATTTTTTGGACATTTTTCTTTATTTTTTTGAGGTGCGATGGCGGCGATTCAAAAAAAAAAACTACAGCAATGATTTTCAAATAGCAATATCTCCCTCATACAGACTCATTCTTTCAAGCAATTTTTTTGTTTTGGGGTAGGATTTTGTGATCTACAAATTGGTGCAAGTGGTTTGAGATCTCTGTTCCTGAATTTTTTGCAACTCGTAATTCTTGATCTTTTACACTTCAAATGCTTAGTACAAGCTCATCTAGACACATAATTAGGTTCTATTTTTTTTTAAAGTGTATATATTTTTGTCTACTTTTTAGATCTATAATTATATTATAGGTTCTATGGACACAAATATTACTTTCAAAAATAGGCCCTAAATTGGCTATTATAATCGCACTAAGTAAAGAGTGCCCAATTTATACATTGTGGGCGGGGAGAATTTTCTTTTCTATAATTTATTTTAGAATAAGACCCTTCTACTTCTATCTTCTTCTTTCTCTCAATGGCAGATCCATTTGTGACCTGTCTCACACCACACAACTATCACACCTGGAAGGCACAAATGACATGGCTTCTCATGTCAAGGGGCTTATGGTCATGTCTGGATGAGAATCAACCTATTCTTACATGAGCTTTTAAGGTTCTTCAGCATAGGAACAAAATGGATGAGGCCATGGGATTGATTGCACTAAACATTTCAGACAATCTACTTTTCACTTGGATGGTTTGACTACTCCACGAGCTTAATGGATCAAATTTTAGATTTTTTTTGGCCAAGTAAATGAGTTTTGAGTAATTTAGCTAGATGCAGAGTTAAATTCTTTGACACCTAACAATTTTCCCACCATTGAGGACTTCTTGATGAAATTCAAATCACTACATACACTTTTGCAAGGATGTGGGAAAATCAAGACAGATGATGAGTGTATCTTTTTTATACTCTCAAAGTTGAGGGGACAGTATCAGATCTTCTCTTCCACTTTCTACTCCACTATGGATGCCTTGGGTGATAAACACAGGATCCCTTCATTTGAAATATTTTGTGATAAGTTAACCTATGAATAGTCGAAATTACTCAAATGGATTCACTTTTAGGTTCATAGTCACAGGCATTGCTTGCCAAGGATACACAGGAGCAGAAGTCAAAGCAGATATCAGATCCCTCTTCTACTGGTTCATCATCTTCTAAGAAGAAGGAGAAAAAGAAGATTGAGACTCTTACCTATTCCTATTGTGGGAAATGATCTCATGATGAGGCACATTGTTTTTAGAAGAGATTTGATGGCTATGAGAAAAAAATTGTAGATTTGCAATCTCTTCTTCAGAAGAACACTGTTTCTTCTCCATCCTCTTCTACCTCACAGGGGTCTACCTTTCAATCTTATTCCACATCTTCACCATCTACATCAAATCTTGGGAAGGGTCATGCATTATAGGCTACCATTACATCTCCTTCACATGTTCCTTGGATACTAGATTCAAGTGCTTCTCACCATATGGCATCTTCACAAAGTGTCTTCTCTACTCTTGAGGATTCTCCTATTCCTCATATTTGCATGGGGAATAACACTGCACTACGAATTTTCAGGAAAGGTTCAGTTCACATCCAGGATGGTATATTCAATGATGTATTGTATGTTCCATCTTTGTCTTCCAACCTTCTCTCAATTTCTCAGATTGCACGTAGTGGATTAGGGAAGATAGTTGAATTTACTGTGGATTTAGTCTACATTCAAGATCATGTAACAGGAGATCTTATTGCTACAGGGGCCATTGATCCTTCCACTTATCTCTACACCTTCTTGCACTTTGGTCCACCACCTCCATTGTTGGAGCACACTTCTTCTCTTTTGCAAGAGCATCATGTGGTGCAGTCAAGATACTTGAACCTTTGTATTGTTCCTAAGATCCCTATTTTGACTACCACACCACGTCTAGTTGAGGGATTTTCTCCTCTATAGGATTGTTCTTTCACTCTACTTGATCCTCCAGCTCCATTCATTGAGACTCTAGGTACACTTGTTGCAGATACTATAGTGGACATTCATGATAGTGTCATCACACCTACCTTGGGGATTCCATTTCCAGATCCTCATACTTTTTCCTTTGGACATTAGCTAGGCTTTCCAATTTCCCTTAACATTTAGGGGTTCCCTTATTATGTGTCTTTGTTCCTTTCGCATTGGAGTTTCATTGGTTCAATCATTTCTACAAGAACTCCATCATTTTGGGGGGGCTTTGGTGCCTTTTCTATCCCTCATGGGGGGCTAGTTGTACTTATGGTTTTGAGCAGGTCTCTTGGATCTTTATTAGTTGAAGTTGTTCTTGGGGGGATTGGTTGAGGCCTTCCTTCATTCACTTCATGTTTTTCTTCTCTTTGCATTGTACATGGGTAGCTAACATGGCCTCATTGCCGGGACCCATTCAACATTTTCATCTTAGTTTTGTGAGCTTAAGACATTCCCCTAAGTTGCACTTAAGGGGGGGTGTTAGAGTAAATAATTAATTAATTATTTATTATTTATTCTATTTAATTAAGCTTACTTACATCAATACATTTATTTAATATTTAGTAGTTAATAATTGTAGTGATGAGCTGTTGACAACATGAGAGTTTGTTCCCTTCTAGCATGTTCCACTTTTTTGTGGAAGAGTGCTTAGTTGTTAATCTTATCTTCTACCTCTATCTAGCTTGTTCTACAAGCTTCCTTGAGGCCTTTATAAGTGATCTCTCTCTCATTGTAAAATCATCCATTCACATAGCAATTTCATTATCCTATTGTGAAATATTTTCTCTTGCATTGTTTGATTCAAGCTCTTGCTCCTTCAGTTTCTTTTCAGCAAGCTATTTGTATGTAGGTGATCTTGGTGACTATGGAGTTGGATTTCATCAACTCCTACACTATTTTCAAGAAAAATAATAATTTGAAGATTTAATTGGAGAATGAAAGTGAAAATTACTCCTCTACTGAAAATACAATCCATAATTTGAAGATGGAATTAGAGATGTGTTAGTACCTATATGGACACAATCTTTCAATTTTTCAATTGGTGATTTCAAACCTCTTTGAACTAAGGTTCAAAGCAATTCAAAGTGGTTCAATGGTTTTGGTGGGTCAATAGTTCTAAAATTTTATCCTAAATTCCAAGAAAAAAAAGTGGTTCAATGTGACAGGACATGTGAATTCAGAGGATTGTGCCCAAAATGTGAGAAGCTATGGTTGGAACCTCACTTTTGATAATTCAAAGTTTGGTCCAAAAACACCCTTGTTCCAGGTTAGAGTTCCAATAAAAAATGTGCAGATTTATTCTTTCAAAAGTATGCAAATTTAGGGTTTTAGATTATGATGATTTAGAAGATTTGAAGTTTTTCATCTTACAAGTAATCTGGAAGACCCAAGTAGGGATGACTTCTTGATCACAGTTAGAAGATTGTTAAAATGGAATGAAAAATTATAATCATGTCATGAAACCTTTATGGGTAAAATGAGAACTCAAATCTTCCATTTGGGATAATATTACTTTGACATTAATGAGCATCAAGTTAAGATCTTACTGAGGAATCTAGAAATGAAGATTGAGTAGTGTGCCATTGAATATGATGATTGGTCAATTAGGATGTGAGAGCATTCAAATTGGGTCAATGAAGTTTTGATCAACCATGTCATGTGTATGTGAAGATGACACATGTTGAAACTACATCCATGTGTGTTCTGGCATATTCCTTAATTGAGATCCATTTGAAATCTTGTGAAAAGTCGATTCATGAAATTTTAATTCTTGGTTTCTCTCTAAAAGATTAAGTCAAAAATATTGGTTTGAAGTATTTTGCATAAGCACAAGCTTCTTGGTAAGCATTGATTTTTTGACCCTCAAAGATGAGATGAATGATAATCAAAGGCATCATATAGCCTCATTTGAGGAAAAGTGATAATACTTATATGAGTACTTGAAAGGACTCATATGCTTTGAAGATTTGATAAGGACATGTATTTGAAAATGAAGATGACTGATTGTCAACATGAAGTAAGCTACCAAATGCCAGCTCAAGTCATGTTCTTGTAGAAACATATGTAAGGGATTGAAAGTGATTGTGCACAACAATTTAGAATGCATTAGACTTTCCCAAAGAAATCTCATGTGTTGGTAGGGGATGCACATAAAGCGCTGGTCAAAATGCTCGATATATATGACATTCAAACAACCAACAAAGATAGTGAAACCTATAGGCCAATTGCATGAAGAATTCAAGTCTGTGGCTTTTCGATAGTAAATGGCAAGAGACTATCTGCTACATTTACCTATTCTTCAATCTATCCTCATTCTTAAAGAATCTGGGATAAGGAGATTTGGTGGGTTTTCATTAAATCCCAATGTTCAATCACCAAAAGTAGATCAGGCCTCCCCATAATAAGACCCAATTATGTTCTTGGGTCCTCTGCAATGACATGCAAAGATGTATACATGAGATAATAGATAGTTACAAAAGGAGTGAAATCTGTCCACTTCAATGAGCAGATATAGAGCCACAAATTTTACTAATGGTGTCTTGAATCATAAAGTTCAAAAGAAACTCATGATGGGTAACTCACGCTAATGGTTTGATAGAAGGTCAATGCTACTAATGACAACTCAAGGGGCAATGAACATGAAACTCCCATGTACTCTCAGCCTAATGTGCCACAATATTTAAAACTATTGCAAAAATAGGTAAAGTTGTGTTATATATTCTCACTAGTGAAAGTAATGTCAATCATTGTCAAAGTGGAGGGGACCTTTTAAACACCAAGTTATATATGTACTCATTGATTATGAGGAATAGACATGTTACAGGTTGATGAAAAAGTTTGGGTTTATCTTAATTGTCTAGGAGCATATCATGTTGAATAGATATTTCTTCACAATAGAAGGATATTTAAGACAAAGGATGTGTCAAGAAGTACAGGGATCATTCATGTGGACTTGAAGACTTTACATAAGCTACAGATCTAGAGACTTATTAGTCAAAGTATAACTAAAAAAATGTCATATGTACAGAAATTTTAAATATAAATATGTGGAGGGGACTAATAAATTAAAAAAGGGAGATGTGATTCAGGAGATCATGTTAAAAATGCATACCTAAGTGATGGTATTAAAAATTTATTTGAGTCATATGTTAGTTGTCTTTAATATTAACCTTATGGACATAATATTTATAAATGTTGGACTATATGAGAGGAGACGATGATTATTAAGAATTAGTTATGTAATTGAAATGCTATGAAGATAACCAAGTAGGCAAAAGAAAGGCAGAGTTAGGGATTCCACTTTTCTTCCAGATTTGTTCAATTTTCTCTTGAGGAAGGGAGGGCAGAGTTTATTCCTGAACTATGTGTTAGAGATAGGAGAAAGTTTTATTTGTTAATGTAATACAAGAGAAAAGAGTTTTAGTTTTTCTTTTAGACAATGATTTTGATTGCAAATGTGTAATAGGATCTTTGTTATCTTTCACACTTTAGAGAAGGGAGACTAGAATATAATTTTTTATTTTGGGGCAGTTTCCTTGCACTGATCACAATCTTTGTGTTGTTTTTAGTTTTCTCTTCAATACATTTCAATGTCATTGTTTCTTGATTATGTTATCATTTGAAGATATCTTTAACAGCTTTAATTCTTCATTTCCTCAAGAGGATGGAAGATACATTATTTTTGTTCCTTTACTTCGTGATGTAGTGTCCAGGAAAATAAACTTTGTGTCATCTACTATTCTTTGCTTTTCTTTTCTTTTTAGTCACTAAGTTTCTGCATCTACTTTGATTATAGTAACAACTTGGTAAGTTATAGTACTATAATCATTTGTTACTTGTCTCTCTTCAATTTCAAATTTTGGATTTAATTTCAACTTTTTTTAATGTTAATTTTTACAAGAATCAAGAGCCAACATATTAGGATAGGAGGATAGCTAGGCACTGGCATACTAGTAGTATGTACTACATAGAGTAGATGGAAAAATTTTCCTACTCTTACTTGAAAAAATTGTACAATTGCCAATGTGGCAATGTGATTGTACATACATAATATAGTAAAAATCTAATTATATATACAACTACAAACTGACGCACAACTATTGTTGCTCTCTTATATCTATAAAAGGGAATTTAGGGTCATTTGAAATTGAGTCTTTTGCAAAGGGTTTTAATAGTCTACTTCTCTGGGCTCTATATTTGTCTAATTGTTAAATGTATTATGTTACACATTGATTTATAATTATAAATTATAATAAAAAAATTTTTTAAAGAAAGTTGATTCTATAAAATAAATTATGGTATATAGTTTCTTAAAGAAACTGGAATCAATGAAAATCTAACAATGTCCAAAATCTAGAATGAATGAAAATATTGTTGATCTTAGATTGATTTTGACAAGTGAGTGTTTACACACTTTAGTCATTTACTTAGTTCATGCCAAATAAATAGTACATGTTGAGCACAACATGCATATAATAGATCATGTTGAGTCCACAGTGAGTGTCAAGGCACTCATGAATTGAGTCACTCAAGTGCCAAGTAGATAGTGTATGCCACATAATTTAGGAATTGAATAAATAGTACATGCTGAGTGATATAGATGTTGAGTTTTGGTATAGAGAACAGCATATGCTGAGCATCAAAGACTTTAGATGTTGAGAAAGATAGTTTTTTTATATTTTTTTGTAATGGAACAAAAAACTATGTAAACCATTTTTGAGCCAACTTAAAGATTAAATTATGATATTTGAAGATAAGAACGAACCCAATTTTGGAATCCCAATGCATTACATGTAGCTAATTAGGAAAAGGGAAGGTTTAAGTGGAAAAATGGATGAATCACAGCCATTGATTCATACCTAACACTAAGTCACCTAAGTTTTCTTAAGGAGGAAAAACCCTAAACTATCTATAATGCAAAGAATGTGTATGAAGGAGTGAAGAGAGAAATTTGCATGCACAAACAGAGCATTCATGGTGACTAAGGAGTTATGATCTATGACTATATTGTAGAATCAATTAGAGAAGAATAGAGGAAAGGAAAATATACAATAAAGAGAAATTTGATCAAGCAAGATTGAAATTAAATCATTTTAGAGGTGATCTATCATCAAGAAATCAAGTGCTAACCACAAGATCATTGTTGAGTCACTCTAGCAAGTGAATCAATTAAATCTCTTAATAGAGGAGTCCTAACATGCTATATTGAAATCCTTTAAGAGGGTACTTACTTAATTATGAGTTGAAGTCATTTAACAAGGCACATTTCTAATAGGGTGTTGAAATCCTTTAGCAAGTTGTGACCTAACAGTCTTTGTAAGCCTTTAACAGGGCAAACCTTTCATAGGCTAGATAATGGCTCATGGTCAAAATATTATATCCTTCATTGGATACACTTTATTATTATATTAGTGAAGATTAGTGGGTGTCATCCCCACCCAAATTTTACCTTCTCATTGGAGGGTTTCTGGGTAATCATATCTGGTGCCTTACATGTGTGAATGTTTACTTGCTTTCATGTTTTAGATGTACATGCTTTAAATTGTATTTCAGTTTACTTAGTGAATGTATGAGATGGATATGTGGTGAAAGTTTCTATGGGTAGAAGTTTAAACTACTGATTCACCCAACCCCCCAAGAATTTTACCTTTCCTATTATAATTTCAACAACTGGTATCAGAGCTACGGTTCTTAGAAAGGGAATCTTTGTAGCTTTGAGGAAAGATCTTGAAAATGGAAGTCTACAAGTTCGGAAAGATTATTGAGAATCAAGGAATTGAATTTACAACTCATTCTACATCAATTGGATGAAGCAAGCAAAGAACTAAATAAATATTTGAAGGGAAGGAAATTTCTATTGTGGAGAATGACACACAATACAGAGAGATAGACACGATTAAGGTATTTACTAATGGAGACTCCAATAAATTTTATGTAGCTTTTGTAGATCTAATTGAAAAGAATAGAGTCTAAGTTGAGGAAAATAAAAATCTCAATTTGGAACAAGAAACACAAGCCATATTGCTATGTGAAGTGACTGAATAAAAGAAAAAACCCATAGAAGAAAAAGCCATGATTGAAGAAGACAAAAGAATTTTGTGCAATAGACTGGAGGAGAAGTGACCCGAGCCAACCAAAATTTCCAACATGAAATTCGATATTCTAAGTCAAATGATGAATGCCAAATATAAGCTGAATGTTAAGGACATCGAGATAACAACATTGAAGTTTCAAAATATGCTAAGAGTTTCAATAAGCATATTGAAGCCATCAAATACTTTGAGATCTCCTAGATCCAAAAAAAATACATCTAGACTGGGATGTACACAAGTACTAAAGAAGGAGAATCATCCAAGAGTCTTGAAGAAAGAAACAACAAAGGTAAGAACTCTAAACCTACTTGTCATAATTGTTGTAAGAAAGGACATATTGTTAATGTGTGTAGGAGGAAGACTGTAAATCAAAATGTCAAGCATAAAAGCATGGTTCAATTTCATAAGTGTAATAAACAAGTACATCAAGCAAATGAATGTAGAACTAGGACCATGCACACACAACGATTTGAAGGATATTGTTATAACACTAGTACATTTGACCCCATTTTTAGACCAAAATTTTTGAGCATCTAATAAAATGGGGTCAAATTGGTCATTTTATACAAGGCAACGTATATAATTTTTTTAACTAGAAGCCCATGTTGGTCAAAATTTTGACCAACACGAACTTACACTATTTCAAAATCCAAAAAAAGCTCTTTGTTGTGCCCTAATTTCAATCTTGCGTGAATGAAAGAAAGGTTGTGGATGTGCTGTTAATGTTTATCGTATAATACATTTTTTGGTGCCAGTAGAGGAAGGGTTTGAAGATTACATGCCAATAGCATTTTATTGCCAGTGCCAACAGCGTTTGATAGCTTCAATGCAACCTCTGCTGGAATAG
The DNA here is from genome assembly GCA_028749045.1 of Cupressus sempervirens. NCBI lineage: Eukaryota > Viridiplantae > Streptophyta > Pinopsida > Cupressales > Cupressaceae > Cupressus > Cupressus sempervirens. The sequence continues at coordinate 54,271,271 of CM053791.1, forward strand.
TAAGATTATATCTCTATTATATCTCCTTCTTTTTGTTGTTCAGCACATCATCTTCAATGTATTTAGCCTCATGGGTCACCTTTGCCATAAACATATGGTTAGGACTAAGTAAAAATAAAGTATTTTTGCAAGAGAACTAAAATGCTATAAAATCTATAGTTATAGATAAACATATGGTCAAGACTAAAGAAAAAATGAAGTATTTTTGCAAGAGAACTAAAATATATCAAAAATTTAAAGAGATTTTGGACATTATTTGTTGTTTTTTAATGTTGGATGATATGTGCTAATAATACCTAATATTTACTAATGCTAAAATTACTTGCACATTATTCATTTTTTCCTGATGTATAGATTGATATAGTTACTGTTAGGATTTTTCTATCAGAAACTGAATGTTTTCTTTGCTTATGATGTGCTTTATGTTAGAGTTAATTATTGGTAAAGGGTATTTGTTTGTTCTTCCTCTATGATTACTTTGTGTTTGTGCTAGAATTTTTGTATAATTATTTATTCCTTATGTAACTAGCTAGTGTTCACTGGCTAATATCCTTCCCTTGGCTAATGTGAAGATTTAATATTTGATTACATATAATTATGAGTCAATTATTGAGAGAGGTTGGAAATAGTGTAAAATTTTTGCATAAAAAAGCTTAGAAGAAATTATGAAAAAATGTATAGATCAAGCAGCTTGAGTCAATCTCTCAATGACTTCATAGTGTCAGCCCCTTGGATAAAGAAAAGCTTAAGTGTAATAGCCTTTGATCTTTTTCTTAGGTATACATAATTAATGGTTGAGGATCAAAAAAAGTAGTCGATCAGTGAACCCATGAAATGCAAACTTGTTGATGTAAAACCATGGAGGAAATTAATTTGGGAAGACAAGCTATGTGAGTTCAAATTCCTTGCCTACATTCAACAATTTTTTGGTTCTAGTCAATCTCCTTGAGCATGGATCAAAGAAGAAAGATTGCCAAAATACCAAAAAAAAAACTAGTTCAAGCAAAACAATCAAACTAGATCTATCAATGAACCCTAGCAACATAGCACTACAAGGAAATTATTTTTTATAAACAAAATATGTGATAAGAGATAAATTAAAATGACCTGATATTGTCCAAATGCAACAACGGGAAATGACAAATCTATAAAATTATAAGGAAAACAACCCTTAGTAAAATGATAATTATACAAGATGGGTAACAATAAAAAATAAAAAGGAGTGTAAAAGATTGCAATTGGCTCATTTTTCCAACACTAAGTATGCTCAAAACCCTAGCCTTCCCTTAGCCCCATTTAGAACTACTCCACCATCAAGGGATCAAAGTGAAAACCCTAGGTTTAACAAGCCTCAAAATATTTTTGTAGTCAATAGTATTCCCAGTGGCACAAAGCAATCCTCTGCTATCTTGAACGTTATTGAGAAACCTTTCAATCTCAATACCCTAGTTAGAAGCGTGGAAGCTTATAACCCACCCAGTAGGAACTTAGTGGGTACAAGATTTAATTACAAGATATCAAATCTTATATTCACAAGAACTTTTAATTTGCTGATGACAATAATGTCTCCAATACAATACAATAGCTTAATTGTCTCACTCCTTTTCCAAATGTTGAACTGAGACTTACAATATTTTGAACTTCGAGTAGTCAAATTTTAAATGGATTGAATGATAGTAAATAGATTGTAATGCAACTAACTACTTAGAACATCTTTCTATAATTGTTTCCCATCAAACAATAAACTCTTTCAACAAAGTCCATTTCAAATTCATTATGTCCTATAATTCTATCAGTATAATATAACCATTAAGATTTTCAATGTCATGGCTTCTTCAATGACATACCTCTACAAAATACATTGCTCTCGAGTCCCTTTGAATGATGTCACTGTCATTACAAACACACATTCAGTTTATGTATTGTGACAAATCTAAAAATCCCTTCAATACAGTCTAACATCCATACGAATTACAAATGATATTTGTTCCACTTTTATTTCTGACTATGGCAACAAGTCTCTCAGCAACATTCAACACAAACTATTTAACCATCTTCCATTATCTGGCTACACTCAATCCAATATGCATAGATTGGTTTGTCTGGAACTGTTTTAGGTTTCAATGCATAAGAATGTTTAAGACTTAATCATTTCTTAATCAATTTTAAAGAGAAATCTAATGTATCACACTAGACTACTGTTGTTCCCAAATTGGGACTATTTAAATCTAATGTAGAACTAAAACCAAATCTTGAAAAAGAAATTGGTATCATAAAGCATACCCTAATTTCATATTCAAACATTTAACTTCTTGACACTAGTACATTTGACCCTAATTTTTGACCAAAATTTTTGACCATCTAATAAATTGGGGTCAATTTGGTTGAAATGTGCAAGGCGACATATATTTTTTGTTAAATACAAGCCCGTGTTGGTCAAAATTTCAAAAAAAGCACTGTTTGTCACCCTAATTTCATTGTTATGTGACCGAAAGATACCTCGTGCACTCAACCATTTTCTACACTATATTTTGTGGCCAGGAGTATGTGTCAAAAGGGTTTTATAGCTTCAGCACCAATAGGGTTTGACATCTTGGGTTCTTTGGTGCTTGATTGTAGCAGAGGAGAGCTCGTGAATGCTTCAAAGTTGACATTGAAAGAGATTTCAGAAGCGAAAGCTCTTGCAGCATCAAAGATTCATAGTGAAGCTGAAAAAAGGTGGTGTGAAAGGATTAAATAACACCTGGAAACATTGAAGAGTCTCCTTCCCAGCATTACAAAGGTGAGTTGAAATTTTTTTTTTATAGATTGACATTTGATTAAAAAAAATTATCCACCTGAATGCATAAAACTGAGGGTTAACCTACACAATACAAGCAAGAAGAAGCACGTTCCATTATATCTTTTCCATAAAGTAGTATTTGATAAACATATAATGATTTCCCATATAAAGGATATCTTAACATAGATGAAAGGTTAGGTTTCCGCCATGGGGTAAAAGATCAGTCTCTTCAAGACACATTAACTTGCATCCAAAGACAAATTATTGTACAACATTAAAAATTCTATTATTGTCAATAGAGCTTTCATTCACTTGTGAGTTAGGAGAGGTTTCTTACTACCCACCAGGATAACACCCCACCTTTAGCCTCTTTCATATGACCGATCAAAAATGAAGGATGCATATCTATACAAGTCCTAGTCTATGGTGATCTGGGACAATTATGGACAATCTCTAGAAATAGAATTTAAAGAAAAAATACAATGAAAATAGCACAAAAATGTAATGTGAATCAAAATATGACTCATTTTCCTATGACAAAACATTATTGTGTTGTAATGGTAAAAATCAAGCAGAAGATTGGTTTTTGTGACAAATCACACTCTGATGTTCTAAAACTGTTTGACCTCTCTATTTAGGTGAAAATGTTTGTTGAATTTTTAGTTATCCTAGTTACTACATAACTTTCTTCAGTCATATAATTTTTGTTTGAAAAACTCTCATATTTCTTTTAAAATTGTATCTGTACCTTACATTTGTATACTTTTGAGCACATTAAGGCCTACTTTAATGTTAACTAGTTAAATTTTGCTTAGTTTTCTTCTAATTTGTTGGGTCCATACCTTGGTTGTAGCATCAAGATGGTGCCACAACTTGTCATCATGTGTCTTCAAAAGTTGTGTCATTCATACCATTGTAGAATGGATGCCTACAATAGTATTGTCTAGTTTCTAGGAAAAATGGTCCAAAAAGTTACGTAGCAACTCTACAAAACAAGAAAAAGCATCTACTTTTGCATGGACCTATGCAGCAGCCAAAATGATTGTAATTAGGATACAATGAATTACAATTGAGATCTACATATCAAGTGATTTAAAGTTTTGAATGAAATTCTGGTGCACATGCTTTGATTGAAATATGCATTATAAGCAAGCAACATTGATGTAAACTAGTTTATAGCCTTAAATTGAAAAATCAATTTTTTTGTGTTTAAAAGTTCTATAGCCTACAAAGTTAGAAAATATTCAATTGTGCATGAAATCAACAAGAGCCAAAATAGTTAGTTGTGTATAAATAATGCTTTGAAGTAAATGGTCTACATTGGCCTCTTGAAGTAGACATGTACATTTTATTTTCAATAGGTAAGGCAACATGTACAAATTATTTCAATGCATTCTATTATCATCTAAAAACAACTATCTAAACACGGCATGTTTGTCATCAATGATTTGAGGTATCTTTGCCTTGCCAGGCAGAGGAAATGGAAAACATCTCCTACCTAAAATAGACTTTTTATCTAATTCTATTAGTTGAATCTGCTTCTTTTAGTTAGTACTTCTGAATGGTAATGTTTCATGCATGTTTCAACTACATTTCTATGTTTTTATATATAGAAAAGAAATTTCCACCTGTTGACACAAAATAATGTCAAATCTAGAGGAATTGTGAATGTGTCTGGGCAAGTGTTTGAGTAGTTTACATCATACAATATGACCAAACTGTTGATATATATTACTCTCACATAGTTGCATCCAGATGCATTCCTAATCAAAAAAATAATTGAGGGAAGATTATGTCTAAAAATTTGAAGGACTCCGCTTGAATACAAGTGACGAGAGTTTCTATATTTGTTTTCCCTTGTAATTTATTGATATACAATGATTTGTATTCCATAATTTTCATATCTCACAAAAATTAGATGAGCATTTTACTTCTTATATAATGTCAACTCTGCACATAAATTTATGGTAAACCAGTAATCTACAGATGAGTTCCCAGTATTATGGTTGGATCATCTTCCTTCAAAAACTAACATTGATCACACAACAACTACAACATACTATCTTAGTAGGAAAGGCCATTGATGTGGGACCAGTTATGTGCTAGTGTCTGAAGGACCTACCACTGCTTGTTGTCAATGCAAGATACATGCTAGAAGCAACAACTTCTCTCATTCAAATGAAATGAGACTGCAAATTGACATCATTTTCTTCTTGCATATTTTTCTAGGTCATGTGTTAGAAGAAATTCAACAATCATTTTCACAAACTTTGTTTTGATGGCAGATAAATGTAAAATGGAAATAACATCTAGCAAATGTATTTTTGTCAGAGCAACCATTTTAGTAACATAGGTTTGATGATAGAAAAAGGAGTGGCATATTCTGTGTGTCATCATATACAAGAGTCCGACAACTATGCAGTGGTTGTTTCATTTAATTACATTTTAATATTCTAGATTTTGAGATTATATGTGGTAAAGCAAGATCAATGAGGTCATTCCCTATGGATCAAGGGTTGACTTGCTGGTCTAAATATTTGTTTAGAATAAATCCAACCTGCTTAACTACCAATCATGGAAAGCCACACTAATGCATGATAGGTTTGTGAATCAATATCCATGATTAGAAGGCCAATTATTCACCTGTTCCAGCATAAGCCTTAGTGTAAACGAAAGGAGGAAAAAAGCAACAGAGGAAATAACAAAAATGAAGAGTCTCATGCTCAACATATATCCTCTTATAAATGAAATAGAGCTTTATGAATCATGGATCACTAGTCCAAAAAAGTAACAATGATAAAACACATACGCATTAGACATTCATAGACACAATTAAGAGTTAGACTTTTGAGAACAACCATCTACAATGCAAGACACATACACTTAGGTTCCTTTGTTGATTAATAAGGAGTCAAAAAGTGTTATATATATGAGACTCAATAGCTGATTTACATGAAATGGATTCTCCATTACAAATGGGCATAGGGCTGCTCATTTATAATAATATCTCAATGACCAATAAATTCTCCCAAAAAATGAGTTTGAATTTTGAATCCATGGAGGTAGAAGTCATATTGAAGTTGGGTAGCATAGATCTCCTTTGCTGATTTTTGGAGCACCTATAGGATGGGTGCAAGGTAATTAACCTTGAACTTCAACTCTTTGTTTCACATATACAACTAATGGGGTTGCATTTCTTGACAATGCTTAGAGCATGGCCACTAAGATTTGAAATCTTTTCGAAAGCCATCCATGATATTGTCAAGATTTTGATATGAAAAAACTCAATTCTTTTTTTAATATGCATCTCTTGGATTATAACTAAAAAATGATACTTGGTATTTTTATTTATAAATATAACATAATAAAGAATTGTGAATTTTTCTATATTATTTGGTTTTCTCACGTAGACACAATTCTAAAAATAGACTTATCCTGATTTTCTACTGTTATCGTCTTCTCTATTTGCAATTATTTTTACTTGAATGTTTGTCCTTGATGCCTAGACAATTTATAGGTTTTTGTCCAATAATTTGATAGGAGGAAGGTTTTTCATCTTTAAGTCTCTAAATACCCTTGGAGGGGTTTTGTTCACTTTGGCTTTAATAGTTATGTGCAAAGTCACATAATATTCATTTCGAATAGATGCTCCTTTTCTTAATGACTTGATTTCTCTTTTGTACTAATTGTTGAAAGATTCACTTCCATCCCTTCCCTTGGAAATTTAAATTTAATTATTTTGCTAGCACCACCTCCTGAATATTGTTAGTGCTAGTTTTATCATATTATTAACAACATTGGATTTTATGATATGGGTGCTATTTAAACTTCAATTGCACAACAAATGATTTTCACATGCTGGAATGTATGGCATTTTGGTGGGTGCATGACAATAAATGACAGTCGAATGAGTTTCTGCAATAGAAATAAACAATCTTAATGTATGTAATTCAAGTACAAGTAAAAAATGATCTGACTGCAAAACATGGCAACATAAATGAGTTTGAGTGCTTAAGACTTGTTGATGCATTTCATCAAAGTCTACCCTTGATGTTTAAGATAGAAATGGTTTAAGGTTTGAAAAAACTGATACAAAGTTAGGTACAACTTGTGAAGGGTGGTTTTATAATTTACCAGTAAACAATATAGAGACAAATTTGAACAATGCTTCTGAAGGGCCAAGAAGAAATATCATTTTGTACATAATAATATCTGAAAAAATATTTTTATCTCCTTAATAATGGAGGAAAATGTGTATCAACACTTATTGATGTTTATTCATGAAAAATTTAGGTCTACCATTCGTTTGAAAATCACAAACATTTGAGTTCTTTATGATACCCAAATATAATTAATTTCTTAGGCCATTGGAAGGATAAAAATATCTTGGATCTTGACAAGATCAGGTGAAATAAAATCTGAGTTAATTGGACTATAGTGGCTCAAGTTGTTGAGGAAGATAAGCTATAATGGAAAAGGTGGAAAGGGATGACCAATCCCATAGAGGTGAGGAAGACCACCATCTGGAGGCCTAGGAATTGGTTGCTGATAGTATGGAGGTAAGGGAGTGCTCTAAATACAATCTAAGAGTATTTTTCAAAGAGGAGTTCAAGTGACCTCTGGAGCAAATAATGACCAAAGATGGTGCTAACATCAACAAAATTGTCTTTTTCAAGGGTCAAGGTCATCACTGATTAGTGGACATCATTCCAAAATTAGGAGCAGTGGACTTACGGAGGAGAAGCTGGCGCGTTGTCCCTCTATTCGTATTGTGCAAAAGACAACAAAATAAAAGTTTGTATGCTTAATTTCTAAAATGTCCAAGCAAGATGGAAAAACAAGCCCAGCCAAAGGAGGCATGCAAAAGCCATGTCTTTCATTATTATTTTTCTAGTACTAAGAATGTGCCATAACAATACAATTTTTGGGATCTTTATTACTATGCATTTTTTTGGAAAAGTAATCTTTTGTGTCAATCTATGTATTAGAGGAAACATTTCATCATTATAGAACTTGAACTTTATATGTATTGCAACTTGTAGACCACTTTTCAAACTATCACGATGGGTGAGGTAGGGAAGACTACAAGAGTGGAATCATTTATTAGGAATTGGAAAAGATATATTCTTAGAGTATATATTGTTGTGTCAACAGTTAGGAAATTCAAACAAGCTATTGAGGGGACCCTAGTACTCTTAGAGGGAGTTTGGTTCATCAAAAATGAGTGCTCTCAATTGGTCATTATTGTGGAAGAAGGGAGTAGTGGTAAGGAACCCTTGGTAGTAGATTTTGTTGTATGCCCTAATTCCCATATGTTTGTTTCTATTAAAGATGAGTAAATCAAACTATGTAATTGTGCTCTATTATTTTATGTTGATGATGTCTCCTCCCTTCCATCCCATAATTCTTAACTAATTGGTTGAATAGAATATGAGAAGGAAAATTTGGACTCTTTTTTTCATACACTAGGATGACACAAAATAGTTTATTTATTATCTTTTATTGTGATGCCAAATCCCAGAAACTGATCACAAATAGATGCTTCTAGAAAGTGGGCAACTATAATTTTAGGTCAATTCCTTGGTCAAAGGAGGCTACTAGTAAAGACAATATTTTGATTACTTCCCTAGATGGATTACAATTAATAATCTCCCACCCTTCTTATGGAACTTTATCCTGCAATCCCTCACACCTCTTGGAAAAGTTTTGAAGCTTGATAGATCTAAAATGATGATTCCTAACACTGATGTGTAGGTCTTGATAGCTATAAATTCTAATTCACCTATGCCACAAAGTATCTAGTTTGACCTTGATGAGTCTACAATTTGATTCCCTATCAATTCCCTAGGAGGCCCTCATGCATGTTTTTTGTGCATGAGGGAGGATCACCAATGCTGAAATTTACCTATGATTAAAAATGATTTTGGCCCTTCCCCTTGCATGAATCCTAAAGAGCCAATTATTTTTAACCCTTTTGTTAAGCCTAGAATTTTTGTGAATAGGATCAAGAATTATGTTCATATACTCACACCCCCAAGGACTCATCTAGAATCTAATCAAAACATCAAAAAACCTCTAGACTAGTTCAAAGGTGCTTTTGATAAAATGACACCTCCTCTTAAGATTGGAGACATCACCCCAAGATATTTGATTCCTTACCTAACATTCAAAGTATTGGTTTTTGGTCTCCCTAGAAATAAGGAAAAACCTAGGCATGGAAGGAAAAATGCCCAACAAATTGTCATAGAGAAAATAAAAAACAAAGAGGAGGCCATTAAAATAAAACCTACATGAGGAGAAAGCACTCTATTTTGGACTCTAGGTGAGTCACCCCTATTAACTCTAACCTTGATTCTACCTCTCCCTCACCCTCCTTAGTAGAGAAGGTGGAGATGGTGCTACCCTATGATATAGAGAAAGTGGAGGGAGGGAAGAATTTTAGTCTAGATCAGCCTAGTGGGCTAAAAGTTATCTATGATACTTAACAAGATAACAAACTCTCAAGCTTTGAAGTCACTTTTATTCTAGCTCCTCCACCCTTGCCTCTTTGCCTAACATTTTAGAATATCTACCCAAGAGGGGCCCCACACTAACTCCCCCTTTTGTAATGGAGATGAATGAGGAAGAGGCAATGATTGTAGTAAATGAGGAAAGAGGTGTTTGTGGATAGAGGGACAATGTCTCTAATATGCAGATGGAAGAATCTGGGGTGAGGTAGAAGGTTTTGTTTTTGCTGCATAGAGTAGTCCTCATAAGAGGAGATCTAGGGGATCTAGAAAGCCTAAGGATTACATTGAAAATGAAGATCCAGTTATTAAAAAAAAGAGGGGAAATCCCCCTAGTGGGAACCACCCAAAACAAAGATTGAACCTTGTGAGGTTTACTTACCTAACTTCTTGAAGATCAGTCAAGCTTTGTTGGATGTTAGATAAAGGGTTAATCAATGAGCTACATGAAATGTATTTCATGGAATTTAAGTGGTATTGACTCCCATGAAAATAATTATATAGTTAAGAGACTATTGAGATCCTCAAAAGAGGTTGATTTTCTTATAATTCAAGAGGTGAAGGTAGTTGGCTTCTATCTAAACCTTGCCCTAAAATAAGTTTGGGTTGGTCAGAATGTTAAAGGCAAAAATATCTTTTTTTTACATATAGGCCCTGTGTTGGTCAAAAGTTCGACCAACCATTAAAAATGAGAAATATTTCCTATAACTTCTATAATTTTGGTGTGCATAGGTTCATTTGAAGATGTGCTAATTGGGAGCATTTGATTGGAATTATCTTTCCATGTTTCATTCTTTCTGATTTAGAGTAGTAGATATGAATTGGTAGCTTGTGTTTGATTCTGGGGTTTTTGCTCTTTCAATGAATTATGGCTAAAAAAGTTCTAGCTAGAGGTAGGGGTTACTTCTCCTCATAGGATGCAGTTAACGATAGGATCAGCTGAGTCACTAAATAGTGTAGAGCAATTCCAGCATGGTGGGGTGGATAGAGGGGTGAAGAAGTATATGCAACATTCCATACAACATTCACACATTGGGATCATATCACAACTTTTAGCAAGAGGGGTGGTTGGTGCTATGAGCAAAACCTGTACTGCTCCATTAGCTCAGCTCACCATTCTCTTTTAGGTTTGTAAATAAATGTCATTATAATTATTTAGTTTTATTATGGTAAAATGAAAAGATTAATTGTTTATACGGACCCCAATTTGGCAAATGGAGGTTTCAAGGGGATTTCTTTCTATTTAGCTTGTATATTATTCACATTTTATTCTTTTTTATTTTGTGGCATGACCAAATGATTGTTTTTATTAAGGTAAAAATGTAAGATATTACTAATCTAATAGGTAGAAGTCTAAAGGGGAAATGTTTCTGTCTTGACTTACAATTTTTTTATACTCCTAGATTTTGTCGTCATGATCATGCTAGAGAATAAATTCCAGCTTGGCAATCCATGTGTACTCAAAATAGCATTTAAAAGGTCCAATGTTTTTGATATGTTCAACTAATTTAGAAATAATATCCTTTTTCTACCTTGAGGACTCTGTCGTCTCTTTTAGTCTTTAACCTTATGATGAATATATTCATTAATAACATTTTTCTTTTGGTTGATAAGTCATATTCATATGCACAACATTATTACTTATTAGGTTTCATTCTCACTAATTCTTAATAGCGTAACCCACTAGCTAGTGTGTTCAAACTGAGACATGTGTGAGACATGTGTTAATAACTCACATTGTAGGCCAATGCCTAGCTAAAAACTTTGTTGACTCATTTTTGAAGAATCCATATCCAGCAGCTCCTTGTTATTTCAAATTTATTTCTTGGTCATTGATAGCCACAATGTAAGATTTGTCTCTTCATTTCTATTAAACTTCAGCATATGGTATGGAGATTCTGCACTCTAGAGTTTGACATAAATTGTTTAACTTAACCTTTGATTAGAAATGCAATAAAAAAGAAAGTTGAATTACAAGGAAATAGTTGATTGAAAACCAAATCAGAGTAAAGCTTGCTTTCAAAATATTCTAGTTTTTTGAATTTTGGTTCTGCATTTTCGATGCAAACAAGAGATGCATTGGATTATAAGTAGTCTAGAAACATTATAAAGAATCAAAATTCTGATATTTTTATGTGTAACTTTGTGAAATTTACCTTTAGTAATGTAGTTTTGGTATGCCGGGGCTTGTTTATCTGATTCTTTATAGAAGTATACATTTATGTACAACTGTATAAATAAAAATAAATTGACCATCACTGTGGTAATCTACTCTTGAATTTTATATGAGGTTTTAAATAAGATTGATTGATGATGTTAGGGTATTTGCTGAAGAAAAGTGCAAAAACAAATGGTTGGAGTCGGCAGTCGTTTGTTTTGAATGAAAATTTTGGAAAGGTTTGTTGCATTTGATGTGTACAATAGAATTGTAATTTGTTCAATTGAAGTTATACATCTTATTGAATTGAGTTTGATGTTCTCATAGCTTGGTTACACTAGAAAACTAGAAGAAAGGCATTTTAGAGGAGTCATTAATTTGGAGGTATAAGTTGTTGATGAATTTTTTATTGTTACTTTGTTTGATAGTCGAAAATTTTGTTTCAAAATTCTCCATTTCTGAATGTACTACCAATCTAGAGTCCAAAATATCCTATGCATTCAACTATTTTCTATATTAGGAATTGAAAGAGTAGAATAAGTCATATGAAATGTGTCTAAAAAGCTCCCAATCTACTTTTCAAAGTCAAAATATGTTTTAACTACTTCGTGTGTGTTATAATTGATGTACTAATTTGCATTATTCTTCATTTACCAAATTAGTTTTGATTTCATTCTAGTGGTGGTTGGTAATTTCCATCATTGAAAGCATAGTCAAATTATGGCTAATAACTAGTTATAGTTACATGTAAATAAGTTTTAATGGTTATCCCAAAATGAAGGGAAGAACTGGATTTAGAAATCTTGATTCAAAGTACTTTGATCATATCATGGAAGTGTATATTTTTAGTTGAGATCTATTGGTCATAGGTGCACTCTAATTATATTGTGCATGATTAATAAGTAAAACTATACTACACTGTTCCTATATGTAATTGATTTTTGCCAAATGTACATTGAAATAGTTCATGACTATTGTTTTGAATGCAAATTTGAGAGTGCTAGTCACTTCCAGGAAACTTTACAATGTAGATCTTTACTAACATTTAAGTATACTATAAGTTGATCTCTTGTGATTGTAAAGGCATTTGGTCTTTTTCAAAAGTTCCTTGAAGGATACAAAAATTGTTTTGTAATTGGAACCTCTAAACTTCTAAATCAAGTAACGAAAAAATGAGATTGACTAGTTTTGTCTGTTTATCCATTGTGTAATTTTGTATGAAGTATTTGGTTTTCTTGATTATCTAGCATGCACCACAAAATTTTTTAATGAATTAATGTCTTTGCTAGGCTTGCTGATAATTTTTACTGAATGAATGTTTCATGTTACAAGACTGTATTATTGAGGAGGTATCAAATGATGGTACTTCTGATTCTCCAGCTCTAGCTAAATCAAGTTCTAAAAACTCAAAAAAGGAAAATGGTCCTAATGTTGTAGCTATAAGTCTTACATTCAAAATCAACAAGGTTTCATAAAAAATAGTGCTAAAAGGTGTGTGTCTTTTTGGGGTTCAAGTTTCAAACTGCAAGTGCACATATTTGTATATTAAATTGGCACCTTCTATGCTGAAATGGATGTTGATCTTTGTTTCATGGCTTTCTATTCTAGCACATAGTGCAGTTGTGCTGAAAGCAGAAAGTATAGCAGATAAAATAGAGTGGGTTAGCAAAATCAAGAACCTTATTCAACCTTCAAAAGGCGTATCAACAGAAGGACCAGTATTATTGTTGTCTTGATCTTATCCATTATTGTATACTAGGTGTATTTTTTTGGTAGAAGGGTGTTACTGCAACTATGTTTCTTTTTCTCTGCTTCATTTTACTAAACATTCCCTATCAACAAAATATTGATTGTGTCTCAATAATAAAATGTATGAGGTTATGTGAAGACTTTGCCTGTTATCCACAGAAACTGTTTGAGAAGCACATGAAGTTTAGACAACTCATGCACCCTTGCCTCCTTAATTGATTTTATTTTCAAGTAATAGGTAACATAATTTCTCTCATTCTCATTGTTCTTTATATCCATGGTAGAGTTGTATTTCAGTAGTTGAGCACAAGTTGGATGCAACATAAATGCTTTGTCTTTTATTCTAGACAAAGTGGGCTACATGATGTCAGATCACATTGGTTCCTATAAGGGCACTAACATTGTCTTCACAAAAAATTATAGGATATCCAAATTTAGGAAAGGATACTAATTTAGAAAGGAAAAATTGTGTTGTTTTCATTAATAAAAGAAAAGCCAGTGATTCAATGTGGTAGTAATTGGTGAACATTATCTTCAACAATTAGTAGCTGATAGTTTTTATTTAACTCACTTCTATTTTATCTATTCCTTTAAAAAGTAACCTACTTTGTTTTATGTATAGACCTAATCTATGACCTATTTTTCTTTCAAACTACCATTTCAGACAAGCTAAGATCCAGTTTTAAGTGTAGCACTGGAGTATTCCTTATTAAAATCTCATATTGTTTTAAAGTGTAGTGGTTCTACCACTATATACGGTTGCCTTCCTTTGTTAATCTATCATGACCTTTGTTTTTGTAAGACAAGCATGAAACTTCTCTTGACTATCACTACTTTCTAGCACATAAGCTTTGTAGCAATACTTGGATATATTTAAAATCCTATGTAAAAAAGATGAATCATTTCTTTAAAAACTTGCTCCTTCCACAAAAGAATCTACTTTTAAATTGTAGATATCAACCAAGTTATTAACAAGCTCCTACCATTCTCAGCATCATGGAACTCATAAAAAATTGAATCCTTAAAATTAAGCAGCTTACTATGTTTATACCTGAAATATCTTCAGGTTATAACCAAAACTTTGGATATGATTATAAACTCTAGCAACACCAAGTAGTACAGTTAAATAAATGTTTCTCATGAGCTATGGCTAATTGGCCACATTCTAGATAACTATAGATTCAATCATAGGGATCCAATAAATGCTAAAATCTATTTTTCATTTTTGAATTGATAGAAGAGCATTTTAAACATAAAACATTATCAATCTGTTTGGTTCAATAAGAAGTTTCTTGGGTCACTTTGAATTAGAAATGATCTAAATTTCAAGATTGAAAATGAAACACTTATATTACATTTTAGCTATTTTTCCAATTGATATGTTCATTTGTTGACCAAGGGAAGGCTAAATCAAGAGAGCTTTTAGTAGCGTATAGAATCACAATGGCATGGCTTAACATGAATATAGTCATAATTATAAGATGTTGAACTCAATTCTATAGATCAAATATATCTTAATACATCTATTGAGCAAGTTCCAATTTTTCTCTTTTATTTGATCCTCATTGCAAGTCTGCAAAGTGATTTTGCACATAACATATTTGGATTCTAGACAGTTGCATAACTTTCAAGTACTGAAATTTCAGTACTCTAGCTTTACATTAATTGGTATGGTGGAATCAAAGCTACATTTTTTTCTATTGAAGTTTCATATACCCATTTGATTTCTTTCTATTCAAGATTCACAATGTACTTCATTCCTCAGTTTATGGAATTTTCAAACATGTGAGGTCTCAATCCAAAACAAATTTGTAGAGAGGTCTTGGTAATATTTTGGCATTCTATGTGTAATATATTAATTGTTAAAACAACCCAATAAGGGTCAAAGGAGAAGCCAAAATTTGAAGGAAGATACATCTAAGCCTCTTAGATTAGTTAAAAACTAAAAGTATTACTAGAATATCTTATGTAGATTGCCTTCTTTTATGACCTGACTTTTGATAAATTTCATATATAATAATGACTATTGCATGCCTTAAGTATTCAATCAATGCAATTGGACTAGATTTATCTTCATAAAATCACATCAGTTTATTTTCTAAGCATCATGCTATATGGAAACTAGATAATTGAACCTTGATGAGTAAAATGCCTGACCTATGATCCTTTTTAGTGATGAGACTCAAGAAAAGAAATTTATTTACTATTTGGTAAAGAAAAAATAATTTTATTCATTAAACAATCATATGATTTTTCTATTAGATCATATTTTTGTTCTGGATTGGGCTATTCTCTCTATAAAAAGAATCTCGAACCTATGTGACAACTCTGATAATAGAAGATTCTATCTTTCAGATTGAAATAATTAACATACATTGTCTATAAATTTACATTTTGCAAACATCTATGCCTTCTAGAAATTATAGGATTATTTTAGTTACATTTGAAAACATTAATCAAGAAAAACCATATGTGTAGATATAAACATTAATCACAACATGTCCAATTTATTTGCAGATATATTTTCCTGTGAAGAAAGACCACGCCTGACAATATGAATGCTGAACAAAATGAGACAATGGCTGCATTGTGGGCTTAGTTCAGAAGAAAACCTAATAAATATTATTGTCCTTGCAAAAAGTGTAAAGGCTTAGAGACTCGAAGAGTTCTAATCACAACAACCTAGAGTCATTATAGGCAACATCGTCATGTTGAAGGGGGCCATGATTTTAGTCCATTGCTGAATGTGGATTTCCTACTAGAGGAACATGGAGGTGTGAATATCCAAGCTAAGGATAACACTCTCATGGAAGAAGGTGATAATGTGCCAAAGGACATGATTGAAGAAGATGGTATTGGAGCAGGTGATGAAGAGGCTCACAATGATGGTACTAGCAAATTTGATAATGATGATGAAGATGGTCTTGATATACCTTTACTTGAGAAAGCACACAAGCCCTTATACAAAGGCTCCCAAACAACTCTACTCTCAGCTATAGTGTTGTTGGTGAACTTAAGGGTTATGAATGGTATATCCAATGTAGCAATATCATGTATGCTAAGGTATGTCATTTTTTTCATCTTCAATGTTAGCATACAATTACTATATATTATATTAACAATGCATATTTTTTGTTGTAGGTTGATTAGTGAGTTTTTTTTACCACCATCAAACATTTTGCCTCGTTCGTACTGAGAATTATCTAACATTATGGATTAGATTGGAATGCAGTATCAAACAATATATGCATGTCCCAATGATCACATTCTATATCATAAAGAACATGAATTTGCAATAGAATGCCCTAATTTTCATAGTAGCAGATATCGGTTAGATCAAATAACAAAAAAAGTGCCTCACAAGGTTCTTCGATACATTCCCATTATTCCACGTCTTCAACAGTTATTCAGGTGCACTATCTTGGCACAATTTATGGATTACCATGCATGCAATAGAAGTTAGGATGAAATTATGCGAATGCCTGCCGATGGTTCTGCATTTAAAGAGATAGAAGAAATATGGTCACACTTTAAAGAAGAACCTCATAATCTGAAGCTTTCATTCACAGTGGACAGTGTCAATCCATATGGAGATATGAGATTTGTTTACTAAGTGTGGCCTATTCTTGTTATTAAAAATAACATTCCTCCTTGGATTTCCAAAAAGAGGGAGCACATAATATTGTCAATGATTGTGTCGGGTATTTTTTCATTTCATAGTTATCTAAATTAATTTATAAATAGTGTATGAAAATGGTCATAATAATAATGTAATGTTTATGTTCATTCAATTGCTAGGTAAATACCAAGTTAAATATATGAACCTGTATACTGAACCCCTAATTGATGAGTTGTTGAAGTTATGGAATGGCATCACTATGTATGACATCTCTAGACCGATAGGATATCGACAATTTTAATTCCATGCAATGCTTGTATGGACCATACATGATGCCCCTGGGCTAACTCATTTTTGTGATATGTTATATTGTTAATATCACATATTTTTTGTCTGTTATAGTGCTTACACATTACTAACAAATGTTTAAGTTGTGCATGATAATTTTACATGATCCATTTCTACATGATCTTTTAGGTCTTCAGACAAAGGGAAAATTTGCATGTCCAGTTTGTGGTCTGAAGATGAAATCTCGTCATTCGAAAACTTTAAGAAAGTAGGTGTTTGATGAGTTTAGACACTTTCTCCACAATAATCATAGGTATCGAATTGTTGAAAAACATCTTTTCAATGAAAAAGAAGAGACATCATCAAGGCCATGAAGAATGACACCTCATTTATGGAAGTTGGAATATGATCGACTAAATTGTCAAGGTAAAATCCAATTTGTCGTCTGAAGTTTAAAATTTTTATTTTGATATTGTCTTATATTTACTAATGTTGTAATTGATGCTTGTGAAGGTCATCAAGGCATCAATGACCAACTTCCTAGAGGAATGAAAAGTTATCCTACTCAATTTCTTAGGTTACCGTACTACAACAATCTCCCGATTGTGCATTTTTTTGATGCTATGCATATTGGAAATAATGTAACATAGACACTATGGAAAATGTTGGATGGAAGGCATGATAGAGAACAAATTGCCAAAATCTGTATCAACATTCATGAATCCAATCATGCACTAAAAGCTTCCATTGAATCAAATAGCAATGGAGACTGCATAAATACAAGTGCCCTTCCTTGGTTATTAATGGAGCAACAAAGTGATGCATTAAAAGAAGTCATAACAAAAAAAATTCAACAAGATTTTCTACAAATATAAGCACTCTTCTATCAAAGAAAGGTGATTTTGGGCCAGGGTTGAAAACACATGATTGGCATACCTTCGTCAAGGTAAGCCGTGTTCTCTATTTATAGTATATTTGTAAGATTGAATTACTACCTATTACATTATTTAATAATATATTGAAATGATCATTTTTTATGATTTAAGTTTGTCCTACCTCTATCCCTTCCACAATAGTTTGACAACAGTATTAAACAAGTTATATATGATCTTGGAAAATACATGAGGTTAGAAGTGTCTTTTCTTAAATTTGTAGCTTTTTATCTTAAATCTATTGTATAATTTTATTTGAAATCTCGTTTACATGGTTTTTCATGTTGAATCTCTTTTAGGTGGTTATCATCTAAAGAAATTGACAAAAAAGATATAAAATATTGGAAGAGAAAAATTCCATAGTTTATGTGTGAAATGCAAAAGTGTTTACCTCCAATTTTTTTCAATGCTCAAGAACACTACCTCATACATCAAATTGAGCAGAATGATTTGTGTGGACCTATACAAGCTAGATCAATGTGGATGGTGAGAGACACTTGAAATTTATGAAGGGCTTGGTTTGAAAAAGAGCACGTCCTGAGGGTTCTATGATAGAAGGATATATGATATACCAAACCATGGTGTACATTACTGAATATCTTCCAAAGTTTACAACAGATATCTATGTAGATCGCATTTGGGATCCCAACTCTAATGAAAAATTTGAATGGGAGTACTTGACGGGGAAAGGTAGATTGAGGAGGGTGAGAGCTAATTATATATATATATATACATATATATATATATATATATATATATATATATATATATATATATATATATACATATATATATATATGTATATATATATATATGTATATATATATATGTATATATATATATATGTATATATATATATGTATATATATATATATGTGTATATATATATATATGTGTATATATATATATATGTGTATATATATATATATGTGTATATATATATATATATGTGTATATATATATATATATGTGTATATATATATATATGTGTATATATATATATATGTGTATATATATATATATGTGTATATATATATATATGTATATATATATATATATATATATATATATATGTATATATATATATATATATATATATATATATATGTATATATATATATATATATATGTATATATATATTTGTAGTTTAATAATTATTATTCATCATCAATATATATAAGTTGTTTCTAACTAGTGTAATTGTCTTCTTTATAGTTGGTCGTGAGTGGGATGCACTACACTTGTATATTGCAAACAATCTTGATTAGATGATGGTATAGATTGAATAGTCTCAATAAAATGGTTGCTCATTAACATGGGATGGTGTTGTATCATTGGTTAAAGAAACTCGTCATAATGGAGATCCCAATCTTACACAAATGGTACTTGATCTAATATATGGCTTAAGAGATACAAAGGTATGGATAAGATTACTAATCATCACACATAAGTTTAATATCAACTCATAGATTGATGCAAATAATCTTGACATGTTTGAATAATTTTAAGTCAAACACCACAAAGCTATGTACTACCATGGCTATAAATTCTGCACAAAAAAGTTAGATGAAATGAAGAAAATGTGTGATTCCAGGATAACTGTTGTCTTCACGATCACCAATATTTTATCTAGAACTGACATACATCCTCAATGATTTGAAAATCAATACTATGGAATTTTGGATGATATACTTGAGTGTGACTTTAATTCATTCAAAATAGTTGTATTTGTTGCCAAATGGTTCAGGTTACGACTGAATCAAAATGATCTTGATATGACTGTTATTGAACATGATAGTGGATTTACTTTGATTAATATAAGGTCATTTGAGCCAGTCGAAGATGAGCCCTATGTTCTTCCAAGCCAATGCAAGCAAGTGTTTTATTTTGGTATTCCACACAAACTAGGTTGGTCATTTGTTGTTAGACATGACCCAAGAGGAAGGCTGGTAAAGTATAATGTGATCAAAGAAGAAGAAATTGAAGAAGTAGAAGAGGAAGTAAATGATTATCAAGAAAAATAGTTACCCATTGATGAAGATGAAGGAGATGGTAATGATTTTGGTCATGCTGACAATAATGGCGATAATGATGATGATGATGTTGATGATGATCATGATCATGGTGATGATCATGGCAATGATAGTCATGATGATGATGGTGATGAAGATGATGATGATGGTGATGAAGATGGTGGTGGTGACAAAAATGATCAAAATGACAAGTATAATGATGGTGATGATGATGACATGGATGAAGATAATGATGATCAATGAAATGTCCATGTAGGATCAATATCAACTATGATGGGGTCTTGTACAACCAAACTTTTCTTTCTAAACCATATGTGCACATATAAACATTAAGTAGAACATGTCAAATATTTTTTTAGATATACACATTAGTTACACTAAATTTTTAACTTAAGACAAATGATTTACATATACAATCTACTTTATTATTAATATTTTTTTTGGTAAGTCTATTACTTTAATTTTGCTGCTGATTTCTAAGACTTACTAATTTTTTTCATAGGGTGATATGGATGCACCATCTTAGACACCTTCAGTAGAGGTAAACATTAATTATTGTAAATATTAATGTTAATATAGAAACAAATGTCGTATTATTATGTTCTTTTCTTTATGGATTTGGAGTTATTTTGATGAAATTTAACTGATATTTGATGTCACAAATGATAGGAAGAAGATAGAATGATTGCTATCAAATGCGATCTGAAATACAAGCTTCATATCTACATAACATCGCCCTTAGTACTGACCCTATGTTCATCACCCAAAAAATCAAGCAAAGATACACTGATGAACTTGTTAACATTATCATAGAGGGTGATAGAAGTGAGGAGAAAGAGGCACTGAGAATAGAATTGGGCCATAGAATCCAATCTTTGCAGGTAAGCAATAATTCGACTAAAGCAATAATAGAAGTTCAATAGATATGAATATTTTATACTATCTTATGGATCATGATCTCTAATTTTATATGTACTTGTATAGACATATGTTCCATTTGTGACATTACATGGTGAACATGGTGATGGTTGTTGTGCACAACCTTCGTGTAAGTAGCACTTTGTTTATTTTCATCAACATTATAACACTTACTCTTTTTTTGTGAACATTTCTAGCTAGTATCCCATTTGATCTTTATCCATTGCAAATGTCTTTGCTAACAATATTGTATTCTTCAGCTCATGATGAAGTGCAAACTCCTCCTTCAGTTGTCGATCCACTATTGCCAAGTGCATTGTTAGCAACAAGGGCCATGCAAACATCCTCATCTATCTAGAACTGGTAAAACCTTTTTTTGCTATACTTTGTAATGTATTTGTATCTGGTACCATCTATTCCTCTCTCTAGATATTAGTTTCACATGCAACATTTAATCTCTACATGACTTCTCATTTTATAATTTAGCTGCTAACTTTGTGTTGAAATTACTAGTAAGAATAAAGCCTTGTTATTACTGTGAATTCAATTTGGGTTATAATGAGGTTACTAAAGCTCTTTAACTTTGAATGCCATCAATGGCGAGTAAGCTTCCTCATAGATAATGTACTATCTTTCTCTCTTCAATTCCTGCATGGAGTTCCCTCAAAGACACTGCCATGCTAGCCTAGGATGTGAAACAAGTATCATTGAGTAACTTTATAATCATAGGTAATAAAGATAACTGGTAGACGATGGTTAGACATAGAAACCTATTAAGTAAATTCAAAATATAAGGTCTAGAAATATGAGTGCACTGATAAAAAATGGAGTTCTAAATTTTGTGGACTGGTGAAAGTTGTTGAGTGGGGGACAAAGAATCTTGCCATGTGCTAAAATTGAAAGGCTATTTCTTTAATAATAATAGCTTTTGAAATTAATTGCACCCACAAAAAAAATGATGATCCTTTTCAGGTTAGTGGAGGAAACAATGAAAATGAAACTTCGAGGAGGTATCCCTTATGAAGACTTTTTTCGTGTGGGCCTTCTATACTACCTAGGCAAGATTTTTTCATCGGCTATCCAACCACGAAAAAAAGTGCCCAAGATTTTAGCATGGGAATGGTTCAATTTTGTTATTCAAAAATTAGTTTTTTTAATAGATAAAAGATGTACATAGTTGAATTTTGATATTAAGATTTGACTTATTCTAGAATTTATTTCTTATTTAGTAGTTGATGAGTAAAAAGGGATTCATTGAAGCGTGTTGGGATGACTTCATAGGAAGGTTTGATTTTTCATTCATGTGAAGACCTTGCTTAGATGCAATGATTTCTATATGTTCCATTCATGAGAGATGAATTCTTGTGAACTAACTACTCATAAAATCCTTACTCTCTATTGCAAAATTTGATTGTTAAAAATATCTCATTTGATCACTATTTGAGAAATTTCTACTCTATTTAAAGATTTATTAAAAGATTAAATAAAAGTCATTTTGCATATATTTCTACTAAACCTACTATTTAAGATTTTTTTATATATGCATTTATGAAAATAAAATTGTGCTACTTTTTTAAATTAATGTTTCAGATTCACATGGAAAAAAAAAATCAAAATTTTGAATCCAAAAGTAAACTGAAACATCATTTTATAAATATATTTTAATTTTGTCTTTTATGTTTCTCTAGGATGTATGTGCATAGATACTTTTATATTCTTGAACTCTCACTATGATAACAAACCATGGACCATTGAAAGCTATCCTAAACATAGATGATAAAAAATCACACATTATCTTATCATAAACATAAACAACAATATATCATGAGTTCTAGGCCTACAATCCTTGTAGCCTTTCCAATATGATTTCTTGCATTTTCACCAACTATCCCTCAATGGCATAGGGACTTCTCCACCACTCCAAGCACCTCTTTAGGCACTTATTAAGGATCCAAAAGTTTCTTAGGAAAATCTTTCTCTAGCACCCCCAAACTGCTTCTTGGTACCTAGGCCTAGTTGATCAAGTTAGGTTAGGGCTTCAAGGAAGAATGGACAAGGTGGGTTCCCAAGACCCCAATTACTTATGAAAATCCTTAACACATAAATTTGCAACTAGATTCAACACTTGCACTAGTCAAAAATGCTTCCCAATATGACTGTCGACATTCTATTTGTAAAATCCAATCAAGCACATGGTCTTGCTTGACCTAGGGCCAACTAGGAAAAATACCTGCCCTTCTCACCATGCCTCCAACTCCTAGAATCATGTTCCTAGGTCCCTTAACTTGCATATCCCTCAGTTTTAGAGGTTTCCACACGTGTATTTGCACATTAGGGCTGCATTTGTACAAGGCCCTAGAAAATAAGCTGTTCAGACCCCTTGTTACTAAAATGTTGGTAACTTACAAACCCCAACTCCAATTTATGTCAAATCAAAGCCAAAAAACTTATGAACACACCCCTACAACTAATCCATACACTTAGCAATCATAACAATATAGTGCAATCCACTGTAACAACAAAATTACTAGTAAATCAAAGGTTTTTTATTCATTTTCTCCAAGCATCGATTACAACTTGATCTCCCTGACCTTATGAGTTCACACATGATATATATAGAGGCCTATAGGACCATTGTAACAACAAAGTATTCATTCCCCAACTTAAAACAAACAATAACAATTTTTAAACAATATCGAGCAACATTTTTAAAATTTGTCAACAACTTTTTTATGCAACTTTTGGCATTTTTGCAAATCTGACTACCTAATGAACTCAACAAGTTCAAAACCCATAAAATTGGCCTATATTGATTCAAAAAACCTATTCTAAGGCCTCTTGGTCCCATTGAGACAATTGGTTTATAAATACACCAAAGTGCTAATGGACCTTACATACATGGGCCTTTATTACAAAACATGGGCCACCTAGTAAAGTATGGACCAACCCTTTATTCTAACACCCTAACTACTTGAATTCTCCCTTTCATGGAGTGGCAAGGTGTCCTACATCATAAGTAGTTGTTCTCTTTCCTCATAGATACTTCTTCCCCTACCTCATTAGTTAGGTGTCCTGGACCACAACTGCTTCATGGAAACATAACCCACACTATCTAGTCCAATATTAGACATCATGTTTTTGAAAATGTACCAGCTATTGGCCACATGGTGTTTTGAAGCACCAGCTATTGCATCATGGTGTTGTGCAACTACCATTTCTTCTTCCAAAGAATAGGTGTTAGGCTATCTCTTATTTCTACCCACTAGAAACTCTAACTGCTTTGTTGCCTGCAAAGATTACTTTACAAATAGATTCACAAAATGAAGGTACATTGTCTAGAATGAATGATTTTCCAAAAATGTGATCTTATTAATAAGATAAATGGAAAGAAAATCCTTAATTAAATCCTTAATGGAATGCGAGGAATAAACATTTTTGCTAGTCAATTTCTTCAATTTGATTATATCTATAAGTATGCTTTAATTCATTTGGTGTCTACTTTAACTGACACAATGTTTCAGTTGATAGACCAATAGAGAGCAGTACTGCTGAAGCTGATCCATTTCTTGGAGTAGTTCGCGTGATTAGTACTGGTTCATATGAAGGGACATTATTGCTGAATAAGAAAACTATGTTTTTGTTAAAAGAACGAAAGCTCCTAGGTGCTTTAAAATTGTTTTTATTTAAAGTGTAAATTTAATTTATTTTTATATTACTTGTTTTGGACTGATAAATCCTTTATGTTTTTGTAGGTAATAATGTTTTCATTGAACATCTTTTTCATATGACATTGAGACTATTCTGACCCACCATATGTAAAAGGTACGTAGTTTCATATCATTGCTACATAATTTTTCTTTTCTTCCATTTATTGTAATATATTAAAGTTATTGATCTAACAATCTTTTTGTTTTTAAAAAGACAAAATTTACAAGCCGTGGAATTAAAAAATCAGCTCATTGCATCTTTTGACGAGAAATTTGGAAAAAATATTTTTGACAATGGCCTACTTCTCAAAAGAGCAGCAAAGCATATAAAGATTGTGAGGGATCAATATAGGACAGCTCTTAAGGATAACCCAAAGTACAATGATCCTCCTATGGTTCCACCAATGAAGTGGAATGAAATAGTAGAAGATGGAAAGGAGAAAGGGCTATGTGAAGATAGAGATAATGAAGCAGCACAAGGAAAAAAGAGGTATGTCATGATAGTATTAAGTACATTGTAATCATGCACTAATTATTCATATTTGTAAATATATAATCTAAGATATTTGAAATTTTTCATAGATTGCAAGATACATTCGTGGCTACAAAAGCGAGACTAGAATAGTTTGGCCAACACAAACTTGGCTCTGGTGGTTATATGAATCTCTAGTCTCGACTTGTAAGTAGGAGCAATGATATGAAATAAAAATTTTTAATATAATGTTGTAAAAAAATTTCTTTAGTGAAACCATACATACAAAACTGATGATATTAAGAAAAAAATACAGGGCACAGAATTCAACGTGGAGGCCACAAATGAAGATAGAAAACTTGCCTTGAAGGAAGGCTATAAAGTCATGGTTGCACGCCTATGTGGAGAATCTGTAAGCCTTGCCCAAGAATCCAGTTCACCAAATGATGTCTCACAAGTAAATTGGTTAGACGAAAAGTAAATTAAATTGAATAGTTGATCCTTTTCTTTTTGGGTATTAGTTTTGAACATAAATTGACTACATAACAATGTGCATAACATTTTATTGCAGCCTTCATATCCTACCACAGAACTTGCTTCTGACGAAGGCCATATTGTGCATTATAGTGTTGGAGGTATTAATTTGTAATTGGAAATTAATTATGCAATTATGAATGCAATTTAACATATTCAATTGCAATTTGATGTGTATCCTTTTTTTGAATATTTCCAATCATGTTGAACATCATGCCGAAGGAGTGGAACATGTTCCAAGTGTTCAACATGTTGAAGTGGCGGTAGATCAAAATGTTAATGTACATGATGTGGCATTATCGAATAAGAAAAATGCATGTTATGTTGTACTAGTAATTAATTTTAGACTGGTAACAGTTAAAAAAAGAAACAAAGTATGCCAATTTATCCCATTCACTTATTCTTGCAATAGAGTCCCCTGTAGTGCAGCAACCTCCTACTCCTCCAAAGAGAAGGAGCCATCATAATTTGACATTACATGTGCCAAAAGAGGAGGAGAATGATACAGATATGGATGCTCCTATGAGTGCTTTTCTTCAGAGAGCTCAAAAAAACAAAAAAAAGAAATGATGTTTTAAAAATCTTCTTTGATAAACCATGTTGGATAATGAAAGAACTTTTTTTTAAGTAATTATGTATGAATGATGCGTATTAATACTGATTTTTATTTTATGTTACTGAATATTGTTATGTCTTAATGAAGTCTTGATTAGTATTGTGTATTAATGAATTTTATATCATATTAATAAATTTTATGTGATTGTATTGATTGAATGTTATAGTTCATAAATGGATGAATGAATGAATGAAGTATGTAATTAGATGATAATGGGTACTTTAGATTGATGTTAGGGGGAGGGGGGTGAGGCCAGATGAGCTTCCACCTTCACGTGGTTGACCTTGTTAAGTAGAGAATATTGTAGCATTCTTGAAACCAAGTGAAGTTCAAACTAACATAAAATAGACACATCACAGGTCGTAGGTCTAAAATGATCCACGACTACTGCTGCCCATAACATGAATTTTTGAAATACATTCTAATATCACCAATTTCAACACTCTATTTGAAGCATAGGAGTGGCTTATAGTCTTAGCATGAATTTTGAGTAATGCCTTAGTCCAAATTGCCTCAGAAATGGCTGGAAGAAGCCTGCATGAGTCTGAGACTATGAACTCTCCCTACCTTAGCCAAGAAGAACTTGCCAACTCTCTAGTATTAGGGAAAACTACAGAGTGGTGTGGTTGGTCTACAACCAACCAATAAGTTCACAATTAAAGGAATGAGCCTTCCTTCACTAAGGATTTCCAAGAAACAATCTCAAGTGTACCAATTTGATCAATGCTCCAATCCTTATTGAGAATCTTGTCCCAATCAATCTCTAGATGAAACAGGGACACAAAGTGACTAGTCAAATGGTGAATAACACCTAAATGTCTGAAACTTTCATCCTTATATCTTCCAAGGTCACTCCAATGAATCCCAACCAGTTCCATTACTTCTTGTTAAAAAATCCCAACATTGACACCCAACTGAGATTGATCCCCAAGACCAATGCATCACATGAAGAAACTACATTCCCAAGCACCATAACAAGCGAAATGTACTCTTAGTCTATGATGCAGAGGTGGTGTGTGGTATCCATCTTCTTCATATCAAATAGAAAATCCATTCATTTAGCAACAACTCTTTACTCCAATGTCCCCTCAAGGACTTACCTTCCAGGCTACCCCAAGTGCACTTAGAGTTTCCCAAACACCATAAATTCTTCCAAGGCTTCAACCTTCATTCTTCCTTTGTGAATCATCTCCTCATGGCCTTTCCACCATTTTCTATCCATCCATTCATTTTGGACAACTAATCTCTTACCCAACATTCATATCTAGCCTTGAAGCTAGTAGCCTTCACCAGTCACTAATTTGGATTTCTCTCCAATAGTTCCCAAACAACTAGGAAACTAAAACCTGATTAAGATACCCTTTTGGGATCTATAAATCCTCCCTAAGTTTCAATATCAACTATTTTGGACCATACCCAAGATCCGATACCCCTAGCCTATCCACACTAGGCCTAATTCTCCAATTTTACACAAGAATCCACAACTCCACTCAACCCTATGATTCCAAAGGGTGAAACAATCCTTCTAGGGGTTGAGAAACAATATATTTTCAATATTTTAAGGTTCTACCCTTTACACAACACATTTTCCACCAAACCATTGGTTTTGGGGTCACTAATCTAGGGCCTATTCAATAGGATGTCTAACCATATCACCAGAACAAAATAATTGCATAAACACTTCATAAATAATCCCCCCATATGCATTTGATCACCAAACATCTTCAATCTTGAAGTAAATTACTTTTAATATGACTGGTGTCTATCTAGGGCTTGTTCTCAGTCAGCAACCAACTATCGTTGTAGTTCTTCAAGAATATTCCTTCAATAAATTTTTATCATCATTGAGAGAGATAGTTGGGTCTACTCAATTTTTGTAGGTTTCAAGGGCCTATTGAAGGAGTTCTAAAGTTTCAAGGAAGAAAAATTAATTAAGAGTAGTTTAAAACACTTCCCCACCCCACCCCCAAACTTTCCGTGTTGACTGGAGGTATTATTTAGTAGTGTGATTATCAAGTGAACCCTGAATTTAATGTAATATTCAAGTATTTACTCTTTTACATCTCTATATCTTATGCTGGAATAAATCTTTTCATAACTAGCATTTTAAGTGCCATATGTATAGTATACACAACCTTGTCCCCACCACCATCCCCTGTCATGCCCAAATGAAGACCCCTCAGTCCTCTTGTCTTGGAAACTTGTCCTCCATTTTTCTATCACTTGTCTCTCAGAGTAGTGTAACTATGGGTTTTTGATATTATGTTTTGTATTGCAATTGTTATATTGAGTCAATGGAATGTTAGCAAATGAATTGCATCTATCAGTAAATGTTATTCAAGGGTTTATGTAGCTCTAGATTTTTCAAAGGTTGGACTATTGTTTTCTATTTTCAACGCATAATTGAATTTCAATCTTTTCTTGAGCATGCCAAGCTTCATTTTGGTTGTGTTTTTGACCTCTTGATCTCTATCTCATGTTTGCAATTAGTTGTCAATTAGTTAAAAGAAGAGCTCAACATCTCTTATAATATGCCAATCAGGTATTTTGCATTTACATTTTTTCATGCTATGAACTTGGTAGACTTTTTTATTAGCCTTATTTCAAGTTGTAGTATTTTGATTCAATTTGCATGCACATTAACTATTTAGAGTATGGAAAGCGGGAACTAATAGATATGGTGTTGTTTTAAGTTGTTTGAAGACAAAATTCTTGGAGTGCCTTTATGTTTTGGTGAGAACCAGAGTTGGCCTAGAGGATTTGATTTTGTTTTGTATGATTTACATTATCTTAGTTAGCATTGAAAGTGTTAGGTCTTTTTTGTAGCCTGACCTTGCATGTGAGCATATTTGTTTAAGCTAATTAAATGACTGAATAATAAGGACTAGGGACTTGATGTAGTCAATGTATGATAATATGATCACTAAATCTTGTTTAAGAATCTCCTTAAAATATAATCTTCTATTCTTACTAATAGATCAGACTCTTTATAATGTTTTATGGAAACAATTGTTCAGATATCTATGGATGGAACTATTAGTTACTGACTCTTCCTTTGATATTTACTTGTATACTTGTAGTGGTGGAAGTTTATACCTCTAATGTCCTTGCTCTATATATATTCGAAGAATAAGGGACTATTCACTCATGATTTGATTATAAGAGAATACTTCTAAACAAAACTCTACTTATACCATGGTATCAATTGGTAGTTGATGACACTTATTGGGGAAATGTTGATCTTGATTAATATATTAAATCCACTTGCAAATGAATGTCTTGATACTCATACTCAATGTGAGGTATTCATATTTGTTTCTAATACCTTGATAAATAATATGTTACAAGTCTTTCTAATACTATGGGGTAGCTGGTCCTAATGAAACTATCCCAGTCTTTCAAATATGAATCAATTGGCCTTATATGATCCTTGATAAATTTAGGTGTTGGTAAATTTTGCTTTATGTACCTTCATTATGATTGTATGTGCTTGTAACATGTTTTTAAATATATTTAAATTATGTATGAATAGTTTTTATCATGCCAATTACATGTTTATCTGCAGATATGGGTCATGTTATGTAGCATAAATAGCTTTGGATGAAAGTTTAATATTTTTACTAGGATCAAGAGAAATGAAGAAAAATTTCAATTGTAATATTTATAAGACTCTTTTCTATTAAAATTTTTTATTGCTATTATCTTTCTTCTAGATAGAATAGCTAGGCTGTGTTACATATATTAGAAGAGAAGAGAAAAAACTCAGCACAAATGTAGTCTATTGGAGTGTGAACTCAATGCACAAGTCTTCCTATCTTTTCTTAGCTCAATTTCACATAGATCATGAGATGATATATTGGTTAGTCAAGTAAAGAAACATTCATGAACAATACAATACACCTATGGTATTTGAGAATCACACGTAAAAGTGAACAATGTGGACTATACTGCCTTCAAATGGGGATTGATTAAGGGAAACTACACCATGTTTGAATGGGGAATCAATAAAGGGAAATTGATTTTGTCTCCACAAGAGTTTAAAATTATGCACGGCTTACTCTAGCAGCAGGGTAAAGTGCACAAACTATTTAACTTTCATAGTTATTGTATGAGATCAAATATTTATCTAGGAGGCCGCAGCCTATAAATGATCATATCTTGGAAATTTTTTAAAGGTTTTCAAAAATCATATATTTTAGATTATGAAATGAAGTGTAACACACAAAATGGCCATATAAAATAGTAATGTACAAGGATATGTGATAATTTCTCTTAGATATTCAGCAACCTATAGTCAAGCATCCCCCATTAATGCAAAGATCATTTCCAATGGGGTTCCATTATTATAGTTTTAAACTACCTTTGTTGCATAGTCTTACTTTTAACTTTAGAGTGAAAGAAACTTAGAGAACTAAGAATAGTTGGAATTGGTATTTTAGGCCTGAATGAAGAAAATTGCCAGTCAATGACATTTTAGTGCATATATAAAAAATACATATATTATGATTCCAATGATGTTGCATGATTTTATTTGATAGTTTTTCTTATTTTGATAGCTTTTAAATTAAATATATGAGTCATTAGATGTGTAGTGTTTTACATGATTTTTATTTTTGTTTTATAAAATTTAATCTTCCATTATTAAAATAAATAGGAAAATGTGGATGCAACTTTGGAAGTGGCAAAAACATTCAATGAAAAGATCTCAAAATATTGTCAAGTCACATTGGAGTCTTGTGCATATGTTGGCATGGACAATGTTCTCAAGGTGCTTGTTGATTAGCTTAAACTTGGCAAGATAAAATACTATATGCAGTATACCCATATTTCTTGCATCTAGGTTTAAGTTTTAATTATCTTGTAAACTATTTTTCTCCCATCAGGTACAAAGTCTTTTAGGACTACACAGAACACCTCAAGAAGGGTAAAAGTCATTAGGCACCAGCTGTAATTGGAATTGCATTAGTTGCAATGGCTGAAGAACTAGGACTTGAAATGGCCATTCATTCTTTGGAGCATCTCCTATAGTATGAAGAGCAGAATATTAGAAGAGCAGTCCCATTGGCTCTGGGCCTATTGTCAATATCAAATCCAAAAGTAATGTTCATTGTTTTGTCCTTCCGTTTTCTTAAATACTCAATTCTTGGCCCCTTAATTTGCTTGATTATTTATGTGATAGAAGTTTATTGTTGAAATCTGACATGTAAACATCTATATTAGGTCAATGTGATGGATACTTTGAGTAAGCTTAGTCATGATACCGATTCAAAAGTTACAATGGTGAGTGGTATTTGTTATAATATTTCTTTGTAATCTTTCCAATTTCCACCAGAAAGGTTTTTCTTATGAATTTTCTTAAAATTTGACAATCTAAATAACAATGTGTATTTATAGGTTGCAAGACTAGCTCTAGGATTAATTGGTGCTAGAAAAAATAATGCTCAAATAGCTGGCATTGTACAAAATCTGTCGAACTATTATTACAAAGATCCTAGCCTTCTATTTTATGTAAGCTATATTGCCAATTATTAATGTTGATGCTGCAATTTTATTTCCTAAGTTTAACAATGTCTAACAAATCTTAATTCAGGAAATCTGACATAAATAGATATATTGTAGGTCCACATTGCTCAAGGTTTGGTTCATTTAGGAAAGGGGTTGTTAACATCGAGTCCATATCATTCAGACCGCTTTTTGTTGTCATAGTAAGTACCTATATATTTCATTCCTAAAGCAACATTTTAAAATTGCAAACTTTTGAACTCATCTGCTTGTATTCAATTTTCTTCACTCTTTGCACTTGTTTTATATTGATTTGGATATGTTCAACTTTAGTAGCTTCTTATCTATATAATTGGCCTACCAAGTTCTTTGCACTCTTTTTCTATTTATTTGTTTTGTGTCTTGCTAATCAAAAACCTAAATTGATTTATAGCTCTACAGTAGCTGGTATTATAACTTTTCTTCATGCATGTTTGGACACGAAGTCGATTATCTTGGGAAAATATCATTATGTTCTGTATTTCCTTGTATTGGCCATGCAGGTTTGTATCATGTATTGGATGCATGTATCATGTACTAGATGCATGTTTTTTATAATTTTAACTTGACATATAAACAAATTCTTAAAATAGAATTGTCTTATATTTGCATTGACACAATATTGGCAATGAAATCATTGATTAACCTACATTGATTAATGTATGAAATTCTCTAAGTTAGATGAAGTTTTTGTAATGAAATCATCATCATATTGGCTATATTCTTTACACCGATGCTGAAGCATTGTGGTCTGTGCGATAAGACCTAGTGAAATCCATGAATAACATTAACAATAATAGCTAGCTTGCATTGTCCCTCTCACCCAAATTAGGGGGTGGGGATCCTCCTTCAAGTATAACTCATCATAGCTATGGAAAAGTTCGAGGGGGGCCATTCTATACTAATATGCCCTTAAGGTCTGATGGTTCTCTCTCTATCATGGAGGTTATCAGCAGGTCCCAAACTGAAGGTAAAGAAACTGTAGCCAACAAGTCCATAACCAAAACCTATGGGTTACCTTCATGAATATCTAAGGCTCTTGAAAAATCTAGTAGGAATGAATAGTTC
Organism: Cupressus sempervirens; assembly: GCA_028749045.1. Taxonomy (NCBI): domain Eukaryota; kingdom Viridiplantae; phylum Streptophyta; class Pinopsida; order Cupressales; family Cupressaceae; genus Cupressus; species Cupressus sempervirens. The sequence goes on from CM053791.1 coordinate 54,304,195, forward strand.
TTTTAAACATGAACTTGGATTAGATTTAGGTTATAGAGTGATGATTTGGAGTTGGCTTTGTAAATATTATGTATTGCCAAAACCATATTTTTTCCCTTTCTTTTAGTTTTGTAGATTGGAATGATTTGAAGCCCCCTAGAATATAGCCAACAAGCCTTTAGTTGACAAACATGGTAGACAAGAGGCTTTCAAGAGTACAAGCTACACAATTTGGCATGTCTCAAAAGAATTCAAGAGGGCATGTGAGCCCTAAACTAGAGGACTTCTTAGGATAGTACTCCACCAACAGGGATTTAGTGCCTCTGAGCATGGAGGGCATGTAGTATGAGCAACATAATAACAATACCACTCCTGATTTTGATAGGGATTCAAGCAACTTGAGGATCAATGTTAACTAGCTTCCACTTTCTAGGCCCATGGAAGTCCCAACTGCTTGGAACAACACCACCACCACCTATGAAACTCATCCTAATATGTTGTTTCAAGTTGCATTGGAGCATGATGAGGATGAATCATCCAAGGAGAGTATGTTTATAGATTGTAGTATTTAGTTCAATCCTCACCAAAGTGGAGAAATCATGGATAATGGCATGGGTATATCTACCATGAAACCATGGTTTAGACAACAATATACCACTGACATGAAGGAGGATGAAAATAATAACAACAATAGTGGAAGCAGTTTTCAATCACAGGCAACCTTGACTTTAACCATGAGTCATGGATCATAGTCTAGTGTTGTTAATGTTATTCCACAATCAACTAGTACATATTGTGTTACAGTTGAAACCATGAAAAGAGGGGCAAGTGGAAGGTCTAGACAACCAGTTCCCAAAAAATCCATTGATACATTTGGCCAAAGGACTTCTCAATATCATGGAGTGACAAGGTTGATTTACATTATTTGTACATTGAGTTTAAAATCTCATCAGTTTAATATTCAATGTGATATTGCTATTAGAATTTAAAATTCATTATTCATTGTTAGCTAAAATTGTGAGTTAAATACTATTGAATTTTTTAGTACAACTCTGTGTAAAGTTTTTTCCATCAATGTTTAAATCGCTATAAGTAATTCATCTCTTATTTTGGGCTCTCTTCCATCCTGACAATGGATCATGAATCATGATTCAAAATGTTGATGGAAAAAAGCTATTTTGGAAATCTTATAGCTTTGATCCATTTCCCATTTTTTGTGTTATGCTTGTTTTGTGGGCTTTTCTTCATCCATTTTGATGTTATTTTTTTCTTGTGCATTGTAAAAATATAATTGACTCCCACATTGCATTTAGGTTGAATTAATTTGAATGCATACCAAATTCTTTCCTCTTTCAACTTTATTTAAAGACCTACATTGTGGTCTATACATAGGCAGCGTGTTGTTAATATTTCTATTTATGGTTTGGGATTAAGTGGTTTGAATTTTTTTATGTTTAGTTGAACTCTAGAAAGGTTGTAGTAGTTGAACTAGGGGCTCGTAGTAAGGAAGGCAACACCATTCCTGTTAGCTTGAAGGAAGGTGATCATGTTCTTCTACTCGAATATGGTGGTAGTGAAATCAAACTAGGAGACAAAGAGTAAGTTTGCATCATTGAATCTTTACTTTCTTATGGTTTTGAAGCATGATTTGTGTAATGAATGCATTGATCTTATATAAAAATTATACTGTATAAGAAAAGCTCCAAGAAATGACATTGAATTTGCAGATTATCCCATGTATAGATTTCTCTAATGCAGATTGTCATCTTTTGTTATCAATATTGGAATTAGGTATCACTTGTATTGGGAGGATGAAATTCTTGGAATTTTGTAGGCTTGAATTTGGCTATAGATAAGGTCTACAATTTTAAATTTAGTAGTTAGGATGAGTTGTTGCATCAAGGAAAGCTAATTAAGATTTGGAGTTTGAGAATAGTGCAGATGATTGATTGTTTTGTTTTCATAGTATTTGTTTAAGCAACCTAAACAACCCATGACATCTAATTTCTCTTTGTTTTCTATCAATTCATATGAATTCAACTTTTTTTCATTGTTGTAATTTTACACCCATGTCGGGAATGCTAGGCAATCTGAGGGCACAAAATGGGACCTAGAATAGCTATTTTTGAATTTCAGTGAGTTCCAGAATTGACTGTCTGAACAAATCATAGGGGATTGAGCTTGTGAGACCATTGTAGAGGTCATAGGGGTTGTCAAAGTGTGATTTAAGCTTATAGTAAACCCTAGAAGGATAGACCTATAAATTACCATTGGAATTGGGATTTAAGTCGTAGATCACCTTTTGCTAGAGTTCTCACCCATACATAAGTTTTTGCTCAGTATATTTGTGTAAGCTCTTGTGGTGATGTTTGCTTTCTCTAGTTCTTTTGATTCTAGATTTTATTTATACTCCAAATAATTCCAATCATGTCTGTCATTAATGCAAATTTGTAAGCAATGAACTTTTCAATGGAGCATCCATTGTAGTTTATCAATCATGCATCACATTAAGTGGATAGTACTTATCATGGTAGTTTCGCTAACTATCAAAGTGTTAAGACAAAGTGCACAATCATATCATATTTATTATGTTAAACTAGAAGCAAGAAAGAATTGTTGTACTGAATAGTGAGCATGAACAATTGCAATGCATATCCATCCAAGCTTAAAAGACTATGGGTGACCATCTTCTTGAACCTCACTATTTGGACGACTGTTAGAATTTGGAAATCAATGAATTTTGGTGTTCTTGGGCAGCTTGTTTTAGGGATCTTAACACCTTGCTCATAGCCACCGGTATTCTACCACACCTCGGCTTCTTGAAAAGCATGTAGAAATTCTCTTGTATTTCTTGTACCAGAGTCCCAGATCATGATTTTTTTAAAGAGAAAGCTGATGCGTTGTGGCTATCCAGCTACATGCATACCTTGATAAAATCATCCAAATATTTCTTTTATCTTGGTCTTCACCATGTTTCTTAATGCAGCCTTCAGTAATTAAGCTTCTATAGGACTGGAACTGCAAGAATCCATCCTACTTGTATTGCTTATGTTCACATGACTATCCTGCACCATGTTGCAAGAATATTTTCTCTTGCCATAGTGTGTAGCCACCACAAAAATGCCACATTCCTTTGTTTCATTAATTCTTCTTGATGAGATTAATATAAAGGTTGCTAAAGTTTCTTTGAAGCAAAAGATAGAGGGTGCCTTGAGTATTTTCCAGCACTAAAAAATGCTATTTTGGAGGCTAATGATGCTATTAGGCATGCTACAGGACAATCTCAAATTGAAGATGATATGTAAAGAACAAAAGCTTTAGCAGCATCAAGCAATCAAATGATTTGGACTGCATATGCAAATTGTAGAATCTTAACATATGGTTGTTCAAATTTTGTATCTCCTAAATGATTTCCTTTTAGTGTATAACTTATTGTGCATAGTTTCCAAGTTTGCTTATTGTATCGAGCATATTAATGAAGAAGCATATTAGTTACTATCGGTGTTTATGACAGTTTGATTAGTTATTGTCGATATTTTTTAGGAATCCTATAAAATAGTTCACATGCCTTGTGTATGATATGACATTTTGCATGCATCCTGCACTCTCTCATCTGGCTGATGATGTATTATTGAGAGTGATCTAAAACGATGATGCTAAAAAACACACAATCAAATCCAAAATGAATTTGCATTACAAATGGATTGTGGAAATTTGATATTGTTGATTTTGCATGCATGTCTACTAGGACAATCACAACTTAAACATATATAAAGGACAATCACAGCTTAAACATATATATTTTATATATGTTTACGTTGTGATTGTCCTGGTAGACATGCATGCAAAATTAACAATATCAGATTTCCACAATCCATTTGTAATGCAAGTTCACTTTGGATTTGATTGTGTGTTTTTTAGCATCATTGTTTTAGATCACTCTCCGTAATACATCATCAGTTGGATGAGAGAGTGCAGGATGCATGCAAAATGTCATATCATGCATAAGGCATGTTAACTATTTTATAGAATGCCTAAAATAAAATTTACACCCAGGCATTGGTAGAAATTTCTACCTTCATTGGTCAAACTTTTCGACCTTCCACTTTCAATGGTCAAAATTTGACCTTCATTGGTCAAAATTTCTACCTTTCTTGGTTAACATTTTCTACTATCATTGGTCAAAATTTCTATCTTTCTTGGTCAACATTTTCTACCTTCAATGGTTGAAATTTCTACCTTTCTTGGTCAATTTTTTCACCTGCATTGGTCAAAATTTCTACCTTTATTGGTCAAAATTTATACCTTCATTGGTCAAAATTTTGACCAATTCCAGGCATAACTTGCACCATGGCTATGGAAGCTTTTCGACCAAAGTATTGGTCAAATTTTGACCAACTAGTACGTTGGTCAAAATTTTGACCAAATTATTTTTGACCAATGAGTTGGTCGAAGTTGGTTGAAGTTTGGTTGAAAAATCGGTCAAAATTTCGACCAATAATGGTCAAAAAATGGTCTCAAATGTAGTAGTGTAACTATCAGAAGTATGGACATAGAGCTTTTGAGTGCAGAACCAAACCCATGTGGTCATCAATCAAGCAAACAAAGGTAAGGAACAATGGAAACTCTTATAACTAGGATTATAATAGAAGATATAACTGTCACTCTTGTCAAGAATATGGACATGTTCCTTAAAATTGTATTAAGGCACACTCTAGAGGTGACTACAAAAGGTGGTTAAATCAAACCACATGTTTTAGCTTTTCAAAGAATGGTCACATCAGACACTATTGTCCAACATGGTCAAAGGTAGAAAGTTGTGAATTTGATAAAGGAAAAGGCAAGCTAGATGTTGAAAATCTCATAAATGAGATCAACAAGACATGGAAGAAAAAGGATGGTTGCAACACATCAAATGGAGAAGGGATCACTTCACCCAATGGGTCAGGTGATCACATCTCATCAAGCTAAGCAATCAAGAGGTATGTGGGACTAATATTTAAAGGTTATATCATACACCAATTCCAAAAGAACTTAGTACTAAAAAGACTATATAAGTATGAATAAAGATGCAAGATGTTTTTAGGAATCGAAGAATTTTTTTTAAAAAATTCTTGTTATTTCTAAGCATGAAATATTTCCTATGACTACTAACTGGAATGCTAGAAGATGTTGAGCTAACAGATTGGCTAGTTGATGCCAAGCTCACAATGGTTTCCAAACAAGTGGAATGATAACAAATGTTGAGTGAATCTTAAATTGGTTTATGCCAAGCTTGTAGTTGTGTAAGAACTCAAAATTTATTGTAGGGTTTCAAAGGGTATTTGATCAATTTCTGACTCATTTTCATCATTTTGAAATCAAGAAAGAGTAAGGATAATAGAAGGTGATCATAAAACTCATCCAAAGTGATTGTAGAAGATTTTAGCAATGATTATACATCATTTCATCAGATCTTGCAAGGTATTTATCAAGTGTCAAGTTATAGCATTTATATTTTCATAAACCCTAGTTTAGGACAATGGAATCTAGTTCAAAGAACGTAGAGGGAAAGGAAGTTTTCAATATTAAAATGGTTAGTAATAAAGTTAAACAACTGGCATTCAAAGTCATTCCTAACATTTCTTAGAAACAAGAACCCTCTTATGCACTATCCATGATACCACAAAATGTTTTAATGGTGCAAGATGTTAGGAAGTGTTACAATTCTAAAATTGGTAGTGTTGGTTATATGGAGATTAGATAAGCATATGCAAATCTTAGTGAGAATGGTGTACAAATGGAAGAATACAAAATTGTAGAAAAGAAAGGGTTAACATGAGCCCTAGATTTTTTGAATGTGTTCAAAACTGAATGGATTAGGATAGTATTGAGCAAGATACATGATAGTTCACTAGGGTTGGATAATGGACCCATCAAGATAACCAAAAGGATAATCCATAAGGTAATAGTGTATCCAACCCTAGATCGGCCTAAGACCCTAAGAAGTGACTCAAAAGATTTTATTGAGAAAAACACTAGAGATATATGGAATAAGAGAGTAATGATAATTGATAGCATCATTCATACTTTGATAGACTTTTTAGTAAGGGTTATTTGACACAAATTTTACTAATCCAACAGATTGAACAATGTGCCATGTATTGTAGTAGATGTTGGATATAAAATTGTCAAGAAAGATTGCACATATGATCTTATAGAATTACAACTATGACAACTGATTAAGAATTTAGGAGAAATAAGGAAGACAAAGAGTGCACAATGTAAAATTGGCTCTATTCTGATATACATTTTCTTCTATGTTCAAAATACTTTTACTACATTTGGCATAGTTGCATGCAAAACCAACAGGTCAGTGGCAGTACAGATTAGTGAATTCATTGAAAAATTAGGTGAGAACTTTGAGTTAGTTGTGACTAGCTATTTTGAGGATTTTAAGCAATTAATGAAGAAAATATTGAGAATACTAGTATCTTTAGTGGAGAAACATTATGATGATGTTTGCTTTCTAGTGGATGTTGATTATTCTTTTGTTCAAGCAACAACACCAAGGGTAAGATGGTTGAGGTCCTTAGGATATGAAATAAATGTAGATGAAGCCTCTACAACAATTACAACATTACTAGAAGTAGAGGTAGACAAAAATGCTACTACATTTAGAAATTATAAAATGGACAAGTCTAAAATCACTATGGAACTAAAGATTGTCTCTGCTATTAAGAAGAAGGAGAAGTTGGTCAAGAAATTAAAAGAAAAATTTAGTGAAGGTGTCAAGTAGGAAAAAGAAGAAAAATAAGAGGATAAAGAGGAAGAAGACATCCAAGAACAAGCACCACTAGCTTTGACACAAGGTATGGGTGAAGATCATCCAGAGGAAGAGATAGAAGTTACTAAAGGTACTAAGGGAGAAGAATTTGAGGAAGCACCTACTCCCACAAATCAAAAGAAGAGGAGGGCCAAGGCACAACTTGTGACAAGGTCTAAGAAGATTTTCAAACCAAGACAAGCCAAGCCTACAACACCTACTACAAGGGCTAGTGCATATGTCACTACACTAAAGGAAAAAGAAAAGACAAAATCTACAGAACAGGGAGGTGAAGTGCAGAAAAGACCAAGGAGAAAATACATTACACAAGCTGAATCTAATGAGGATAAAATAGAATTAGATGACAATAGCCAATTCAAAGTGGTGAGTCACAATCTTCTATCTAACTTAGAAAATCTACGTGAAAATATTAAGAATAGTTGCAAGATTTATTTGGATTTTCACATGTTGATTTCGATAATCTTGGTAAAGTTGAGAAAAATCAAGTGGCGTGGAAAATTTTAAGAATGCCCCACTAGAAATTTCTAATTCAATACCTAGAGCTATATCAGAGATTTGAGCATCAATGGCACTATTTTTTGAAATTGGAAAGAAAAATAAGGGAGACTTCACTTGCACAAGTCATGCTTGAACTAAGTAAGGGACAAATTATTAAGGCTATGAAGAAATATGCAGTTAGGTTTGTACCTAAGTATAGAGCCTTTAACATATTGCAAAATAATATTGAAGATGTAGTTAAGAAGTCTACTCAAATGTGGAAACTAACACATGTTTTAGCAATACTAAAGGCAAGAGAATAGGAACCTATTGAGGTGAAATATTATGAAGATGATAATGAGGACGATACTATTGAGGGAAATACAAAAATGAAAATAGATGACAAGGAAACAACTAAAGTAGAGCAACAAGAGGAATAGAGTGTAGAAGATACACAATTATCTAATGTCACCTCTCAAAATATAATAAGTGTTGAAATAGTAATAGTTAAGGATGTATCTAATGTCACAACTCAGAAAATCAATCCCCTAATAGAGGAAGATTTGAAGAAGATACTTGATCAATCTACACTATAGGCCAAACTATATGATAATCCTATATTGGTAAGTGTAGATGAATTATAGAAACAAGTGATTGGAACTACAAGGGAAGAGGTGAATACACAAGAACCACCTACTATCACCCCTAAAGTCACTTATGTACAACCTTTAGATAAAACACTTGAAGCTACAATTGAAAAGGTTGATATAGTTGAAGAAAATAAAGTAGAAACTCAAGTCACTACTGAAACACAAAAACAAATAGGTTAGATAGCCTTATTTGCACCTATAAAAAAAAGCATAAGGTGCAAGTAAAAACATTATGGTAGACTAGGACAACCTTGATGAGATCGAGCTAACACCTAAGGTGAAGGAGCAAGTAGCAATTCAAGCCTTGGTAACTTTACTAAAATCGGGCACTCCTTCTAGTCACCCTCTTCAGAAGCCAAGCATAGATGCAACACCATTACAAATCTCAGTGTGAATTCTGAGCTCACCAAAGGATGAAGAAGTGATACAATATGGAGATGTGAGCCTTGATAAAGAGATTATTTTTCCAAAATATGATTATGATATAATAGCAATTGAGTAGATGGGCATATTGCAAGAATCCCTAGCAAGAAAAAGAAGACAAGAACTGACACAGTGTAGGGTAGGAGAATCCTAAAAGGAGATGTCCTAGCCCCCAACAAGATAAACACATAGTAGAAACACAATAGCAAGAAGCAACAATGCAAGATTTGATACCAAATTATAATAATTTGATCATAAAATATAATTGATTACATCCAATATGCCCAACTATAAGGCCTTTTGGGTTAGGGCCTAATACAAATAGCAATTACAAAATTATTTCTACAAGATCTAACAAGATCCAACTTACAAAAACCATTCTTAGCTACTGTAGATAAACAAATGAATAAGAGCACCAAGAAGAATCCACACTTGTATGCTCAGGTCCACCAAGAGATCATCTAGTTCCTAAGCTACACCTCTAGCTCTTTACATTTGCATCTATCCTTCATTCCATCACAAATATTTGACTAAAAGACTCCACAAGTCAACCTAGCAATTACAAATTAAATAAAACTTAACATTAAATACTTGAAGAACCACAAGTTGGCCTATAACAGTAATTAAATGTCGAGAAATCAATATCCAAGAAAAATCATGATATCACCTAGCTCTAATTTAATTAGAAATTGTGCTTCAAAAAAAAGGTATAACTTTAAGTCCTCTACAACCCCTTAAATTTTCAAAGGCTGATTCCTTAAGGATAAGTGCACATCCATCTCGAAAGTCAAGTACAAAAAACTACCATGCAAAACTACCAGAAATTGATACTCTGGGAGAATTGCCATATCTACTAACTTATAAAGGAAAATACCTTGTGCCTTGGACCATAGATAGTAATTTAAGCCCTCCTCATTTTTTTAAGTGCACAACCTCTCATTCATTGTGAAAAAATATTTATACAATCTACAACAGGCACCCAGAAATCAGAAAATACAATTCCAATAGTAAGGTAAAAACAATTCAAACTTTAACTCAATCCATCCAATCTCTATGAAATTAGGAGGAAAGGTTTTCCAATGTGTCTCCAACACATACCTAACCATGAAAACATAACTCTACCAAAATCCAATCTCGATGTTTCTCAATGCTTAACCAAAATTCCTCCAAACATGCAAGATTGCAAGCAAGCCTAGGATGCTCCTACATCTGACATCCTAGGTTCAAAAGGATTTTGTATTAACTAGAAGAACATCTTTTGGGATTCAACACATAAATCCCAAAATGGTTCTTCACATACATTTTCTCCATGTCTTTGACTTGCACACTCTTTCCCTTGTTTTTCTTCTTCTTCTTCACATTCACCATAGGTGTTCCATAGGTTTGCTTTCCATTTTGATTTCCAACCTTCTCATAATTTATCAACTCAACTCAACTGCCAATACTCAGGTTCCTCCTGTAATCACTCAAAATGGTCATCTAGAATGTTAGCTCCCTTCTCAATATTTTGGCTAATTTAATTAATTATTTACAAGAGACCAAATTTCTAAAAATCTATTTATTTGATTAAATAAAATTCCCCACTCATCTCTTATCCTAAGTGTGCACACATAAAGCATTATTCCTATTTTAGAAATAAAAGAAAAGACATTTTTTTCTACACATGAATGCACATTTTTCTATGTGAGATGAATCTTCTACTTTTAAAATAACTTTAATTCTCCTCCACACATTTCAAACCCTCTCAAAAGCCAACCATTAATTTTGATTGGTTGAGATGCTTGTACACATGGATCACTCCCACTTTCAAACTCCGCCCTTTATTACTTTCATCTTGGCTCTTAATCTCTACTATCTATTTTTCTTTAAAAGGGAGGGCTCTCTTATCATTACAAAAATCTTAGTTTCTCATGCTATTGTTATGATATAGGCTTTCTTGGTGATTTTGGAGACTTGGAACATTTTGCTTTTTTGCATTTTAGCTTATCTATCATTCTACTTGTTGGAGTTTTAAAACTATTGAGCAATAGAGGGCCTCAATAAAAAAATGATAATACTTATGCAACCTAAGGATTAGCCATTTCCTATTTTTAGTTACATATGCACACCATCTGGATCAAACATCCAAAACCAGGAATGGTTTTCTTCTCTTTAGGCTCTATAAAACCAAGGTGGGTATACCTAAGGGATGAATCAATTTGACTATTGTTGTATGCAAACTATCTTACTTTCATTCCAATTTTCATCCTCAATTGATAAACACATAGCTAATTGTGACTTTTTAAATAGAATACATCCCCTATAATAGATTTGGTCATAAAGTCTTATGTAGATCTACAAGTATTCTTTGCAATAGTGGCTACCTATGGCTAGAATATTTCATGCAAACAAGTATTGACAAAATTTGAAGATCTTTAGGAGATAAAATTAAAATTGATTGAAATTTTGTATTTGATACCCATTTATGATCTATTTCTCTTTTAGCTCAATTTGACCAATGCCTAATCCAACAGGGTTCAAAGTCTACTAAAAATCTATAGATCTAATTTGTTGCATTGCAAAAAATATTAATAGCAGTTTTTACTGGAATCCATAATTCAAAATATCCTTCTCATTACTATAGCAACCTTATCCAATTCATCAAAGAATTTACTCAATTCATAGAACTAATAGAAATGGTGAACAAATATACAACCTAAAGGATTGCATTCAATTGCACAATTTTTTTGCTCATACAAAATAAAAATAACTAAGTAACCCAAATGAGACAAAATTCATAAAGAATTGATATGGGGATAGCTCATAATTTGTATTCATTTCCTTTGAAAATTGTATACATTTTGCAGCAAAGTCAGAATGACCATAGGAAGAAATATAGAGATCATTGTGTATTACTGTAGTCCCACAAACTAATAGAGAAAATACATCATAAATCTTATTCAAATTGCTTGGACCAAGAAAAAACTAAGTATCACTTTATAGCATTAGAAATCAGGCCTCTCTTTTAACCCTAGAATCTCACTTATATTCTGAGATGCAACAAGCTTCAGTCTAAAAGAATTGATAGTTGTCTTTCACAAGAGATATTTACATACACCTTATCAAAAAAAGAAAAAATTTTGAGTAACAGAAAGACTTGGACATCAAATATTCTTCTTGTGGGCCCCTTTCTATCATATCCTCTGAAGTTGTTGATCTAGCCACTATTCTGGTTCCTCCTATATGCAACTACACAACTAACCAATGATACAGTTTGTTCTGATGATTGCAAGTTGATCTCCACTTGTGGTTTTTCACCAACTTCATCCTATACCATGGGAGTAACTTCTATAGTTTCCTCTTCTTTGGTTGTGTCAACATCTTGTGGGCCTAAGCCTACAACTAAGATTGACTGATTATGCTTGTTTTCTTCTTCCTATTGACCTTATTTAATGAAAGTATCAATGATTTGGATTTGATCACCCTACACCTCATCACCATCAGTTTCAACCTCCTAAAATTGTTCATTAGGAACTATTTCTACCATCCACTTGTCAAATAGTGTGTCATCTAGCAAATTGAATTCTAAAATATCATTATGTCTCTTGAGCACATACTGGGTCTCATTATTAATAGAAACAAATTCTTGTTTTAAAGAATCAAAGAATATTTGGGTCTTCACCATTTCTTCTCTTGTGGTAGCCCACCATGCATGCCATGTTTCATTTATAATTCTATTCATCCTTAAACAAAAAATATCATCAAGTTCCTTCGGCCATTCATCTTTATTTTTCAAATTATTTCTCTTATCTAGGGCATGAGGAAATAAACTAAACTTTTGGTTCTTGTACTTGTTCAAGTAGCCTACTATTATTCATTGTAAATGAATTCTCGTATTGTCAAAATTAGAAAGATTAGAAACAATATCAAAGATTTTTTCAATTTGATCATAAGAAATTTTTATGATAGAGTAACACAAAAATGTCATTTCTTTCTCCCTTCTCACCCATTTATTCACAATAGGCTTTAAAGCCTCGTCATTGGCTTTCAACTCCTCCTAGATACTCATCACCTAACCAACTTATCATGAATTAGTGGCCATTCAACTTTATCCCCCAAATATGTCAGAGCTTTACTTAACTTATCTTCATATTTTGCCTCCAACTCTACATGGAGGGCCCACAATTGACTCTTTTCTTCTTCAAAATCTTCAGTAGTGTAGTATAGTGGCCTTTGGGGTGTATCTATTTTTTCTATGAGGGGGGTGGATTTGAAGGGTTCAATTGGGGGGTGATGGTATGTTATTCTCGGTGTTGTTGACCTCCCCATTAGCTTGTTTCCAAGCTCAATCCTATTTTTGATCTCTTTATTGTAGGCCTCAAGAAGTGTTTCATATTTTCCATGTAATTCAATCATGGCCTATTCTTCTTTCTTAACAGTGGCCAAAAAAAATTGGAATGAGTCCACATTCCAATGTGCTACCTGTACATGAGAGGTATCAACAACTCTCCTTACAATTATGTTTCCCATCAATCCAGAGTCATCTACTTGTGATAGTGTGGCTCTAAAGCCTCTTTTTAATGACCAGTTAACCAATGCGGCTTGATCATCAAAAAATGTAATACCTTGGAAATCCTTTTTATTCTATTCTTGAAAATTCAATTTATTTGAAACAGAATTAAAAACTAAGGCATCAGCAATGCCCCAGTTTAGTAACAAAAAAATGTTAGATGCCTTCACCATTTGTCTTCCCTTTTCAGGGTTTATATTCTTAAACTCTCTCATCATTTCTTCTTTTTATTGGTTCTCAATGGAGGCTTCATCTAGTTTTGGATGCTCTATTTTCACCCTCTTGCATTTTTCTTCAAAATTATTCATGTTTATCCTCCATGCAAATTGCTGGAAAGCCCTAGATTTTACAAAACTATCATAAACCAAAAATTGATGACTTGCCTATTCTAACACAAGGTCCAATTTCTTGCCTCTATAGTTAGCCACTATTAGATCCAAACTTGGTGTAGGAGGTTCTTGAGGATTTCCCTCTTCTATCTTTTCTTGAGTAATAAAAATGCTTCCCTTTGATCCAATTTGCTCAATTTTCTCACCAGTGAGCTGCTCTCTTTCAATTCTTAATGGGGATTGAGTAGGAAAATATTCCTCAACTTGAGGGCTCTTTTTGTGCATTACCTTCTACCTCTTGGGAGAGAAGGTTCAGCAGGTCTCTCCTCTTGAATAACACTGGTGGATCCCATTATTTATTTGCTCTTATCCATAGGAGGTCTTTTATTTTGAATCACAGTATAACCTAGTTTCTTTTGAATAATTATTTGACCAGCTCCTATATTAGGAGTGAAAGCCAACCTCCTCATGACCTCTCTAGCCTTATTAGGATAACAATCAATAAAAAATTATTTCTTCTCATTAATAGCTTCCATTATTTCAAGGAAGTTACTCATGAGCTTATTTATTTTGTCAGCCTTTGTATTAGCATTATCTAGAGGACCATATTTTTTATCAAAACAATGAATAAATTCTAAAACCTTGGAATAAAATCTCCATTTTTATTTTTTAGTTTCCTATTCCAGCAATGAGAATTCATTCCTTATAATGTCCTCTAGATATTATGAATCATTTTTGACCTGTCCCAGCTTAATTCTATACCTCAGTATAAAAGAGTATCTGAAAGTGTTTTTCTTAAGAGAGACAAAAACTACCCCTACCCCTACACCTTCCTTAGAACTAGCCCCATCAAAGAACATTGTCCATAACTTTGGTGAACTCATACAACACTCAACTTCATGTTCAATTACAACAAGAAAATTATCAACTTCTTGGATAATAAATTCAGCTCTGAATGCATTCACACTAGTATCTAAAAACCAGGTAGCATCTTTGTCAATTTCTTCACCCAAGATGTGACTAACCCTTGGCTCTTTGTCTTCTTTTATAGCCTTATCACCTATGTGAAATGTTGTATAAGTTAAGTCACATTGCAGGCTACCTACCATAACAACACTGCATTTTCTTGAAAGCAACATTCCATAGTGTGGAGGTATATCAACTACAAGGACTGACATGGTCAACTCTACCTCAGAATATGTAGCTAGTTTAAATGGCAAAGCATTTATAGTACCTATGACTAGGACTTCCCTAGCATCCATACCTTTGCATCTACCCTGCTTAATGTCTACCTTCAACCCTAAGGCTTCCATTACTTTGAAAGGCATTATGGTGTTAGAGGCTCCTGAGTCTATCATGCAATTTTTTAGGGTCTTCCTTTTATAATTACATTGAGAAATAATGGGTCAATATCTTCTATTTATGCTACTGATGAGTCATCCAAGAACATTTGGGGAATTTGGGACATGATACCACTATCCTCTATTACTAAGGGAGTTTACTAAATAACACTTTGTTCTACATTTTTATTTGTAGTTGCTATCCCTCCCAACCATGACAAGGCTTTATTCTTATTCTCTTCAATTCTAAAGAGTTTAGACAAAGGTACCTTAACAGTGATTTGGGACAACATGGATATCATATCAATTGGCTCAAACATAGTGGGTTTAACAATCATACCTGGAATAGGAGTCTTCTGAACAATAGGGAGTACTATTTTCTTGGAATTATCAGATCCTAATCCCTTATCTTGTACAATTACTTTTGATGTCTCATTGGCTTGGAATTGCACTTTCTTCTTAGGTTCCCACTTCTTAGTTTTAATATCTTTAGCCTTGACTATCTCTATACTAGCCTTTTTATCTTCATCTTTCATCTTATGTGTGATATCTTTTATGAATGTATGAGAAGGCTTTCCAGTTTCATTGCTAACTATTTTGTTTCTCAAATTATAGTTTCTATGCACTTGGGAAATCATTTCTGTAGTGATCCTATCAATTTCTTCTTTGGAAGGCATTCTTAAACTTACATGACCCACTTCAAAAGATGTAACACAAACTTGATCTTCGTCATAGCCTTCATTATCTGAGAAAAAATTTTCATGGTGTAATTGATAAGAAATTTTCTTACTCTCCAAATCACTTTCTATTTCTTTTAAATCAAAATCAACATAGTCACTACACATGGTCACCATATTACAACTCACATCATCATGACTATTTTCTTCTTCCTCCTCCTTTGTTTGTAAACTATGCTTAGAAGTAAATGACTAAGCAACTACACAATATTCTGCTGAATGGGGTGATTGACAAATAATACACCATGGCACATTATCATTCATATTTATTGAACTTCTTTACAGAGGGTTTGGTGTAAACGTATCCTTTACATTTTGAGTCTGGTTAGGGATTGGCTTGCCATCCTTTCATTGGGTAGTATAAGGGTAATTTTGCATTCTAGGCTATCTATTGAAGTTGCTATTATTTACAGGGGCTTTGTCAACAATAGTTGGCTTATTGAAACTAGTGGGATTCATCTTTTTAAGAAACTCCAACACTTGTCCTATTGTAGGTTCTTCTGGATTTTTTCCTATAGGAGTTTTATCACTCTCCCTTTTGTTACTATTCTTGGGATTAAAAAGCTTTGGATCATTCCTCCTATCTAGTTTTCTAGATGCCTTCCTATTATTCCCTATATATACTACAACCTTATAGGAATCCCTTAAATTTTTAGGATCCTTATCCCACAACTGATAAGCCATCTTGCTATCAAATGCATTAAAATATGTAGTAAGACAAACATCCTCATTCAATCTCATAACCTAAAACAATTTGTACATACCTTTTTGGAATCTCACATTGAAGTCAAATGCAGAGTCATTAGGATTCTTCTTGATATTTCTGAATTCATTTAACATGAATCTAGTATTAGTACTATCTCCATATTGCTTCTTGAACAATTTTTCTAAGTCACTCAAAGAGGTAATACTATCATCAGGTAACTTCTAAACCAATCCCTTGCATCCTCAGTTAGTGAATGAAAAAAACACTTCATGAACACATCTTCATGTTCAACTTCATAATCATTTAACATGTCTATGAAAATTCTCAAATTTTCTTCACTAGTAACAACATTATTTCTAGAAAACTTAACCACTTTATCTCTTAAATCAAAAGATATGGGATGTGGAGCACTAGGAATACTTGCAAATGATATTTGTCTATACGTTTCTATGTATATAGGTTTCTTTTGGAAACCAAGAACATTTGAGGTACTGGATATATTAGCCTAGTTTAGAGGAACACTTTGGGATTGTTGAGGTTGGACAATAGGGGCCTGAGTATATGTGGTGGATGATGAAGCAGGAGTAGACTGAGATATTCCTTGAACTAAAACTTTTGGTCTAGAAAGAGGTACATAAGCTAAAGTTGGGATGAATGAATTTGGCCATGAAGCTAACACAAAATTTGTCTTAATGAACTAGATTTTCCTCCTAGTTTTTGTAGCTTGAGCTTTGTTCTCCAATTTTTCAAGCTCTTTTGCAAGATATTCCTTCTCTTTTCTAGCCTTTTCTAGATCTAGACCTAACTTTGACATAGAAGGTTTTGTGGGTTTTCTTGGTTGAATTTGAGGTTCATTTATCTATATTCTTATAGCTTTACCCTTTCCTTTGTCTAAAACTTTCACAATGGGTTCTATAAGATTTACTTGGACAGGTTTATATTCATGGACTTGAGCAATAATTGGTTCTTGCTTTTGATTCAGGCATTTTTCTTGTTCTTGAAATTTTCCTCTTAGACTATCTACATCTCCAAATACATCAGTGTGGAGAGTTGTGGTATTCTCTTCTAACTTTTTGTTCTATTCTTTCAAGGCATCCATCCTTCTTAGCAAAGCATCTCTTTCTATTATAGCATCCAAGGTGGCTTGCCCTTTTTCTTTTTCAAGGAAAATATGCTTAGCTTCTTCTTCAGCAACCCACTTCTTCAAAAATCCTATCTCTGATTGTAACTCTACAAGATCTATAGAAGTAGCTTCTAAATCAACAAAGGTCATCCAGATCTATAAGATTTGGTTCTTTGTATGGGAATTTTTTAGGATTAGAGGGATCTCCAAAATAATTCATGAATCCTAACCTATGATGCATTTCAACTATGAGATCTAGTCTAGGGGATATATTCCCTACTGGTGACATATATTTATCCTTACATGCTCTTTCATCTAGTACTGAGGTAGTAAATATCCCTCCTAAGAGTCTTGTGGTTTTTGATTCATAGCTGAGTGAACAAGACTCTCTCCCTATCACTGGTTGATATAGGGAATTGACAGATACACTATCTCTGGGTTTCTAGGTGGGATTTGGATCTGCCCTTTTCTTATTTAGGTTCTTCCTACCATCTTTTGGAAAATAAGTATACATTGGTTCATCAGGATGAGCTCTTGCATAAGCTCTTGTGTTTTTTCTTTTATCAGCCATTTCACTATATATTAAATAAGAACTAGCTTCAAAACCTTGACTGAGTTGCCACCCTTCTTTTGGGAAATTACACAATTATAATTACTCCTAACTTTGAGGAAAAAAACAAGTGGAGATAGAAATATATGATACACATGGACCAATTACTGATATTGTATGACTGTAACTCTTGCTTGCTAGATAAGACACCTTGAAAAGCTAGATACAATAGTGTGTCACTGTGGTATTTTGGCTATTCTTTCTTTAAATTCTCAAGGTTTTTCACTAAAACATCCCCTTATGACTATAGGAAAATCTTAGACAACCTGACACACACATACACAATAAGACCAAATAAACTATAGTACTTTTCACAATGGTGTTGGACAACTCCCCAATAGAGTCACCACTTTGTTGGAGTCACTACTAAGCAATAGAGGACCTCAATACCAAAATGATAATACTTATGCAATCTAATGATTAGCCATTTCCTATTTTTAGGTGCACATGCACACCATTTTGATCCAACATTAACCAAAACTAGGAATGGTTTTATTCTCTTTAGGCTCTACGAAACCAAGGTGGGTATACCTAAGGGATGACTCAATCTGATTGTTGTTGTATGCAAACTATCTTACTGTCATTCTGATTTTCATCCTCAATTCATAAAAACACAGCTAATTGTGACTTTTTAAATAGAATACATTGCCTATAACAATTTTTGTCATAAAGTATTTTGTAGATTTGCAAGTATCCTTTGCAATAGTGGCTACCTATGGCTAGAATATTTCATACAAACAAGTATTGACCAAATTTGAAGATCTTTAGGAAATAAAAATAAAATTGATTCAAATTTTGTATTTGATACCCATTTATGATCTATTTCTTGTTTAGCAAAATCAATTTGACCAATGCCTAATCCAATAGGGTTCAGAGTCAACTACCAATATATAGATCTAATTTGTTGCAATACAACAAATATTATTAGCGATTCTTATTGGAATCCATTATTCAAAATATCCTTCTCATTACTACAACAACCTTATCCAATTCATGAAATCATTTACTCAATTCATTAAACTAATAGCAGTGGCAAATAGATATACAACCTGAAGGATTACATTCAATTGCACAAGTTTTTTTCTCAGACAACATCAAGATAACTAAGTAACCCAAAGAAGACAAAATTTAGAAAGAATTGATATGGGGGCAGCTCATAATTTGTATTCATTTTCTTTGAAAATTGTATACATTTTATAGAAAACTCAAAATGACCATAGGAAGAAACACAAAGATCATTTTGTATTACTGTATTCCCATAAACTAACAAAGAAAATACATCATAAAGCTTGTTCAAATTACTTGGACTGAAAAAAAACTAAGTATCACTTCACAGTATTAGAAATCGGGCCTCTCTTTTAGCCCTAGAATTTCACTTATATTCTAAGATGCAAGAAGCTTCAGGCTAAAAGAATTGACAAGTGTCTTTTACAAGAGATATTTACATACACCTTATCACAAAAAGAAAAAATTGTGAGTAACAGAAAGACTTGTATTTCAAATATTCTTCTCGTGGGCCCCTTTCTATCACATCCTCTAAAGTTGTTGATCTGGCCGCTATTCTGGTTCCTCTATGTATGCAACTGTCAAGCTAGCCTTCGATGCAGTTTGTTCTGATGATTGCAGGTTGATCTCCACCTGTGGGTTTTCACCAACTTCATCCTATACCATGGGAGTAACTTCTATATTTTCCTCTTCTTTGGTTTTGTCAACATCTTGCGCACCTAGGCCTGCAACTGAGATTGACTGATTATTCTTGTTTTCTTCTTCCTATTGGCCTTATGTAGTGATGGTATCAATGATTTGGATTTCATCACCCTACACCTCATCACTATCAGTTTCAACTTTCTCAATCTATTCATCAAGAACTATTTTTACCATCCACTTGTCAAAAAGTGTGTCATCTAACCAATTAAATTGTAAAATATCATTTTGTCTCTTGAGCACATACTCAGCCTCATTATTAATAGCAGCAAATTCCCGTTTCAAAGAATCAAAGAATATTTGGGCATTCACCATTTCTTTCGTTGTGGTAGCCCACCATGCATGCCCTATTTCATTTATAATTCTATTCATCCTTAAACAAAAAATATAATTGAGTTCCTTCACCCATTCATCTTTGTTTTTCAAATTAATTCTCTTATCTAAGGCATGAGGAAGAAAACTAAAAATTTTTCTCTTGTACTGGTTCAAGTAGCCTACTATTATTCTCTATAAATGAATCCTCCTATTGTCAAAATTAGAAAGATCAGAAATAGTATTAATGGCTTTTTCAATTTGATCATAAGAAATTTTTATGATAGAGTAACACAAAAATGTCATTTCTTTCTACTTTCTCACCCATTTATTCACAATAGGCTTTAAAGCCTCATCATTATCTTTCAACTCCTCCCAGATACTGATCACCCTAGCCAATTGAACATGAACTAGTGGCCATTCAACTTTGTCTCCCAAATATGTGAGAGATTTTCTTAATTTATCTTCATATTTTGCCTCCAACTCTGCATGTAGGGCCCACCATTTACTCTTTTCTTCTTCAAAATATTCAACAATGTAGTAGTGTGCCCTTTGGGCTATATCCATTATTTCTATGAGGGGGGTGGATTTGAAGGGTTCAACTAGGGGGCAAGAGTATGTTATTCTTGGTGATGTTGACCTCCCCATTAGCTTGTTTTCAAGCTCAAACCTCTTTTTGATCTCTTTATTGTAGGCCTCAAGAAGTGTTTCATATTTTCCTTGTAATTCAATCACGGGCTATTATTCTTTCTTAGTTGTGGCCAAAACAAATTAGGATGAGTCCACATTCCAAAGTGTTGCCTGTACATGAGAGGTATCAGCAACTCTCCTTACAATTATGTTTCCCATCAATCCAAAGTCATCTGGTTGTTATAGTGTGGCTCTAGACCCTCTTCTTAATGACTAGCTAACCAATGTGGCTTGATACTCAAAAAATGCAGTACCTTGGAAATCCTTTTTATTTTGATCTTGTAAATTCAATTTATTTGAAATAGAATTGAAAACTAAGGCATTAGCAATATCCTAGTTTGGCAACAACAAAATGTTAGATGTCTTCACCATTTGTCTTCCCTCTTTAGGGCTTATATTTTGAAACCTCTCATCATTTCTTCTTTTGTTTGGTTCTCAATGGAGGCTTCATCCATTTCTATATGCTCTATTTTCACCCTCTTACATCTTTCATCAAAATTATTCATGTTTATCCTCCATGCAAATCGCTAGAAAGCCTTATATTTTACAAAACTGTCATCAACCAAAAATTGATGACTTGCTTGTTCTAACACAGGGTCCAATTCCCTATCTCTATAGTTAGCCATTGTTAGATCCAAACTTGGTGGAGGAGGTTCTTGAGGATTTCCCTCTGCTAACTCTACTTGAGTAATAAAAATGCCTTCCTGTGATCCAATCTACTCAATTTGCTCACTAATGAGCTACTCTCCTTCAATCCTTAAAGGGGATTGAGTAGACGAATATTCCTCAACTTGAGGGCTCTTTTCGTGCATTACCTTCTACCTCTTGGGAGAAGGTTCATCAGGTCTCTTCTCTTGAACAATACTGGTGGATTCCATTATTTGTTTTCCTTTATCCACAGGAGGCCTTTTATTCTGAATCACAATATAACCTAGTTTCTTTTAAACAGTTATTTTACCAGCTCCTATATTAGGAGTGAAAGCTTACTTCCTCATGATCTCTTTGGCTTTATCAAGATAAGAATCGATAAAAAAATGTTTCTTCTCATTCATAGTTTCGATTATTTCAGGGAAGTTACTCATGAGCTTATTTATTTTGTCAGCCTCTATATTAGCATTATCTAGAGGACCATATTTCTAATCGAAACAATGAATAAATTCTAAAACCCAAGAGTAAACTCTCCATTTTTCCTTTTTAGTTTCCTATTCTTGCAATGAGAATTCATTCCTTATAATGTCCTCTGGATAATATGAATCATGTTTGACCTATCCCATCTTAATTCTATACCTCAAGGTCTAATTTGAAAATCCCTTAGAATCACTAAAATGGGCATGGGAGACAATCATCATATATTGATCCAAAATTTTATGTAAAAAGATCCAACCCCCTTTCGTAATCACAAATGTGTGTGCCATAGTACAAGTAGGAAAAATGGATCCCAGTAACCTTTTTAGCATAAACATCTCCGCCACTCCTCCTAACTACCACAAAATTTTAGCCATTGCCACTTTTAAAGTTACTTGGTAGGGAAAAACATGAGGGCTCCCCCTAAAGCTGTAGATTCTAAAAATAGTAGAAATAGAGTAAGGAATGATATTTCCCCAATTATGTGAAACTTTCCAGTTATGGGTGTTGTCCATAGGCCTGAGGATATTCATTAATGCCTTAGGGATCCTGGGATTATCACTTAATATGAGGCATCTCAATTTAGAAGCAAAATACCTATCAAATCTGACAAAACTAACATTATTTGCATCCCAATTCATATTTGCACTCCATAACTAGACTAACGATGCTTCACCATTCTCCTTTTTGTTCAATTTCATTTCTTTACCAAAATAGGCTACCCCTTTAAATAAAAAAAATATGCATCAACAAAGAATAGTGTCCAAAAGTCTTCTCCATTTTTCCTTTGGTAATCCCAACCAAACCAACATGGATTTCTTCAGCTAAAAAGGAAGAAAAATCAAAGATAACATCTACACTAAAAGAGGCAATTTGAACAATCATATACATAAGGCCAATGGGCATGAAATCCTACTCATCCTCACCATAAACACAGCACAGGGTCCTATATATCTCTACAGCCCAGGAAGTGAAAAGACTCTTCTTAAAAGGTTCCCTAGCGGCTACAATAATTACTGGCAGATTTCCTATTATGCCAATGTGTTCCCTTAGTGCACCTCCCCAAATAACATACCTTTTTGCCTTGTATTCATTTTCTAATTCTGACATATTAATCAACACATGATAATCTGACAATGGCTCTAGGTGAAAAACTTCCCTAATTTCTTCAGGACTGATTGAGATTCAAGCAATTCATAATCCATGAAAACTCTTGGAACTACTAGCTTTCCCAAATTGAAATTCCAGACATTAGCATGAGGGGCAAACAAATTCCTTTCTGAAAACCATTTTTTGAACAAAACAAGACCACTTTACATAGTTGTTGCATCCCTAACCTAGTCCCCTTTATCATGCAGGCCATCAACAATCTTAAGCCTAGGGTTTAAGGAAATTAACTTCTTAACTTGAATAGGCTTAGTAGTGGATTCTAGGAGTAATTCCAAAAAATCATCATGAAGATTCCTATTCATATAATTTACTTGCCAAGAAAATGTTTTCTTAGGAGGCATCTTGACCATATTTTACAAGGATCAGAAGGCTACAAAGGTTATAATATGACTACTTGCCTGATTTGCTCAATTTTTTCTTCAAGCCTCTTCAGTGACTTATGGATAGGGAGGGTTTCTTCACATCTTTGTTAGGCTTATCACAATATCATTAGTAGGCTCTAGTGCTCAGGAAACATGAAATCTTTGTTTGTGCAAGACTAGAAATGGTAAAATTCCCTATATTATACTCTATTTTTCTTGCACACCAAGCTTTAATTCATCATAAATGCATGTAATTGATAAAAACAGTGGCATCATATTTCCTTTTGAATTTGTGTCATTGATCATTGAAAAATCCTATGATCTAGGAAAGGAAACTAGGCTAACTCATCCTTCCCCCTAACATGTTGGCAG
This sequence comes from Cupressus sempervirens, assembly GCA_028749045.1. Taxonomy (NCBI): domain Eukaryota; kingdom Viridiplantae; phylum Streptophyta; class Pinopsida; order Cupressales; family Cupressaceae; genus Cupressus; species Cupressus sempervirens. Next base: position 54,327,679 of record CM053791.1, read on the forward strand.
TCAAACCAATAAATAACTTCCACTTGTACCTTTCCTTCAATGTTGGTATTTCATTCTAGGTCCACTGATGACTAGGGACATGTGTCATCAAGTCGCTACCTCGCTATGCATAACTTTTGAGCACCTTGCTATAGCAAGATAGTGACAACCATTTATGTTGCTTTGATTGTGTGGCAAATATTTGATATGAATTTTACAAGGAATGTAGTGGGTCACTCATTTGCTAACTCACTATACATAATCTTCATGCAACTTTTCATAGCTAGATAGTGACGGTTATAGATTGGAAATTGATATGTGGGCATGGAAATTTCATGAATATTTTAAGCTATGGTGGGACCCCTACTTGCTACCTCGTTATACATAATAAGTGCACATCTTTCCATAGTAAGATAGTGAGTATCGGTTATCCATGACGATCAGGATTCTTCACATGTTTTTTGCATGGGGCATGGGTCCAAGTCACTATTGATGCTGAGCTGGCTTAACATGCTGGCATACATACATACATACATACATACATACATACATACATTTATATATATATATATATATATATATATACATACATATATATATATATACATACATATATATATATATACATACATATATATATATATACATACATATATATATATACATACATATATATATATATATATACATACATATATATATATATACATACATATATATATATATATATACATACATATATATATATATATACATACATATATATATATACATACATATATATATATATATATATACATATATATATATATATATATATATATATATGTTTGGTACTAGGAAAAATAAAAATAGAATAACCATTGCTGATTTGACTATCATAGAAATAAAAGCATGTTTTATAAGATATCTTCCTTGGGATCTCCAAAATCACTGCCTTTTTAAGAAAATATCGTCTCTTGTAATATTCGGGCGCTTGCCATGTCACTACTAGGAAAATTGATGATTTTTCAATTGTGAAGTAGTGACCTCCATCGAATAATGAATTCTAGTGACAGAGAGCGTGTAGCATAGTAATTAAGACTTCACCAATTAATATTGTTGTCAAAAAGGAAGGTCTTGTATATTTATGAAATTACATGGGAATACCATAGTCACATCAACCCTTTTTTTAAAACAATCTTGCTACTTTATTTAAATTCTAAGCACTCACCATGTTGCTACCAATAAAATTGATGATTTTCTAGTTGTGAAGTAGCGACTCGATAGAATATCTTAGGTTCCAATGAGATCCCTTGTGAATTACTCCGTGTGCATCCTTTCTAATACTAACAATCCTAGGATAGAACATGTGACCAAAAGTTTTTCAAATTGATACATTCTTTCGGCACCAGACCAAGTTATTAGTATGATGAAAAAACTTTCTGATGGTCACTACATCACTAAGGTAAATAGCATCATAGCTTTTCATAGTGAGTATGCAACATCTATTGATCCAAACAAGATCCAACAGTGGGATAGGACCTTTTAAAAAAGACACAACAATGACTTCAAAGTAGGTGGGAAAGAATATTCGACCACTTTTAAAAGACTTCGGGCCCAGACAAAATGAAAAAGGCAAGACCTAGGGTTTTCATAAATTTTAAAAGATATCAAAAATACAAGTCCCAAAACCTAAGACCCTAGGATCAAATAAAGGACTCACATATGATTTTCTACCATAATTTTAAGACAAGTTACTATGTAAATAATCAGACCAACACTACTTACATTATGGCATACCATTTATCTTAGTTTCATTTATGTTTTAGCTTAGTTCTTTTTGTTAGCTTGCATTTGCATTGCATTTTATTATAGATTCTTTGATATTGGTACTCTTGCCTCTACTCTTTGAATCTCTCATTCTATGGCGCACCTTGCAAGGGTTGCATAGTTTGGTTCATTTGAGAGCCACCATCTCATTGGCTTTGCATGTCATAGATAGAGAGCTATAAGCTAGCTCTTAACACTCCCTCTTCCATGGGTTCCCTCAAGAATAATGGTTTATATAAGTGTGACACTTTTATGCACACATTTTTGGCTAATTTAATTAATTATTTACCTAGACCAAATTGCTAATAATCAATTAATTTGATTATAACCTATAGTTTTACTATGCTATCCTAAGTTCATTATTTGATTAAAATAATATTTCCCCTTTTAATTAAATAAGAAGACCCCATTCTCCTAGCCCACTTAAAGTGCACACATAAAGTCCATTTCTATTTTTGAAATTAAAAGAAAAGCTTATGAGACTTTTGCCTTCTATGATAACTTAACTCATTTTCTATTGGCTGATTTGTGTGTGCACATAGATCCCTCCCATTTTTGAACTCAACCATTTATCATCCACTCTTTCAATCTTGATCTCTACCATTCGTACACCTTTAAAAGCAAGAGAGCTTCTCCCCTCAAAGGATGCACACCCTTGAGTATTGTTATGCTATAGGAATTCCATTGTAGTGCTTGAGAGTTTCTTATGGAGAACATCATCTTCTTGCCTTCATCCTTTGCATTCATGGTATTTTGTTGCATTGCTTCTTAGTTTAGCTTGCACATAGTGTAGTTCCTTCTTTGCAAATAACTTAGAACACATAGTTTAACTAGGGTGGCTATAATACTTTCATTTGTGTAGCTTAGTTGCATTGTGCATTCCTTTCTATCTTAGTTGCATTCTTTCATTGTATACATCAAGGTTCTTTGATATTTGCATTCTTTCTCTTGCTCAAAAAATCTCTAGTTTCATGGTTTACTAGCAAGGGTTGCATCTCTAAGGCTTAGTTGAGAGCCATTTTGTGCTTATTGTATTCTTTTGCACTCCATGATTAGGGAGCTCTAAGTTGCATTCAAGCTTTCGAACCTATGGGAAACTTTGGATAGAAGGGTTTAGGGAAGTGTACTCTTTTTGGTGTACATTTTTTGTGCTGACCGTGGGGTAGGATAGTAGTTTTGCCCTTATTTTTGCTATTTTTGTCACCATTTTTACCTTCTGTTGCACACTTTTTTTTATTGTCATAGTTCTAGGCAATATTTCTCTAGTTTCGTATGATAGTTCATAGTATTGTTATGCAATACATTTTTGGAAAAAGTGCCACCCAATTATACTAAACTATACCACCTATGTATGCAAAGTTCTGTCACTTGGCTTAAGGAGAAATATCTACGAGTATACTGTTAAGTATCGTACGACAAACTTCTAGTGAAAACTATCACCTAACAGAGATTTGCTTGTTGCTTAAGGTGTCTTGGTCAGTTCCTAATTATTGTTGGTTGTTTCCTAGTTTTTATAGGTTTCTAAATGGTTTTGTAGAAGTGCATTCATAGATTTCTCTTTGTTTTTTTGGAAGCTAACCCTTGGCACTAACAGTTGTTGTTGTAGGTTGCCATTTTGAAAGTTTGAAATGTTGCTTAAAAGAATGCATGTCAAAGCTCCAAATACAAAAGGGCTACTAACACTTGTTTGCAAGGCTACCCAATGCATAAAAACCAAAACTTGCTTGTTCTTTTTATTTGTTGTGCAGCATATACTAGTTCATTTTTGTAGCCACATTAAAACTTGTAATTGGGATCCCTTGGTGATAAGAGAGTATGCTCTTCACCCATGAGGTGAATTAGAAATCTTTACCCACCTTGGGATTTCAAAAGCAAGTGGGTAATTTAATCTTCTTGGTGTGTTTGGGTGACACGATTGGAATAGGAAAGTATGCTCTTCACCCTTGAGGTGAATCAAAATTTTTGACCTCCAATAGTTGATTCGCTCAATGTTTAGTTAGGATTCTTTAGTAGGCCTTCTCTCAGACAACCTAAGAGGAACAACCCAAGTGGGGACAAGCATATTACCCAACTCTTCCAACCCACTATAAACTTAAGGTTATCAAGGACACAAAACCTTGGTAGATATAGTGTTTGTCTTCACTTAGTGTGATCACTTATGGGATCTCGACCATACAGAGGTCACTAGACAAGAATTCTTAAGGTGCTCTTGTGGCCATGAGGCTTGTTACCCATTGCAAGGTGGGGTGTCTCGTAATTGGGAGCAAGAGGAACACTATGAATGGAAGCCCTATCAAGACACCCTAGGTTATTATCCACCAACTTCTTGGTGCATGGATCAATCCTAGTGGACTAACCAGATCACCCCAAGATTTACACTTACCATATGTGTTCCCTTAGTTGTGCTTATGGAACATCTATGACAAAGCCAATATCTCTTGTGGGTAACCACTTGGTGTGAGGTGAAGGAGCATCAAGCATTAGCCAATTTGTTGAGTAATGAACCATGACCTTAAGGTAAATTGCTTGGCTACTATTTTTGAATGTGTTGACCAATGTTAACATTTGTACATATCAAATAATCACGGTAATATTAGTAGAAAGGTTGTTATCATATCACAAGTGTGAGTTGGCAAGGTTTCTTTTACCCTTGTTCAACTATTTGAAGACATGTTAAAACACTTACTATTTGCAAATGTTGCTGATAACTGACACAAAATGGAAACCTATATTGTCTAATTCAAAAAATCATCTGATTGTTGAAACTAAAATGCAAAATTTTGAGTCAAAACTAGTCTGTTCTACACAAACTATCACTTTATCACCTTTTCTTTGAAGAACTATCGTGTGATATAAATTTGCCAAAATTTTATCGCATGCTTCTTTTAGTTATATTTCCCTTGGTCCTAAGGTCTATTGCACCACTTTGTGTGAACTGTCGCTTGCCAGAAAAGTATCGCCCTCTTTTTCTAAAAAGTGTCATACGACATTTTATGTTGTTTCACTATCGCTTGGTAACTAATCAAGTATTTCCTAGGGTTATTTCTTGCCAAATCAGTGTTTAAATTCTAGTTTTCCTAGTTTAGATTGTTTTATTCTTGTTCTCTTAAAATCTGGTTGCATATTTGTATGTTAGGAAATTGTCCAAGGTTGAAAAGATGGGTCGAGTTTGTCAGATGTAAGTCTGGAGATGTCATTGATAAATCACTTGTCAAAATCTAGTTACCATTCCTTTTAGCTACTTGCTATTGAACTTCTTGCTCAATTGCTTGGCTCGAGTCACTAGTGCTATAAATTCTTGAGCATTTCTTGACAAGCCATCTCTCATACTTTGACAAGTGACTAATCTTGTCTTATTAAACAAAGACAAGTCTTTACATGTTGGTTACAACTAGATTTAAAGTTGGAAGTGGGAATCATACCCCTTTTATTTTCAAACAATTAGAAACCCCACCTAGATGTCCTCATGGATAGCCTTATTTGGAATACCCTAAGCCAATTGAAACACAAATAGCTAACATTAGGCATAATCCACTTTACAGTTTTGAAAACCCATTTGGCACACCTTGTGAGACACCTAAGGGTGAGAATGGTTTGATCACCATGGTGCACCTTGATGAAGTTCAACGTCATCTAGAGGAACAAGCATGTGAAAACCAAAGGATTTTTGAAGCCATGTATGCTAGAGAGAAAGAACATCAACAAGCTGAAACCAATAACTATACTCATCATGAAGGGAAAAAGGGGACTTTCTCTTGAAATCCTTTTGATAGCAATGATGGAAACAACACACCTTCAAGAAATCCTAGAGTGACCATAGGTGCATGCCCTTCTCATCATGATAATGATGAAAAAGTAACTAGTGAAGATGTCATAAAGTTCCAACAAGACGATTTTTCTCAAAAATTGATGCTTAGAGCTTTAGAGGAAAATGGAGATCAATATTTTTGATATGTGGCAGCAAGAGGATGGAAACTTCCCCAAGATTTTGATGTAGAATGCATCATTCCAAAACAAGAATCCACTGAAGCTGAGATATTAAGGGAATAAATACAAGAGCTAAGGAAACAATTTACACAACTACAAGCTTCAAAAGAACCCCCTAAAACTTCATTTGTAGACTCGATATGTGCCCTTCCATTAGATAGGAGTCTTTGCATGCTACCATTTCCTAAGGATATAGAGGTTTCTAAGTATGAAAAATACGATGGAAATGGTGATCCTCACAATTATGTGAGATATTTGTATACTCTTAGCATGGACTTTATGCATGAAGACACCTTTCTTATTTGATTATTTCCTAGGAGTCTAAGAGGGCAAGCTATGGAATGGTTCACCGAATTGAGTCCTGCCATTAAGACATTTGATGAGCTTGCACAACATTTTACCCAACAACACTCCTACAATATTCAACATCTTGTAACATAGCTAGATTTATGCAACATCAAAAAAAAATCCGGAGAGCCATTTGCAACATATCTTCAATGATGGAGGGCATTATACTCTCAATATCCTCGGCAAGTTCTTGAGGCCAAAAAAAATGATATCTTTGTCAATACTCTTGTACCAGAATTATACTTTGATCTAAGGAAACAATTGTTCGCATCTTTTAAAATGTCATTGTTGAAAGTGTGTATCGTATTGAAGATGTTGCTATAAAAAAGGGTGATATTGTCATTAACAAAGATAAGAATAATAATAGAAATGGTAAAGACAAAGGTAAACCTTGGAATAAAAACAAGTATGTTGTCAATGATGGAGTGGTGGATACTCCTAAGACCAAGGAACCTACATTTAATCTTTCCAATACCATCTATGCTACAAAGCAACAAGAAAATGCAAGACCACACACATCGAACAAAAGCTCTAAGTTTACCAAGAAATTATGTGTTTACACACCCATGGTTGAGTCTTATGAAATGGTCTTGAAAACTTTAATTGCAAACAACTTGAATAATTTTCTAGATAATTATTGACCCTATGATCCACCCGTCAAACTCCCATGGTAGAGGGAAGATCATGTTTGCAATTATCATAGAAGCAAGGGTCACAATACTGAAAATTGTTTCAAGCTCAAAGATGTGATTCAAGATCTTATTGAGGAAGAAAAAGTTGTCATAGATGGTCTTGCAAAAAATGATGATCACAAAGCTTTTAAGAAATCCTTACTAGAATATGAGAAGGGTGAAACCTCTAAAGCTACTGAAAAGAATCGTGATGCTAAGATCTATGCTGACACAAATAATGTCATAGGTGTGCTTGAGCCTGTTGAGTATATATGCATCAAAAATTCTAATGATGGAAAATGATATGCAAAATAATGAACTAGATTTGTATTAAGAACATGTGTTTTTTCTCAAAACCATAATGACTCTCGATCTAAGATGGTGCTCTAGGTGACCGGTTCATTTTCATCACAAAGTGAACTACTTAAGGCTATCACTAGGGGGCAATCTAAGGTTGTCCTAAAAGTTTCCGAAGACTCCAAGAATGCCTCATCTTCTAAGAAACCAGCCACTTCTAAGATCTCAAACTATGACCTTGTTAGTCAGTTACAGTGTACTCAGGCTCAAATTTCCATTTTCAAGTTGTTAGAGTTGTCCCCCTTGCACAAGGATATCCTTGAAAAAGCTTTACATTCTACCAATGTTTCCACAGATATTGATGCAAAAAGATTCCAAGCTATGGTGAATCATATCTCTTCACCTTCCCACCTCACCTTTTTTGAAGATGATGATTGAGCTTCTAGTCATCCCCACAACCTTTCTCTCCATATCGAAGTCCAAATATTTTATACTCGTGTTCACCGAGTCTTGATAGATGGTGCAGGGTTAAAAATTATCTCCTTTAATGTCATTCAATAGTTGGACATGTTACAATTCTCTATTGATACTAGGCACAAGATCACCATAAAAGCTTATGATGAAGTTGAAAGACTTTTCCAGAGTCTAATTGTGCTACCAATTCAAGTTGGTCTAGTGGAAAGGGATGTTTTTTTTCAAGTTCTAGATAAACCACTTGCATATAATTTTTTGTTGGGACAACCATGGATTCACGATATGCAAGCAATACCTTCTACATATCATTAGTGCATTGAGTTCCCTTGTAATGCCACTAAAGTAGTTGTTCTCGATGATAACTCAATCTCCATCAATGCATTATCTACTGCTGAAACACTAGTTCCCAATAATTGCTCTTCTCATGAGCCAACACCATCTCTTGTAAAATCTGAATGGAAAATGAAAATGATGAGTCTCGGTATGGGTGAATACACTTTACAATCTATTGTTGCTTTACCACTTTCCCCTCGGTCTTATGGGAAACTATCTAACAAAAAGAAACCTTATGCATCTTTCATGACACTTTCTGGCACCTTTGTCCAGTCCTCAGTTCCTTTGGAAGTGAAAAAAGAAGAACAAGCCATTAAAGATTGGATATATAAGGGAAAGGATGATGAAAAGGATGTTACACTTACCATTCCCATTTCCCCCAAACGATATGGAAAAGGACATGAGATGCTTTCCAATAAGGCCTATCAAGGTCACGAGTCTCTAATTGGTAACAAAAATGCTCTAGTGGAACCTTTAAGTCATACCCAAGGTCATGATGCTCAAGACACTACTGGCTTAGGATTTGCACTAGAGGATAATACACCAATGTCTACTCAAAATGTACCCATATCTAGTGACTCAAAAGACAATGATCCTCACTTTGTTGCTACTGATTTTCAAGATGAAGAATTTGTGCCTACAATTTATCTTCTTTAGGGGGAGGATACTCCAAATGCCACTAATGACACTAAAAATTCCACTTCTCGACAACTAGAACCAGATGAATTCAATCATGAGGACATGAATAGAGGTTAGATTTGGCAAAATATTGCTCACCTAATTGCTAGGGATCAGAGTTCAAACTCTCAAAAATATGAATGGGAAAGTTTATTGGATGCTTCTTGTGAACTAGGAGTGGATGTTATTCATGCCTATGTAACTCAACCAAATGTAGTTGATGAGTCTAGTGTGTGGTTAGATGAGTTTTGCACACAATATGGTTTAGTTGATCGTGCTAGTCCATGTAGGGCTATTCCTAATTTAGATACCTTTGCAATGTTCAATATAGGCTCACCTTTGCATGTCACCAGAGATAACTATTTTCATATCAATCACCTTGAAGCTTCTCCTTCACTTTCATTAATCCATCTTGATCTCATCGATTGGTCCAGTCAATACCAAGCACCGAAAATATTGTCTTTCCATAATGACCATGAGATCGCTTGCTACCTAAATGCCATTGAACCTATCACTTCTTCCACAAGTGAACTCACGATTCATATGACAGAATCAGATATCAAGTATCTTAGTCATAAAATCAAAAGAAAAAATAAACGATCAAATGGTGAAACCCATGTTGTGGTCGTATCTGAACCTAAAAAAAAGTAAAAATAGAGACATATCTAACAATGAAAACCTCTTTGAGCCACCCATAGATGAGGTACTTGGTAGTCTACCAAGCTATTTTCAAGAAAGATCATCAATTCTTATTGAGCCTACGTAGCCAATCAACTTGGGCATAGAGCAATCTCCTAGAAATATTCATGTAGCTCAATCATTATCAGCTAAAGAAAAGGAGCAATTTACTCAATTTTTCTAGGATAAAAAGATAAATTTTGCATGGACATACTCAGACATGCTTCGGTTGGACACAGATCTCATCATGCATTATTTATCTATTTCTCCTGATAGCAAGCCCATTAAACAAAAAATGAGGAAAATGCATCCCCATGTAGCTTTGTCGGTAAAAGCAAAGTTGGAGAAACTTTTGAGTGCAAACTTTATTAGAGCAATTGACTATGTAGAATGTATTTCCAACATTGTAACTATATCCAAGCATGACAAAACCATTCAAGTTTGTACTGACTTCAAAGATCTTAGCAAGGCATGCCCCAAGGATGATTTCTCACTACCAAATATTGATATGATCGTAGACATGATTGGAGGATATGAAATGTACTCCCTTATGGATGGGTTTTCTAGGTATAACCAAATTGAGATAGCTCTAGTTGATCAAGAAAATATAGCCTTCACATGTGCATGGGGTATTTTTTGTTCGAACGCCATTCCTTTTGGGCTTAAGAATGCTGGTGCTACCTACCGAAGAGAAATGACCACCATCTTCCATGACATGATGCATACAAATATGGAAGGCTATGTTGATGACACATTGACAAAATCTAGAACAAGAGACACACATCTTCAAGATCTTAGTTTGATATTGGACTATATGGAACAATTTCAACTTAGGCTAAATCAAAAAAAGTGTGCCTTTGGTGTTACTTCAGGAAAGTTTCTAGGTTACATTATTTCAGCAAAAGGTGTTGAGGTTGATCCTAAAAAATTTCAAGCTATCATGGATATCCCTCCTCCAAAAAATATCATTCAACTTAGAAGTCTCCAAGGACATCTACAATCCATAAGAAGGTTTATTTCTCAATTGGCTAATAAAGTTCAACCTTTTAATAAGAATTTGCACAAAGGGTCTACTCACATCTAGAATGATGAATGTCAACAAAGTGTAGATCAAATCAAAGGGTACCTAGAAAAACCTCCAATTTTGATGCCACCTATTCAAGGAAAACATTTGATTTTGTATATCTCAGCTACAACTTCTTCTTCAGAAGCACTATTGGCCCAAAGTGATGAGACTGGTAAGGAACATGCCATATATTATATTAGTCAAACTTTGGTTTCCTATGAGATGAATTATAGTAGCATTGAAAAATTTTGTCTTGTGGTGGTCTTTGCCTCTCAAATTCTTTGACATTACATGTTGGCACATATAGTCCACCTAGTTGCTAAAATTGATCTTGTGAAATATCTATTTAGGAAAGTTGCACTTATTAGTTGTCTATCTAAATGGATGATGATTCTTTCAGAATTTGACATTTAGTATGTCAAACATAAAACCATCAAAGGATAGGCTATAGCTGATCAACTTGCTAATTTTCCTTTAGAGGATACAAAACCCATAGGAGCTAAATTTCCAAATACCTTAATAATGTAAATTACCAAAAGAGATTGGAAAATGTTTATCGATGGTTCTCACACACAAAATGGAGCTAAAGCCGGTCTATTGTTTGTTTCTCCTCATTGGTATATGATTCCCAAATCTTATAAACTCTTATTCCATTGTACAAACAACATGGCTGAATATGAGGCTTTAACAAATGGGATCAAGATAGCTCTTGAATGGAGAATAACTAAATTGCATATATATGCGGATTCCCAACTTGTTATTAACCAGGTGAATAATGACTATCAAATGAAGGATGAAAAGTTGATACCTTATAAAAGGTTGATAGATACTCTAAGGAACTACTTCACTTTTGTGACATTCCAGAAAATTCATATTGCAAAAAACAAAGTCCTAATGCTCTGGGCACTCTAGCATTTATTCTCCAACTACAAGAACATGAATCTTGATTTGAGTTCCTAGTGGAAGAACTACATCATCCTGCCTATGATTCCCTCAATAACAAAGTGATTTGCATTGTTGTAGGTCATGAATCTTCTCGCTATGCTGAAATTTTCCCTTACCTATGTGATGAAATCATTCATGAGAACCTCACATGCAACCAGAAATGCCAATTCCTTCGTAATGCCTCACATTACATTTTGGTCTGTGGGGACTTGTATAGAAGTGATCTAGACAGAACTTTTCTTAGGTGTTTAGAACTAGAAGAGTCTAAAAAGGCACTCGCCGAAGTCCATAATGGAATTTTTGGGGCACGTTCTAATGGCCTTGCACTTGCTTGGAAGAGCAGGTTATTACTGGCCAACTATACAAGTTAATGTTGTTTGTTATGCCAAGTCTTGTCAAAAATGTCAACTCCTTGGTAACTTAATTCATGCTCCTAGATGTGAGTTGATCCCTTCTATGACATATTTTCTATTTCAAAAATGGGCGTTTGACTTGGTGGGTAAAATTGACCCAAGTTCCTTTAGTGGCCACAAGTTTATCATGACTCTAGCTGAGTATTTCACTAAATGGGTCAAATTTGTGCCATTATCTACTACTTCAAGCAAACATGTTGCCCTATTCATACTAAATCACATCAATTGTCGATATTGTATCCCTTCTTCTATTGTCAGTAGTAATGGAGGATAGTTCAAAAATAAGGACCTAAGACAAGTATGTAAGAAGTTTAGGATCAAACAACACTGGTCCTCTATTTATTTCCCTCAGGGGAATGGTCAAGTAGAGGATTCCAATAAAACATTGCTAAAAATCCTACATTTCATAGTTCATAAGTCTAGGAGAGATTGGAACCTACAGATAAATCTAGGACTTTGGGCCTACAAAACTATTATTTGTACTCCCATAGGGGCCACACCCTTTTCTTTAGTCTATGGTTCTGAGGCTATCCTCCCATTAGAAGTAGAGATCTCTTCCTTGAGAGTCTCTTTGCATGGGTTGATAACTGATGAAGATGATAGAGCTATGTGAATACATGAATTAGAAACCCTTGATGAGAACTATAAAGCAACTTTTGATCACATGAGAGCTTATCAGAAGTACATGTCTACTCAGTATAACAAAAAGGTTTATCCATGTGAGTTTTAAGTTGATGACCTTGTGCTTAGAGAAAATCCAAAGAATTAATAGCATAGAGAGCAGAAGGGAAAGTTTGAACCTAATTGGTTAGGCCCATACATTATCACAGTAGTATTTGGGTCTAGTGCTTATCAGTTGTCTACTCCTAAAGGGGAAGAGCTTGTAGAGCCTATCAACATCCTACACTTAAAGAAGTTCTCTGCTTAAAAGGCTTACTGCTCAACTATCTTGTACATATTGATGATCTTGAGAAAAGATCCTAAAAATAAAAAAATGTCCTAAAAAAATGATCACGGTGAAAACCTAGCAATAGGTTCTTTGATGTATCTCCAAAAAAAATCAAAAAATCAAAAATACAAAAAAAAATAAAAATTCTTGAAAAAATAAAAATAAAAATAAAAAAATCTAGCAACTGGTGAAATCTTGGAAATAGTTGCTACTTGAGACCCTTGCACCTATGTCTATTAATCTCAATCACACACTCTGCAACACATTTCCTGGCTTGGAATTGTTTCTTATCCTCGTCTTGGGGGCATAGCTACTTAGCCCATTGAGGTATTCTTGTGCATTAGGGTTTCTTTGAGACCTCACAAAACAATGTTTCTTAAACACTACCCCCACCTTGACATTAAGTGTTTCGCAACATTTTTTAGATAGTTTACCTATGGTCTCTGATGTCACAATATTTCTCACTATCAAAAACAAGTCTTGAAGAAATGGCCAAGTAACTTACACACACACACACACACACACACACACACACACACACACACATACACACACTTAAACATTCAAACGATTGAGCTATGTTTATCTTTATCTACTTTGTGTGTTGTCTGTGATGATTTCTTTACTATGTGTTCCCTCCCTAATAGTCTCTCAAGGATGTCATTGACTAGAAGACTGGGGGCATAAGGCATGTTTTCTTGATTTTTTGTTGTGTGTATACTTTATTTTTCTATAGTGTTTTAAGAATTCATGCTTGTCATATTTGACAAATTGACTTATAAACATATCATCCTTTACTATTTTTTGCAAGACCACACTCATGTGTTATCCTAGAATTTATTCCTTGATACAAGTGTAATCTTGCTATATCAAACTTAGGGAATCTAATCATGTAGTCATCTTGACTTCTATGTCTTTGATGCTTAGATTAGATTCCCACATACCTATCTGATATCGATCATATTCATGTCCTCACATTTATACTAGTGATGGATATATGATCTCATGATATCCCTAATAAATTCTCAATGATGAAATAAGAGTCTCAATGTTATGTGTCCCTTTCCGGTAAACCACTTTGCATATTAGCTTGCATTTTAGGTTCATTTTTCTAGTCTAGTCTTGCATTTATGCATATGGGGAGAAATCTCTCTATCTTTTTGGTGGACTTGTCAACTAATTTCTTTCACATTCTTCTTTTCTTTCTTTATCATGTCTTTCACCTTCTTGATCTTTCATTTCATATCTATCTTATTGTCCTATCATCACAAGGGGTTAATCCAAACATCATATTCAATCTATCCAAGTATCACATATTTTCAGAAACATAAAGTCTATATCATACACATGAGAACTAACAACATCATGCATAAGAGAGACACATGAGCATAAGTATCCAACTAGACACATACATGAGCAAGAAATAGAAACATCACATGGAAGCTAAAATGCTAAAACATCCATTTGAGACAAGTACACAAGATTGCCAATCAAATCCAGTATCTTATATATATATATAGTACATATACCAAAGAATGAGATCCAAAATCTAGATATCTATCTCAAAAATACATGATGTACAATCAAAACATTGGCCTTAGCCTATGACTAACTTCAACCCTCTATAGAAGGTGGAGGTGGTGGCCCTTGTGGCGGAGCTTGTCTCCTATCTAGTGGTTGTACTGCACCCTCTTATCTCCCCACCTTCTCTAATTAATCAGGTAACCCTTGCCCTTGTGGTACAACCCCTCTATATGCGGCATAATAGTATGTGGCCCAAGCACCATGATAAGCTACCTCATGCCATGCAACATCCCTCTTCCTACTGAGCTCATCTCCTCGTACTAAATCATCCATGAGTTGCTGATCATGCACTGCAATAGTAACCCGTGCTGCCTATAACTCGGCCTCTAATACATGAATTGTAGCATCTTGCTCCTCATCACCCTCCTTAACCAGGTACTCTGGCTCTGCCTCTACTCTCCCAGCTCATCATCACCTCAATGGAACCTTGTCCTCCTCCTCCTCCATCTCCGTCACCACCTATGCCCACATCCTCCTCCTCCCTGATTGGGACCCCTCTACAACCTCCATCTATCTCACACCCGTACCTCCACCTCTGCCTCTGCCTTTGTGCACCCCTCCTATAGGTAGCACATTAGGCTTAGTAAACCATGGGAATGGGTGTCTTTATATCTCATATAAATATATAGGATCTACCCCTACATCTGCCACATTTGGGCAATAATCCCAACCAGTCACTACTAGAGCGGTTGTATCTTGTACTATCATTTGATAGTCCAGCATCAGTAGCCATCCTAGTGCCTGATCTAAGTGCATCCAAGTGTAGGTGGTAGTCTCCACCAATATCCCCTATTTCTCTACAAACTATCACCATACTCCCCTGATCATGAATCTCTCTATAATATATGAGCTTCAACCCACTAGTGGATTGTTGTATCTCATATAATCTAGCTCCCTGAAATTTGACCATCTATGGCACTCTTAGTATAGCCACCATGTTTACACTATCAACTCATCAAGAACACATTGATATTAGGTCACATCCCCACCATGTCTTTGTGGGATAAAACCTCTATACCCAAAAATGTAGGGCTGGCGTCGCTCTCATGGCTACACCTATGGTCAGATCATAGCAATGTGCTCCCAAGCCCAGATCTACAGTAGCACTGTGTCACATGCCCATGAACTACCTTTGTGGTACACTATCTCATGAAGCTCGTGATACATCTCCACTAGTACTGTTGGCCCTCATGCCATCCTGCATGGCCATGAAACTAGGTTAAACACCAATCAATCCCATCCTAGTGGGAAGCCCTTCTAGCCTCTATCTGTCACCAAGACTTGGGCTACTGAAAAACATAAAAAGCTTGGCAATGGGAAATCATCTCCATACTTAGCAATCAATCTCTCTCAGCCCAAATGATGGTCCAGAATGGTCACATGATGAAATAACTACTACATCATCACTCGTCCCTCTATCAAGGTCTAATCATAGTACACCTATGACATCACCAAAACTTGGCATTAGTATACTTGACATCAAAAATTAAAATTTCTCACATGACCAAGAACTATTAATCAAGAAACTTACCACCTTTATGGGCATGGTACTCAAAGAATGTGATACACATCCTCTAATGTAATTGAGGCCTCTCTAGTCAGTAAATGAAAAGTGCTATGCTCATTGTGCCATCGGTTAGCCAGCACAGTCAACAATCCATGGTTTACCCATATATGGGGCATCTGTATGACCCATCACAAACCCATAGAAAATATGGAAGCCTACTCATCATCACTCTAATAATCTACAACATGCAGCCCTTCCACTTTGGGGGCTCTAAAATGTAACACTAGAAATACCTCATGTCAAAACAAAATGTGCAAATGTCAGTAACATATTGAAAACATGATCATAATGCAAAAAATTCACCAAAACATAGCTACGCGATACTTTTTTACACTGTAGCTGATAAAATTTTCTAGAAGTTTATCACATGACACTTTTTCTAAAGGCATGTGACACCACTTTGTCATGCAACATTTTGCACCGGCTCAAGCAACATTTGGGTATGTCCCAAACAACAGTTTATCTAACATAAGTGTGATAATATTTCAAAACAAATTGTCGCACGACATTTACCAAAGTAGTTGTGCAATACTTTATAAGTTTTGTGCAATATTTTGCAAAAAACCCTTCGTATGTGTGAAAAAGTACCAAAATAACCTCGAAAACATGACAAAAAGAGGTTACTTACCGGTGCCCCATACTGCTTTGGCCGATTGTGCAACTGGCCGCACTTGAAACGATGTCAATGAAGAGGAATGTTTGCCAATTCCATGATGCTCTCTAGACCACTCAAAAGCTCTTGCCAAATCAAAAAAGACAAAGTGAATTTGAAAATGACAATCAGGACCCCTTTATAGCTTCTGACCCTATTTTAACCTATTTTTTAAACCTCTCAGAATTCCACAAAAATTGCACCCTTGGCTAATTTCAATGTCCTAGATCTATTTTCAAGATCAAAATCAAAATCCAAGTTCATCTTGATGGTCAAAATCACATTTTAAAATTCTACCTTCTTCTAAGTAGTTAGCTGACCTTCTAAGACCTAATCTCTCAATCATCACTGGGGAATCTTCATTTCTTCATGTCTTCACCATTTCTACACTTCATATCTCCTTCTATTCACCTTTTCATATCTAAAATCACTTTTCTACTCGATTTGTCCTAATTTTTATGCTTTATCTTTCATGGTCAACTCTAGTCAAACTGTGACATTCTCTCACTTTGTTATAATCACTCTGTGGTTCTAATTATTCATCTATAATCTTGGACATTGTTATATCTCAATTTATTCATATTTAGCTTGCTTCTATATTCCTCTTACCTCATTTTGATTTTGATCCCGAGGGGGTAGAAATACTCTATCATCACTTGCTACAGTTGTCTATTTCTTAGGAGCATGTGATTGATCTTTTCACATGCTTCTGATCTATCTACTTTGCTAGGTGTTAGTATTCTTCTTAGATTATGACATCATCTTTTTCTAGTGTTCATTACTATCACTATCAAGCTATACATTCAGGATTCACTATCTCTTTTTGCATTTCGTTATTCGAAACTAGATACCTATGTCTATTGCTGCCTACTTGGCTTCTATTTTATTTGACATAATGTGTTCTCAAATAGATCACACATTAGTCAAAGAGGGGCAAATGTAATCACCAAAAAATGGTCATCTAGACTATTAGTCCGCTTCTCAACATTTTGGCTGATTTAATTAATTATTTACCTAGACCAAATTGCTAATAATCAATTAATTTGAGTATAACCTATAGTTTGACTATGCTATCCTAAGTTCATTATTTGATTAAAATAACATGTTCCCTTTTAATTAAATAAAGAGACCCCATTCCCCTAGCCCACTTAAAGTGCACACATAAAGTCCTTTTCTACTTTTGAAATTAAAAGAAAAGCTTATGAGAATTTTGTCTTATATGACAAGTCAACTTATTTTCTATTGGTTGATTTGTGTGTGCACATGGATCCCTCCCATTTTCAAACTCAATTTTTGATCATCCACTCTTTCAATCTTGATCTCCACCATCCATATGACTTTAAAAGCAAGAGAGCTCCTCACCCCAAAGGATCCATACTCTTGAGTATTGTTATGCTATAGGAATTCCATTATAGTGCTTGAGAGCTTCTTATGGAGAACATAATCTTCTTGCTTTCATCCTTTGCATTCATGTTATTTTGTTGCATTACATCTTAGTTTAGCTTGCACATAGTGTAGTTCCTTCTTTGCAAATAGCTTAGAACGCATAGTTTAACTAGGGTTGCTATAATACTTTCATTTGTGTAGCTTAGTTGCATTGTGCATTCCATTCTAGCTTATTTGCATTCTTTCATTGCATACATCAAGGTTCTTTGACATTTTCATTCTTGCTCTTGCTCAAAAAATCTCCCATTTCATGGTTTACTAGCAAGAGCTATATCTCTAAGGCTTACCTAAGAGCCATTTTGTGCTTATTTTATGCTTTTGCACTCCATGATTAGAGAGCTCTAACCAACCCATGGAAAACCTTGGATAGAAGGGTTTAGGGAAGTGTACTCTTTTTGGTGTACACCTCCTACCGAGCTCTTCATTCTACAAAAGAATTAGGAAAAAATTCCTACCACCTTTCTCAATAGTAAACACATTCCTAATAGAATAATGCATAGCCTCGCATTCATACTACCAAGGTCTACCAAGTAACACATGACAACTATTTGTATCCACAATATCACACAACACTTGATCCTTATATTACCCAATCTGAAAATCAAAAAGGCATTGCTTTCTCACTTCCAAAGCATGCTCACCTTGCAACTAGCCAATCCTATAAGGATAAGGATGTCTCACTCTCTTCAAACCAAGTTTTTGAACCATCTCCTTAGCAACAAGGTTATTAGTACTATGACCATCTAAAATCAGCTTGTAGATTGTGGCACTACACTTGCAACAAGTCCTAAACAAGCTAGTCCTTTAACAAGAATCCAATGTCCTCTCACCAATCAGTACTCGCTGAGCTAGCAAACTCTCTCCTTGCTCAGGCTAACTACCCTAGACTCTAACCTCATTCACAATAGTAGTTTTCCTTCCAATCAGACATTCAAAAGATCTATGCCCTTCTTGACTACACTTGAAACATTTACCTTTGAATCCACCTCCACCTATCCTTCTTTTCTATTCAGTAGGTTATGGTTCACCTTTTCATTTTCGTTTAGCTTGTGTCAAACTATCTTGCTTCTCCTTCTATCATGAACTACCTCTATTCTTCCTCACTAGCTTCTCCTCTACTCTCAAAGCATACTGAAAAGCATCCTCGACTAGAGAAATATTGAACATACTGAACTTATCTAGAATATTGAATCTCAAATCATTAATATACCGAGCTAGCTTCTCCTTTGAAAATTCTCTATGCCCAAACCAAATAGTCTCCTTGGTGTAATCTTTCACAATCATATCCTTTTGCTTTAGACTTTACAACTTCTTAAACAACTCAAGCTCATAATTAGTAGGAATGAACTTAACTTCTAGCCTAGTCACCATCAATCTCCATCTATTGATCTTCATTTCACTTGCCTGATCTCTATATCTTTGTAGTTCTTTCCACCAAAGAGTACCATGTCCCTTCAACTTAGTTTGTGCCAACCTTACTTTGACGGGATCCTCAATATCATAAAACTCAAACTATTCTTCCAATTCACTAATCCAATCAATCAGGCCTTCAGGATTCATAGTACTCAAAAAATTAGAATCCTAAATCTTGTGCTTCAACTTCAACTGAGATCCAAATCAAGCAAACTAACCAACCCTATTTCCCATAGGTCTCTCCATATGATTAGTTATAGCATCACCACTTGATTTAGAAAATTCAAAGTCTTCATTACCTTCCTCATAATGATTTTTAGTAACCACATGTCTAGGTACACCAACTAAAGCACTTACAATTTCAACAATCATGTCACTCTTCATCAATGCAATCTCAGATTTGAACTCTACTCTCATCTTCTCTGAGATCCATTCTTCTACAGCATCACTAAGATATCAATTTCCCTAGGGTAAAATATTCTTGGAGGCATCTTAATTTTTTTTAGCAAACCTTAAGTAACAAATCCACCAATCTAGAAGACCAATTAGCCACAAGACCAACCTTCTTTGTAAATCCCAAACTGCCTCAACTTCGGCAATTTGTCAACACACTCAAGAACAACCTTCACTTTAATACCACCTAATGTAGTGTAGGGTAGGAGAATCCCTAAAGGATATGTCCTAGCCCCTAGAAATATAACCACATGGTGGAAACACAACAACCAGAAGCAACAATGCAAGATCTGATATCAAATTACAATAATTTATTCATAAAATATAACTAATTACATGCAATATGCTCGCCTATAGGGCCTTCCTAGTTAAGGTCAAATAAAAAAATTTACAAAATTAATCATACAAGATCCAATAAGATCCAACTTACAAAAACCACTCTCAGCTAGTCTAGATACACAACTAGATAAGAAAACCAAAATGAATCTACACTTGTACCCTCAGGTCGAGTAAGAGATCCTCTAGTTCTTAAGCAACAACTCTAGCTCTTCACATTTGCATCTATGCTTCATTCCATCCTAAATCAATGAATAAAACACTCCTCAAGAACCCTACTTATACCAATCTAAACTACAATTCATCCTAGCAATTACAAATTAAATAAAAATTAACAATAAATACTTAAAGAGGCACAAGTTGACCTGTAAGAGCAATTAAATGTCCATAAATCGATATCCAAGAAAAATCACAATATCTCCTAGATTTTATTGAATTATAACTCATTCTTCTAAGAAAAGGTAAAATTTTGGGTCCTCTAAAACTCCTTAAATTTGGAAAGGTCGATTCCTTAAGGATAAGTGTGCATCCATCTTGAATCTCAAGCACAAAAAATTGTCGTGCAAAATTGCCAAGAATTGATACTCCAAGAGAATTTCCATATCTCCTAACTTATAATGAATTAGAACTTATACCTTTGATAATAGATATTAATCTAGGCTCTCTTCAATACTTGAATTTTTTAGCCTCCCATTATTTGTGAAGGATTAATTATATGTTTTACAATAGGCACCCAAAAACTAGAAAATACTATTCTAGCAACAAGGTAAAAATAGTTCAAACTTCGACTCAATCCATCCAATCTCTACACAATCATGAGGAAAGGTTCTCCAATGTGTCTCCAACACATGCCTAACCATGAAAACATAACTCCACCAAAATGCAATCTGGATGCTCCCCAACACCTAACCAAAATTCCTCTAAACATGTAGGATTACAAGCAAGCCTAGGATGCTACTACATCAGATAGCCTAGGTTCAAAAAGATGTTCTATTAACTGGAAGAACATCTTTTAGGATTCAACACATAAATCAAAAATTGTCCCTTCAGATACATGTCCTCCAAGTCTTTGAAATGCACAATCTTTCCCTTGTTTTTCTTCTTCTTCTTCACATCCACCATAGGTGTTCCATAGGTCTGCTTTCCATGTTGATCTCCAACCTTCTCAAAATCTATCAAGTCAACTTGGCT
This sequence comes from Cupressus sempervirens, assembly GCA_028749045.1. Classification (NCBI taxonomy): domain Eukaryota; kingdom Viridiplantae; phylum Streptophyta; class Pinopsida; order Cupressales; family Cupressaceae; genus Cupressus; species Cupressus sempervirens. The sequence goes on from CM053791.1 coordinate 54,348,951, forward strand.
ACCAATACTCAGGATCCTCCTACTAAGCTCTACATTCTACAAAGGAATCAAGGAAAACTTCCTACCACCTCTTTCAATACTAAACACATTCTTAACAAAATCATGCACAACCCTACAATCATAGTACCAAGGCCTACCAAGTAACACATGACAACTATTCATATCTACAATATCACACAAAACTTCATCCTTATATTGCCCAATGTAGAAATCAACAAAGCATTGCTCCCTCACTTTCAAAGCATGCTCACCTTGCAACTAACCAATCTTGTAATGATAAGAATGTCTCGCTCTCTTCAAACCAAGTTTTTGAACCATCTCCTCAGCAATAAGGTTATTAGTACTACCACCATCCACAATCACCTTGTATATTTTGTCACCAAACTTACAAAAAGTCCTAAACAAGCTAGTTCTTTTACAAGAATCCAATATCCTCTCACCAATCAGTACTCACCGAGTTAGGAAACTCTTCCCTTGCTCATGTTGACTATCATAGACGGCAACCTCATTCAAAACAACAATTGTTATTCCAATCAAACATTCAAAAGATCTATGCCCTTCTTGACGACACTTGAAACAATTATCTTTGAATGTACCTCCACCTATCCTTCTTTTTTGTTCAACAAGTTTTGGTTCACCTTCTTCTTTTGGTCTAGCTTGTGCCAAACTATCCTACTTCTCCTTCCCTCGAGAACTACCTTGATTCTTTGTCTTTAGCTTCTCATCTACTCTCAAATCATATTGATAAGCATCCTCAAATAAATAAATATTTAGCATACCAACCTTATCCTAAATATTAAATCTCAAACCATTAATATATTGAGCTACCTTCTCATTTGACAATTCTCTATGCCCAAACTAAATAGTCAACTTCTAGAACTCCTCGGTATAATCTTTCACAGTCATATCCTTCTACTTTAGATTTTGCAACTTCTTAAAAAGCTCAAGCTCATAATTAGTAGGAATGAACTTAGCTTTCAACTTAGTCACCATCAATATCCATCTATTGATCTTCATTTCACCTTCCTCATCTATATCTCTTTGTAGTTCTTTCCACCAAAAAGCAGCATGTCCCTTCAACTTAGTTTGTGCCAACCTTACTCTGAGTGGATCCTTAATATCCTCAAGCTCAAATTAGTCATCCAATTCACCAATCCAATTAATCAAGTCTTTAGGATTCAAAGTACTTCAAAAATTAGAAACCTCCATCTTGTGCTTCATCTTCAATTGAGTTCCAAGTCGAGGAAACTGACTAACCCTTTTTCCCATAGGTCTCTTCATACAATTAGTTCTAGCCTCACAACTTGATTTAGAAAATTCAAAGTCTTCAAAAAATTCCTCATAACCATCTTTAATACCCACATGTCTAGGTACACCACCTAAAGCACTTACAATTTCAGCAATTATGTCACTCTTCATCAATGCAATCTCAAATTTGAATTATGCTCTCATCTTCTCTAAGATTTGTCCTTCTACAACATCACTAAGATCATCAATTTCCCTAGGGTCCAATCTTCTTATAACCATCTTCCAAAATTTTATCAAATCCTAAGCAACAAATCCACCAATCTAGAAGATCAATCAACCACAAGATTAACCTTCTTTAGAAATCCCAAACTACCTCAGCTTTGGCGATCTGTCAACACACTCAAGAACAACCTTCACTCTGATACCACTTGATGTAGCATAGGGCAAGAGAATCCTCAAAGGAGATATTCTAGCCCCTAGAAATATAACCACATAGTGGAAACACAACAAAAAGAAGCAATAATGCAAGATATGAAATGAAATTACAATAATTTGTTCATAAAATATAACTGATTACATGCAATATGCCTAGTTATAAGGCCTTCTAAGTTAGGGCCAAATACAAATAAAAATTAAAAAATTAGTTCTACAAGATCTAATAAGATCCAACTTACAAAAACACTCTTAGCTAGTCCAGATACACAACTAGATAAGAACACCAGGAAGAATCCATACTTGTACCTTCAAGTCCACCAAGAAATCCTCTAGTTCTTAAGAAGCAACTCTAGCTCTTCAAATTCACATCTATCCTTCATTCCATCCTAACTCAATGACTAAAACACTCCAAGAGACCCCTACTTACACCAATCTAAGACACAAGTCAGCCTAGAAATTAAAAATTAAATAAAACTGATCATTAAATACTTGAGGAGCCACAAGCCAGACTGCAACAACAATTAAATCTTCAGAAATTGATGTCTGAGAAAAATCATGATATCTCCTAGAAAAAATTGAATTAAAAATGCATTCTTCAGACCAAAGGTAGAAATTTAGGTTCTCTACAACCCCTTAAACTCTCAAAGGCTGATTCCTTAAGGATAAGTGTGCATCCATCCTAAAAGTTAAGCACATAAAATTTTATGCAAAACTACTAGAAATCGATACTCTAGGAGAATTGTGATATCTCCTAACTTATAATGAATTCAGACTTGCACCTTGGACCATAGATAATAATCTAGGCACTCTTCAATTTGTAAAGTTTTTAGCCTCCAATTCTTTGAGTAAAATTAGTAATATGTTCTACAATAGGCACCTAGAAACTAGAAAATACAGCTCCAGCAGCAAGGTAAAAATAGTTCAAACTTCAACTCAATCCATCCAATCTCTATGCCATCGTGAGGAAAGGTTCTCTAATGTGTCTCCAATACATACATAACCATGAAAACATAACTCCACAAAAATCCAAGCTCTATGATCCTCAACACTTAACCAAAATTCCTCCAAACATATAGGATTGTAAGCAAGCCTAGGATGCTCCTACATCAAGAACTACTTAGAAAGGAACATTGGCAAAAGAAAGTATTGCAGGATATCAAAGAAATATTTTTAGATGCATTTAGTTTGATGAATCTAGATGAAACCAACTCACTAATTGAACAACTAACAAACATAGTGGAGAGGGTTAGTGATGTAGACCTAGACACAAATGAAAAACTATTAGAATGGTCAAAAAATAAATTCCAAAGCAAAGTAAATGAGAGAATATTAGGCGACATAGTACTCACACAAGTTGCATTGACAATGAAGGTAGAAAGTGTGAAGAGGGTACTTGAGAATATTTTCTCATGATACACTAAATTGTGCAATCCAACACTCTTCACACAAGATACAAGAAGTTGCATTTTGAGTTTGGAAAGTCAAATAAGTGCATTAGGAAAACTGCCTATGACACCAACTCAAAGTGAGAAGCACTTCAAAACTTTCCTATAAACCCATAGTAATTTAGCTACATTCTCAATAGATGAAGCAAATATAAGGGTTAAATTTATTAGCATCAAAACAACATTGACCCCACACATGGAAATTTTGCACAAGGAATTAGGCTATGTTAAAACACTTTGAAGAAAGACACAAATCTTTCAACATTAGATAGCCTAGTCCACCATGTTGCCGAGCTTTCTATCTAAATTAAGTCTTTAGATGTAGCATGTGAAAATCAAGATGTAGCTCTCAAAATTATCCTAGATGTCAATAAATCCTTTTTGGACAAACACAAAATCAATGTATAAGCCCATTGACATAAGTGTTAGAAAGGTGGAGATCTAAATTTTGGTGGAGAATGAAATAGGGGGAGATGAGCAAATGGTGAGAAATAAAAGAGGAAGATATAGAGCAAAGAGTAAGAGAAGGGACAGAGAAAAGATAGAACAAGTTATGGGGGAGAAAGCACAAATAACATGAAGTCAAAGAGCATCAGTTGAGGTGACACATTTTCTTAGTAGGATTATAGAATTTTGGATACATAATAGACCTATAAACTTAGGGGGAGTTATTAAATTTTGAGGTACAAGACATTACAAAATTTTGAAATTTTGAAGTTTTGTATATAAGTCAAATAAGAGATATGCTATGCTTGTAAGAATAAGGATAGTAATGCATGACCAAGTGTTTTTGACACTCATGTCAAAGGGGGAGATTGTTGATCTTAGAATGATTTTGAGAAGTGAGTTTTTACACTCTTTAGTCATTTATTTAGTTCAAAGGAAATGAAAGAGTTTTTTATTTTCAGCCCATGGTGGCCATCAAATTTAATCCTCTCAAAATTTGCATTACAAAAAAAAAATGTTGTGAAAATGCTAAAAGGACTATCTTAGTAAAATGGCCATAACTTTATTTTGGGATATCAAACTTAAGACTTCTTACAAGCATTGGAAATATAATTCAGAGCACTACAACTTGTTGTAGGTTTGGTTATATGATTTTGACATTTGTTTAGGTTTTAAGAGGCCACAAGTTAGATGTTTTTTGTTTTGAGCATAAATCAGGGCATAACTTGGGCATACAAAGGTAGATTTTGGACTTCAAGTAGTTAACAAAAATCTCTTGGAGAGCTCTACATATTGGTTCAAATTTAGTGTAGGTTTTACATGATATCATTGTATACTTACTTCATATTTCAGATTGCTCTCATGATGATATGGTTATCAATATTTAGTTTGGATATGTATGATGACTTGTTGGGTCTACAAGTTGTGTACTATTGTAAGCAGTCTATATGTATAGGTTGCATTTATAACTTGGATATGGGTTTGTTTGCACATTGATCTCTCATTATTGATACATATTCAAAATGGTGGCGTAGATTTGGGTTGTCTATGCATTAAGTCACATGATTTTCTAATTTTTTCTTCATGTAGAAGGGAAGGGATGTTGCTACCAAGTATAGTCATGGTGGAGGATTGTGGTTGACTATTTTATCCTGACATGTTGGACACTTTGAGAGTTAGTTTCTTAGTTCATGGATGTGATCATGGTGCCATGGATTTTGGCATTACATGATTGGATATACATGTACATCCTTGATGTTTGTTGGTTTAGATTCCTGATTTGGTTATGCTGGTATATCTTTTTGGTTGAGTATCATGGTTATTTGGTTTCTTTTGAGGAGATTATGATGTGTACTTTGAGTTGCTTGATGGTTTTATGAATTGGTTGATTCTAATGGTTAGAGGATATTTTTTCATCATGATTTTAGAGATAGCTTGGATACATGGTTTAGTGGGAGCTTATGATAGTGATGATGTTATAGTGTAGGATTAGTTCCTAGTTTGGTTTGTATCTTCTTGGTTTGGAGATCTTGGTTTCACTTGGTATTAATACTTTGGCTATGTGTGTGTAGACCTAGAGGATCTTCATGTAGGAGATGGATGTTATGATGTCATAGGTGACTTGGTAACACAATTGAGTGGGTGATTTTGACATTGATATATTTATTGAGTGTTTGCAAATGTTGGAGGTTTGTCTTAGATCCCATTGCTATAGAAGCACCTTTGAAATTTGAATGGTGCACTTGTTATCATTATGGTATGTGAAGATGGTTAGATCTTGAGGACTCATGGAGTTCTTGATTATCTTCATAGTGTGTGGAGATGGTTGTTCATGGTATGCAGAGATGGGGTAAAAGAACATATCTGTGTCACCATTTACGATACCAAAACTTGTTTTAGTCAAATCTTATTTCACTATCAAAACTCAATTTTAAAAAAAAAAAAAAAAAAAAAAAACCCTTTTATAGATCTCATATTCAATATCATCATTATATAATTTTTTGAGTGTTTTGATTAGTTATAATATGTTATAATTTTAAAATATTATAAGTTTATATTTCAATATTTCAAAATATTCTCCCTCAAAAAATGAGAAAAATAGTAAATCATAACAAAAAATATTTTAAAATATATTTATCTCTAGAGGAGAGAGTCATCTTCACGAATATGCAATTTTTTTCAACAAGGTGTAGATTTGATGGGGAAGTTTTGACAAGAAAAGGTTGAGCTTGAGTACTTATAACAAAGAAAATATAGATCAAAAATAATTATTTGTTTCTTTGTTCACTAGCTATACATGTCATCTATAAGATATTTTTAAATTAGAACAGAAAAAGATGACTTGCATATACTTTTTTGATGGGAACTACACCCTATATTTTTTACAGTTAAAAAAGGACTTCAAAATAAAAGAAAATGAATAAAATTTTACTCAAAAAAATTATGAAAATTATAGGCATAAAATTCATCCAATTCTACGCATTTCATCAGTTTACATCATCTCCAAATTCTAAACACAAATACCATTTTTTATATCATTAATGTTGAATTGTTTTAATCTAATATCTCATTTCTTTATAAAAGGTTACACAAGTTTCTGCTTTTACCCAATAGTTTTTCTTCGTGGTGTGTGGAGATGATTCTTCATGGTATGTGGAGATGGTTTTCTTCATGGTGTATGGAGATGGTTGCATCTTGAGGACTAATAGGCCTCTTGGTAAAGGTGTGGTTTATGCATTCATTTGGAATGTTATCCTTGGTGTGAGGATGGTTTTATTATTATGTCATAGTATACTCTTGATACATGTTTGGAGTTGTGACATGTTATAGTATGTTTATATGGAGCATGTTATCTCTTTGGTTGAGATGGTTTAGATCATGTTATCATGTTTATGTTCGTAAGGCCATGGTTGTAATTTTGACATTGATCTTGGTTTTTTTTTTTGGTATTGAGTACATTGATCATAAGTTGGATACTTCATGATATAGTTATATTGCATTTGGAGTTGGAATGGATTGATTGGTTATCAATGTTCATGCATACTTAGAGACTATGCTAATTCTATTTTCTCTTGGATTAGAGAAGTATTTGTTGGGACTATTGATGGTTTAGGATGAAGTTTGAGGGGTAGTCACCTAATATCAACTTGAGAGGAGATTGTTCTTAGATGAGTCTTGGTTGGAGACTTGGGTATCTTGATGAGCATTCTCATTCCCCAGTCTTGGTCTACTCTGCACTTTGCTACTTGAGAGGTATAGCATAATATTTCTCTCAGGTGCATTACATTTGTGCTTATTTTTCATGGATATAGATCATGAGCTTAGGTACATGAGTTAGTTCTAGAGGGTTCATTTGAGACGTGGTTTTATATTGGACATATTCCTTGGATTAGGAATGGTTTATGAGTTTGATCTTATTGTGACAGGCTCACATCCATGATTAGTTATTGTTGGAAATATAAGATTAACTAAGAGGGGAGGGGTGAATCAATTACTACTAAAATAAATCCTAGATATCTTAGATGTTAGTACAAAATTACAAATTGAAAACTAAATACTGCTAAAGCTCTGTAAACACACATAAAATTTTGTAACTCGACAATAACTGAATGAGCTCAGTAAATTCTTAACATACAAACTTTAGATGTTATACGTAATTACCATTACTTTAACTTAGTTGCAAATACATAAAAGAAAATAGCATGAACACATTTGATACCAAGATTTAACGCGGAAACCCAATTTCGAAAAAACTACCAATTGCAACTAGTTATTGTTTTCACTCTTCTAAAGTGAGCCCTATTAGGACCCAACCCTATTAAAGGTTACAAAACACACTATTATGTGTAACCCTATTAGAGGATTTAATCATCCTATTAGGAGTGGCCTCATTAGAAGTCTTTAAACAATTCAATAGAATTGCCACTTTGTTAGACGATTTGCAAATAACTGTTAAGCCAACTCTATTAGGAGATTTAGATCATTGCTACAATGGCTATCGAGTAACAATGAGATGACCTAATTTGAATGAAATTGGACTGCTGAATACAAATCTCTGTTCTAGCTTTTACTTGATCCTTCCTAATCAAATATAGTTTTTTTGCTACATAAGGATATTCTACTTATCCTTCAAGTTTTCTTCCTCTTCTCATTATTAAATCTTTAATAAATCTTCATACTTGCACGTCCACTCACCCTTTGAAATCAAAACTTGACCTTATATTTATATTCTTCATATTGTCAAGTCAGCTCAAATACAACCTAGAATAATTAATACATCACCTTAGTCAATTGGAACTAATAAATAGATCAATTAAGATTAATATGCAAAAAAGAGAAAATCCTTTGTTATCCAACCTAGCTTGGTAGAAACTAACTCTATAGTGATTTCCTATGTTAACCAAAAAAAGCTCGGTTAACACTGCAAACTTGCTAAAATCCTTTGGCAATTGAATGAGCTTGGTTATCATTGGTTCCATCCAAATTTTCTTCATTAAGTGAACTCAATTAACACTCACCTTCTGCATATTTTTCTTTGATGCCTGAGTGAACATGATACACATTGCCTTCTGAACTAGGCAATCACAGGAATGCTCTGTAGAAATAGAAAACTATCTTCACTACCCGAGTGAGCTCAACATATACTAACTGATAATGATATGACATTTGTGTAACATCAAAGAAAATACATAATTAATCAATTGTATCCAACAATATCCCTCTTTGGAATTGATGGAAACACAACATGTCATAGCATAATTAAATTTTAGATTTATTCTTTGAGATCTCCTCTGTCAGTATGAGCTCTTCCTTTCACTAAATTCTTCTATGTCTGCAATAACTGCTGCCAAGTTCATTTAGAACTTTCTCCCTCGTACAAAAAACTTATCCTTCTTTGCAAAACTTCTACTTTATTCTGGTTCCAAAAATTTCTCAGAGATATGATAGTAAACTTCACCCTCTTTGACAACACATGCTGAAGAAAACAATTCTATTAATACCAATGTACCTTAAAAGTACTAATCCATTTGCAATATGCCCTTGCCAATTCTGCACTAACTAATTGATCTTCAACTTATCTCTTTTGGATGCATCACTAAACTTTATTTAGTGAATTTTAAATAGGGGAATGACCCCTAGCTTACCTTAGATACAAAAATGCATCCTTAGGTAATGGCTTGGTGAATATGTCTACAATCTATTCCTCTATATTAACATATTCCAATTTGACTTCTTTCTCTTTTACAAATTCTCTTAAGAAGTGATATTTTATACAAATGTGCTTTGTTTTAGTATGCATCATTGGATTCTTTGATATATTAATTTTTCTAGTGTTATCATAGTATATGACTATTGGATTCTTGATCTCTATCTTCATTCCTTTCAACAATTGTTTGAAGTGTTGCCACATCTCAATCCATCATGTGATTTTCTTTAGGATTTTCTAAGAATCTTGCCACTATTCTAACTACTAGAGCAACATCAATCCTTGTATGTACAACATACTATAGTTTTCCAATCATTGGTTTGTATGTGGTCTGATATACTTCTTTGGAATCATAATTTTTGGAGATCTTATGTCTAGTAAACATAGGTGTTCCAACTAGTCTTGAATCATCCATTCCAAGCTTTTTTAGTATCTCCTTGATATACTTAGATTGAGTGATGTAGATACCTTTTTGTTTTGTTGTATCTACAATTCAAAAAAGAATTTTATCTCACCAAACATGGACATCTCAAATTCTTTACTTATTTCTTCTTAAAATGCTTTGCACAAGTCATCATTTCCTATAAATAGAGTATCATCAACAAAAATTTCTACCAACACAATCTTCTTGTCTTGTCCATCCTTGATATATAGACTGTTATTATCATTTGTCCTTTGAAAGCTAATGTGTACCAAGTAATTATGACATCTTTCATACCAAGCTTTGGGAGCTTGCTTGAGACCATATAATGCTTTGTGTAACTTACAAACCATGTCTCCTTTGTTACAATCTACAAAACCTTTTGGTTGTTCAATGTAGACTTCCTCATTAACAATTCTATTCAAGAATATAGATTTAACATCCATTTGATACACTTTAAATCCTCTATGTGTTGCATGTGCTAGTAAAGTTCTAACACCTTCTAGTCTATTCATAGGAGAAAAAGTCTCACCATAATCAATACCTTCTTCTTGAGAATATCCTTCGCACACCAATCTTGATTTGTCTCTTGAAACTTTTCCATCTTCATTTAACTTATTTTGAATACCCACTTTGTACCAGTTACATTTTTATCCTTGGGTCTAGGAACAATAGTCAAAGTTTTATTCTTTTCTATCTTTTCTATCTCTTCATTCATTGCTTCAATCCAACTTTCATTTCCAAAGCATCTTTAACATTTCTAGGTTCAAATTCAGCAAGTAAACATGTACCTTATAATTTTCTTCTTGTCATTGTTCCATCTAATTTGTCTCCAATAATCTAATCAGGTGCATGATGCCTTCTAACATATCTTGCTAATATAGGTTCTTTAGGCTTTGAATGAGTTCGACCATTTTCATCAAGAATTTTAGTTTCAAGCTTGGGTCCTTTTGTTTATGAATCGAATCCTTCAATCTTGATTTGAACTAGCACAGTAGCCTCTAATTGTGACTCAGGTCCTTCAAACTATAACTTGGGTTGTACTATCTACAACTCAATAATGATTGGAGATTTTTGAGGACTCAAGCGATAAAGCTTCCTTTTTATTAGATAGATTTGGCAAGGTATTAGGTTCATAGTAAACAATTTTTTGTAGTCTTCTGGCTCCTTGTTGCTTTCTTCTTCACTCTTTTCTACAAGTTCATCAATTTTAACATGTGGACTCTCTATAATTTTATGAGTAGATAAATTCAAACACTTTTATGCTTTACTTCTATAGGAGTATCATAGAAATATGCCTTCATCACCTTTTACATCAAATTTTCCCTTTTCTAGATTCTTTCAAAATATAACATTTGTTGCCAAACACTTTCAAGTAACTTATATTACATTTGTAGCCATACCATAGTTGATAGGGAGTTTTGTTTGATTCTTTCTTCAAATGTACTCTATTCAAGGTATGAAATACAATGTTGATAGCTTCCTTCAAGTATTTGAGAGAAACATTCTTTTCAGTCATCAAGGTTCTTGCACAATCCATGATAGATCTATTTCTTCTTGCTGCTATACCATTCTGCTATGGTGTACCAAGAGCTGATACTTCTCTTTTGATTCCTCTTTTAATGCAGAAATTATTATATTCATTGGACATGAATTCACCACCTCTATCTAATTTTAAGCATTTCAACCTTTTCCAATTTCTTTTTCTACTCTTCCTAGATACCACTTGAATTTTCAAAAGGCTTTTGAATTTTCTTCTATATGCATTACAGTCATCATTCTAGAATAGTTATCAAGAAAAAAGATTAAAAAACATTTCTCCACTATAACTCTCTATTCCAATAGGTCCACATTGTTAAGAATAAGGTGTCTCAACCTTGGATAATTCCTATTCTTATGACATGTAAGAGCTATCTTTGGAAGATTTAATTGTGTGTAAGGAAATCAAGACTAAAATGGTTATGATGGATTCCTATGATGCGTAAGAACTATCTTTCGATGATTTAATTGTGTGTAAGGAAATCATGACTGAAATGGTTATGACAGATTCCTATGATGCATAAGAGCTATTTTTGGAAGTTGCCCTAAAAAAGGAAAGCGCATTATATGAGCACTTTTAGATATATTGATAAATAAGAGTGAATAGTGTATTCTTGGTAGCTACTAGATAAGTTTTCTATGTCCTAAAAGAGCTTGTACTACAAGTGTGTTGTAACCTTTGAGTTGAATATAATACATTGTGCACATTTTGGAGGGGTGGGGTTGTTTTACTAAAAGGTTTTTCCCACCGGCATATCTCTGTGTTTGTGTTTTTCTTTCTCTATCTATTTTATGTATTCGTGGTTGGCAACAATATTGTTGTTTACATAATATCAAATCTAAAATTGTAAGGATTTAAATAGATTTTTCACAATACTTTCCTTAAGGGATTAGTGTAAGAAGTTGTTTCCACACCTGAGTTTCCTTACAAGTGGTATCAGAGCTTGATCAAATTTTGATCCTAGTTGTTGGCTAGGGTTTCTTGAGCTAATCTCAAGTTTGAGTGGGAGTTTTCTACAAAGAATTTTGAATTTTATTTGCAGATTGAGATGGATAGTTCATCATACAAAAAAATGGAGGTAGAAAAATTTAATGGCAGTAATTTTGAGTTGTGGAAACTCAAGATGGAAGAATTTCCTTAAGATCATGATCTATGGGAGGTGACTTGACTTGATGTGAGACCCACAAAAATATCTCAAGTAGATTAGAATCTCAAGGATTAGAAAGCTAAAGGTCTCATTAGACTCTATCTAGCTGATTTAGTTCTCCTTAATGTTCTTGATGAGAAGATTGCAAATAGTTTGTGGACATGGCTTAGGTCTATGCATCAGGCTAAATCTCTGGTGAACAAGTTGTTCATAATGAAGAATTTTTATTCTCTAGGAATGGAGGAAGGAGGATCTATTATATATCATCCAAATGCTTTTAATTTGTTGATTGCACAGTTGACATCATATGGTGTCAAGATAAAGGAGAAGGATCGATTTATGATCCTATTATGTTCCTAGTAGGATTCATGGGACCATCTTTTGATGGCTTTTTGAAGTACCTTAATCACTTTTAGAATGGATGATGTGGTGTCTTCTCTATTATCCGAGGAGATTGGAAGAAAGTCTTCAGATTCTACTAAGGAAGCTCTTGTTGTTTGTGGTAGATCTAATGATAGAGGGAAGCAAAATGACAAGTCTAGAAAAGGTAGATTCAAATCCCATGGAAAATCAAAGACTCTTAGAAAGTCCAAGGAAAAATGTTGGAACTGTGATAAGACTAGGCACTTTCGTAAAGACTGTAAAGAGCCAAAGAAGAAGAAGGTCTCAGATTCAAGTTTGAAAAAATATCAAGAAGATGGTGATGCTTTCATTGCAGCCTTGGCAATACATAAATCTGATGATGTGTGGTTGATAGACTCGAGTGCTTCTTTCCACATGACTTCTCATCGAAGTTGGTTTTTAAAGTATGAAGTTTTTGATGGTGGAAAAGTGTACTTTGGTGATGATTCTCACCTAAAGATAGTTGGATGAGGATAGGTCACTATTAGATTTCCTGATGGACGAGTATAGGGGATGAATGGGGTAATGCACATCCTTGGTTTGGTATGAAACTTATTATCTTTAACTATGTTGAATGATGTAGGTGTGGAAGTTGTTTTTTCTAAAGATGCATGTAAGATGATGAGAGGAGCTATGGTGATTGCTAAGGGTACTAGGAAAGGTACTCTATTTTAGCTTAATGCATGCATTTCTTAGTGCAATAGTTCTTTTATTTCAAAAAAGAGAGCAGCTATCACTTCATCTCCACCATCTGAATGAGCAATAAAGAAGACTATGGTTATTGGTTCTGATGGCAGTGTAGCATGTGTACCTATGGATGCAAACACATTAGAAGGAAAGCTTCCTATAGAAAAGACAATGATGTGGAATATGAGATTTGGCCACATTGGTGAGAAGGGTCTTAGAACCTTGAAAAAAAAAAACCTTGTTAAGGGCTTAAATGATTGTAATATCAAGATTGACTTATGTGAACATTGTGTTTATGGTAAAAAAAATCATGTTTAATTTTACTCTAGTTCTCACAAATCTTCTGATGTTTTGGATCTTATTCATTCCAATGTATTTGGTGCTATAAAATTTCCTTCAATCTCCAAGTCTATATTTTTTATATCTTTCATAGATGATTATAGTAGAAGGACATGAATTTATTTCCTAAAAAGTAAGACACAAGTCTTTAGTCAGTTCAAAGAATTTAAAGCCCTTGTAGAGAATCATGCTAGTATGAAGATTAAGTGTGTGAGAACTGACAATGGTTATGAGTTTTGGTCAAAAAAGTTTGAACAATTATATAAAGAACGAGGTATCAAGAGGCATAAGACAACTCCTTATACCACATAGCAAAATAGAGTTGTAGAAAAAATGAACAGGACACCGATGGAGAAGGCTAGGAGTATGCGTAGTGGAGCTAGTCTTGAACAAAAGTTTTGGGCTAAAGCTGTGGCCACTACTTGCTATCTAGTTAACAGATCTCCTACGTCAAATCTTGTTGGTAAGACACCCATGGAGATGAGGTCTCATAAGAAGCCTTCAATTACACATCTTCATATTTTCGGTTGTGAAGCTTATGCACAAGTTCTAAAGGGGAAAAAATCTAAGTTGGAAAATAGAGCTATCAAATGTACTTTCATCAGATATAGTGTTGGTATGAAAGGATACAAGGTTTGGGACCCTATGACTAGTAATGTGTTTTATAGTAGAAATGTTATTTTTAAAGAGCTAAAATCTTCTCCTATTGTGCTACAACCAGATGAAAAAAAGAAGAAAGAAGATATTTTTCAGTTACCTCCTACATTGAGAAGATTGAATAGAAAGAGCATGCTGGGTCTAATGATAAGCAGAGCTCTAGTAGCTCTGATAGTTTAGATGAAGAGGAAGAACGACCTCAACCTCAGCCCTTGAGGAGATCCACAAGAGTACAAAATAAACTAGAAAGGTTTGGTTATTCTATGTTAGATTCTAGTTGTGTTTTTGCTTTGATTACTAACATTGATGAGCCTATATCTATGAAAGAGGCTTTGGATATGGAAGATGCAAGTTCCTAGATTGAGGCCATGGATGATGAGATGGATTCATTGGATTAAAAAGAAAACTTGGGACCTTGTAGCTTTGCCTAAAGGATGAAATCCTGTTGGTAGCAAATGGATGTTCAAGAAGAATTTTTTGCAGATGACAGTGTTGAAAAGTACAAAGCTAGATTGGTTGTGAAGGGGTATTCACATGTAGAGGGAATAGATTATGGAAAAATATTCTCTCTTGTTGCAAAGTTGACATCCATTATATTTATGCTATCTCTTGCATCATCATATAATTTAGAGATAGAATAGATGGATGTGAAGAAAAATTTCCTTCATGGTGATTTGGAGGAAGAGATTTATATATCATAGCTTGAGCACTACATTGTTAAAGGTAAAGAATCTTTAGTTTGTAGATTAAATAAGTCTCTATATGTTTTGAAATAATCTCCTAGGATGTGGTACAGGTATGTGTAGGATCATGGTCCACCAAACTATACTCTTAACTGGCAATAAAAAATTAGAAAATTAGGGTTATGTCAACTTGACGTGCAATTTTTTACTTTTTATTAACTTTATAGCAAAAAGTTGAGAGAAAAGAATCTCTAGAAAATTGAATCTAGTTTCTAAACTACTAGGACTTATCTCAAAAAAATAAAAATTGATTTAATGCAATATTACAAAAAATTTAGAACAAAAATAAGAAGTAGACGTATGTCTGACCACTTTAATCAAAATAAAATGATAGTATTTTTAATAATATTCTAGATATAAGTAGTAGACTCCTTCTTGGATGTCACGCATATTTTTGGGTATTTTTATTCTAAATAAATAATAATTAATTAATTTTTGACTTTAGTATTTTTGGAACAAAAAATCTCTCATGTCTGATCACCTTAGCTAATTCAAAACTCTATAAAATTTAATTTTTTATTTTATTTTTATTATAGTAGAAGAAACATAGAATGTGATGCATCTTTTGGATTTAAAAAATTTTGTACCATTTGAAAGTTATAGTCATTTTTCAAGTAGTGTGTTAGTCAACACTTTATACATAACTTCATTAAAAAATATGTAATAATTACTTACTAAACTCATTATTTGACAAACCTTACATTTATGGAAAGATAAGAACATTCTTAAGAAACCCTTTTCAGTTCATCAAATTTTGGTGAAAAAATATTCATCAGCTACATGTCTGAAGTAAAAATAACTAAAAATAGGCCAAAAGCACATTTTTAGGATGTTTTTAAAGTTGACCATATAGGTTTTGTATCAAAAGATATAGTAGACCTTATAAATATATTAATTGTTTTCATTTAGTATTAGCGTTGCTAGGAAAAATGTCGAAATAGATTTTGAACTGGTTTTAGATATTTTAGAACTATAGATTTTTCAAATCGCCACTTTTTGCCACACCATGACCCTATACATACATGTACCTTAAGTTTGATACCTTTGTGTTGTTAATAGGATTTGTAAGATCAAAATCAAATCATTTCGTTTACTTCAGAGTTGAAAATGATCGCCTTCTTATTGTTTCATTATATGTTGACGATATGTTCTTGTTTGGGATGGGTAAGGGTATGATTTTTTATTTTAAATCTCAACTGTCAGCACAGTTTGAGATGAAAGATATTGGGGCAGCAAGGTACATCTTGGGTATGGAAATTAGTAAAGATAGATCTAACAAAACACTTTGGTTGATTCAGAGTAAGTATGTGAAGTCTATGTTGGAAAGGTTCAACATAGCTAATTGTAGACCATTGTGTGTTCCTGTTTCTATAGGAACAAAGTTATCTATAAATGATTGTCCAAAATATCCTAGTGAGGTGGAGGACATGAGTAGAGTACCTTATGCTAGTGTAGTTGGTAGTCTTATGTATGCTATGGTTTGTACTAGACTAGACATTGCCCAAGTAGTGGGAGTTTTGAGCCAGTTTATGGCTAGTCTTGGATGGGTACATTGGGATGCAATTAAGTGAGTATTCAGATATTTGAGGGGTACATTAGGTTACTCCATTTGTTATCATGATAAGTCTTCTAGAGTTTTGCATTTATTTTTTATTTGTGGGTTTGTGGATTCAAATTGGGAAAGTGATATTGATAGTAGGAGATCCACCATGCTTATGTGTTCACTATTCTTTTTGGTGCCATCAGTTGGATGAGTAAGTGACAACCTATGGTTTCTATGTCCACTACAAAAGCTGAGTACATGGATGCTACTCATGCTTATAAGGAAGCCATTTGGCTTAAAATATTTTTTTTTGATATTGGTGTTAATGCAGGACAGATTACTATTTGTTGCAATAGTCAAAGTGTTATTTGCCTTGAAAAGAATCCAACTTTCCATGCCATAAACAAACACATTGATTGTGTAGTTTCTCTTTGTGAGAGATATGGTGGAAGATGGAAAGGTAAATTTGGATAATGTAGATACTATAAAAAATGTTGCAGGTGCATTGACAAAACCAGTGGACATAGAGAAATTTAGATGGTGTTCAGAGTCTATGGGCCTTTCAGCCTATAGTAGTTAGTTCCTATTATGTTCCTGTTGCTCTTACAAGGTGTTTGACAAGTGGGGGAATGTTAGGAATAAGGTGTCTCAACCATGGATAATTTCTATTCATATTTTTTTTTTGTAAATTTAGTTTTTGCAAATAATGTAATTAAGTGTGAGTGTACATGTCTAGTTGACATGTTGATTTCTCACTCCACTTGCATGTGTCAGCATCTTGAATTGTGTGTAAGGAAATCATAATTGAAATGGTTATTATGGATTCCTATGACATGTAAGAGCTATGTTTGGAAGATTTAATTGTGTACATAAGGAAATCATGACTGAAATGGTTATGGCATATTTCTATGATGCCTAAGATCTATCTTTGGAAGATTTAATTGTGTATAAGGAAATCATGATTGATTCCCTAAAAAAGGAAAGCACGTTATAAGTTATTTTAGGGCTATAGATAAATAAGAGTGAATAGTGTATTCTTGGTAGCTACTACATAAGTCTTCTGTGTCTTGAAAGAGCTCACACTATAAGTGTGTTGTAACCTTTGAGTTGAAGATAATATATTGTGCAAGTTTTGGAGGGGTGGGGTTGTTTTACCAAAAAGTTTTTCCCCACTGACATATCCCTGTGTATGTTTTTTTTTTCTATCTATTTTCTTTATTCATGGTTGGCTACAATATTGTTGTATACATAATATCAAATCTAAAATTGTAAGGATTTAAATAGAATTTGCACAATATTTTCCTTAAGGGATTAGTGTAGGAAGTTTTTTTTGCACCTGAGTTTCCTTACACACATAAGTCTGTAAGAAAAATTTGCAAGAGTTGTTTTGACTAATCATTTTTTCTTTTGAAACTAGTCTTTCGCATCTTACCAATTTGTTGATTCTTGCACAAATCCATATCAGGGTTCTTCAAACTAGGAATACCTCTTGCTCTTCTATGTTTTCTTATCTTAACCAATTTCCATTTCCATCTAGTAATTTGGCCTGTCCATTCATGAATTCTACCTTGAATCCAATGTTATTCAATTGTGTCACACTTAGTAGATTATGCTTTAGTCCTTCAACCCAATAACAATTGTCACATACAAGTTCATTAGTCAATAAAATACGTGTTTTTCCTTTTATCTTGCAAGGTTCATTATTTTCAAATCTCACACTACCTTCATCATAATATTCTATTTGCTCAATTTTTGTTTTGTCTCCAGGCATATGATGTAAATAGCCACTATCAATAATCCATATATCATTTTTGCTAATATGAGAGGTAAGTGCCATCTTATCTCCTTCATCATTAGATTCATCTTTCACACCAATGTATATCATTTCATCTTCACTGTTATTAGAATCTTTAGCTATTAAACAAGATTTTTTACTTTTGTATTCATAATTCTTGTAGTTCTTGGAATCCTTCTTTCCTTTATGCTTATTTCTTTTCTTTTCATCTTTGATTTCCTTGTTTGGACACCTAGTAGCAATGTGACCAAATTCTTCATAGGAAAAGTAGATTAGAGGATTTTTACCTTTGTACTTTCCTCTACCTTTGGATTACTTCCTTGCAAGTAGGGCTTCAACAACTTCAAGATCACTTTCTAAACTTTATTCTAATGTTCTTTCTTCTTAACTTCTTGATTGACTAGATTTTTATTTCTTACCTTTACTATGAGGGAAAAAATAGCTTTAAAGGTAGATTTGATAACCTTTGAACTAGGAACATAGTTATCAAAGTTGTCTAACTCAAAAGTTGTCAATCTTCCAACTAGAGCATCCAAAGATGTTTTATTATTTGGATCACATCTTATTTCTTGAATAGCAAATAGTTTAATTGCATAAATAGGAAGAATAGTTCTAAGTACCTTGCTTACAACCATTTTTCCTTCAATGTCTCCTCAAGATGCTTTGATTGCACTTACACTTGCTTTGATCCTTTCCACATATTTTGCAATGTTCTCATCTTCTCTCATTTTTATTTGATCAAAATGACCTCTAAGACTTTCAACCTTAGCTCTTCTTACATTGTCATCTCCTTCATATATATCTTTTAGTTTGATCCACATCTTATGAGCTATCTTACAGTCTTTGAATTCATCAAATTTAACATAACTAAGAGCAGATGCAAGATCAATCATCATGATATTATTATTCTTATTTTCAAGAATATCTTCAATAGATAATGTTCCAATGGGATTCTTGTATTCAGTATCAAGATACTTGCATCTTGAGTCACTGATGGTAACCAAATGTAACCTCGTAAGTCCTTTTCATGCTGAAAAGTTGTCTCTATTTAGCTTGGGGATCTCTCTTCTGTAAGAAATCCTAATATTTAGCTTAGGTCCTTGAATCCTTCTCTACAAGCACTAAAAGCTCTGATACTAATTTTTGGAAATATAAGAGGAGTAACTAAAAGGGGAGGGGTAAATTAGTTACTACTAAAATAAATCCCAGATCTATTAGATGTCAGTATAAAAATGTAAACTAAAAACTGAATACTACTAAAGCTCGATAAACACACTTAAAATGTTGTAACTCGATAATAACTAAATGAGCTTGGTAAATTCTTAACATACAAACTTTAGATGTTATATGTGATTACCATTACGTTAACTTAGTTGCAAACACATAGAAGGAAATAACATGAACAAATTTGACACCAGGATTTAATGTGGAAACCCAATTTGAGAAAAACCATCAATTGCAACTAGTTACTATTTTAACTCTTTTAAATTGAGCCCTATTAGGATCCAACCCTATTAAAGGTTACAAAACACACTACTAGGTGTGACCGTGCTAGAGGATTTAATCACTTTGTTACGAGTGGCCTTGTTAGAGGTCTTTAGACAATTCAATAGAACTACCACCTTGTTAGAGGATTTGAAAATAGCTATTAAGCCAACTCTATTAGGAAATTTAGATCATTGCTACAAAGGTTAGAGAGTAACAATGAGATGACCTGATTTGAATGCAACTAAATTTCTTATTACAAATCTTTGTTCTCACTTATACTTGAACCTTCCTAATTGAATATAGATTTTCTACTCCAGAAGGATATTCTACTTATCCTTCAAATTCACTTCATCTTCTCATTATTAAATCTTTAATAACATCTTCATACTTGCAAATCCACTTACCCTTTGAAATCACAACTTGAACTTATACTTATATCCTTCATATTGTCAAGTTGGATCAAATACAACATAGAATAATTAATATTCATCAGCGTAGCTAGCTAGAACCAATAGATAAATGAATTAAGGTTAATATGCCAAAATAAGAAAATCCTTCGTTAGCTGACCCTTTTTGGTAGAAACTAACTCTGAAGTGATTTCTTATGTTAAAAAATAGAAGCTTAGTTAACAATAAAAGCTTGCAAAAATCTTTTGGTTAACTAAGTGAACTTAGTTAACACTCACATTATGCATACTTTCCTTCAACACCCGAGAGAACTTGGTAGACACTGCCTTCTAAACTAGGTAGTCACAAGAATGCTTAATAGACACAAAAAACTGTCTTTACTGCCTGAGTGAGCTTGACATATACTGACTAATAATAATATAACATTTGTGTAACATCAAAGACAATACATAATTAATCAATTGTATCGAGAAAGTTATATGGTATGGTTTGGGTGTTGTTGAGGCTTCTTGGTTGGGGTTTTGTGAAGAAGTTCATACTTGCATAGTTTACATCTAGAGGTGTATGGAGAAGGACATGATACAGGTTATGATTTTCATGGTTTCTCTTTGTTCTTGGATATCTTCCTAGATGTTCAATGTCACTTACATTGGATTTGAGATTGGTTAGAGATGGTGATCACTGGTTTGTGCTTATGTATGTCATGTGAGAGATGACATGATTATTCCTTTATCTCTTTCCTATGTTGGTTGTTGAGAACTTGGAAGAGCATTGGAGAATTTTTATGAGAGTGGTTCTTGCAGATTATTGGTTTATGTATTTTGGATGTCCTTGATGCTACATGCATTCACTTCTTTGAGATGTTGTGATTGGATTGGCTATAGATTTGACATTATCTTTTTCAATGGGACCTTCTTGGCATATATGTGGTAGGTATTTCTCTTGAGACTTGTGATTGCAGGTTATAGATTGGATATGTCAATGATTATGAGATTCTCTTGGTATACCTTTGGAGGTATGGATAGTTGGATGTGTTTGGCACTTATTGTGGGTGCTATTTCAGCTATGGATATTTTGACAACTATGGATATATGTGATTATCTTTGGATAAGATTTCTTGTGCTTGGCATTTCAGTTGGTATAGGATTTTATGATCTTCTAATGCGATAGGTTAGGTGACTTTCTCTTTGGATGGCTTCTATGTTTATCTAGTGGCAGTAGCATAATAGGAGGTGGCATCACACATGTTCGAGATGCTAGATACTTTAATTTTGTTACAAGTACCAAGATGGAGCACTTTGTGTATTCTGATCCATGATGGTGGATGTGTTGGGAAGGATTGTTCCCTTGTTCATTTATGTGGCTATAGATTGACCCTATGCAATGTATACAACAATTGGAAGATTGTTGAGATAATGGGTGTTGCACACATTGCATAATATTTGTATATTGTATTATTTTATTTTATTATGTAATGTTGCACCTAGATGGGCATGCCACATGTAAAAATTCCCATGGGATACCCTTGATGAGTTGTATTGTAACATTGTGATAATATTTCATGTAACTATTTAATATTAAATAAATAATTAAATGTCCAATATTAAATGTGAGGTCAATGGGTTAGGTAGCACATGGTTTATGTAACACCACTTGGTGGTTTTGTGGGACTTACTACTATATAAGCAACCACAAGGGTGGTTGTTGTTAGAGGAGGAGAAAGACAAAAGGGGAAAAGGGAAAGAGTTGAGTAGGACAAGGCTTGATACGTTAGCCAAGGGATCATTTGTGAAGGTTAGAAGCATGGTATGGGATGTGTGAATTCATGCTTGTTCACATAGTTTTCTCAGTTGTGGTTATGGCTTTGAAGGCTTTCACAGTTGTATTGCAATTGTATTTTTTTCTAATTAATACATGGTGATGGATGCCTTTGGAGGGTGGGATTTTCCCTCAATGAGAATTTCCCAAGGTATATCTTGTGTCACATTTTTGTGGGTATGTTGTCTATTCTCTTGCATGTGGATTTCAATTGCATATTTATTTCAAATCTATTATGGGTTATGTGGAAATAGTTATATTCTTTGTTGCAAGTTTCCTTACATGAAGGGTATAAATTAACTTCTAAAAACATAATTAATTAGTAGATAGAGTCTCAAACATTGGTAAGACCAGAGCACATAAATTGGTTTGAATTGAAATTAGTAAGCCAAAAGCTACTAGCCTACTACTTGACTCACACAAAAGTTATTTAACTTGAAGTTGAGAAGCTAATATAGTTGTCACTCTACCTAGACTAGTTTAGCATTAGAATCCTCATTTATTTCATATAAAATTTCATTTTTGGTTATGTTTTCTTTAGTTTCACTATCAGTATACATGCCAAAGTCAACTTCATCTTCATTGTTTCCAATATCAGGACATGAACCACTACAACTGCTATTGCCACCACTACCGCCACTATCACTTGGGTTTGAAGTGTTGGTCATCCCTCTTCTTTTAAATTTTTTTCTCCAAATGTGGATAGCCATGTCATAAGGGAAACTATCTACCTCATACCTATAATTATAGACCCTCAAATAATTATCCAGTTGTTTGTCTAATTTGTTTCCAACCTTTGACTTCAAGAAGTCGAGATTCATCTAAAATTCCATTTATAGTTACTCCATTGATTACTTTAGATTTGCAAAAATGATGAATCAAAGTCGTCATCCTTCTTTAAAAATCACTCAAATAGTTTAGAGACCAATACTGAAGAAAAAAAAAAAACATTGCTTCAAGTAGTTCCTCTAGGGGGAATTTGAATCTAATTTTTGATGAAAGATTGTAGGAAACTTGCTTGACAGAGACAAGCACAGAGTCTTTGATCTTCTTAAAGTCTTCACGTGTAACACATGAAAGTACCTTCTCTTGTTCCTATTCTACTTTACTTCTTGATTTATTGGGGTTGGACTCAAGGTCAATGTGGGCATATTATTCCATTGGTATGTCAACTCCATGTACCCTAGCACATACCTCATCATTTGCACTACTATGTAAAAAGTTCCCAAGATTGTTCAAATATGTAATTTCTATCCACTTTGCAAACTTTGATTCATCTTATGGTTGTAATTGATATAGAGTATCTAGGCCATTACATGTCATTTTATGCATCTTATTATATTCTGCAATGTACATAGCTCTTTTTTGAGCCTTTTTCATAATATTTCTCATGTCATGTAGCATGGGAAGAATAGCTAATAAAGTTAATAGTATATAAATATTAGTTAGACTTTAATATAGTCGAGGGAATTTGTCTCACATGGAGTGGATCAGTCCAAGCAATAATGAATATTCAGAGAATACTCGATGCCCTGGTCCATCCAAAGAGATCCATCTAGTATCATTGTATTTAAGAAGCTTCCTCCCATTAGCAAGTCCTTAAGAAAATTTTTGAGATTCCTTTACTCAATTTGGACTATGACAAAAGTATTGGTAAATCTCTTTGATTAAGGATTCCACTTTACTCAAAAAACTAAAATCATTGACAATTCCAAATTCTAGATTCATTTGATGGGCCATGTAGTCAAATGGAATAACATAGGGTTCCAAATTATTATTGATCCTTTTGCAAATATCACCTTTATAACCTTGCATAATCAAAGATCCATCTACTCCAACACACACCAACTTTTTGGCAATCTCCATGTTATCCATACCTCACAATCAATAAGAGTACTCTTTAATAAATCATATAAATTTTCAACTATTGCTCTACAATTCAATTTATCAATAGATAGTAGAAAGGGTTGATAGAAAAGATCATTTATAGTATAAACATGCATGCACACCCAAGAAGTATTATCAAGTTCTATAACTTCATCTAGAGACAATGCAATGAAATTTGACTATTTTATTTTTTCCTTCATATCTTTTTTCAACTTGTGCAGGACAACTAACCCATTTCCATCTACTATTTACTAACCAGTGATTGTTTGGATAGTTTCAAACTTTAAAAAAGTACAATAAACTAGTAACTAAAGGGTAGTCCATCATACAATGCCCTCTACTCAAAATATTAAAGACCACACTTAATTGAATAACTTTTCCCATAGTTTCCACTTCCATTGATTTCTTAATGAAATCTTCAATGGAACCTTCTACTACAGAATGCTTCTCCCATAATTTCTCATGTAGATATGCAGATAGTTGTCCTTCATTTTCCAAGTTAGCTTAGATTTTTTAACTACATCTATAGTTTCCTTTTTGTAAAATTTACTGACATTCTTTTCTATGCTATCAAGTTTAAGCTGCAACCTCTTCTCCTTCTTTCTTTATCTCTATGCAAATATTAGATCTACATTCTATAGGAGGCTCATGATAAATTGGATTAACCACTAGTTAAATGAACTAGTACTTTTCCACCCATTCTAATTGAAAATTCCTTTTCGATAGATCCCAATGAGATCGATCTTTTTTTATTCCAATTTTCTTTAACCCTTCTTTGCATGAACATGGTTTATGGAATCACGTTTGATTTTCTCACCCAAATCAAAGTATATAATATCATTTTGTGACTCCCTACTTAGGGGAAGCGCCTACAAATCATGTTCAAGTTCATCCTCGACTGAGATATTAGGTTTACCAACATGAACTTCTTCAATATGGTCTCCAACTTGTGATGAATATCCTTTTTCAATATGCATTAGAGATCTAATTTGTGAGTCTTGTAGGTTGCCAACATTTCCACCACTAAAATATGTGGATATGGTTATACATTTTGGTAATGGTGGCCTCTCTTGTCTTTTAGGAATCCTGCAAGAACCCTTGTTACCAATCTTGCTTGACATTAAAAACTGATAAAGGCTATAGAAAATAAATCACAGAGTTATGAAATTTTTTATATTATGTGTTATGGATTGAATAGGTATTTTTTCGTGTTTGATTAGCTAGATAGAGTAATATTACCCTTTTTTACATGGTTTGGGGGTTTCTTGAGAAGGATAGAGTGTTCTACAAAAATTATTTCAGTCACTCCCAATTTCTAACCATAATTGAGCAGTGTCCTACAAATGGAATCTAGTTTCCATTGCCACAGTTAAAAATTCTTGAAACCTAATGTAATGGAAATAGAATCTATGTACTATAGTCCTAAAAATTTTGGAGGAAAAACATGTTTTCTTTTATTTTTTCTAGAAAGCCCTAGGCAGGCCTAAACAAATACTGACTACATTGTAGAGTTAGAAAGTTGATCAAACTAGTGAAGGATAAAGAATGAGTTCATGTTTTGAGGTGAGGAAGGAAGGATGAAGAGTAGAAACTATCTCATAGTGAGATTTCAAACCTAAAAATCCATTTCATAAATATTTTAAGGGAAACACCAATGATAGGGTTGTGAACCTTTAAAACTCTCACAAACCCTAAATGTGGGCTCCAACATTGTATGGAAGTGATTAGAGAGGGATACATAGGAAATCCTTTGAGTATTCGAAAGGGTATTTAGAAGTAGAATTTTTTTGGTGGATCGCTAAGATAAATTGGAGAAAATTCCCAAAAACTATATTAGGAGACCTAATTGAGAGCTAATAGGGCTACTAGGCATTCTAGCACAAATATTGAAATACCTAAGCAACAGGATTTTTGGGATGGATCCAAGATACATCCCAAGCCAAACTTGGCTCAATTTTGGTCACCCTACATGTTCACAAGCCCACTAAGATTAGTAGTGGAATCAAGCTTGATGAAGGTCAAGTACCAAGGAGGGGAAGAATAGGGTGAAAAGAACACACTAGATAGTTTTGCCTAGTAGACGGACAAGTAGTGTTGGGGAATAAACCTAAATGGTTAGAAGTGACCTTATGGATCCTTCCAAGGTTCCTTCTAGGGTAGATCTACATTTTCAAACTTGGAGATTTTCCCATCAGAAAATCTCTATAAATGAAAAGGGTGCATTAACTTCATTCAAAAAGTCAAAAAACGCACCTTGGATCACTCCCTAATCTCTGTTACGAAGAGGTTCTTTAGACTCTTCCAAGGAAACTCCATTTTCTTTCCCAAGAATTATAGAGCACATTTTCAAATTTTTATAGAATTGTGAAAATATTGATTCCATAGTTCATCCTTAGGTCAGTATTTCATAAATTAATTAACTAATTAGTTGCTAGAAGTTACTCCTATATGGGATTTTTGAGTAGTTAATAACAAGAAAGAAATTCATTACAAGGTTAAAAATTTGGCAACATGAGGAATCTAATTAAATCAAGTTTAATCAATTATATTTTATTTATCTTTTTTTTTTCTTTCATTTTCTATGAGAGCTTCTCTTTTGTACTTGTACATGTGTAGTGTCAACTAGTAAAGAAAATTATAATTCATTTGCATATCAATCATGGGTTATGAAGAGGTGTTGATTTTAGTTGGATATTGCTTCCTATCTAATCTTGTTCTTCTAGTATGGGACTACTTATTTCTAATTTGTACATTATACTAGACAAATAGAGGAAGAGTGGAGAACAAGATCTTTAATACAATGTGCAAGAGAAAGGAATACAATTTTAAAAAACAACAATGTTTTTTATTTCCATAGAATTTGACTTATCAAATGTTCAATGAGAAAGAGATTAATGAAAAAATGATATAATCTATATTTATTAATCAATATCTTCTCTACCATTTCTTTTGTGTGTCATTTTATATCATCATTTCTTTTTAGAAATTTCATACCATTAATAGAGTAGTGGTTTCATCACATTTTTTATTGCTAAGCATGATCAACCAATAGAATCTAGTCTTTTGTGTTGCATGAGAGATTCATAGAACTTTGTTTATTTGAAATTTATGTGCTTTATTCCAAATGGAAGGTGTTACTCTTGTATTGTTTATTATTGAAAAACACTTGAATAGCTACTAATGTGAAGTCTTCTATGATAAAGATGATGATACAATAAGAGAGATGTGAGAGTTCCTTTTAGTTTTCACATTTTCTAGCACACTTTCTTGTATAAAATAATTATTGCAAGCATTTAAAGAGAACATCAATTAATTAGATGATACATATCATAGATTTATCATAAATATACTAGTTGTAGTGTAGATCTTTTAAATTATGGCATTTTAATAGAAATTACTAAATTAAGTGAGGTTGTAAATAAGTTTAAAATGCAAGGAAATGAGCTATTACAAGAATTTATAAAAGAGCCTTATGCTCTTTAGGTGTCAATTGCTAGTGTAGTGTATGGTGTGTTCCACTTCTTAGAGTTTTTATTTCAAGTTGTAGCATTTATTTGCATGTTACTTGTTATTGAGAGTTTCAATATTACTTTAAATAGAATCATTTATTTTCCATGTATTTTAATATGGTCATATATGTCAAATATTGTTTATGTTTCTTAGGCCATTTTTTTTACACATGAGGATATTTGAAAAACTTACATTTTTGTTTATGTTAGAGTAATAAAGTATTTTCTTATTAATTAAATCATATATATTTAATTATTAAGTCACTTAAAATCTCTAGTTTACTTAAGCCAAACTTTAGGCATATAATAACTAATTCTTTTATTAATTATTATCATGCAGCCTAGGTTTTACCCTATTGGAGTTATAATCTTCTTTTATAAGTATTTATCTCTTTGTAATTTATTCATTCACTTTTGATAATAGAAATTTCCCTTTTTTCTCATCAACAATGTCTCATCTATGGATATGGCAATTCCAACATCCATAGTTTTTTACTTCTCTCTTTCTGTGACAAGTGTTTCCAAGTAGGTGATTCCTAGGAGTTTCATGGTTGATCTTTCATAAACTTCAACATGGTATTAGTGCTCCAGATCTTCTTGCCCATGTTCTGTTTATGAGAAGTTTGGCTTGGCTTTTAGATATCTTTTTTTTTTCCCTTTCAAAGGGTTTCATTTTTTAGAGTAAAATTTTATATTGAATCTAGATGTCACTAATTTTTAGGCCACTTTGAGCCCCAACAGACATCACAGTTGAGCTTAGAGCACCCAAAAACCCCTATTTTCATATAAAATTTATCTAATTTGGATGTTGGAATTTGAAGAAAAATAATATTGCTTCTATATTGGGCACATTTCACAAGGTGGTGATTTTTTATATTTTTGACACATTTCCTGTGGTAGTGATTTTCTAATTTGTGGCATGCAAATCAAGCTTTTTGGGCATGTAAATTGAGATAGTTTTGGTACAAAACTATCACGCTTTCTGAAACAATTACTAGTACTAGTGGGCATGATTTCTAAGGTTTTTTGGCATGGATCCTAAGGTTTAAAAAATATATTTTCCCCTTCTAGTTATTTTTTTTACCTACATGTGGTTTTTGGGTCATAACTTGCTCATCCGAACTCTATGTTTTGCAAACGAGATATCATTTGAAAGCTAGTTCTGAGCCCATCATGATGGTGCATTTTATTTGGTCTTTTGATGTTTTTTTTTTTGGATTATGAAGTCAAATTTAGGAGCTCTATTTTGCACTCTGACAGACATATATTGAGACATTCTATTTTCCAGATTCTTCTCCAAGCACATTTTATTCAATTTTTTGCTGTTTTGCATTCTCGTGGATATCTTGGTTATTGCACATTTGAAGATCAATTGTTTTATTTTAGATAATTTTTCATGGGTTGCACTATCTGTCTATCAGCCCTATGTCTCTTTTGATCCTTTTTTACATCCTTTTGTAGTATTTTTGCAAATGAATCGAGTTAAAGTGCCACTATTACATTTCAAGATCTTGCACATCTTTGTGTTTTTTTGCACTCGCACTACATTATAAAGTTCCTTGAGGGGTATCATGTTGGCCATATTCATCATCTTCCTTTGTCAAGTGAGTGTTTCTTCCATGATATTAGCCTCATGATGTATTGATGACACCTTCCATTATAGGTGTTTGTACTTATTTTGCGCTTTCAATGTTCCTGGTTCTTCTTTCTATAGGAGATATTACATTCAGTTTTAGTGTTGAATGTTCATTTCTTACCTCTCAACATTATTGCGGGGTTATGTTGACCTTCTATTTCTTTCTTGATTTGATGGAGTGAGCTTGTATTTGATCCTATGTACTAGGTTTATAATGGATGGATACCTATGCATTTCAATGAGATAGTTCATTTACCATATAGAGATTCTTTCATTCCTAGTTTTGAAGGCCATGAACATACCTTCCATCTTCAATTGATCAGCTCTTTAGACTTATTTTTCTTTACCTAGTCATGTTTTATATAGGTTCTTCAAATCAATGGTTTGGTAGTGTTTGTAGCTTCATGCTTCAGTGGTGTTCTTCATGATCATCCTTTTCTTCCTATCTTCTAGAACATTCTTTCCATCTCTTTTTGGACTATGGTTTTTTTCCATTTGGTTTTCTCTATTTCTCCTCTTTTTAAAGATTTGGTTGTGCTTGGGTACCTTATCAAGCCTTGTTTTTGGGACCCAATTTTCCTTTTAGTAGTAGTTTCTAGGTTTTTAGCTACTCCCTAAGACTATCTTAAGGTGGGGTTGTTAGAGTAATAAAGTATTTTCTTATTAATTAAACCATATTTATTTAATTTCTAAGTCACTTATTATTTCTATTTTACTTAAGCTAAACTCTAGGCATATGATAATTAATTCTTTTATTAATTATTATAATGCAACCTAGGTTTTGATCTCCTTTTATAAGGATTGATCTCTTTGTAATTTATTCATTCACTTTTGATAATATAAATTTTTCCTTTTTCTCATCAAGAATGTCTCATATGTGGATCTAGTAATTTTAGCCTCCATAGCTTTTTTCTTCTCTCTTTCTATGATAGGTGTCTGCATCCGAGTGATTCTTGGAAGTTGTGGGGTTGATATTTGATCAACTTCAATAATTTCACTATATAATTTGATACATATAATGTAAAAAATTCTTATAGGATGTTGGAGACAATGAAGGTAGGAGGGAACCTATAATTTAAAGCTATCTTCTCACTCACATATGATTATTGTATGAGAAGTAACTATTTATGTCCATGTAAAGTTTTGAATTAATATATTTATCCCTAAAGAGAAGAGGGTATCTGACTTACTCATGTCCTAGAAGAGAAGAGGGGATTTGTAAATATGATTTTCCTTAAGGGGGGTGAGGAGGGAAGTATTTGAGGATGATTTGTCAAGAACTTGAGGACATGTTAGAAATACTTAGTGGAGATGTAGATTTTTTAGAGGATAGACAACTCATGTCTAGACATATTAGTGATGATTATTTTTACAACACTTGAGGAGACATTAGACATACATGTGGACTTTAAGATGAAAGAGACCTCATGTAAAATACTAGCAGGGGCATTAGACACAATCAAAGGAGATGTGGAGTTTTAGTGAAAATGTGTCTCATTCTGCAGGGGAGGTGGTGACACTCATATTATGGAGAAAAATTTAGTTTTTGTGGTTAAGGATTCACTAATGTGATTAGTTCAGTGTTTCTTTAGTGAGCAAGTATGAGTGGTGAAGAAACTTCATAAAAGTCTCGTGAGGGTTGGGTTAAAACCGTCGTAACTTCCACTCTTAATCTAATTAATGTAATGAGGGGCAAGGTGTTTGATTTTTTACATTAAGAGGTTAGCTTCTAGGTTAGGTTTTAAAAAATAATAAAATAATTAGTTTATAGAAGTTATTACCAAAAGGAATTTTTTGTAGTTAATAATAGCAAAGAAAAACTTTATAAGAACCTACATTAGGCATTATAAGGAATCCATCTGATTCCAAAATAATAAAATAGCATCACCTTTAGCATTTTTTTTTCTACTTAAACTTTAGTTGTTTTAACAAATTTTATTCATCTACCAGTGCTCAATTTTCCTTCCTAGTTTGGTTTCTAGGATTTTGTGTTCTCTTCAAGATACAAGTATATGCGGGGATTTCTCATCTAAAAGGTAAAGGAAAGTTCCTACCTTCAGGTTGGGAAGGGATGAAGATAAATAATATTAAAAAATTATGATTTTTGAGTACAAATTTTGTAATGCTAAATATGTAACATCTTTTGAAAAATGGAGGGATTTAATAAGATGAAATTATAAATAGTAGTTTGGATCATGCAATTGTCTCTTTGTCTCTTTTCAAATGACTATATCATGAAATGAAAGAGATCAAGATTAAATAAAATTAATTAAGAAAGAAAATCTAAACTTCAAATTCTATGATGGAGGACGAAGATTGAAACGTTGATGATGTTCAGTAGAACTTATGGACTATATTGGAGAAAAAGTCAATCGTACACTACCTTAATAATTCTATGGATTCCATAGAAAATGTAAATTGGGACTAGTCTCAATTGGAAGAGAAAATTACTAATCTTAAGAAGATTCTTCAAATGGCCATGAACTAGATCCATAAGATTATAAGGAATAGACTAGAAAATGTGAATAAGATGGTCAATACCCTTGACAAAGAACACAAAAAAAAGTAGATTATAGAGATGGATCGAGATAACTTGGTCTTGAAGTATCTATGCCTAGGGGGAGGACATAAGCTAACCTCAAAAGAAAAGAAAATAATTCCATTATGGATCTTAAGAACTTGATGAAAATTACTTATGATATGACCAACTTGGAGGCACAAGAGTCTTAGGTTCTTAAGAAGGTAGATTAATCTTACATATTTTGTTTTATGACCAACTTTTATGCACAAGAGTCATAGGTTCTTAAGAAGCTAGATTAATCTTAGATGTTTTGTTTTCTTCTTTCCAATTCTTGTTGTCTTTTCTTTGGTCTTTTTGATGGATCTTAGCTACCTTTTATTGGTCTTTCTTTTGGGTAGCTCATTTTGGTTGTGTTATTTAATACCCTAATTTTCTTGGATGGTGTAAACTAAGATATCTCTACATATATTTTATTAAATGTGTATGGTTCCCTTCAAAACATATTTTTATCATACTCCAAAACTAGAATTGGCAAGTGTGTTACTCCTCTTAAATTTATTATGAAAATTTATAGACAAAAAGATATTGAATTTTAAGGATAGGGGTTTAAAAAAGAGGAGGTTTTCATTTTTATTTTCTTTGAGTAAGATTATTCTATATAATATAGATTTTTAAATGTAATCATGTGAAATTTGATGTATGTATTGGTTATTTTATTAACTAGAAATTCCATGTCAAAGATCTTTATAAATACAAATTTATGTAATGTATTTATGTCTTATATTAAAACTATATCTTAAAATCCCATTATTAATTCTTCACCAAGGTGGATAGAAATTTGAAACATATCTCCTCATGTTTTATTTAGTTTACCTCAACAACTTAAAATATTGGAGAATTCATGTTGGTTAAAAAGAGATTGATTCCCCCTTCCTTAAATAAATGTTAGAGTGTTCATTTCATATATCACTCTATAGCTTATCCTGATTTCCTTGATTTTTAATGCTATGAATAAATGCATTCTATAAAATAAATGATCTATTTAGTCCTAACTTCTATTTCCTATTTAAGAAATATGTGTAAATGAAAATGATAAACCCTAAAAAATAGAGTCAAAAAAAAAAAAATGTCGAGACACATGATACTAATAAATTGGATTCTATGATATACAAAATGTAAATCTAGCCCTATTTATTTTTTTATTTTTTGATTAACCTATATTTGGGCACATTATTTATTGTAAAGTTGTAAAACCTATTGGAAAATTTGATTTAATTTATCTCTTTAAAAATATCCATAGATGATCTAATGAAAAATCTAAAGTTTAGGTGTGAATCTTCCACCTATTATCAAAAGACTATGTACACACGACTATTTCCCACCTTGAACCCATTTTTACTTTTATATTTTTTAGGATTATTTATTAAAACATAAGGCATGGGGAATTATACGATAAGATGTCTTTATAAACTCTATAATTAACTTCTATATCCTCTTGTGCACAAAAGATTAAAGATGTGGGAACTTATCTTGAGTTGTCTTTGGATTATATTTGGCATGACTTTTTCCTTTTTCTTCTAATCATTGCAAAGGTAGAGATGACTATGCTATTTGTTAATGTTTATAGCGTCGATCAGATAAAATTTAACATACCTTTAAGAGGACATCTCAGATGTTAAATGAATTAACCTGATTAAAAGGATTCCTAATTCTATGTAGATATTAATATTCATGTATACTAATATATTAATATATAATTTCATATATCTTCTTTTGTCATGTATTATATTATTATCTTACCCTATGTCCTTACCTTTACTATGTTCTTAAGCATCATAGTATATTCCCCTATTCCTTCTTGATTTTGGTCTTAAGCTTCTTAACGTTGGTGGCTAGTGTTTTGACTTAGTCTTCATTTCTAAATCAAAATCCTTGTCTTTTTTATTTGTTTACTTAAACTTGCCGATTCAAATTGAGATATGACTTTTTATGGGATAAGACTTCAGTCTTATATATATAGGGGGAGTTTAGGTGTATGGAAGAGATATAAAGATATAAGATACATTAAAACTTTAATGGAAGAAGGAGATTAGATATTGGGAATATATAAGTACTAATTCATAGAACATATACCAAGCACAAAGTGAGCTCTTATAAGATAATTTATTATAGAGATCAAGTTTATAAATATAATCAAACTTAACATGGTATCACAGCCTCGTTAAAAGATGATCTTGATTAGATTTATCTTATAGCCTACTTATTTAAAGATGAACCTAATGAGGATCGAAGATAGACTTGAAAGTTCTTCAAATTTTGAAGCTTGGAAACTACGTATGTTGATGATACTCAAAAAAAAAAAGTTAACAACAGTGGTGGAAAATGCTTCTAAATCTAAGAAGATAGATGAATGGGAAGCTAACAACATCAAAGCTATGGAAATATTAGTAGATGGAGTAAAAGATCATCTACTACCTATTATCACAAAATTAGACTCTACATATGAAATGTTCAAGGCTTTAGAAGTTATGTTCGAAATAAACAATAACAGTAGAATCCTCACTTTGAAAAATCAACTTACTAATGTAAAGATGAAGAAAGGAGAAACAATTACTTCATGCTTCATGAGGATAACAGATTTAAGAAACCAATTATTAATGGTTGCTCACACCTATGATAGCAAGGAGTTAGTTATGGTGTCATTAAATGGGCTACCTCTTTCATGGGAGAACTTCAGACAAGGAATTGGTGCTCGTCCTAAACTTCCTAAATTTGATCGATTACAAGATGGCTCTATTCAAGAAGAGTGTAATATAAAATCAAGAGGAGTTGATTTAGAGTCTTCAAATGAAGAAAATAAAGCTCTCTATAAAAATCTTAAACAAAAAAGGGGGAAGAATGATAAAGCTCCTTTCAAGAGACAAAAAGATTTCTCTCATGTACAATGTTTTAGATGTGACAAATATGGCTACACTAGAATAAATGTCCTGATAGACTCCAACTTCAAGAATCCTTTGTTGAAGTAAATGATTCAAACCTAAAATCAAAAGAACTTCCATTCTTAAACTCTAATTCTTAAATTTTGTATATATTCCTGATTAAGAGGGAGTAAGCCATGTTGAGATGGACTTACTATGATCTATAAATTGTAAATAGTTAAGAGAACTACAATTTATAAATATTTTTTATAACTATATGGGCCTATCCCTTGTGTACATCATGAGGAAGTGATGACTTCCTTATGATCATCAGTTGTATTTGTAGAAGTTATTGAAAGGTGATGATCTTTCAATAACTTAATCTATTATGATGGATATTTTATGATATCTATGCAGATCATGATAGATTATGTTTTGTGTGTGAATGTTTATATGGTATGCATTTTGAGAATGTGAGTGCATGTACCTTATAAAAATTTAATCTCTTAGTGAATGTCAAATGAGTTGACATTCTCAATGTTAAATGAGTTGATATTCAAAATCAAATGAGTTGATTTTCAAATGTCAAATGAGTTGACATTTGCCAAATGAGTTGGCTTTCAAATAAACTAGGAAGTCAAATGAGTTGACATTCCTTGTTAAATATTATGTGAAGGTTATTATTCATATTGTGTATGAACCATGTTTATCTTCCCTAGCTAAGAGGGAGTGTTAACGTTTATAGTGTCGATCAGATAAACTTTAACATACCTTTAAGAGGACATCTCAGATGTTAAATGAATTAACCTGATTAAAAGGATTCTTAATTCTATGTAGATATTAATATTCATGTGTACTCATATATTAATATATAATTTTATATATCTTCTTTTTTCATGTCTTATATTATTATCTTACCCTATGTCCTTACCTTTACTATGTTCTTGAGCATCGTAGTATATTCCCCTACTCATTCTTGATTTTGGTCTTAAGCTTCTTAACCTTGGCGGCATTTTCTAGTGTTTTAACTTAGTCTTCATTTCTAAACTGAAATCCTTGTCTTTTTTATTTGTTTACTTAAACTTGCTGATTCAAATTGAGATATGACTTTTTAAGGGATAAGACTTCAGTATTGTATATATAGGGGGAGTTTAGGTGTATGGGAGAGATATAACAAGATATAAGATACACGAAAACTTTAATGGAAGAAGGAGATTAGATATTGGGAAGATATAAGTACTAATTCATAAAACATATACCAAGCACAAAGTGAGTTCTTATAAGATAATTTATTATAGAGATCAAGTTTATAAATCTAATCAAACTTAATACTATTCTTTTAAGTAGACAACTAGCTAGTTGTAGTCTCAATGTTCAAGATCTTCATAGTTTATTTTTCCTATATAATGTAATTTTTCATTATTTTTTTAGTATTTATACACTTGTAGTAGATTTATTTTTTATTTCTTCAAGGAAAAAAAAACTATATCAAAATGAAGTAATGACAGGAAGAAAGAATCATTTTATGACACTTTATTTGATGGCTAAAAATATAAAATAATTTAAAATTATACACACACTAGAAAATATAAAAAGATTTAACTAAAATAATTTAAGAAAATATAAGAAAAATATATATTTCATATATCACAAATTAGATTAATGAATTGACAGTCACATTTTGATTCTTAATTTATATCTATCAACAAGTATGAAAATCTTGTTAGGATTAATCTTAGATAGAAATGACAATTACAATAAAATATAATCAATACTAGAAAATAGTAGATCCCATATAAGAGAACACAAGACACCACGATTTAACATGGTTCACCCAATTCCTGGGCTACGTCATCCACCAATAGCAAGTCCAATATTATTATTATCTAGTGATTACAACCTGATTAAAATCTGTAATCCCTTATAGCTCAATACCACTGCAAGAACCAATTTTTGCATTACACATTATGAAAATCCCTAACCCCAAGCCTTTTTATACAACCTTTTTACCACTTACAAAATTAGGGCTAGAATAATAGAAAAATAGTAGCCAATGCCTTTTACAATGTAAGGTCATTTTTGGCTTTGGGGGCACTATCCCCAAAAACTGCCATAGGGTCGTTGCCCTTTGACCCCACCTTGTATTGCAACAAGGAGTGCACCTAAGGCACTACCCTAGGACCCTGTAGGGGTGCTGACCCTTGACCCTATCTTGGGGGCACTACCCCAAAACCCCTATAAAAATAATCTGGAGGAAAATCTTGCCGAGTAAACCTTTGAGTCTAATTAGGCTCCACATCACAACAATCTCCCACTTGGAGACTGATCATAGCACTACTCAACCTGTAGCTCCCACTGGAATATTAAACCACCCTAGACTCTATTATTCTTTTATGTTCTTTAGTCTAGAAGACCAACTGAAATAGAAGAGGAATTCAAATTCTCCCTTGTCACAACCTTTTAAACATATCTATTGGATTATCATTTGTATGTATCTTCTTTATCTTTAACTATCCATCATCCAAAACTAACTGAATGAAATGATACTGCAACTGTGTTTGTTTTGTCTTTGAATGTAGAGCTGAATTCTTTGCAAGATGAATGGCACCTTACCTGTCTTTAAACAAATAATTATCTTTCTAAGGGTTTCCCAATTCTTCCAAGAAGAACTAAAGCACCTGAATCCTATAAGGGCATTGCCCCTTGACCCCATCTTGGGGATGCTACATCCAAACCCCCATAGAAATAATGTGGAGTTAAATCATGCCGAATAAACCTCTTAGTCTTATTAGGCTCCACATCACAACAAATCTTTGACTTTTTATTTTAAATAGACAGTAAACCATAGTCATAGAAAATTATGTTTAAATTGTAAAACCTATCAAAATATTAAAACTTCACTAGAAGAAAAGACAACCCTAATAAAAAATAATCATCTAAAGCCTAAAAAACCTAAAAGATAATCACCACCCATATGAACATCTAGATCTTTACACTCTTAGAAAATGATTATTTAGATACGAGAGGCCTTAAATGAGATTATTTAGTTATCTTTCATAGTAACTCTAATATAATCATCTTGTTAGGATTTTTAACAAAGTTTGTCTATATTTCCTTTTATGTAAGATACCATCAAGAAGCTCATCATAAGTTCTATATATTGATCTTCCCAATATAAAATCGAATAGTTTTCCTACTTACACAAAGTCTAAAAGTTGAGAGTAGTCCACACGTAATGCCAGACACTGAAAGGGAGCTTCACGATTTTAGTGGTCTTTATTAAGAGTGGAATTAGATAATACTTTGATGACGCATAAGCCGGTTAATAAACCATTTTGTAAAATATAAGAGATATTCGACGGGTCGCTCACCATTAATTTTAATCAAGATACTTCAAAATTAGTAAAGAATCTTGTACCCACTATCATTCATAAACCCAATCTGGCCACTTGCTAATTGTTGTTGATAAACTTTATGCAACGTTATCACATAATAATATTGACATTTTTCCCTTGATTTATTTTCAGTTATCATGTTTATTTTTCTATTCAATCTTATAGATGATTGTAAATTGTTTTAAGATACAATAAAATAGAATGCACATATTAAGTGGCGGTTCATGTATTTGCAACACACTTTAATTTTTATTTTTATTTTTCAAATAAAAATTCAAATTATATTTAATATATTGTTCAAAAGATATTGTATAATAAAAGTTGTGCATTTATATAATTTAACCATCCTAACTTGTGACAATGTTACTATTTAGTTGACACTATGCATTCATGTATTATAAAAAGTTTATGTGAAGAAAAATATCACTTCTTAAGAGACTACAATTGCTAACCTGTGGTCATGGCTAGATCAAGTTAACAAATACAAATATGATAAGATGATTAAATTATTACTATAGTTTCTATAGAATAAAATCTATAAAATATTTTCTATACTTAATAATAAATAGTGTCTCACAAAATTATAGTCACATTAAAAATCCAAACATAGAAGTGAAATTTCTAGAATATAAATTATTTCTCAAAAAATTTAGATATAACTATAGGCTTTGGTGAATTATATTGATTGAGAAAATTAAAGAAAATTAAAGAAAAATATTTATACCTAAGCTAAAAATTGGTTTTACATGGACCAAAAATAAGAAATTACAACATAAACAATAAACAATATAAAGGAAAAAAAACCAATATATATCCCTATATACCTATTAATATAATAAAAAAAAAAAGGGAATACACCCAGGAATATCTAATTTTTTTAAATCTAAATTAGCATTCCTCTTGTTAAAATTAGTGGTTATGCTCCTAACTTTGCTAACAATATTATCAATTGAAGTGACCCCTTATTAGTATTGTGTAACCTAGTAGCAAGACCAAGCATAAAATTAATTCTAGTTTCCTCTGCATCTATGTATCTTCATGTTTGGTTAAGCCTATATCCATGAAGTGTGTCTTCTTTGTTGATTTCACACTCATAGAGGGAGAAGCATTCATTTCCTTTGATATTCCTTCAAGCACCAAAACTTGATCATTCAAATTCTTTAAACCGTCAATTGAATTGCCCATGGTCATCTTACTAATTTCTATAATGAATTTAACACCAACATGGAACACTTCATTTCCTTCTGATTCCATGAAATTCCACTCTAATGAGGTGTCCACATAAATGCTCTTCTCTAAAATGAACTACTAATGACATGATAGTATGAGTTCCTTCTATGTCTACATTGTAGGATTGGACATTTTTGGTATATCAAAAATCGAATGTGATAACTTAGGGCAATTGTGAATAACACTACAATATCAATGCCTATGTTGGTGATTGAGGGAGATTTTCAAATCTAGGATATGGGTTTTGAACAATGAACATTTTGGTGGAATCCATCGAGGATAGTGTTGAACATATTTTTTGTGTAGACATTGCATGTTTCAAACCCTTTGTTAATGCCAATAGGCATTCTGCAATGGCAGAATGGGGGAGTGGGATGGTGTGAGCATGTTAATGTTAAATTTTACTCTTATAGGTTAAATTTGACAACCACCTACATGTCAAAAGTTTAAATCTTATTATAAATAGAATATACTTTTAAAAATATTTTAATAAATACCACCTAAAATATCCATTTAAATTAGCATATTTGGAGTTATAAATCATCCACTTTTTAAGAAATTAAAATAAAATGATCAAGTCAGTAAAAAATTAAATAAATGAAAATAAAGGAAATATAAATAATTTTAGATGTAGTAAATTAAATTATAATTATTTTTATAGTGGATATCTATTGACATTCTTTTAGATAGATTTATTTAAGATATCTATACTAGTTTTAGTTGTTAAGGGAGGATCAAGATTTTTTTACCATGCTCTTGATCAATATTTAGGGCTAATACTAGAAATGGTGTCATCTCTCAAACAAGGTATTCCAAGATGTCCTTCATTCATTTCATTTTTGGGCCTTTATGCCAATTTCCTGGGGATTCTCCTTATGTGGTTTTATCTATCTTGAGGCACCTTTGCACCAATTTTACCTTCATTTTTCTCCTCAGTAGTTGCTAATTTCTATCTCATCGAGTCTCGCATTTCCTCTCAAGAAGCATGTGCCTCTTTGGGGCCTCTCTCACATAAATATCTATTATGGTTTTGATCATTAACCCTCCCTATCTGGGTTATTTTTATTCTTACAGGTCCTTGGCTATGTGTCAAGGTGGGATCATCCACTTTCATACAGTCCACAAGGTAATGTGATCCTCAATATTTGGGTACCTTGTATTTCCAATTAAATTGTATTTGTGAAATTATTGGCTTGGTGTAGGATTTTCAACTTTCTTCCTTTTATTTTTATTGATATACATTCTAGTGAGGATGGGGGTTTTCTTCATGTATCTTTCCTTCCAAAGCCTTGAGCTAGTTGATTAATTAAAATTACAGTAGATTGTCACTTCTATTTTTAAAAAAACAGTAAGAACAATATGGAATCAAAAACTTAGCAATATTAACAAAATACAATTTTACACATTAAAAATTTAAAACTTGTGATCTGATGCTGAAATCTCATTAATCTCTTATCAAAAAGATTTTGATGTGTACATTTCACACATCCTTAAGTCAACAATTTTTACTCTTGGAATATTAAAAATACACTAATGTGTCTTTTATGGAATCATAAATCAATAAAGAAAAGAATGCACTTCTCTCTAGGATAAATCTTTGGGTAGGCTAGATAGGCTCAATATGCTTCTATCTATGTTAGTTATTTTGATAAATGCAAAACTACAAAAAAATATGACATTTATTGCAAGGATATAATTTAATGTGGTATTTTCTAGACACTTCATGTGTGATCTCTATACTTCCACATGTTTTAGACTTTCCTATCCCAAAGGCCATCCATCAAGGGAATTTAGTCCTTTAGCACCCAAAGATGAAGAAGACAAGGGAAGATAAAAATTATACCTCAATCAATACCAATGCACCTCCACTTGAAGTGGCTTTATAGTTATACCTTGTTGAAGTGACTTTGCATTTAAGTTACAAGAGGCATAGGATAACTATACAAATTGAGGGGAATTATTATTCAGAGTACAAGTACAAGAGGCATAATATAAATATGCATATTCAATAGAATTCTTTCTTGGAGTATCTTTCTCATGAGTTACTGGATAGTGGACATAAATAGGTTTTATGTCTTAGTGTATGAAATCAAAAGGGTTTTTAGTTTCATGGGCATTAATTATGTCAATGGGTCAATCAATGCCCAACTCGTCACTCAACCCTTTAACTTCCCAATACCAATCCTCTTCCATTCATGTAGGAGATACAAGTTTTATGATTCCTGAGGTAGTAGAGAAAATTAAATTGATTTATCTCGCCAAGGCAACTCAAAACCACAAGTATATTATTTCCAAACTAAATAAAATTGGAAGGATGAAGATGCCAAGTGCTTCCAACTCTAAGAGACAACCAACAGGAATTCTAGGTCAGAAGAAGATTGAACATTCGACAAGCCTTATCAATGTAGGTTTTACAATCTTCTAAACTTGAAAGATTTCTTTGTTGACAACTTATATTTTCTATGAATTTTTGGATTTGGGTAGCATATTGTGTTAATCTTAACAATCCGTGCTTTAGATTGCCATTACACTTTTGATCCTTATTCACAAAGAAGAAGAGGAAAGAGCTATGTAAATCCATGGGTTGTGAAATTTTCATACCATCATCTTACATTATTTCATATTTTCTTGAAGAAAATAGTTAACTCCAACAAGAGCTTAACAGATTATTTACATGTAATCCACATAATATATGAGAAATAACACGCTCTATAAGATTAAGGTATAATATGAAGGTCAAATTATTATTGGGCTTAGATTCTTTTTTCAAACTAAATGGAGATCAAATTTAGTTACCTAATAATCTCAAGCCATATGCACATTCAATGATTGAATTCCAAAGATCTTAAAACCAAATTGAATATCATATTGAATCAAGCCTCAATTGTGTCAGGAGTAAACCTATTTGTAGTTGATGATTAATAATAATATAGAAGAATGTGGCTTGGTCCTTTCAATTGCCAATTATGATTCCACTAAACTCAATAGCCTAAATTTTGAAGAACTATTTCATTGCATTTTAAGGCTAAGCTCATTGTAGTTGAAAAGTTTATTGTTTATCATTTGTGTATCAATAGAATAATTTAGCATAAAAAACTAAACATTATATATATATATATATATATATATATATATATATATATATAAAGTTTATTGTTTATCATTTGTATATCAATAGAGTAATTTAGAATCAAAATGCTGAACTTAGATTTATATGAAGAGAGAAAGATAAATTATATATCACAAAAAAATGGGAAGACAAAGCATTACGAGACATGGCATTGTCTTTTATTGCCCTTCTCATTTTCCTTTGTTTTGACTCTTGCTATGGCTCTGCATTTTGCATCTCAAGTTGATTAAGGTTATGATTCTTGAAGATAAGGTTGAATAATTTCATTACACAATTTACTGCCCTAGCCTTTTTCATGAAGGTTGCACTTCCTACTAATAGGGTTTAATAAATCAATTAGCTAGATCCATGATGCAGGGGCATCTGAGAGTCAAGATTGTTGACTTAGATGTGGGTTTTGGTCAAAATTTACTTCCGAGGATCATAAATTTTTACTTGGATGTGTCCATATTGACATTTTTTTTGGAAGCCTAAAATATCATCTTGGCCTCTGTAATTGGCTTTTTGTGTTTTTTCCAGTGTTTTTAGAAAGTTGTTTTTATAATAAATCCCAAATCATATTTTTGATTTCGTTGATTAGTTGGAGATTCATCTTGCCTTAGTTGGGGGCTTTTCTTGGGAAAAAATTGGAATTCATAGGATGGGTTTTGAAAATTACCAAAAATGGAAAACTCTATTTTTCTTGAAAATATACCAAATATGGTCATTTTTGAAATTGTATTAAGTAGTTCTTTTCTTTTATGGTAGAGGTAGAGTAGAGTTGCAAAATTTTACTAAAGAATTATGGTGTTCTGAAACTTCTATGTTGTGTCATTTTCTGATTTATTCTTTGAAGGGTTTGGTTTACATCAATTCACAACTAGTCTCCACACCAAGTTTCACCTCTTTGATCTACTCCTATGGCATGACAATTAGCATGAATTACAATTTATTCAACCACATTTCCTTAAGATCCAACTAGAACATATGGAATTATGTATTGATCAATGCCATCTCTAGTAAAAATAAAAGGAACCCACTTTAAAATTTGTTGTACATAGAAAAACCCAAACAAGTTGAGATCCTAGATAGTGAATTGTAGAATCTCAAACCCTCAAATCTGTCATGGCCAAGAAGATCTACACACAAGAAGGCATAATCCCTCTATGTAAAGGTTATGTCAGTCTTCTCAGACATCTAGCTAGTGAGAATGCAACTCTAAATGGAGCCTTTGTAGGCCAGGTTAGGCCAAAGCCACAGAGGTTTGTGACATGGTAGAAAAAATATCCAGATAGTTAACGAGGCAACACGAAGCTTTTGAAATTGGCTATATAAATTTTCCTAATTGTTATAATGTTAAGTAGATTTTTCCCTAAATAAAAACTATTTTTGACTTGCTTCACCCAATAAAAAATCTGATAAATTATATTTTTCAATATTTAAGAATATATATTTATATTTAAGTACAATGTTTTCTACACAATAAAATTTAATATTTTATGATCATTGATCCGCTGAAAAAATCAAATTAAAAAAAAAAGTTATAAAAAAAGTTAGGGAATGAATGCAAAACTTACATGTCAAAAAGAACTACTTATATTAAGATTTAAAAAATCTATCAAAAATAATAAAATTCTCATGGAAAAACCGAACCCTAATCAAAGAATATTCGTGTAAAGGCTAAGCAAGACAGAAAGATAATCGCTACCCACATGAACGTCTAGACTTTTTAATTGAGCGAGATACGAGAGGCCTTGAATGATATTATTATGTTATCTGACCGGGT
Source organism: Cupressus sempervirens (assembly GCA_028749045.1). NCBI lineage: Eukaryota > Viridiplantae > Streptophyta > Pinopsida > Cupressales > Cupressaceae > Cupressus > Cupressus sempervirens. Next base: position 54,392,711 of record CM053791.1, read on the forward strand.
GACTCTAATATCTTCATCTTGGTAGGCTCTTTCAGTGTGACGTGGAATATTGTTTTCCAAAGCTACGAGGTTTCTTGATTTGTCCGTCCGGAAGTTGCTTATCCTGTTTTTTCCAATTAAAAGTCGAATATTGTTTTCCAAAGCTACGAAGTTTCTTGATATGTCCATCCTGAATTTACTTATCCTGTTTTTTCCAATTCAATGTCGACTACCTTTCAATAGGGAGCTGCGCCGATTTTACCGGTCTTTGTTTGAACCAGAATTGCAGGCCTGTCGACCATGATTGGGTTGTCCGGATTATGAATCAGATTTTTTGTTTTTTTGATGGAAACAACCGGATTACATAGATAGCGGCATCTCTGCCTTTACAAGCTGATTACAACATTATGAAGTAGCATATATCTAAACCAGAAGCCGTCCTTGGACTAAGCTGCCACGTGCAGGGGGATTCAGTCCGTCAAAGTCACCCGGGGGTCGAACCTGGCCCAAACGCGTCTCCGGGAGTTTGAACCTTGGTGGATCGCAATTTCAACTGTACCATCATCCTCACCAATTGTGCCCAATCAGATTATACTTTTCCCAAATATAATAAAACTAGACGACGAGTACGGCCGGTCAATTAAACTGGTTTCACAAATATAAGTGATTGGTATTGAGGAATAGCTCTCCATTAATTTTAGCCTAAGTTTATGCATGCTCTCCTTCATTACCCGCGAATGTTATTTGAGTTTTACTTTTCCCAATTTTTGTGGTTGTCTGAGTAAACGAGACCAAGTCAAGGGAACTCCTCAGAAATGCAATCAAGTTTATTTTTCATCATCCCATATCACGTTCTATTTATATCCACTGCGCTGGAACTTTTATAACTAAGGAAATTTGTGAATCAGAACATCAAAAAGAGATCTCGGTATTTACTATAGAGTAGAGGATTTTATTTATTCATTTCTCGGAAGCTGCAAGTATTTGTAACGAGTGTAAGAATCAAGAGTATGGCAACATCTCCATTGGTTTTGAGCTATCCTAATATCATATCTCGAAACAAGAAAAGTAATGGAGATGTACAAGACCAAACAAACAAACTGAATCTTTGTGATACGTGGAGGGATATCCAGGGTGCAAAAGATTGGAATGGCATGATCGATCCCATTAACCCAATTCTCAAAGCAGAGATGCTCAGATATGGTGATTTTGCAAAGCAGTGCTACGACGCATTTGAGAACGCCCCCTCTTCCACATCTTATGGGAATTGTAAGCGCAGCAAAAGCTCTCTCTCCCAGAGACTGGAACTGCTACATTGTGGTCGTGGATATGAAGTTACCAAATACATATACGCCAATACGAGTCTTTTGGACTTCATTTCTGGCGAGGAGTCAAGTGAAGGAGTTAGCTGGATGGGTTATATTGCGATTTGTAATGATCCAGATGAGATAAATAATGGGGGTGGATGCATTGGATCCACAATGATAATAAAACACATAATGCACAGTACAAGCACTTACAGAAATTATATACTCATTTCATTGCCTGATTCTTGATACCAAAATACATTACATTGTGCTTCTTTTATAGAGGTCTTTGATTGTTTCCGAAAACATCTAAATTAGCTGACATAGGAGAAATAAACTTTTCTAGAACTATCTACGACTTCCAAAACTTTACCTAACCCTATACGACTTTCAGAACTTTACCTAACCCTATTCGGTAATCCTCTTGGAATTTCTAGAATCCTCTACAATTTATAGTTGAAATTACACATTCCAACAATCCCCCTTAATTTCAACCTCAAATGTTATTAAATACAAATTCCAAAATGCTTTCTTTTGCTGAATGCCAAAATGCCATTTTCCAATAATAATGCCTTTGTTAATGCATGCCTAGCACTTGCCTCATCTGCCACAAATGCCAAAAAAAATTTCCTTCTTCGATGCCATGCCGAAAACCTTTTTATGCTTTGATGCCATGCTAAAAACCTATTTCTTCTTTGACTTGCTCTAATCCTTTTCCAAATGTTGCTGCATTTCTTCTTACTCTTGAACATTTATACTTAAACAGACTTTTGATCACCCTTGTAATCTTCTGCCAACTCAATCCGTAGCTCCATCCACAATTCATTTTGATACAACCTGCCATAGAATCACTTTTGCAATTTCTATTCCAACACATCTTTTCACTATGACTCTTTAAGCCACAAATATTACATGGATGTAGATCCCAACATTTGTCTTTTGTGGGTCCTTTCCTGTTACAATGTGAACGTTGCAAAATATTTATGCCTACAACATATTCTTTTAACCCTTTATTCATCTTTCCACTGCCTGCATCATATCCAAGACCTAGATATTTTGGCTTGATTGTAGCCTCAATTGAATTCCTTAATCCCTGTCCATCCTTTCCTAAACCTTTACCTTTGAAACTCATTCTTTTCATAATCTTCAAGCCAATACTATTATTATCATAACAAACATAATCTGCAAATTTCTTGTCATTTACTTTCTTACACTTTTCATCACAAACACTTTTAGTTTCAGAAAAATCACATTCAATCAAATCATTTATGTCACAAGATACATCACATACAAATGGTTTTACACTCAAACATTCTTTCTCTTGTTTCAAAGTAGACAGATCCTTCTTTAGCATACTCTTTTCCTCTTCCAATTTCTTCACATTTTCTTCTAAATCTTTGTTCATTTTCTCAACATCATCAAACAAATTTAACTTTTCTTCTAATTCTTTATTTTTCTCTCTAATATTATGTGTTTCCTTCACCTACCAATTATGTACTTCTTCCACAAATTTTAGCCTATCTTCTAGCTCTTCAATTGCCTCTATATGGACACTAATTTCATTTAACAATTTAGATTTTTCTTCTCCCATTTCATTTCTTACTTTTTCCAATTCCTTTTGCAAAATATTTTTTTCAGACAATAATTTTGCATTTTCTTTCTTCACCATCACTAGTTCTTCTTCTAACTTGTTTGTGTTCTCTTTTTGAACTCTACTAGATTTTCCCATTGAACTCAACAATTAAACACACTTTACTCTATTTTTTTTGGAAAATTCTAAATACTTTTTTACTTCTAGAATTAAATCTTAAAATAGCTTGAAACAAACCTTTAGACAACTAAACTTCTCACTCCTTAGTTAACACCATTTTCTAACTATGATCTTCCTTTCTTTTAAAGACAAAAGTATAATTTCTCAAATGCCATTAAATAACTACAAGAATTCAGACCATACCTTTTTTTGCTGACTTTCCCTCTTTCCTACTCAACACTACCTGTGTGGTCTTCTTCAAAACAACTATCATTCTCATAACACAAACAATCCTCCACCATTTAGCAACACCAACACACTTGCTCTTTTATCACAATCTAAAATTCTGTCCAACCTTCTATCCAACCTAGCTCTGATACCAATCTGATGGGGGTGGATGGATTGGATCCACAATGATAATAAAACACATAATGCATAGTACAGGTACTTACAGAAATTATATACTCATTTCATTGCCTGATTCTTGATACCAAAATACATTACATTGTGCCTCTTTTATAGAGGTCTTTGATTGTTTTCAAAAACATCTAAATTAGCCGACATAGGAGAAATAAACTTTTCTAGAACTATCTATGACTTCCAAAACTTTACCTAACCCTATTCGGTAATCCTCTTGGAATTTCTAGAATCCTCTACAATTCATTTGAGTTGAAATTACACATTCCAATAATAAAGAGATTAGGAAGACGTGACATAGTTGTTGCATGGAGAGGGACAGAGACTGCCTTCGAATGGATGCAAAATTTCAGAGACATATTGGTTCCTATGATGACTTCAAAGGCTACGATGTGCTCCAAGATCCAAACCATTTCATATCCAGATGTGAGGATTGAGAAGGGATTTCTCAGCTACTATACATCTACCAATGAGGACTCTATTAGATGCACACTTAGTGCAAGAGGAATGGTAATGGGTGAGATAACTAGATTGGTGAAGGAATACACAGAGAAAGGAGAAGAATTGAGCATAACATTTACTGGACATAGCTTGGGAGCTACACTTGCAACTCTAAGTGCATATGATATCAAAGAAACCATGGTGAATGAATATGGTTTGACCTCAATTCTCGTAACAGTGTTTTCCTTCGCTTCTCCTCGTGTGGGGAACCTATCATTTGCCGAACATATGCAGGAGATTGGCATCAAAGTTCTGTGTGTTGTAAACCACGGAGATTTGGTTTCAAAAATTCCTGGGATTTTTTTGAATGAAAAATTGGGAGGGCTGACAAGGATTTTGCACTGGCTTCCATGGGTGTATGTTCATGTGGGATTTGAGATCAGTTTAGATAGCAGTAAGTCACCTTTCCTGAAGAGCACGCTCAACCCTGCAAATTTTCACAATTTGGAGGTTTATTTGCACGCACTGGATGGCTCTCAAGCAAGGTATATTTTAGTGGCTAATATTTGCAAATTGGCTAATTTTAGAATTTTTTGGCTAGTAATTTGGCTAATAATTTAAGATTTGATACGACCTAAATCGCCATAGTTTTATAAAATTTAGTTCTAAAATATTTAAAATCGCTCAATAATTTATTTTATTGAAAATTTTAAACTCAAACATTCGCCATAATATTAGTTACACGGTTGGATTTGAGTCACCTAAATATAATATATTATTGCAGAAATTATATTTAACTGACTTATAATTATCATAATCATTAGTTACTTTAGGGATGTATCACCAATATTTAGTTTTCACTATTGATTTAAAGTATATGTAACGATCCTTATAATATTCCGTGATGTAAAAAAAGTTCAATTTTTATTTATTTTTTATTTGTAATATTCCATGGTGATTAATTAACTTCCTATTATTATTGAGATTCGTCAATATTCTATACAAAAAAATTATGATTCAAAAATAATCGTCAATATTAATCATATTTAGAATAAAAAATTGAGAGATTCGCCAATGGAAATAATTTTATATTTTTAAATAATGAAAGATTCGCCAATATTTTATAACTTTTTTGGAGGCAACTTTCTGAAAGTTTACCCTGCTTTCAAGGAAATAACGAATTGCCCTTTAAGTCCTCCAGAAGAGATCCATCTCTAGTTAACAAATACTCTGACTACTCCCACCCCTGTTCCTCTTCCTCAGATTTCCTTCTAACCTAATATTTCTGTCCCTATTCATTGTTGTTTTCTTTCTCCATTTCTTCTAGCTTTATGTGATTAATGTTATTACTTGCTAATTGTTGTTTCAATTGATCTTATATGAAAAGTTTTATTACATAGGTGAGAATATTTTGATGTTTTTTTTATTTAGATTATCATTTTCATCTATCTATCGTATATATGATAGTAAACTAATTTCAAATATGAATAGAACTATTTTACTATAAGATTGCCTGGAAAAATATTTTAAAAGTCCATATAAAATTTTAAAAATATTTAAGATATAATAAAAGAAGTTCTATGATTATCAAATTGTATCATACATTTGTAATAGACTTTGGACCTTATCTTTTTTCTTAGTTTTCATTTTAAAATTTATATTATAGTAATATTCAATTTATTATTTACAAGATATTTTACTATGGAAATGTTCCATTTGTATAATTAATAACCTTGACTTGTTGACAAGGATACTATTGATTTTGACAATATGCATTCACATACTAGGACACTTGTAAATTTGGGTAAATTTTTCGATGGCATTTTCATCACAACTTCAGCAATTATCGATCGAAAGCCCTTGACACTAAATTGTTGTCAAAAGTTTGACGCCTTCAACAAGCATTGATGTATCAATGACAATATTTGCAAAAAATCACCTTGATCTATCACATGTTGGTGCTCGAGGACTATTTCAACACGCCAAACTATCAATGCCAATGATAGATGATTCAATGAGCTTGTTATACTGTCGATGGAAAATAGTGTTTAAATTACGACGACAGGTATAGTTCTCAAAAGAAAAATTATTGGGTCGCAATATGCCTTTAGCATATTTTGAGAAGAATGAACTTGTTCGAGTAACTAGAGGGTATTCGATCTACTGATTTGTTGCTAGGATTTTGAGAGGCAAAGCAAACAACATAGAGAAGTAAGAACAAACTTGTTTGAGTGAGAGGGATTCGATTTGACACTCGAAGTTTTATTAGAGGGTATTCCATCTATTGATTTGTTGCTAGGGTTTTAAGAGGAAAAGTAGACAACACAAAGAAATTTTGAAAGAAGTTGAAAATGGCAACTGTAGTGCAGCACCTATGGGTAGCACGGATGAGCTAAAATGCTTGTAGAGTTTTTAAAATCTAAAGATATTGTTGTTGGTTATGACATGACAATAATTGTTATCATCTTCGATGTGATTCTTAAAGAATGTGTAATTTTGATGTCTAAGGAGGTTCATCCTACCATTATGTTGAAGGCCTTTCATAGGGCCTCTATGAAGGTTGTCAAGGTTTTAATTGCAATGGCTATTCCTACCAAACTTATAGACCATGACTCTTTGGTGAAAAGTGCGAGCACTTCTTCAAATAGTAAGTTTTTCAGCTAGTATTCTACCTTATATGCCCCACTTGCTATTGATGTCATCCTGAATTCATTACAAAATTCATTTCTATTGACCACTTGCTAGAAATTCATTACAAAATAAATATATATATACAAATAAGTAAATAAAATAATTATATAAATACAAATAAATACAATAAAATACAAATAAATAAAGGTTGTTAGCCAGTATTCTACCTTATTAGCCCTGCTTGTTGTTGATGCCATCCTAAATTTCATCAACCCTATAAAGACTAACATTGTGGATTTGAGGGACATCAAAGTTTTGTAAACATTGAGCAGAACTATTGATGATACAAAGATGGTTAAGGGTTTTTTGTTGTATAAGAAGGAAAACCATATGGCTAGAGGCTCCACCAGGATTAAGAATCCAAATATTGGGATAATACAGTTCTAGATTTTGCCTCCCAAGATGGACATTGAGTACAACATTATGGTCTCTAATTATACAATGATGGATAGGATTTTGGAGGACATGAATTATATTTTTGGTATGATAAAGAAGATCAAAGCCACTAGATGCAACATGCTATTGTTTCAAAAGAATATTCTATGAGATTTTGTCATTGATGTTTTGCTACATTATTGGTCCAAGGCAAAGAATTTTGTAGTCAAGGATGTGGAAAAGGATGAAATCAAGTTCATTACCAAGACGTTAAGTTGTTTACCCATTACTAATGTTTAACACTTTAGGGAGGGAAGTTGGGGCTAAAAATGGATGTCTTTAATAATTTAGATAGTGCATTTTGATCCATGAGGCTAAAACTAGATGTCTTTAATTATTTTATTTTATTTTATTTTGACAGCATTGTCACTCTTAATTTTTTTAACTTATTCATAGGGCCTCTAAGATGGTCATCAAGGTTTTAGCTACCATGGTTATTCCTATTGAATTTATGGACTATGACTCTTTGTTGAAAAGTATGAGCACTTCTTTGAATAGTAAGGTTATCAGCCAAAATTCTACCTTATTGGCCCCACTTGTTGTTGACTTTGTCTTGAATTCATTACAAAATTCATTGTTGTTGACCACTTGCTAGAAATTTATTACAAAATAAATAAATAAATACAAATAGAAATGAATAAAGTCATAAATACAAATAAATAAATAAGGGTAGATAAATACAACTAAATAAATAAATATAATAAAAAACAAATAAATAAATGTTGTCAACCAATATTCTAGGCCCCACTTGCTATTGACATTGTCCTGAATGTTGTCGACCCTATGAAGCCTAACATTTTGGATTTGAGTGACATCAAAGTTTTGCAAAAGTTAGGTAGGACTATTGATGATACTGAGATGGTTTAGGGTTTTTTGTTTCATAAGAAGGCAAGCCATAGGGCTGGAGGCCCCACTAGGATTGAGAATGAAAAGATTGGTATAATATAGTTAAATAAAAATACAAATATATACAAATATAAATAAATACATAAATGCAAATAAATAAATACATACATACATGGTTAAGTGCTACCTAACTATGTCCAAGGTGTCTACACACTAGAGGCATACTCTACTTACTAGGTTGCCTACATACTTGTATACAGAAGATCAAGAACCTTGAACTACTCACTCTAATGAATATGTAGTTCTTGTCTCTAATTTTTTTGATGTAGTTGTATTCCTATAACTACCAGTGAGCTTTACTCACCTAATCCAACTCTTCACCATCATACACCCACTTGGGTGAATCAGGCAATTTTTTATAATTATAATCATGTAATACCCTAGTGCATCCTTTGTGTTGTAGTTCACAATTAATGTAAGGTTAACCTATATATCTCCTAACTCACTCCTTATATAGCTATGTTTAAAAGCTTGTGACAATAATCAATGGGTCTAAATAGACTAGTCAAGTTAATGCAAGTTGGGAACAGTTGATTGTTCATTTTATTGTACCTAATCAAATGATAGTTCTATAGGAATTTTTAATCAACCCAACTAATAAGAAAGTACACTAATTCAACTAGGTTATGGCTTGTCACTTAGCATAGGTTGAGTGAGTTTTATCATTTTATTATTTGGATTCTAGAAGATGTATGTAGCTAGAATAATTTTTATGTTGTGCTATTATGTAATAAGCAACTTTAAAAATATCTCTTTTTATATATAAAGACCAATTCCATGTACATGAGCTTGTGATGATATGATTTCGATATCTATGTTGTACATAAAAGTATGTTTGAAACTTTCTATTGTTGCCTCTGATGCAATTCTGTTGTCATTGTCATAAAAATATCTTTGAAACTTTCTATATATGCCTCTGATATCTGTGTTGCTCCTCATTAATAATTCCTTTTATGTAATTTCTCCTTTTATTAAAATATGGGAAATAGGTACAAATAACTTACAAAACTCAACTGCAAAAGACTTATTTCCTTAAACTTTCAAATAACACTTTAAACTCATAATGAGTGATGTAAGAAAAATAGTCTATGTTACCACTTTTCAATGATTGTTCTTATGTTATACAATTGATATGATATATGAGAACAATGACACTTCTATCTCTCAACTAACTTTAGTCTCTCATCTATTCCATCCTTCAAAGACAATCTTGAACATCTCGTGAATACATGCCAAGCTTCAAGCACACATGGACACCATAATTAGGCCTTGGTCACATTTTTTTTCAAGAATGTTGGTTCACTGTTTTTGCTTGCAACAATAGTTAACATGTTGATTCATGGTCAAATCTACACAAAGATAAATGGTTACAATTCAAACCCATAAGATAACTATCAAAACAACCAAGAAATAATTAACATCTTTCCTAATCCCCATACAATGAGAATCATACAATCAATGTATTCTTCATTTTGAATTTGCACAATATTTACTGTCTAAGAGTGAGAAATGAGACTTTTTCCATTACATGTTACTTATAAGAAGGTTAGTACATTTTCCTAAAAGAAGTGCCATGATGAACATATGCAAACACAAGTATTTGGAGACATTTGGAGTTACAAAATATTGTGGTGACAAAAAATATTTTAGTGATAGAAATGAGTGTCCTAGAAGTTCTCCAACATCCCAAGGAGGTTCTTGATCATTTTTTTATGCCATTTTACATGATTCATAAGTGTGTTTGAGAAAAATTTCCATACAAAATAGGGTGTTAATATGTAATAAGTAACTTCTATTTTTCTTATAATCTGGAAGTGTAAGAATCAGATCATTATTTTGATCGAACATGTAAGAATGATGTTGTAAGGTCAAGAGTTGTGACCTATAAATTGATTATCTTCAACCTAGTCTGGGGTTAGAATAGTACTGTATGGATTTGGAATAAAATAGAAATCCATTTGGTGGAAAAATCCTTACTCTTATTGATTTGGTCTTCATCCCACCAAAATATACGCATACATGCATATATACATACATACATACACACACACACACACATACATACATACGTACATATACATATACATATATATACATATACATATGTATATATACACATGCATATATACATACATATATAAATCTGCATATGTAATTTTATCACCTCATTTAACTAACTTTACTTTCAAATGAAAATTTTGGAACTAAAATATTGGAATCATACAAAGGAATCATGGAGGAAAGTCAAACAAGTAAGTGAATGAATATCCATCTCTATGATTCCCAATACAAATATTTATCATGAAGAGGGCTCATTAATGGAAGATGGAAACATAATAATAAAAATTCAAATAAAGAGAAGAATGGAGATAGACCAAGTCAATTTTTTTAAATTAATAGCATCCAAAACAAGCGGGGTGGCCCATAATAGAAAATTGGTCAACTACTATTGGATTACCATCAAAACAAAAATAACCCCTATTGCTGATAAAAACAAAAACAAGGTTCGCTACCATAATTAAGAGAGTATCAACATGCTTAAACAAAATGCCTGTAATCAAACATAATAGTCTAAATAAAAATATTAACAAAGGTATAATAGCCTTGCAAACTAATAAGTTGGTAACCAACAGATTAACAGCAAAAAATGAAAAAAGAGGGAGCCCTTAAGATTTCTTGGCCTCTTTCCTCCCCAGAAGGATGTTCACCTAGTCTTCCACTAGGAAGTCAGATAGCATATTAGAGCTCTCCTTAGACAGGTCCCCATCAGTATCCCTGAGTAGGCACAAAGTGGTAGTTGCTGCATGTGTCACTTTAACTATGAACTTGGTCGGTAGGCACATTCTCTCCTTTAGTGCATAAATTCTCTCCCACGCCTCATTACCAGCCTTATGTATACCACTCAGATGGCCATCAGTACTAGTCTTTGTGATATCCTACACACAGAGGGGATTAGTAACATTTTTAGAAATAGCCTTATGAGGGAGGAGATTGTTATGGGGGAAGGCATCCTATCCACCATATCAGGGAGCTGATCCTTTTTTAGGTCTGCACACCCCAACTTAACCATTGCCAAAACATGTAGCGCATCCTTATTCTCCTTTTCATCACTCAAATTTGACCTAGAGGAGTCTAAATCCTCCTTCACCACCTCCTCCATACCTCCAACCCCAAATTTAATTGATTTTAGTTTCATCCTCTATTTGGGGTAGCCCGAATCCTCTAAATCTAACTCCTCCTATGAGGCTCCCTCCTTCAACTTCCTCTTAGCATTGGATTTTTCTTACCTCCCCGACCTCCTCCTACCCCCTCTCACCTCATCCTCCAACTCCACCACCACTTTCTCCTTCCCTTTATCCCGCCTCCCTCTCTTCTCCATGTGGGAGGGATTGACCGAGAGCCCACTAGGTGAAGGCTCTGGGGTAGGGGCTCTAGGACCTGTAATCCTAAGGGGACCATTTTGGAGTCAGGGATTTGGATGGATATGAATGTCAATTTCCACAATCCTAGGTGGGGCTAGGGTGAGGTGGAATTGGTACAGCCTAAAAATTAAACCCTAGTGTAAAACTGTAAAATTAACCCCCTTTTTCATTTTCTCTTTCACATCAACAACATAATCCTCTAAATCATGTAGCAAGAAGAAAGGAAGAGAAATAAAGTCACAATGGTGAAAATGATTAAGGAGAGAAAAGTGTTAGTAGTAGCAAACTCCATACCTTCCTTCCAGGGTAAGATATTTCATCAAAACCATACAAACCTTTTCCCATGGGCCAGGAAAATTCTCCTACATAAAACCACCTCTATGGAAAATCAGTTCCTCACCATCCACTAAGAAGTGTTGCAAGCTTGCATCATCAGTCACCCTTGTCACCTTCTACCATTTCCTACCCCTCATGGGCAAGCCTATCACTAGAGCAATCGCTTCTTTTGAAATATGGAAAGAGATATCATTTATGGTAACTCTACGATTCTCCTAGAAGTTAACAAATTGCATTGAGAAATTCTCATCATGCCCATTAAGTGCCTTCATAAATGAAACAAGCCCACCCTCCTTCAAAATATACCACACCGAGGGCTTCCTCATATTTTCATCAATCACAATCGGTTCAATGTGCATCAAATTGCCACCCATCTCTACAATTTTAACCTCTCCTTTCTTTCCCTTCAAGGCCTCAATGAAGATTCTAAAAAAGGCTTCACTCTTAGGCAGAAAAACCCACAAGTGGAGATGATAATCACAATTAATAGTAATAATGGAAATAGCCAACTTGGTAAGAAAGGTCACGTGTTTTCTGCCGCAATCTATCCCCCAATAATTTCCATCATTCCCAACACACATAAAACCTTTAAAAAATAATTCCTTTCTCTACATGGTGTATGATGACACATTTAGGGAAATAAATAAAAAATCCCCTATTTCAAACTTCCAATTTTTTTTCCATGCATAATTAAAGTTACATGTACTTGATTCTTTACACCTTGCCACTTGTACTTGAAGGATATGTCCTTCCCAAAAGCTCAATAACATTATACAAAATAGCTAGCTAGGACTCATCATTTCTCACTTCATGGCTCATTAACTCCCTTACCAACCTTGGTAATGTGTTGAAATCCCTCCAACATCTAAAAGCCCTTTTTCCTTTAATCTAATCACCACCATTTCATTGGCCACACTATTTCCCTCCTGAAAGATGTGATTCAAATCAAATCTTTTAAAATTTGTTAATATATACATGATATCCTTAGTCATACATTTAATGGCCTATCCCTTCCTCATATTACTTTTGATAGTCTCAATAATTATTTTAGAATCTCCCTCAATTTGTACATCCCTCCATCCCACACTTTTGACCAATTTTAAACCTCAATACAGAGCCATCACCTATGTTGTATTGTTAGAAAATTTCCCTAACTCACCACTATATGCCAACAACATCCTTCCCTTACTAACCCTGACTATCCCTCCCCCTGCCAAGCTCTCCTTTATAGCTGCAACATCAATATTGAGTTTGACCCAATTTGCAGGCGAGGGTTTCAATCTAGTTATTTTTCTTGCTAGAAGATTAGAATTATCAATTTCCATAATCCCTTCCACCAATGACCAGCACTTTGCCACCCTAACCTCAAGGGTAGAAGAGGGAAACATTGATTTTCTCCACTTGGTGCAACTAGTGTTCTCGACTATCAATTTGGAGATCCTTTCCACCATGACAACCTCCTCTCTCTCCTCATTTTTGAACACTCTATTATTACACTATTTTCAAATACCCCAACATACATGGGGGGAATGATCTTCCATAGATAGATAAGGAGGGGGTGTGTAAAGGGGCCCTACTAGTTCATTACCAATTGCCCCAAGGCCACATTAAAAAACCAGTTCACCTCCAGCATCTAAAGAATTCTCTCCCACACCTTTGATGCATACCTACAATGCAAGAATAAGTGGTTGATGTTTTCTTCCTCCATCTTACACATAACATCTATTTGGTAATTGAAATTCATGCTTCATCAAGTTGTCTATCGTGAGAATTTTCCCATGAATGGTGGTCCACCATAAAATATTGATCTTCAAGATTAAGTGACTAAACCAAACATTCCCCCAGTCATTACCTTCAAGGGTTTTGTCAACTATTAATTTGTAGGCAGATTTAATCGAGAACTCCCCTGTTGAGGTAGTCTTCCAAATGAATTCATCAATCATGTCTCTTTCCAGGATTTTTTACTTCTCCAGAAAAGAATTAAGCTCATCAATCATCTCCCTTCTAGCCAAAACATTCTCTTGCAGTTTTTTCTTTTTCCACCTTCTTCCCTAACAAATAAAATCAGCTATTATTCCAACCCCTAGTCTTGTAGGTAATACGAGAGAGCCCCAAACTTATTTTTTATCAAAGGTCTATCTATAAGCCATGGATCCTCCCAAAAATTAATGTATTTACCATTCCCCACAAGCCACCTAACACCCTTCTTCAAAAGGGTTCTATTTCTAACAATATTTTCCCAAATTTTGGAGCCCACAGGAAGATCATTTCTCCAGGTGCAATGAGAGAATATCTGATTTCAAAGGTACTTAGGGCTCATAATATTACACCAATTAGCTTCTCCCTTCATCAAGTTCCACCCCATCTTAGTGAGAAGCACATTATTTAGATCAGTTATCCTCCTTACTCCCAAACCACCTTTTTGTTTTGGTTTAGAAACCATTTCCTAGTAAACCAAACTTATTCTAATCTTCTCTTTCCCTCTTGACGAAAGGAAGTTACATTGAATTTTCTCTAGTTTATTTGCCATATACTGAGTAATTTTAATTAAGGACAAGAAGTACACTAATAATCCTTGGAGGAAAGAAATCAATAGTTACAGCTTGACTAGACTACTTAAGGTTTTACCTTTCCATCCAATTAGCTTTTTCTCCATTCTTTCCAAAATCTCATTCCAAAAGTTGTTACTCACATCTTTCATGGTTAATGAGAGACCTAGATAAATATCTGGTAACTTAGTAATGTTATAGTCTAAAATATTAACAATCCTTTGTTGTAAGTCAGGGGGGTATTAAAGAAGAACACCTTACTTTTGTCAAAATTGATCTTTTGACCCATGTTCATTGCATATATCTCTAGCATTAACTTCCAAGCTCTAGCTTCACTCACTAAGGACTCCCCACTAAGAAAGGTGTCATCCACAAACTATTGAATCACTTTAGGAGGTAGAGTGGAAGCAGGTTTAATGCCTTTGATTATCCCCCATTCCAAATTTTTCCTAAACGCTCTTCCTAGGACTTCCACAACCATAATAAATAGGTAGGGAGAGATGGGATAACCCTACCTAAGTCCTCTCTCCCCACCAAAATTTCCCTAAGATGAGCCATTAACCATCACAAAATAGCTGGTAGTTTCCACCATCAACTTCAATAATCTAATAACCTTCTAACTAAAGCCTATCCTTTCCATAACTTTATACAATAAGGTCCAATTAATCCTATCATAAGCTTTAGAGATGTCAAGTTTCAAGGATATACTAGGATTACAACTTTTCTCCATAAAGTACAAAACTTCATGCATTGTTATAGTAGTGTCCTAGATTTGTCACCCTAGGACAAACCCATTCTGTGTTTTTCCTATGAACTTATGCAATAGAAATTTCAACCTATTCACCAGGATTATATAGAATATCTTGTAAGTAGTGTTACATAGACTAATTGACCTAAAGTCAAAAAGGACCTCTAGGTCTTTCACCTTAGGAATCAGTATAATGAATGTTTTGTTTCATTTAATAAGATTCTCAATTTTGAAAAAATCACAAGCTACCTAAAGAAGGTCCAACTTGATAACCTCGTAGAAGTGTTGAAAGAATGCTAGTGGGAAACTATCTAGTCCCAGGGATTTGTAAGATTTCATAGAGAACACAACTCTATGGACTTCCCCATCAGTCACCATTTGCACTAATTCCTCATTATCTTTAGCTGATATCATGGAGGGCATCAAATCAATCAACCATTTCCTATCCTCATCTCTAAAGTCTCTTCTCTCTTCTACGTAAGAGATTCTGAAGTAAGCCATCACCTAGTTCCCTATCTCCTTAGGCTTAAATAACTTCACATTAGTGTCATATTTGATGTTATCAATTGTATTTCTTCATTTATGAATTGAGGAAAATCTATGAAAAACATAGTATTCCTATCACACACTTTCAGCCATAACATCCTGGATCTTTGCTTCCAGTAAGACTCCTCCCTTATCATCATTTCCTTCATGAATAAATGATAGATATGCAAAGGATATTAAAGAGGATGATGATACTCATGTGGTTCAATGCATAGCTGAGGAGACATCGGAATTAGAACCAATCTTTGCAATCCAATAGGTTCACTCAATTAAAATTTTTGGATATAACGAAGATGCAAAAGAAAGTCATAAATGAATATGAAAAGGTGTAAGATTTCCAAGTCAAAGTGTACCTAGAAAACCAATCTCAAGTGTATTTTAGACATTTTTGAGGTCTTGTATCCTAGGTTTATCATTAATAACATGAAGGCATAGACTCATTTTATTACAATTTTATATCATCAAGGGCACATTTTTTGGTTCAATAAACACTTAAAAATCTTAGATGACTAGGTCTTTATAGAATCTAATCGAGGGTCAAAATATTTTTTCCCATTGCTTTGTTTAGGGGTTTGCGCCCATTTAAAATCCCTACTTACCTTAATAAAAAAAATTGTAGTAAATCCTAAATCTAGGAGTTTTTCCAATCTCTTGAAAGATAAAAATAATACTATTAAAACTTGGGTCTACCTCAAACTTCATGTTTCCAATAGGCTCTTCCAATGGCTGTCCATACATATCTATTACTATGTTATCAACACCTCCATGGAAGTCTCATTAATAACACTCTCACTAGGAGATCAAGGAAGAGAATTGGCTTAATGTTTGTAAGTCTCTCAATTTTTTTCTATGGTTATAAGTTCATATTAATTAGGCAATATGTTTGAAACCGGGAAATATGAACAATGTTTGAATCACAATAATTGATGGCCAAAGTAAACATTACCTTGAACCCTTACAACAAAAATGAAAAATACCTTCAACCCTTATGTTCTTATAGAAGAGGAGGACACCTTACCTTGAAAGCAAGTTCCAAATAGAAGAGGATGCAAATAGTGAAAATAAATCCATCAAGCTTACCTTGATGGCACTAAAAATCTCTTAATTGGTCATGCCTAAAGCCTTTCAGCTGTACTTTGCTGCATGATATATTGAAATGAAGTTTAACTTCTTTTAAGTTTATATCCCCATAATGTCAAAAGTTTGATGCCAATCTTAACTTTCATCAAAATTTTGATGTTATCGAGATCAATTTTTTTGAAAAATGAATTTTACAAGCCAAATTGGCCTACCCTAAAAAATTAACATCAAAATTTACCCGCAAATATACTAGTGGGAAAATTTTAGATGGAATAAAATATTACTTGTTAGGAGACTATAGTCATTAAATTGTACTCATTCCTAGATTAAACTTTCAAATATATCTATACATCAATATGACTAAATTAAGGTTGAATTTGAACTCTATAACATGTTTTCTAGTAGTATTAGAGGGAGTCTCACACAGATACAAATCACATTAAGAATCCAAAATTGAAAGTGAAGTTTCTAAAATATAAAATTTAATTAGAAAAAATATGATTTAATACTAAGAATGCTTAAATATTTTAAGTCAATTGAAATGAAATAAATACAAAAAAAATACATAAAATTTTCAATCCACATACTAATAATAAATAACCATTTAAATCTCAAAATATAACAAAGCATGGATGCTTAATGGAGCCCACAAAGAAATGACTAATAGTCATAGAGAATGTTACTGTCAAGAGACACCCAAAAATAAAATTATAGTAAGATTATCTATACATGTGTATTTTTAATAGTTTATAATTATATTGTTTTTTCTAAAATATGTTTATTGATAATAATTTAATTTTTTTTAGAGTTTGAGGCATTTTTACATAACTAGATAATTTCTTCTTCTTTTCTTTTATCTTCAAATATTAATTTCCATGTGAAAGACTTTATTTTGTCTCTTGAATATGGCTAAGATTAATTATTAGAGAGAAAATGAAGAATATTGATATAAATAAGTAATTAGTTAGTTGTAAACAAAAGGAAAATACTTTCATACTTTCTTCTTAAGAAGCCTTAAAACCTCTAACTATCCATGTACAAAAAAAATGATTTTATAAGAATAAATGAATTGACAAGGTCTTTATTTAATCTACCTTTTATTAACTTGAGAAAAAATACAAATACATTTATTGAGTATGGGACTTTAAATCGGATAATTCATCATATGGTTTATTAGATTTAGTATATTCAAGGCTAATATTTTCAATTCTTCACAAAGGCCAACATGGTTGTCCTTCATAAATTTATCTATCAAGTCATGTCCGAGGGCATGTTTGGCATGCATAAAATACATTTGGAAGTCTATTTTTCTTATAATGATTGATTTTCATTGGTTGAACATCCTATGATCTTCAATAAATACTATGGGAAAATGGGGGAACATTGTCTTTGCCCAATAAACTAATATGATAATTACATGGCCTTGGTGTCATGTAACCTTCATTTATATTAATCAGTGCCTTTTTAAGATCTTTTCTACTTCTATTGAATGAACCATGGTTGTGAACATTGAAGCGATGTTAGTGGGAACTTCGTATCTATCTAAGTTAAAAATGAATTGTTTGCCCAAATTTGATATCATGCCCTTGTAACCAGAAAATGTATGGTTAATAACACATCCTTGATTGTTGTACTTGATACAAGCCCAAAGAAAGCTATTTGAATTGATGGTTTGCCATGTTTGATTATAGTTTCCATAAGGAATCATGGAATCCAATGAGCCAAACCAAATCTAGTAACCCATAGACTCTTTTATTGCTACCAAAAACAAGAATATGAAAGGATAAAAGCACGAACAACCAAATCAATTGCAACATCAAAAAATGAAGAGTCATAAAATATTAAAATGATTGTGTGATATTGATTAGTGTATTCTTATTATATTTTCCATAGGCTATACTATTGTAATCACTTGTGCCTAATTAGTGATTAGTAATTTTGATTTCAACCACTTACATGCAACTATTTTTATGTTTTATTGTCACTTTGTATTTTTCTAAAGTAGATATGTGAATTTTTCAAGCTTTTAAATCATTGAAATCCTTTTAATGCATTTTTATTGGCTAATACATTTAAGTGTTATAGGAGTGGATTTCTAGGAAACACTACCCATATTATGAGGCATTATTTTAGACTCCTATATTAAAATATATGTAAACTTTCTTTTTATAGGTTAATTATTTCTCTTCTATTTATACATTTAGCCACCTTAATTTATATTTTTATATTCAACTCTTTTAGAGACTTAAATTTTTTTCTACAAATAACCCGCTAATTCATTTATTTAATAATTATATTTTATTTATTTACAAAAAATACATAAATATTTTGAATACAATATTATACGTTGCTCTTATACTAATTTAATTATTTCACATTTTATATTTTAATATTATATAATTATTTTATTTAAAAAAATTATTTCATCAAACTTTTATTACCTATACTCTACTTCTATTTATTAATTTTATTTAATAATTTAATAAACTTTCAATTGTTATAACTTGTAGCAAATATAGGCCACTATGTGGCACTTGTTTAAGAATCAATGATTTTATTATTAACGTAATATATCTACTACATACTAAACTAGTAGAATATATGAATCTTATTTTATTGATTACTTTCATTCATAATCAATTGGAACACCCAAAATCTATATTTGGAAGAGAAGAAGGATCCAGCCCAAAACTTGAGATATAAACACTAACTAATTAGAAACCTTTAGGAAAATATATAAGCTAAAAGAAGAAAAAAACTAGATGAAATCATAAAACAACTAAAAAATCTACACTAATAAAAGACAAACAAAGGAACTAAAGGGGAAGAAAAAGAGGAAAAATGTTTCAAGGGATAGTGTAATGTTTGAAAAATACATTCTTGAACATACAATGTCCTATAAAATATTCTTCCAAATAAAAAGGCTTAGGAAGAAAAGTCATGAAATGTTAGATTTATTTTGAGCAAATAAAGCACACCCTTTAGTAATATGATGACTCTTATGAACTATTCTTCCTTCATCAATTAAAAAAGAAATTATTCGTTGTAGGCTAGGATTCATTTTTTTCAAAACAATATGATCAAAGCTTGAAGACATGCTACTAAGTAGGATTACTTTTGCATCGTCATCATATGCAACCAATCCTTATTTTATTCTTGATAAAAAAATAAATCATATCATATTCATCGACTCATAGGCTAGAAAATATAACATCTACCTAATACATCTCAAACCTCTCTTCACTAAAAAAATTGTAGAAGATCTCATTTGCAAAAGTTAGGGTCTGCTCATCCAAAATATATTAGAAACACTTGTATCCCCATCGATCAACTTGTTTTGATACCAAATGAAAGTGCTAAATATAAAATGATTGATATTATACATTACAATTTTCATTGGATACAATCAGATACAAACTTAGTGAATCATATTGATATTTGAATAGATTTATATGCTCTTTGTTTTTCCTTTTTAAAACTACTTATGGAAATAACTTCCCAGAGACTAAATTTTCAACTAATTTATTTATATAATCTAAACATATAAACTAACCTAACTAATCTAATAAATCTAATAGAAAAATCAAAATACAAACTAGTTGGACAAAGGCAAATGAACCATAGAAGCACAAAACTGAATATAATAGAAAAACAAAAAATTAATTACTCATCTAATATTGGGCTTTTTTTCTTGTGTGACCCCATAGATGAGTACAATGATTTAAGTTTAAAAAATCACCTAGCTTTCCCTAATTTTTTAATTTTTGGTCCAGTAAATATTAACAAAGCCAAGTGGTTCGAAAAATGTAAGAGAAGTTTTTAAAGGAAAAGCCAATGTTAGTCTGGAATGTCCATGGCCATGAATTGATTAAAATGAGGTTTTCAAATCAAACCATAAACAAACATTTCAATATTAATCACATAGTAGATTTTGTTCTACACTCAATTTTTTTAACATTTGTACAAATTAAAAATATTTTGACCCTCCATTGGTCATTGACAAAAGAGTTTTTTTGACAATTGTAAGCATTCAATATATCATTAGGCTAAATACTATTGATGGTGGAGATCGAGATCACAACAAATCACTTTGCTAAGTTCATGATATATGGAAATTTTGTACATTTTAAACATTATTTTGGCAAAAGAATTACATTCTAAACATTATTTTGGGGAAAGAATTGTGTTTGAAATGTTATTTTGGAGAAAGAATCATGGGAAAATTGTAAGTAGATGGATTTCTTGTTAGTTATATTAAGAATTTATATTGTATTAAATCAATCTTGTTTATTATAAATGAATTTGTTTGAAAGTAGATGGGTTTTTTTAGTTTATATTAAGAAGTTATATAGTTTAAAATCAATCTTGTTTATTAGAGATTAGTTTTTCTAAATTATTATTTATGAATATGAATCAATGAAATTGATTTTAAAATTATAAGTGAATTTCAATAAAATATTATAATCATATATATTACAAAAATATATCATTAGATTAAATGAATAAAACACCTTCTTCAATGAATGATTCATAAGATATAATAATATTAAAATTTTTACAAATAAAAGAAAAATTACATGAATAAGTATGTTTAAAATAGAACAATATTAGATTGAGAGTTCTTTAAAAAAGGCTCAATGTTGAACATATATTCATTAATAAAGATAGCCATTTTAAGACTCATTTTGATGACATTCCAACCTAAGCAAAATTCATAAATAAAGACAACCACCCCATTTCCAATTTCTCTTGTATTTGCAAATCCACATCATTTGAAGTGTCATACATGTCATTGGCTTGGTTGTTTTGTCCACCATAAATTTTTTTTGAAAAATGAAAAATTCAATGTTAGGACTAACATTAGCCTACTTTGCACTCCTACATTTAATTATAAAAAGAGTATTGTGTTCTTGAAATGATAATAGTACTATGGTGGAGGTATCCACATTCCTATAGATTTGTTTGAATTATTTGTAGGTGGTCTTGTTTTTGTTAGCAAAATTTTTAATTCAATTTTTTTTTAATAATTTTATTTATTATAATAGAAAACTTATTATACTAGAAAACTTAACAATATGAATTATTATGGTTTTGTTTAGAGTCCATTTGGTTCTTGGAAGATGATAGGAATTGGCTTTTCCAAAATCTAGATTTGAAATTTTTTGTTTTTGTTTCAAAATTGTCAAAATAGAATTAGCATACTAGACTTCCAATTTTTCCTCAATTCCACATTTTCCATTTTCCTACTAGCTAGTAGGAATTGAAAATCAAAACTTGGTTATGTTTTCTAAGGACTGTAAAAACAATAGATTGGATTTCTTTTTGAACTTTGCCTTCATCTCCAAGCTTACACATAAAAATGTGTCTTCATACACATCTTTCGAGTGAAACAAATGATTCAAGTAAAATTTCAAAAATGAAAATGAAGATTTGCAAAACCTTGATTTGGCTAAACCAAGATTTGTAGAAATCCTAGTTTTTAAAATTCCATGGACCTAACAGACCCTTATAGAATATGTTTATTTACATGTAATATAGATATTTTATGTATAGATGTTTACTTTCAAGAATGATTATGTTTGATTATTTTTATTTGTATCTATTAATTATCTTTAAAATTTTAAAATAGAAAATAAGAAGGAATGTGAAGCTCAAGATATAAGTAACATTTAGTCTTAGATAATAGTTCTTGTTAATGATTATAAGAGATTTTTTCTTGAAGTTTTTTTATATTGTCCACTCTTAGACAAATTGATATTATCTTCTACTGCATTATATATTAAACTTTATAACAATTTATTTTAGTAGTATATCTTTGTTTGACCTATGTAATCAATATTAAAATTGTTGCAAGATTTCAAGTACTTCCTTGAAAATGGCTTCAACTTATACTAAATTACATTATTATTACATTATAATTAGACAATTTTTATCAATAAAAAGATAATTATAAATTATGGAAAATTAACTAGTGTAGACAATTTCTAATACAATTTGATTTTTGGTTGTTTGTAATATGACCTCCTTCTACAATTACTAGTGATTATTTTGTGGGCTCTATTAAGCATGCATTCTTTATTATGTTTTTAGTGATTTACATGGTTGTTTTTAATAATTATCATAGAGATTTAGAAATGTGTACATTTTTATAATGTTTATATTTTATTTTAGTTAGTAAATTAAACATTCTTCTTTAACTCATTTTTTGGCCAAAGTATCAACTACATTCATTATAACTTAAAATGATAGTACTATGTTGAAGTTAGAACATTCACCAAACTTGTAAGTGGAAAATTCATGGAAAATTCATCATACTCATTAGAAACTGATGATGTTATTGTGAAAATGAAAATATTATAATAATAAAAAATGTTTTTATTCGAGCAAAACTTGGCATAATAAATAACTTCACCTTAGAATTAGAATGTGATTTTTATTTGTACAAAAATGTATTATACGATTGAGCTTATCAAGATTACTACATCATTCATGAAATATGATTGGTGTGCTCTATTCTCAACTAGAATTCATCTTATTTCTTCCTATAATATGAATGCAGTACATATTTCTCTCAGTAGTGATACCTTTTTTAATCTACTTTTAAATATTTGGACACTTTACTTTGAATGGATTTTTGAAACTCCAATAAAATATACTAGCACTTGCATCTTTTAAGGGTGCAAGGGTTATGCTAATAGTCTTATATATCAAATGTTGTCACTGTAGTGCGTTGAAAGTTTTCTTGTAAATTTTTTTTTGCACAATAAGACATTAGTATATTTTTATTATTTTATTATCCTTGGTACCCATGAAATACACCCTCTTAGGCTTTTCCTTCCCCATGGTTCATCTTGTCTTTTAAAGAATGTATCTTCTTTGCATGTTTTTCCCATATCTTTGCACAATGTTTCATTTATATTGAACTTTATAGGCTCATGTTTAGAGTGGATAGTTCTTTGATAATCTTCCAAAAAAAGAATGAGTGCTACATGAATTTTGACATTGTTCTTAAAGAAGTAAAAACTATTATACTGCTTTCTATAATGATATACGATATGGAGTGTGTGATTATCTAAGCTATCAACATTGTAGATATGGGATACTTGGCCCTTCAAGGATTACACATGAATATTAGTTTGGATCACCGTTGAGACTACATAAATCTCACAATGGTTTATCCAAGCTCAATCTTCTTCTATTTTCATAGTATTCTTTAAAATTCATTTCATGTTTTTGAGAAAAGAAAGGCCCAAAGTGTGAATGATGCTCCATAATGTACTTCATTAAAATACCATGATACTTAGAGTGCCAGTCCATGTACATGTAGTGATGAATAAGCACTAAGGCCAATCAAATTGGTGGCTACTATAAAATCAACTTGTGATAATTGTTTATTATTATTTTTTATGATTATTTAATCATTGGTTGGCTAAGAAACATGTATACAAAAAAGAGAAATTCTATGGTTAAATAGTAATGATTCTTCAACCTCCTTAAGAGCCCTCATACATTACATTCTTAGTAAACAAGATCAATTCCTCCCACTTAAATCCTAATCTACTAAAATTTAAACACAAAGCTTTCTAAGTGCAAATAATAGATCAAACTATACTCAAAAACTTTGATGTAGAATTGTGCACCCACTTAATATTTTGATTCACCCACCTAATATTTCATTTTGGACTTGTGAATGCACTTTCTATTTCAATCTTACCCACCAAACCAAATGCTCTGGTCAACTCACTTAGCCATATAAAATACATAAATAACACTTATGTGGTTAAGAAGAAAAATAAGTTTCAAATTCTACTTTCAACGGAAGACGACATTTATTTCTATGGATTGAAGCTTGCTTATCTTATAGTGTGATTGAATAGTTCCATATATATGCTATTAATTAACTCTTCCATCCTATAAAGAATATTTAAATTATTCAAGCACATTGAAGAAACAACAGAGTGTGTAATATGTCTTAGTGTATTTTAGATATTGGAGAAAGTTTCATGAATTGATTGTTGTAGAAGTAAATATCATGAGTAGTGTATAGGGAGGTGGGCTCAAAGAAGGGGATGAACATGTTCCATCTATCAGACATCCTATTTAAGTGGGCATCACTTGATTAAGAGAAAAGTGTTCATATAAATAAACTTAGGCCTTTGAATCATGTGTACTTCCCAGTAGCAATGACTATCCAATCATATCATTTAATATGGATGGATGCATCTTGAAAATCCCATATCTAACAATTGTCCTCCTAAAAATCTATGCACAAACATTGTACATTTTTTTATGTCTAAGAAAATCCATTTACTTTTAAACAATAGAGAATATTTTTTACATCTCAAACCTTTTACACTTATATTGCATCGTTATAGAATTTCATGTACTGTAGTTTCTTTATTTTATTTTTTTTCATTTATTATTTCAATTATATTTTCTATGTAATTCGAGGAAATATAGTTGTTTATTTTTTTTATAAATGTATCATAAAAAAAATTATGTTTTAAAATTTAGTGCATTTTGATTTTCATTATTAAAATTTTCATATAAATTAGTGATATAAGTTTTAAAAATACAAAAGAAATATTAAGTTTTTGAAGTGCAATTATCTATATATTTAAAAACATTAATAATATATTATCATATTTGGTCTTCCATTCATTTTTTTTACTATCACTTTTAGAAGATAAAGATGTATTTAAGGTGGGTAGTTTTACTTGAGTGCTTTGTGTCATTTTTCTTGATTATTCTTAGGTAACTCAAATAAAAATAGATATTTTTAGAAAATTTCCCATCATTCTAATTCTAAGAAATCAAAACATTTATCAAATCTCCACAGATGAGCTATCATATGCATACTAATATTTACATCCAGCCCAATCCTTAATATTAAGCTTCGGTGTCTATTTCTTAACAGCCATATTCACCCATTTATAAAGCTATTTATTTCCCTTCCCATATGAACACATATGTAGTCTAGGTGCTACTATTGAACACAAAATTGAATCTTGAAGTACATAAAATCAAAATCCCTACTGGGCCACTAGGCTTTCTTCACATTTGGAGAGAAAAAGCTTCACATGACATAATGAAAACCATGATCTCAAGCATTTTCTGAAGTTATGGCTACACCAACAAATGCTTGATCCACGATTGCACTCAAGTGGCCACATCACATATCATTAGAGTTTTACTTGATCTATTTCCTATAATCCATTCTCCCATCCATCAATCCTATTCAAAGTGCATTTGTATTGCTTTGAAAATGGTGATGTTGAAGGCACTTCTCATACCAACTTGACATTGACAATTTTTTGGACAAAACTTCAATATTGGCTAGTGTAAGATAGCCAAATTATCCAAAAAATCCATCCATTATTTTAGAAGATGCCTATCAAAATAATAAAGACATTTATAAAATAGTTCCTTATTTATGTCATGATGAAGCATTATTTATAAAATTTGAATTGTATTGTAAGGCTTCATAATTAGGGCCTTATTTCAGCTAACTTAACTTATTAATAAGAACTATTTGAAATAAACCTGGACATGAATAATGGGATTCTCTATGGTGGAAAAAGAAAGGAAGAGACAATGAAATTGAAAAGAAATGGATTAGAGGGGAATCTATGGAAAGGGGACTAGGGTTGGAGTTGCTGGAGAGTATACCAACATACCATCTATGTGTCTCACCACTTCTTTATTTCTTTTTGCCCACCACTTTTGAGGGATTTGGAGGCTCTCAATCAACACATTAGAATGGTTATTTACTAGATTTGGATCTCTTCCTAAAGTCTTAAAGGGAAACTTGTGATTCCCTTGAAACACATCGATTGCATGCAAATAAACCTACAAGTTGTGGAAATTTGCAGGATTGTACATCCACTTTAGGAAATGTGATCTGCTACTATATAAATTGATATCTACTCCAACATGAACATATGCCCATGGAAACCACCGTAGAAGCTTTGTTAAGCATCCCATTTTTTCATTGAAAACAAGACTAGGAATTTTCGGAACCAAGTCTCTATGGTTTCTCACACACAAAAATTTGATGCCAATCTCCTCCATATGTTGAGCAATTTAAGAAAAGAAGAAAAAACAAGACTTTGAAAAAAATATTTTCTCTATTTTAGAAAAAGAATAATTTTTATCTTCAAAAGGAAACTTTAACTTTTTGAAGAATAAATAGAGGTTTATTCTATGTTGAGAAGCTTTTCTCTTATCTTCATGAGGTCATATATCCTTCTTCCTTGTGAATGCTTAATAAATGTCTGAATAGAAATATTGTAGTAGCAATTTTGTGAAGTTGGAGATGTAATGAGTTTATTATAAGCAATAAGAATACCAATACTTGCTTTGTGGATGTTTCCTTGACATATTGTCAAGGTTTTATCACGAATATCTATGTATTGTCATTTCTCTTGTTATTGATATTTATTTCCATTAATATTTCTTTGTATCTAATTTCTCTTAATATTTCTTGTTTAACATCCATAACAAGTGGTATCAGAGAAATTTCTTTTTATAATAGATGTGTTAGAATTTGGTGTTGAGTTTTTTGTAGCATCAAATGGCAAAGGTTTCAAATGCAAGATTCGAGGTAGAGAGATTTAATGGAAAAAACAAATTTGAGCTAGGGAAGCTAAAGACATGTGATTTATTAGTGCAACAAGGATTGTATAAGATATTAGTTGGAAAGTCAAAGAAACTGATAGCTATGATTGACTATGATTGGGAAGATTTGGATATGAGATCCCTAAGCACAATTTGTTTGTGTTTGGAAAATGAGGTTATTTTTAATATTGTTGAAGAAGAAACAACTATAGGTTTATGTGGTAGAATGAAGATTCTTTATATGACAAAATCCTAGACAAATCAAATCTATTGGAAAAGGCAACTATTTAGTCTGTGAATGAAGGTATAAAAATTTCTAATCATTTAAATTTTTTCAATACTCTAATTTTTCAATTGGGTAGTATGGATGTAAAAATCAAAGATGTAGACAATGCAATTACTCTATTATGTTATTTTCCTGAATACTAGAATCACTTAGTTCCTTCTATTATTTTAGTACAACTAATTCTCTTGAATTTGGTTCTATTGTAGGAGCTTTGTTGTCTAAAGAGGTGCAAAGGAAGTCTAATAAAGAAACCTCCACACTAGAAGAAATGGTGGCTAGAAGTTATTCCACAAAGAATGGGGAAGGTTTGGGAGATAAATCCAAATCCAAGTCAAGAGGGAAAAAGAGTAAGGGAAAATGTTGGTATTCAAATAAAGTAGGGCATCTCAAGAAAGATTATTGGAAATGAAAAGAGGAGAATGATGAATCCAAAATGGAAGCAAGTCCTGCTGAGGAAAATTCAGGTATGATTAGTGAAGTGTTATTTGTTTGTAATATCTTACAAAATGAAGATAAATGGATTTTAGATTCTGGTGCTTCTGATCACATGTTTTCATATAGGAGTTGGTTTTCTTCTTACCAACCTATTTATGGAGGTGTTTTTTTTATGGGAAAGAACGCTTCTTGCCAGATTGTTGGGATTGGGAATATTAGAATCAAGATGTTTGATGGTATTGTAAAAACACTAATAAGGGTAAGATATGTACTAGAACTAAAGAAGTCTTTAGTTTCCTTGGGTGTTTTCGATCTTGGTGGTTATAAATTCTCTTATAAAGGTGGAGTTCTTAAAGTTTCTAAGGGAATTTTAATAGTGATGAAGGATAAAAAAGTTGAAAACCTTTATAGGATGGAAGGAAGTACAGATGTAAATCATGCGATAGTGGTATCTAAGGAAAGTAATAAATTATGGTATCAGTGATTGGGTCACATGAGTGAGAAAGGGCTTAGGGTATTGGTAAATCATAAGTTGCTTCCAAACTTAAAATATTCGAATTTAAATTTTTGCAAGCATTGCATCTTTGAAAAGCAATGTAGATAGAAGTTTAAATCTAGTAGCTATACAAGAAAAAACATTCTAGACTATATTCATTCAGATGTTTGGTGTCCATTCCCTATAGTTTCCTTTGAAGGAGTGTCATATTTTGTGAGATTTAAATAGATGATTACTAGAGAAAATTATGGGTCTTTTTTATTAAAATTGAAGCTGATGTGTTTGGTGTATTCTAACAATTTAGAGTTTTTGTTGAAAAGAGTACATGTAGATCAATCAAGTATTTGAGAATAGATAATGGAGGTGAGTTCACATCTTTAGAGTTTGAGAACTATCGCAAAGAAGCTAGGATTGTAAGGCATAAAACCATAGTTTACACTCCTCGACAAAATGGTGTTACTGAATGCATGAATAGGACTCTTCTAGAGAGAGCAAGAAGTATACTTAGTAATGCCAAATTGCAGCAAGAGTTGTGGTTAGAAGTAGTTAATACAACATGTTATTTGGTAAATTAGTCACCATCAATTGCAATAGATTGAAAGATTCCTAAATAGTTATGGATAGGTCATTCATGTGACTTTTCAAATCTAAAAATGTTTGGCTATGATGCTTATGGGTATGTGCAAGATCATGGTGTGCCAAAAAGTTGCAATCTAAAAAATCTGTAGTTCTAAAATATCTCAAACCATTTCAAAACCTATTCCAACATTTTTCCACCCACCCTAATACTAAATTAAAAAAATTAATATCTTTATAATGTCCATTTTGATATCAAACCTATATAGTCAACTTTAAAAACATCCTAAAAATGTGATATTGGCCAATTTTTATGTGATTTTACTTCAAACATGTAGTTGACAACTTTTTTTTCACCAAAATTTGATGAAATGGAAAGGATTTCTTAAGAATGTTCTTATCTTTCCATAAATGTAAGGTTTGTCAAATCATGAGTTTAGTAAGTAATTATTACTTATTTTCTAATGGAGTTACATATAAAGGGTTGAATGAAACACTACTTGAAAAATAACTATAAATTTCAAATGGTACAACATTTTTTTAATCCAAAAGATGCATCACATTCTATGTTTCTTCTACTATAAGGAAAAAAATGAAAAAATGAATTTTGTAGAGTTTTGAATTAGTTAGGTGGTCAAACACGAGAGTTTTTTTATTCTAGAAATACTAAAGTCAAAAATCAATTATCTATTATTTATTTAGAATAAAAATACCAAAAAAAATGTGTCACATCTAGGCATGATTCTTCTACTTATATCTAGAATATTATTAAAAAATATTATCATTTGGTTTTGATTAAGGTGGTTAAACATACGTCTACTTCTTATTTTTGTTTTAAAATTTTTGTAATATTGCATTAAAATTCAAAAATTTTGCCAATCAATTTTTATTTTTTTGAGATAAGCCATAGTAATTTAGAAACTATATTCAATTTTCTAGAGATTATTTTCTCTAAACTTTTTGATATAAAGTTAATAACAAGTAGAAAATTGCACGTCAAGTTGACATAACCCTAATTTTCTACTTTTTTATTGCCAATTAAGAGCATAGTTTGGTTGACCATGATCCCACACATACCCTTATGCTCTTGTTTCTAAAATCAGCCTTCTAAGTTAAACCCAAAATCCAAAAAATACTCCTTTTTTGGCAATGTTGATAGAGTTAAGGGATATAGATTGTGGGATCCTACTACCCATGAAATCATCATTAGAAAAGATGTAGTATTGTATGAATCCAATTTAACAAAATCAGATTTTCTAGAAAATAATTTGGAATAGGAGAAAGTACCACAATAGCAACAAGTTTAGTTGGATACTCATCCTTCTACAAAATAAAAAGAGCAAGAAGATCTCTCTGAAGAAGGTGTAGATTTAGAAACTACACAGGAAATTGTGGAAGTACCACAACCATCTCTTATAATTTCTACACAAGTTAAGAATCCTCCTAAAAGGTATGATGATTTTGTTTCATTAGTTGTTCTAATTTCTAATGATGGGGAACCAAGTTGTTATTAGGAAGAAATGAATAATACTAAATGGAAAATAGCAACGAAAGAAAAAATGACTTCCTTATAGAAGAATAAGATGTGGGACTTGGTAGAACTTCGAAATGTTAGAAAGGTTGTTGGCTACAAGTAGGTCTAAAAATTGAAGAAGGTTGTTGATGATAAAATTAAAAGGTACAAGGAAAGGTTGATAGCAAAAGGATATTCTTAAAAACAAGGTATTGATTTTCACGAGGTTTTTTCTCCAGTTGCTAAGCTAGTTTCTATTTAGATTATATTAGCATTAGTTGCATTACTTAATCTTGAGTTAGAGCACCTATATGTTAAAATGACATTTCTACATTGAGATTTGGATGAGGATATATATATATGGTACAACCAGAAGGGTTTGTTCAAGATCACAACAGATTTTTTTTTGGTAAACTCAAGAAATCATTGTATGGCCTGAAGCAGTCACCCAGGCAATGGTAGAAGAAGTTTGATTCACTCATGGTGAGCCAAAACTTTGTAAGAAGTGAGCATGACCATTTTTTTTACTTTAAAAGTTTAGAAAATGGCTTATTCATTATCTTGGTATTATATCGTTGTAGAAAATAAAAGCATGACTGAAATTAATAAGTCAAAGGCTTAGTCGGCTAGAATGTTTGATATGAAGGATCTAGGACTAGCAAAACAAATTTTGGGTATAGAGATATATAGAGATGAGGAACATGGTAAATGTTGGTTATCATAGAAGAAATACATGGAGAATATTCTCATTAGATTCAGTGTGCAAAATGTGAATCCTATTAATATCCCTTTGGCTTCCCATTTTAATCTTTATTCAAGTTTATGTCCAAGTACTAAGGAAGAAAAGGATTATATGTCTCATGTACCTTATGCAAATGCACTAGGAAGATTAATGTATGCAATGGTATTTACAAGACCAAATTTTACATGCAGTGGGTTTTTTTAGTAGATACATGGAAAATCCAAGTAAAGAGCATTGGGTAGCAGTGAAATGGGTGCTTCAGTATCTTAGAGGCACAATTAATTATTGTATCACCTATAACGGTTGTAGCAATTCAGTGTGTGGTTATGTTGATTCTAATTTTGTAGGTAATTTGGAAAAAAGGAGATGTACATCAATGTATATCTTTACTCTTGTAGGTGGAGCAATTAGTTGGATGTCAAAACTCCAAGTGATAGTTGCTTAATCTACAACTGAGGCAAAACATATGGCTATCTCACATGCATGTAAAGAGGCAATTTGGTTGAAGGGTTTTTGGTGAGTTTTGAAAAGTGCAAGATAATATGATTATATTTTGTGATAGTCGAAGTGTTATCCATTTGGCTAAAAATTTACCTTATCACAATAAAACTAAGTATATTGATATTAAGTACCATTTTGTAAGACAGGTTATTGAAGAAGGTGGAGTATCTCTTGAAAAGGTCCATACACCTAAAAATTGTACAAATATGTTTACTAAACTAATGCTAGTAGAGAAGCTAACATAGAGTTTGGCTTCTCTTGGTTTGAAAAAGGGGTGATATATGGGCTTGGGAAAGTATTAGGTAAATTGTTTTCAAGGTGGAGATTGTTAGATAATGACAACAATAGAAGAAAAACAAAAAAACAAGATTCTGAAAATAATCTTATTTCTATTTTAGAGAAAGAATAGTTTTTATCTTCAAAAGGAAACTTTAAGTTTTTGAGGAATAAATCGAGTTTTATTATATGTTGAGAAGTTTTTCTCTTCTCTTCAAGAGGTCATATATCTTTCTTATTTGTGAAGGCATAATAAATGTCTTAATAGAAATATTGCAGCAACAACTATGAAGTAAGAGGTGTAATGAGTTTCTTCAGAGCAATAAGAATACCAATACTTGCCTGTGGATGTTTCCTTGACATATTGTCAAGGTTTTATCATGTATATTTGTGTATTATCATTTTTCTTTTTATTTCTATTTATTTCTCTTATTATTTCTTTGTATCTAATTTTTGTTGTAAGTATATTGTTTATGGTTAATGCTTCCACATCCATAATAGAGGAGATGTGAAGGAAAAAACCATGACGGGGATCAAACTTCAACTATATTTTTTCACCATGGTTTCCTTTACATTGTTTGCACTCAGTGTTGCTAGTGCAACTCCCAAGCTCTTTCCAGTAAATGTTATACTAAATTCTTCTTCTCCTTGCTCCTTCTACTACTTCACTAATATGGTTATCTCCCCCATCACAATTTCCCTTGCACTAAACATGCATCTAACACAGTCTTCGTTAGTGGACATATAGCAACTTAGAGAACCCATCTCTATCCTCACATCTAGATTTGAGATGGTCTAAATGTTGGAACATGGTGTCCTCTTTGAAGTCATAATGGGAACTAATATGTCTCTTAGATTTTTCATCCATTCGAAGGGAATTTGGGTGCTTCTCCATGCAACAACCATGTCATGTCTTCCCAATCTCTTTATCTCAACTATGTCAGTGCAAAGCACAATATAACCCATCCAAGTGATGCCCTCACTTGATTCCTCACCAAAAATGGAGTCCAAAAGACTTTAATTGGCATATATGTATTTGGTGACTTCATATCCATGTCCACAATTTACCAATTCTAGTCACTAGCTGAGATTACTTTTGTTGCGCATATAATTCACATAACATGTGGAGGATGGGGTGTTGTCAAATGAATCATAGAATTTCTATGCAAAATCATCATATCGGAGTATTGTTTCTTTGAGAAAGGATTTAATGGGATTGAGCATATCTTTCTAGTTATTTACACCTTAGATATCGTGCCACATATCAGAAACCTTTAATTCATGGTTTCTTTGGTCTTCTACGTCTCCATTAGTTTTGTTGTCTACAAATATGATATTACTATGACCCACAACTAAAAGAGATATCACCATACTCTTGATGAAGCTTATGCTTAAAATTAGAAAGACTTGCAACTCTAGATAAGAAGAATAAATAAAATTCTCTACTTTTTAGTTAATATAGAGATCTCTTTTTGGTGTTCAAATTAACAATTTTCCTTCATTATAAAAGTTCTAGTGTAGTGGATATATATAGAGAGTGGAACATGGGTAAAAGCACAAACCTACATCACCCTTTTGTATAGGAAAAGGCTAACAAAAGTATAACTTTTCACCCTCAATGATATAAAACTAGTATTATTATTTTGAATTTTAAAATGAAGTAAACTAATGAAATGTCTAGAAATGGATGAAGTTAGGATTATAATTTTTTTATAATTATGTAAAATAAGAATTTATATGTTTTCCTAATTTTATAGATAATTTTTTAGCTACTGAAAAATTCTAAAAATTAGGGGTCTAGTTCCCACCACAAAACTATATGGAAATAATCTTATTTCCCTTTGATCTTAGACTATGTTATAGATAACATAATAGCTAGCA
Organism: Cupressus sempervirens; assembly: GCA_028749045.1. Classification (NCBI taxonomy): domain Eukaryota; kingdom Viridiplantae; phylum Streptophyta; class Pinopsida; order Cupressales; family Cupressaceae; genus Cupressus; species Cupressus sempervirens. Next base: position 54,426,641 of record CM053791.1, read on the forward strand.
TAATCAAAAATAAAAATTGGTTTCAGACCCATATTTTATCTTATATAATGATTTAAATTTGAACTCAACTAAAATCAATAGTTTTCATTTCCCACCACATTTTTCAATACAAATCTATTCTAACTGAAAGAAACATTATACATTTTGGAAGAGGACTATCTCCTCTAGAATGTCATATAATAATTTTTTTTGATATGATTGAATATTTTTTTCTTTCTCAAAATTGATATCTTTCTGAGTGTTAAAATATGTGCATATAGATTTTTTTAATTACAATATATTATATCTAAATAAAACACTATAAACTCTATATGAAAATATTCTTACATTTCAGCTCTATAAAATGGTGTTTATATGTTATTAAAAAAATATAATAAAAAAAAGTAAGATTTATTGAAATGTCACTTTTCTGAAATAAATTTATTTCTTTAGTAATTGGATAAAAACTAGTATAAAACATGCATTTAATGGATATTTCCAATTGGAAAAGTGTGAGACCACATATAACTTAGCTAGAATGAATTTATCTAGATCATATGTTTGAACAAAATTTATTTTTAGATAGAAATACTCAAATTCAGTCATTCTGATAAGTCAGCCTAAAAGGTGACACAACTTTATGCTTTTACCCACATGGGATAAGGAGGATGGGGAAGAATTTGAATAGACTTGTCATTCCATTGACCTGGCCTCGATTGTTGTGTCAAAGAAAAATGAAAGTAAAATCAAGAATTTGTTGGTCAAAGTAATTGAAATGAGTTTCCATATGTGCATTTACCTCATGGATCACAATATTTTGGAAAACTATAATCCAAAAATAATGGCTAAAATTATCATTATCTCAATCGCCAAGATGGCAAAAAGACTTATTATATTCTTAACTTCAAATTTTTGCATCAAAAATTTGAAGACGAAAATTATTTCGACTTCCTATTTAGTGAATATGGATAGTGATGGTAAGCTTGAGGATAAATTGTCCATATGGAGATGAGAGTGTCCCTTCCATTCTATTCTTCAAATAAATTTTATATCTTCCTCAATTGTCTATACAACTAGACAACTTTGACTATATTTAATATTTAATATATATATTGTTAAAATTCTATTAAAATGTAACTCATTTGTGTATGAAATAAAATATGTTATTGACCATATTTATTAATTACTTTGGAATTCTATGAAAATGTGAAGATTCTATATTAATTAATGAAGATTCTATATTAATTAATTTGAAATCATATAAAATTCAGATTTTTAATAAATGAACATTATTCAATTTTAAATGTGTTTATTAATTGATTTAAAAATATAGAAAAATGTGAATTTTTATACAAGGAAAAATGTATCATTGATCACATGTATCAATTAATCTGTAATAATAATATATCTCTTTTTTCTTCTTATATTAAAAATGTGTTCAAAGTGTATTTTGTTCTTACATAGATGTCACTTCATGGTAGTAACTTATACAAGAGGAGATATAATGAAATTTGGTTTATATTGAGTGTTCAATTTGATCTTTTTTAGAAAACAATTTATTTGTCTTTTCTATTTAATTTATTCATTCATTTTGTTCAATATAAACTAAAAACGAATGATAAGCTTGACAATGAATTGTCTCTATGCACATGGGAATGCACATTTCCTTTTTTTTAAATACATTTAATAATATATAGAATGTCAATTATTTATACTCTCATACAATTTTGACTATATTTATTAATCAATTTAAAATAATATAAAATATAAATATTCTATGTATAAAACATGAGATGTTCCATCATGAATTTATTTAATTGAAGAGTTTAAGTAAAAGACTAACTTCAAAATATGTATCATCAATAACATCAAAATAAAGAGGGTTTACATGAAGTGTTGCAATCTGTCTAGGATTTGTGAGAGATGTAGAGGAAGTGTTGTTGAATCTACTTTTGGTGATTACAATGGCAATGAGGACAATGACCTCTCCCTTTTTTCCTTTCTAGCATAGAGGAAGGGTTTCTTCCTTAGTATTCCTTTGATTACCTTGGACTGGGGTGAGATTCATCTTCTTTTTAGTTTTAGATCCATTTGTATCCCTCTGGTTAGATTAGGGTTGGGTTAGTAAATTTCTAGGAAGATATTTTTGTGTGGCTCTATTTCTTTGCCCTTTTTGCAGTAGGGTGGTTGGGTGTTGGAAAATCTTCTACTACTATTCTTTTCATGTCAGAGGAGACTCTTGGTGTGGAGGTGTCTCTATTGTAGCTATAGATCTCAATGCATGATTATTCCTCTTATGCTCCATCTACACTATTTTAATGTCACCTTTGAAGCTTGAAGAAGAAGTTGGCAATGATATTTTCATGGCATGCATTAGGTTTTAGTTGTGTGTTCTGATTATTGTTTGATACTTGGAGTTTCACAATCATCTACCTAATCCTATGAAGATGGAAACTACCACTTTTGAGATGTATATTTATAGTGTTGGAAAGACAACTAATAGTGATTTGAGGAAAATCCTAATTGTTTGCATGCTTGAAGAAGTTGTGTTCCATGTATTGATCTAGTGTTAATTGATTGACCCTTTTAAGGAAGACCTCTTTTGGATTGATGTGGGAAGATTTTTTGATAATGGCCTAAACTTTGGCCTAGTTAAATCCCAATATTATAGGAGCCATATGCTCCCCCAAATGTTCAATAGGCTTTTTGAAGATCTTTTGGACAAGGTAGTTTTTCATGAGTGTTGTGCATCCTATGGTAAAATCTAGAGATGTGGTGTTGGGATCCCTCATTCTTCTTATGAGGGTCTTCTTTACTCTCTTAGTCTAGCCCATAATAATAGCACCATTTCTTGATTGGATTGCTGAAAGGAGTTGTTGGACAAGGGTGCGAGTCTTACCCACTCTTCTAGCTTTGGGCTCTTCTTTAGAGCTAGTTTTTTTTTTAATAAATATTTATGTTTTTGATTAAAAAAATCTACAAGAAGCCTTTGACCTATAGAATGAACATCATACACTATACACTATTAAAAAATATTTTAATAGCACCTAGTGTCATACAAGAAGAAAAAATATCAACAAAAGTCTACCTCTGTCAAAAATAAATGTCTATATCACTAAAAATCAGCATGGGATAAGCCCCCATACTAGATGCATTCATGAACCAAAAACACAACCAAAAGGCCATGGTGAGCCATTTAAAACCAACATAAATCACCTAGTTATAGGAAGAAAATAACCAAAGAGGAGGAGACAAACACATTCTCAAGAAAATCAATAACCAACCTCAGGAAATGGATAACCTATTCTTATTTTACCATTGCAACCAAAGATCCACAACCAGAAAGACCACTAGTTTCGGTCACCATTCCCAAAAATGTTTTGCTCCTTAGAAATATCCCTTTTCCCCTTAATAGAAAAGGGATCTACCTCAATAGAAGAAAGAAGAAAAAAAGATCACTAAACCAATCCTAGGGAGGAGAAACTTCTAACTACTCATTCTATCACAAATGGTAGCTCCATTAACTTTCACTTACATATAGCTTACCTAAGCCATTAAAATCACAAGATTGAGATCCACTTCTATAGAAGCCAATCTCCCCTCCAAAAAGATCCAAGAAGAAGTAACCAAAAAACTCTAAGTCCACCACTTGGGTGAACTCAAAAACTCACTTGGCCACTCCTTTGTATCACACAACCTAAAATAGAGAGTCACCAAGATACTTGAGCACAATGGGACCTTACCCACCAATGAAATGGGAGCATCAACATCACATCTAGTCCCATCAAACTTAGCCCTAGATAAATTCCCCACCTCAATAGGGGTATGTTTCACCTCCATAGGAGCCAAAAAAAAGGGGTCATAGCCTTGAACCAGATAGGTCTAGAAGATCAAGGGGAAAAGATGAGCCACTTAATGTAATAGTAAATAGGACCAAAGAAAAGCGATTCACCTCTAAAATCCATACAGGAATAAGCTCCCAAATCAAAACAGGGTTAAACCCCCTCCATTCAACCACCCTTAAGAAAAGTATCTCCCACACCACTAGGGGATAAATACACCTCATTATGGCCCCATTCATATAGGAAAGGACCCTCAAATGTCCATTTGAATCAAATTAAAAACATTCCCCTTATTCACTACTAGATAACAACAAGAAGCCTCCTCTCAAAAAACAAAACCACATAGGTTGGTTCTGAGGGAAGGGAACCAAATCATCCACAAAAAATGGGTCCAAAACCCCACCAAGATTGTAGGGTAGGGAAGACCACCCATACCATCAGCAAAGACATCCACTAACTTTCTACTAGCCAAAAGATCAGAGAATAACTTCCCTAAGTGGCACCACTTTAGATCTTCAACAAAGACACACATTTGCCTAACTCTAGGGGAATGAAGCCCACAACCACCACTGCTCCAAGCCTTATAGAAACATAATGCATGCTAGATGTAGGAGAGGAAAAGATCTCCCAACCCTCCTCTCTATGAGGGAATCCACCAAATCTCCAAACCCTAGTACACCTCTACCCAACACAACCCAAGTCCAAAACTCCATCACAGATATGCACAAACTAGATCTTCCTAGCACAATGACAGTCCAATCTCTTGATGTAAATCTTCCCAATACCAATATGTCCATAACAACCCAAGACCCTTAAAGGGAGATGCAAATATTCCCCATCATCATCTTTATTATCCTCTCCTTGGTCACCAACACTTTTGATTTGGACCCGAACTTCACTCACTTTTCTCACTATCATTACGCATTTCTTAAAGTAACAATATTTTTTTAATGTTTTTGTTTAGATGATTGTTGATAATTTTAAAGTGCCCATTCTGGTGGTTGGGTATTTTTTATTTCTATTTTGACTCTTTTTGGGCTTGTCTTATCTATGGTTAGAGTCTAGTTCCTCTTATTTTATATCTATAGTGGGACTCTCATAGTTTTGTCTATTGGCTTGAGGAGGCATGATTTTTTTGAGGTATGGTTCAGGGAGCTTAAGAAGCCAAATCATCACTCTTAAATAGAGTCTTGTTCTTTGGATTGAGGCCAACTTTGGTTGTTACATTCTTTGTGGAAATAGTTGTTTCTCTAGATTATTCATTCTTGGTTTCTATTCTTCTATCTTCTTTGTGTTGCTAGACCAATAATTTGTTTCTTGGTTTTAAAGATTCATGTTGTTGGGCTTCTAAATCCCCTTCAAAATCAATCTATAAAGGTTTTTGGGTCCCCTCAAAACCTACTTTAACTCTAATAGAAAACATGACATTTACAATTGGAGAAACAATTATAAAATATTTAAATGGCAAGCAAAACTAGAGGGGAAAGAGTGACTTTTTAAAATTTAAATCCTACTTTGGATGGATTCCTCTAGTTGGTTAGGATAAAATCATGGCCCAGATCACAATTCAAAGGGAGGGGACAAAGATTATCAGGGGAATATAGAGATTAAAGAATTGACAGAAAATGGAGATGGGGACCCACATGCTCCTTGCAATGATCCAAGTAAGTCTCCTGTGATCTCCAAGGCAAGAATTCCTAGGGCATAGACAGGCAAATAGTGTTCCCTATTTGGAGTCAAATCATTTGGTAAGTCTTCTTAAAGTGCTCCATGGGTCTAAAAAGTTAATTTTTTCAATTCATGTTATTTTGAATGAGCTTGTTGACTACAACATTGCTTCTATGGCTTCCACCCTAGTGGGAAAGTTCATCGAGTAAAGGTTGAATATAGATATTGTTAGATCTTTCATGAAGAAGAAATGGAACCTAAAAGATCAAGTCATAGTCACTATGATGGCCAAATTATTTATGTCTTTTGAGTTTTCCTACAATGAGAACCTCTCAAACATTTTGTGTGAGGCGCCTTGGGTTATTGGTCACTTGACTTTGCTTCTCTAGAAGTGGACATCGAACCTAGACCTGAATGATTCTATTTTTGTTCAAGCCCCAATTTGGGTAAGACTTCTAGAGCTTCCTCTGGCATTTTGGAATGAGGATCTTTTCATGGGGGTCACCAGTTCCTTTGGAGAGCTTCTCTCCATACACTCGATAATAACATCAAGAAGAAGACTAACCTATGCCTATATTTGTATTGGAGTTGGGGAGGGGGTAGATATGCCAAAGGTAGTGAACTTCCATTCCAAACTTAGAACTGATGTTGAGAATTCCTACTTTCATTGTCTAAAAATGGGTCATAAGGCCAAATAATGCTCGAAGGCTGAGCAAAAGAATAGGAAAAAGACTACTACTAAACTTAGAACACAGTAGGATGGGAACAAGATTTGGAAACAAAAGAACAATAAGGTTCCTGAGACTAATTGTCCTAAAAATCAAGAGGTGATTATGGAAATCTCTATAAAAGAAATGAATGTTTCAGCTCTGGCTGATCCCTAGATTAAAACAATGGAGGACCAATTAGTGGAGAAAAAGGGCCCAAAAAAGAGAGTATCATACCACATCTTAAAGGGGAAAGTGGTCATTGTGATACTTCCCTTGAAGAAAATTATAGGGCTTCCTCCCCAAAGGGATGGGGCAGGAGCCAAGAATGGCAAATGAAGAGGAGATTAATGGGTTGGTTGTGCTAGAAACTCAAGTGCCTCAAGGAGCCAAGGAGGTCTCCTCTCCCTCTAGGGATCATTTAGCTTCCCCTAGTTTGGGAACTAGGATTTTGGAACTTGTCAAAAACTCTTCCCCTAGACATATTTCTAGAATGGAGGCATGACTTGAGAATTTCTTAGATGACAACAAGGGGACTTGGACCATGGTAAAAATAAATAAAAGTAGAGACCCTTCCCTAGTATTGCACATAGTAACCAGAAGTAGAGTGAAAGTTGATGTTGGAGTTAAAGCTATGACACTAGGTAGAAATAGTTTAAGCCAAACCATTTAGGAGGAGGCTAGAAGGAAGTTGGCTGATTCAAGACAAAGGACCATCAAGGAGGTATGCTCTATTAAAAAGAAATGAAGATAATATCCTAGAATGTAAATGGTCTAAATGGAGCCCATAAATAGGAGGCAGTAAGGAATATAATCGGAGACTACAGACCTAATTTTATGTTGATCCAAGAAACTAAAATGAAGAAAGATGTAGTGGGTAAGATTTCCTTTAGTAATAGCATGGATGGAGAGGCTACCAATGTAGAGGGAACTTCTAGGGGTTTTCTTGCACTCTTCAATAACAAGAATTTCCTAGTCACCACCATTCATAATGAATGTAACACCCTGTTATGTAAAGTTCTACACATTAATAGTAAAGACTTCTAGATTCTTTTGAATGTGTATGCCCCTAACTCTAAGTGGGAGAGGAAGGATTATTGGGCCAAGATTTTTTCTCTCATTCAAAATTGAAACCTTAATAAAGGCATCATAATGGGATTTTTCAATACTCCCACTTCTAAGAGCAAGATGGAATATTTTAATAAGGTCTTGGGGTTTGGCCCCAGACTTTGATAGCAAGATGGATCTTTCTAATTTCATTAACAATCTCACTCTTCTAGATGTTAATCTTTTTGGCAGGATTTTCACTTGTTCCAATAGGTGTATAGGGAGTGAATGTATCCAAGTCCACCTTGATCGGGCCCTCATTTCGCCTGACTGGTTGAAGTTCTTCTCTTGTAAGCTCTTCCTTCTCCCTAGAGTGGGATCTTATCACTCCCCTCTTTCCCTTTCATAGGCCCCTCTCTCAGTAAAGAAAAAATTTCCTTTTCATTTTGAGAAAATGTAGATCTCCCACCCAAACCTATTATCTAGGATCTCCTCTTGGTGGAACATTGAAGTGGAAGGGACTACTATTTTAGGGTTGCCAAGAAATTGAAAAATGTTAGATACAATATAAAAATCTGGAACAAGTTAGATTTTGGTCGTATCTTCTAGGATAAGGGGGAGGTGTCTGATCAAATTTGTTCCATTCAGGACAAAATTCAATATGAAGGATACAATTAGCACAATAGGAATATAGAGATGTATATTCTCTCCAACCTCCATAGCATCATTAGTAGAGAAGAAAACTTTTGGAAACAAAGTTCTAGAATTGACTGGCTCAAAGAGGGAGACCAAAATACCAAGTTTTTCTACTCTCCATGCTTAAGCACAAAGAAAACAACTAAATTTTGGGCATCAATAAGGGCCAATCCCTTTTGTCTGATGATAAAGATGTTTCAGCTGAGCTTGCTAATTTTTTATTTTCTCTCCTTTCTTGGGATCCCACTTTATTTATGGAGGACCAAAAGAAAATTGTTTCATCTCTACCCCGGATGATTCAACCTCATCGTAACACAATGATGTAGGCTATACCTAACTATCTAGAAGTGAAGCAAGCTATGTTCTCTCTAACTGCTAATAAAGCCCCATAGCCAGATGGTTTTCCAACTTTTATCTTCTAAATTTATTAGGAGATGGTCTAGATGATTGTTGTCAAGGTGGTGAAGGAATTCTTTAGGGCCAAGAATCTTCTAAAAGAGCTTAACTCTACCTTTCTGGTTCATATCCCTAACACTCTTAGGGAAAATACTTTGGACCAATTTAGGCCCATTAGTCTCTGTAATTCATTTTATAAGATCATCTCAAAAGTTGTGATGAATAGAATTCTCAAGGTCCTTCCTTTGATCATTTCCCTGAAATAGACAAGTTTCGTCCCTAGCAAATAGATCCCAGATTCTATAATGCTGGTTCATGAAGTCATTCATTCTCTAGAGGCTAGGAAGAGGGAAGGTCTTCTCCTCAAGTTGGATAAGTCTAAATCCTATAATTGGGTGGGTTGTTCCCTCCTTGGAACAATCCTCTAGGCATTTGTTTTTGACCACTAGGTTTGCAAACTTATATCCCAAATTGTATCAAGCTCTTCACTAGCTATTATTATTAACAAGGCTCCAACTAATTTCTTCAAAGTGTTAAGAGGCTTAAGGCAAGAAGATCCCCTTTCTCCAATCATCTTCATCATCATGGAAAAGTGTATTGGTAGATTGATTCATAGAAAATGATAGGAAGGGTTCTTGAGAGAAATCAATCCTTCTTCAGGGCATTTATCTTTCATTCACCAATAGTTTGTTAATGAATTTATAATGGAAGGAGAAGCTTCTATCTCAAAGGCCAAATCGATGAAGAGCTTACTGGATATGTATACTAGGGGAACTGGCTAGCTTATTAATTGGGCAAAAAGTTTGGTATTCTTTATCAATACTCCTATAGACAAACAAAGGAATATTGTAGGAACTCTTGGTTGTGGGGTTGGAAGCCTTCCTTCAAGCTATCTTGGACTCATGTTGGGGAATAATCCATTGGATTCTTTCTAGAATGGGCTTATTGATAGGTTCAAAAAGAAGTTGGAAGGTTGGAAAGGAACCACTCTCAGCTAAGCCAATAAATTCTTTCTGGCGAAGTCCACCCTTCAAAACCTTCCCACATATGCCTTGAGTCTCTTTGGGATTCCAGTCAAATATGTTGAGAAAATGAAAAAGATTCAAAGATATTTTCTATGGTCTTGATGGGAAGAACATAAAAGATATCCCCTTGTGGCCTGGGATAATGTTTTCCTCCCTACATGTTATGGGGGCCTAGGAATCCAAAAAATTAGGCACCTCAATAGTGCCCTCCAAGCTAAGAAAGTTTGGCATATATTTAATAGCACTGGAGAATGGAGAGATATTTTGGTGGATAAGTATACTAGGATACCTTCTCTAAGATATTTCTTAATGATTCTAATATCTTGACTAGCTTAGTTATATGGAACGAGATCTTAAAGGCTAGAACCCTAGATAATTCTAAGGCCAAATGGAAAGTGGGAAATGGAGAGAACATCCTCTTTTGGCATGATAATTGGCTGATTTAGGGCCCTCTCATTAATAATCCCACATATGATAACTAGGCCAATACCTATATAAGATTGATCAAAATGAAAGTAAGTGACTATAGAATGGACCAGGGATGGAGAGACATATCCTTGATATCAAATGAGCTCAAGCTGATAATGGTAATGTTGAACTCTTTGATTTTGAACAATAACAAGGATGAATTGATATGGGGAAGCAACCCAAGTAGATCCTATTCAATGGCCTTAGGGTACAACTCCCTTTGGAGTTTGAAGGAGAAACCTCTTTGGGCTAAGGCCTAGATTTCTGGCCTAACTCCTAAAATCAACATTTTCTTCTAGCTAATGCTTCAAGATAAAATGCTCACTCTGGAAAACTTGGAAAAAAGAGGGCAGTATATCCCTAATAGATGTATTCTTTGCAAGCACCACTTGGAGATGGTAAACCACATCTTCATCCATTGTCCCTATGCCATGGAGGACTAGGTCAATCTCACAAAGAACTATGGTGTTAGTCGGTGTAATCTAGGGAATATCCTAGACTTCTTCTACTAGTGGGATAGCATGTTCAATGGCACAAATTTGCATAGTATAAGCACATGGACTTTGCCTCACTTCTGCAGGGGAGTATGGAAATAGAGAAACAATCAAATTTTTAGCTATACAGAGGCTCCTACTAATGTGCTTGTAGATAAAATCAATAGCAACCTAAGAAAAAACTTTCTTATCAAGAAGGGTGGTGATCTTGATGATGGGGGTAATAGCAAGGATAGAGAGAATGATAGGAGAATGAAAAGATAGGGGCTAGAGTGGAGACTCCCCCCTAAAGGTTCACACAAAGCCAACTTTGATGGAGCAACCAAAGGTAATTTTGGTCCTACTGGATGTGGGGGCATCATCAGAAATAGTCATGGTATAGGCATAGTTGCTCTCTCCCATCCATTGGGAAACTAGACAAATCACTATGCTAAAGCTAATGCTACTCTCCACAATATTAAATTGGTGCTAGAAGTGAGAGTAAAACACCTATGGCTAGAGGGGGCCTCAAACAATATCATCAAATGCATAAAAGGTGATCTCCAACCTACCTAGACCATTGCAAACATAGTGGAAAGATTTGCACTACCCTTGGAAAGTTTGATAGTGTACAAGTTAGCCATGAGTACAAGGAATCCAACTCGTGGCCAACTAGTTTTCCAATTAGGTAGTCTAGAATGAGATGGCAAGAATATGGACCATCAGAGGGAATATTATGTTAGTCGTGAAAGGTCTAATTGATCAAGAGAGGATCCAGGGAGGTACAGAAAAAATCCATAGTTAATTATGGAAACTAATGCAAAAATGTGTGGAAGACAATGTATTTATGGAAAGTATGGGGTGAACTAGAAGATGATTCATTTGATGTCTAATCACCATGCTTTATGGGTTGCTTATTTTATTTTCCAATTTTTATGAATTGAAAGAAAAGGCGGTCTTGGATAGAGTAAATAAAGGACCAACAAAGGTGTAAAAAGAACTGTGTTTACATGAAAGATGACCACCTAGCTAATTAAGATGGTGGGAGAATGGAGTAGAAGGGAACTAGTTGGAGAGGCAGAGAAATGGAAACAAAGAACCAAGCTCTAGGAGAAACTCAGAAAGGGATACATTGCTAACTACATTGCCAAGCTTCACAAGTATAACTCAGCCATTACCAATCTCATAGTTAATTCTTCAAAGGATTACAGGGTTAAGATTGATGTGGTTTCGTATTATGTTGATGTGGGGGTCATCACCCATGTTACTGAAATCCCTGATGAGGGTTTGAAGTTCTATAGAGATAAAAACAAGTTTCTACGAATGAGGTGAAGGATTTTTCCAAGAACACAAGATAGAAGAAGGAGTTGGTAAAAAGTGAGACTTACTATGAGATGGACTCAATCAAGAAGCTCTAGACTTATGTGCTGAGGCCTATCATTGAGTTTATTTTTGTAGATATGAGGTTTGATAGGGTTATAACCCACCATTTTCTACTACTTAACACTTCTATTATGGAGCTAAAGTCTCTTTTCCTTTTTACCTATATTCTTCTATGAACAATATTATTTCAAGGCATGTGAAAAAACATAGCGCTAACCATACCCCACATGAGGATTTACTTCTTTTTCTCTTTGAACATTTTAAATCCTAGTCCAGGAGTAAGCCCTTGCATCATGTTGTGGTTGCTTCTAAGGAGATGGCGAGCTCCAATTTCTCCTCAAACATGGAGCGAAGCTTGAGCTTAAGTTCAAAGGAGGAGGAAGACTATTAGTCATTAGGGAAGAAGACCAAGGGCAGAGGCAAGGAAATTCCAACTCCTAGTAAAGCTCCTTGCATGAAAAGCCCTAGGGCCCATATGCCCAAAATGATTGGTTAGGGGTAAGAAGGGTACAATGAGGAAGGAGTAGACATGGACATAGATGAGGATACCAAGGATGTGGAGGTTGAGATGAGAGAGGAGTCATCTAGTAACCTCAAAAAAAAAGAATAGGAAAATCAGGGAGGAGGATATGCCACTGGAGGAGGAGACCAAGGGTGTCAATGTTGAGTCTAGAGAGGAGTCGGATGGTAACCCCAAAAAGAAGAAAAGGAAGAATAGGGAGGAGGATATGCCAATGGAGGGGTGAAATGATAAGGTGGTAGAGCTCTTTGTTCTTCCTCCCCTTACCAAGCCCCCAGGGGAGCAAGAAAATGAGAAAATGGAGGAGGACAACACAAGTGGTGTGGTTATAATAAAAGATAGGTGTATGGCTTGGAAGAAATTCAGTGCCAAAACCTCTAAAATGTGATTTTCAAGAGAGTCATGAACCCCCAAATCCTTGAAGAAAAAGTGAGCAAATTCCAATTGGAAGAAATCATAGAACTGATGTTGGTGGCCATTACTGACAATGTGAGGGAGGTGGGTTTGAACTTGTCAAGAATGCAAAAAAAAGCATGATTGACAACTTCAAATCTATAAAATGGCTCTTTCATGAGTTGGAGGAAGTAAAAGAAAGAATGGGGTAGATGGAAGGCTAAGTGAAGAAGAAAGAGCAAAGGAACTCAACTGACCTGGGGGATCAAATCAAGATGATTGAAGAAAGGATGAAAAATATGGAGAACTTCAACCACAATATGGCCAAGAAAATGCTCTTGATTCCTAAATCTCTTAATGATAACATTGCCAGTCTTAGTGGAAAGCTGAAAGGTAGGGGGTTTGTCACAGAGAAGGGTGGGAAGGACAATGATAAGAACAGGATGGAAGAGAACATTGTAATAGACATAACCCTAAGCCACATGGATCAGAGCCATGAGAAGAACTAAGAGCTCTTGGAGGAGGAGTTTTAGAAAGCTAAAAAAGTGGTAGAGACCATATAGGACCTTCAGACGAGGGTGAGGGAGTAAGTGAAAATATATACAAGTACTGCCTTTGGCTTTTGTCTCTATAGGTTTTTATCTTTTTGGCCTTTTACATACCTTCATTTTGGACTTTTAGCTGGTCGTTGTTCTATTGCTGGGCATTTTTTGTTAACTTGCTACCCTTTTTATGTAAAAACTTTTGGGTTTCAAGATCCCTGTAAAACCTATTTTTCGTAATCAAAAACATGACATGTATCATTTAATGTATTTATTAATTACTTTATAATCATACAAAAATATGCAATTTCTATGGATATCATAAAATGCACTTTTGAGGTCTTATATTTTGTTTAATTTGAAATCATATGAAATACATCTTCTTATGGAGAGAAAATAAAATGCTTATGACCATGTGTGTTAATTTCTTTAAAGCCAAAAAAAAAATGTGAATTCTATATGCAACTAAAAAAATTCATCATTAAAGTTATATTTATCAAATAATTTGAAACAAGAATGCAAGAACACGTTTTATTTTTTAATTAAAAAAATTGTTCATATTTGCATTTTTTCCTTGCATAGACATCACCACATAATAATAGAAACTTGCATAATCTGGCATGTTCAAAAATTTAGAAAATTAAAAAGAATACTATATTTTTTGGTTGGGTTGTTAATAAGCTGAAGAGATAAGAATCATTATCAAAGATAATTGGATCATTTGAATATAATTTCATGGTTTGTGTGAAATTCCAACTTAAAATCAAGATGTGGTTCTCAATCCTTTTATCTAACTGTTGATATATTAGTTGATCCAAATTTTAAATCAACACTTGTAGATAGCTTTATGTGGCTTCCATTCATGACTATAATCCCTATATCATCACTTCTTACCAAACAGAATGTGCATCTCCAAATTCGATAATAGTAATGTTATTATTATAGTAGGAAAGGAAGATGTACTATTATTTCTTTTATTTATTTTATTTTAATTAAGTGCAATAGCTACTTTGTTATGGATCAATTTCAAGCTAAGTTTAGTAGCTACTTTTTTAGATAATTCACTGTTGTTTACTAATCTTTACAATCGTAAATCATATTGAGGGTGGACCCTAATAGGTTCTTTGTATTAATTCCCATATGGGGGTAACACATTAGCTTGTGTTCAAAAGTCATTTAACCAAGATGCTCCTAACATGGAAAAACTTTAACAGGTCTCATTAAATTCCCTTAATTAGACAACACCTAATAGTGTCTTTGTAGTATTTTAACAGAGCTAAGCTCTTGATTTTCTACACTTCAAGAATGTGCAAGCTTTGCAAGGATTGAATCACACACTATGGCTTTTACCCTAGTCAGGTTTCCTCAATGCAAATACAATATTATGTTTTTCTATGTTAATTTTCTTTATTTTTACTTAATCCCGACCAATTAAGTTGTAGGTAGCACAAACCTATAGACTAGTGTGAAGTGTGATAGAGAGTGAAAAGGAGAAACTAATGAGTATACTGATTCACCCCCCACTGCCTCCCATCTCAATATAATGGCCTGTGTCTAGACCAACAACATCTCCTTCCATCCATACAATCCTTAATTGGTCCTAAATGATATATTACATTCATCCCTTTACCTAATTCTATTTAGTGGTAACCGCACATTAGATCAGTTTTAGGAAAGTATCTTGCACCCACAAAATAGTTAAGTAAATATGCTATCATGGGCATGGAAAATCTATACCTTATGCTGATTTTTTTAAGTGCTCTAGAATTAGTGCAAAGTCACCAAGTTTATTCTTTCTTCGGCACTAGTACTACAAGTATTACACATGGGCTTAGGCTCTATCCAATCAAAATGACTTCAAGCAATTCTTGTTTTTTTCCATTTCCTCATTATATTGTGGTCTAATCTTGTATACAATCTTTTTGAGTATTGTAGATCCTAGATTAAGCTATATATAATGACTTCTTTCTCTTATGAGAGGTAGGCTTCTAGGAAATCCATCAACTATGACACCTTTGTACTTGTCAATAACTTTCTTAACTTCTTCTTGAGCCATAATTGGTCCCTTCTCTTTTGTAGCCTCTACCTTCAAAAATGAACCTTTAGCTTTTAATTTGTATACTTCCTTCATCTAATCCACAATAATTTTGTGGACTTTATCTTTTATGAATGGACCTAATATAAAAAGTGGGCATTTATTCTCCTTAATCTCCTTTAGGAACTCCTTCTTACCCATCAACATGATGTTATCTTCTTTTTGTCTAATTTATTCTTGACTTAGTTTAGTTAAAGGTTGTGATTCAATGACCCTTACATTCTTTGTGATAGTACACATGTTTTTGACTCCATCATGTTGTGCTTTTAGGTCATACTACCATGGTCTACCATGTTGATCTCTACACCTAAGTTTCCTATTCATGTGTAAATATTTAGTCACTTACTAGGCAAGGTTTAATAGCCATCACTATGAACGAGTCATCTAGTAAAGGCCGAGTACATCAAGACCTATTTATATTGCATTACATGCTAAGCAAGTCAAAGATTTTTGAGCACCCCAATTGAGACCAAGTGCATATATAAGTTGAGATTACACAGTTGAGACCAAATGAACATAATAGATCAAGTATGTAGAAGTTGAGTCCCAACATGAATATTAGTTGTGATCAAGTGTCAGAACATTTAGAGGCTAAAAAATTGAGTTTTTAAATATGCGTTTGTAATCGCAAAGAAACATATGTAAACCATTTTTGGTTGACTTCTATACAACATTTAATGATTGTAGAGAAATTTAAGATGGATTTTGCATGCCTTTACAAAAGGTATTGATCCCAAGGAAAGTAGATCAAACAATCATAAAATCAGAAGGGAAAAAGTAAAAGGGATGAATTGTGAATCATTCACTATGATCCCGAACTTTTGAAGATTATATATTTAGTAAGGGCTCTAAACCTAGGATCCTATGATAATATGAATGAGTAATGAATGGGTGAATATGCAAATGAAGGATCGAACACAAATAGAATAGAGAAAGAAAGACTAAGTTTGAAAGGAGATCAGATAGAGAAATCTAAGTAGTGAACAATAGAACAAGAATATTATATTAAGATTTTAGATTGAGACATTGAATCAGTTTTAACATATTGATCCTAACATATCTATTTAGAGTATCCTAACATAGTCCTTACTTGATTGTGAGTGTACTAAATCAGTTTTAACAGATTGATCCTAACATATCTATTTAGAGTCTCCTAACACAGTCCTTACTTGATTGTAAGTGTAAAATCCTTTAATAGGGTAAGACCTAATGGTCTTAAAGCTTTTAACAAGATAGACCCCTCATAGGGTCAATCATCTATTATGATCAACATCATAACCCTAATAGGTTAACTTTATTGTTGCAACAATGAAGATTTATGAGTTTCATCCCCACCCCAATTTTATCTTCACATTGAAGTATTTCTAGGTAACTAAATCATTTGTGTTATGTATTGAAACTTTTTGTGGATGTTATTTTTTAGTTTCAGCATTACAATTTTCATGTTAGATCTAAGATATGAGATGAATTAGGTCTGAAATTAGTAATTTTTTATTTCAAGTAAAAGTTTAAGATCTTGATACACCTCTCCCCTCCCCTCCACTCTCAGTATCTTGTTTCTCATTAAACCCCTTCCAAAAATTGGTATCAAAGTGTAGTTTTATTTGACGAAGTATAGCAACTTAAGAGGATAAAATCTTGGAGATGGAGAAATATAAAATGTCAAAAATCATTGAGAATCAAATGATTGAAATCTAGATCATATTGCAATAACTTGAATGAGAAAGAGAAGAGTTAAGAAAATTCTTGAGAAAAAGAAACAAAATGACAATTCAACAAAATGACACTACAAGGAAATTGATACATAACGACTACTTGACAGTAGAAAAATTGGTGATAGTGATGAAAAAATAGCATAACTATTAGAGAAGAACAATAATTTGAGAAAATAGGTAAAAGGACTCGAGAGAAAAATGAAACCCAATCAATAACACTATGTGAAGTGACAAAGAAAAAGAAGAAAGTACAGGAAGTCAAAATCATGGCTGAAGAAGATAAAAGGAAGATGGTAACCAAACTTGAAGAAAGATCATTTAAAGTACAGAAGTTCATAAAAAATCTATTGGATATGATGAATTAATTGATAATTGCAAGTTTAGAAGTAAACATAGAGGGCATGGCAATCATAATTTTAAGGTCACTGAATGAGAAACTAAGAAATGAGTTGAGGACTAAAAAGAAACTTCTAGAAAGAATGGATAAACCAAGTGAAGTTCTCAAATACTTTGAAGAACTATTGAGATTAACAAGAGACACTTTTGGATTGGGATACAACCAGAACTTTTCATCTACTAAAGATCTACTAAAGAAGGAGAATCATCAAAGAGTGGAGAACAAAAAAATGCAAAATCTAAAGGCAAGCCTACATGTCATTATTGTGGTAAACTTGGACACAACCAACATCTATAGAAGCAAGAATGATATGAAAACTTCTAAACCTAAGTCTATTGGTAATTTCTTCAATTACAAGAAAGTAGGAGACCAAGCACATGAATGCATATCAAACAAAGGTGATTCACTCACAAAACCTAGATTTGAAGGACATTACTATAATTGTCTGAAATATGGACATAATCTAACAAAACATCTAACTAGAGCTCATGAGTGTAGATCCAAGATAAAATCTAACTAGACATCTAAAAAATAAGCACATGCACCAAGAAAAGGCAACTCTCACAATTGGTATTACAATACATGGTATAATTTTCATTATTGTGGATACTATGGGCACATTCTAGAGAATCACATCAAGACACATTTAAGAGGAAATTACAAGAAATAATTGAATGGAAAACTAGTTTTTTTTAGTTGTCTAAAAGTTGGACATGTTAGTAGACTCTGTAAATCTAGAGTACCCACACAAAAGAATGGAAATTTCAAAGGTAAAGCAAAGGTTGAGGTAAAGAATACATGAAAAGAGGTAGTGAAAACTAGAAGTAGTAGAAAAAGTGAAGTTCAGATCACCCAATCCAATGGATTAGGTGATCACATCACAACTAACTAAATCAAGAAGGTATGTAGGGACTATATATTTAATGATAAATTTTACATTAGTTCCTAACATAAACATGGTAAAATTTCATATCTACATAAGAAAAGATACATCAAGAACATACCTATGGAGAGAAAAGTGAAAGAGAATCAGTTACAACATGAAGTACCGAGCATTCATAATATAGTATGTATTGACCAAGCATTGCAGTATAGATCAATAACTTATGTTAACAGAAGTGATGTTCTGACTGAATGAATTGGTATTGGTCAAGTAAGGTAATGAAAACTGAGTGTTTGTAGGTAACCATGGAGACCAAGACAACTATCATACACCTACCAAGTATGAACATATTTATTGCACACCTAAATGGAAAATTGAACATATTTTATCCAATTCAAGAATTTATTTTATTAACCAAGAGAATTCAAAGTTCTTAAGTGATTCAAAGGTGATCAAGATGAATTTAACAATAAACAAAGTGAATCACAGTAAAGCATTGATGAATTTCAAAAAGTCAGAAATTGTTACTTTTAGTGTCAAGTTAATTTTTTTTATGTTATCATAGAAGAGGTTTTTTTTTAAAACCATATATTGAAATGGCATCAGGAAGTGAAATTTTGAAAGAGGGGAGTGCTCAAATCATGAGGAATGACGAGTGTCCTCCACCAAATTTTAGAAACAATGTAAGTTTTAAGGAGACTAAAGGTGATATTAGTGCCTTGTCATCAATTCCACATAGGGTTTTGACTATTTGGGATGTGAGATCCTATTACATGTGAAAAATAGGAGAAATCATGGATATTGAGATAAGGGTAGCTTATGAGAAGTTATGTAGTAATGGAGTACTAATGAATGAATATAAGATCATTGCTAAGAAAGGGCTTACTTGTGCCCTTGGTTTTCCTAAAGTTTTCAAGGTTGAGTGGATAAAGAATGTTCTAAGCCATGTTCATAATATGAAGGTATGGTTAGGAGGATCAATCAAAATTAACAAGGCCATAATACATTGAGTTACTACTCTACCTTGGATAGTTTGAAGAGCATAAGGAGTACAACATGAAATGAAATTGAGAAATCAACCAAAGGGTATGTGCGAGATCATGGTGTGTCAAAAAATTGGCAATCTAAAAAAATGTAGTCCTAAAATGTCTCGAAGCATTTCAAAATCTATTCCAATTTTTTTCCTTCCCATCCTAATACTAAACAAAAACACTTAATACCTTTACAAGACCTACTATATCTTTTTCTACCAACCCTATATTATCAACATTAAAGATGTCTTGAAAATGTGTTTTTGGCATGTTCTTGTGTATGTTTTACTACAAACATGTAGCTGATGACTTTTTTTTCACCAAAATTTGATGAAATGAAAAGGTTTTCTTAAGAATGTTCTTAGCTTTCCATAAATGTAAGGTTTTTCAAATTACGAGTTCAATAAGTAATTATTGTTGGAAATATAAGATAGGCTAGGTTACTGAGAGGGAAGGGGTGAATCAGTAACCAATAAAACTTAATCTTAATTCACCAATTGATTCTCCATATGTATTATGATCTAATTGCATGTATGAAAACTAAAAAAATTAAACCATTCATAACACTTTGACACACAGTATGGTAACTCAACAACCTTCCAAATAGAAAGTAAAATTGGGGTGGGGATGATACCCACAAGTTTTAGTACTATAGTTTAAAGTTGGCCTATTAAGGCTTACAAAGATCACTTCTAATGATTTGCCCTATTAGGAACAATAAGGACAGCTAGGTCACCTTGAAAAATAATTTAAAAACATATAGTGAAGTATGTCCTTGATAAATAGATTTATAAAAGGCTATTAAGTCTACCTTGTGAAAGGATTTTAAACGTTCCACCTATTAGGATGAACTAGTGGCTAATCTCTGATCTACAAATTTGATTTGTTGAATGAGATTCCTTTGGAGTGTAATGATCACATTGCTATGATGGATAAATCTTTACTACTCCTTATACTACTTGTAATCTTCTTACTTTGCACTTCTGTTCTTTATACTTATCATCTATATTCATTGATTTTTTTGGATGTGATACAACACATTACTTATATACCAATCCAATTTACAATTCATCAAAATTTGCTACAATACAAGTTTCACCAAAATACATAAATTTGGCCCAACTATAGGTACATGGGTTCTAAAGACAAACTCACTAAAGTTCTTACACTTGGAAACCAATGTCTACACTTGGCATCATCATGCACTCAGTAGATATAGAAGCTCAACACATAATAATCACTTCCAAGTCGTCTAAACTTGGTATGCACTGTTGACTCTGTGTGCACTACGAAACTTGACATATAAATTGATTCACTTGGTTGACATTGCATAGCTCAATCAACACTATCACTGTAAAATCAATAAACACTAGAGGGCTAAGTTTGCACTAAGAATCTCATTAAACACTATGAAGCTCAATTCACATTGATAATCACCAGCTTGGTAGATACTACTTGGTGTGAACTGAATAATATTCATGGAACTTGGTAGCATCTGTAGAACTTGGTAGAGCCTAAATTACCTAGTTAACACTGTAATATGCAAGATAAGTTTGGTAGGTACTAACCATCTAATTGATTGTGTGTCTCACTAATAAAAAAAACTTGACTGTAATGTCAACAATCTCCCACTTTGGCATTGGTGACAAAAACACTTATCAATCAAAACTATGTTCTCAAAAAATTCAAAAAAATCTTTAGTCTCCATCCTATGTCTTCAACTTAGTAACATACTCAATTTTTGAGGTTTTTCAAAATTGCTTTTGTAAGAGATGATTATTTAACTATCTATACATGTATATGTACAATATTATGATGCTCCCCCAAATATATATATATATATATATATATATATATATATATATTCAACATAGTTTAGATGTTATATATAGCTTCTCATCTTCTCCCCTTTTTTACATATTCTCCCCCTGTTTGACATAAATGCTAAAGGTATGTGCTACATGGTAATGCCAAAATGTGACAAGAAGTCAGAATGTACCTTTCAAATTAGTGATATTGTCTTGTCCCAATTTTCTTGTAACATCTTTCTTGCATGCAATGCAATCTAAACGTCTGTTGATAACTTCATCATGTGATCAGCTATGGAGAATTTGTTGTCATGGATGAGAGTTTTGGCATGTGTAATGTGTTTTTGCAATGCATCCATGTTTGAAAGAATCATGACTTGTATGTCTACAACTGTGGCCCTTATCCTAGCTTCTTCCCTTAGTAATTTTACTAGCATATTAGTCAGAAATATGATCTTTATGTAGTGTGGAGAACTATAGCTTGGGTCAAGTGACAAATGGTGTACACTCGCTTTAAGGCCTTCATCTATCTTGAAGAGTTTATCTTTGATTTCTTGAGTAAAGATAGATGTATCACATAGTTTACTTAATAGAGAAGTGAAATTGTTGGTAGAGGTTTCCAATGAGCTAAGAATAGTAAACAAGTCTACTTGATATAGTGCAATCTCTTGTTCAACTAGTTCCAATACTTTATTTTCAAATTTCTTCTCTACTCTTTGTAACAATTTTTCTTGCCCATTCAAATCTTCATTAAATCTTTAAACAACTTTTACTAATTGAGCCAAAATAGGTTGAGAAGTATCAACCTTGCTGCTGAGTGCATCTGCAAGTACGTTCTTTGCATCTTCCAACACTTGATTTTCTTTGTTTCTCTCATCTCTAATCCTCTATTTCTTAGCTTTCTTCTAGAAAAGCTCATCTAATACATTCATTTGATCATGATTTGGAGTAGAGATATCCCAATTTAGGATAGCTATATCTTCATCAAGATCAATGTCCTCTTCTTTATCTTTGTCTTTGCTAGAAACCTTAGTACTTTGTTAAGGATTTCTCTCAACTATCTTTGTACTAACTACTTGTGCACTGGGAATAGTAACAATAGTGGAAATAGAAGGAATAACAACAAACATAGATATTGCATTGATTGTAGAAATACCTAGTTTTTGAGTAGCCAAATATGATGGAGGAAGTAGCGACTTCTTGGTAGATGAAGTGCTGATCACTTTAGTCAATGAAGTACTTAGCTAAATAAGTGCAAAGATTGATTGAGTATTTGGATTTGTAGTGTTTGCAAAAATCAACCTAGTAGAAGATTTCTTTGAGTTTGATGGCTTTAAAGCCTTTCTCAAAGAGTGAGGAAATGAGGCCATAATCATTGCTGCAATCTTCTTAGGGTTGGTTTCCTCAATGCTCTAAATCTCAAGGAGAGTCCCCTTCGTAGCTTCATGTTCTTGCTCCTTAAAATCTTTGCTATCATCATTTCTTTCTTCTTCATCATCATTTTCATTTTCTTCTTTGTCATCTTTATCACTAGCATGAACAACAAAATCACTCTTCTGATGAATATTGTAAATATTCCTCCATGTATTAGTGGCATTCTTCACCACATGTTCAATGTCATTAATCAATATCAAACAAGTGTTAAATTTCAAAGTGATTTTTTCTTCATTCTTCTTCATGGACTCTTTTACTACTTTTTCATTAAGGCTCGACATGAGTTGCCTCAGAGTCACTCATATATATCCTTTACAGTTTTCTTGACATGTTCCCATCTTGACTTGATCCTTTCCATTAGTTATTTTGGAATTTTTTGTACAAGTTGATCAAGAGAATATTTCCATTTTCCTAGATTAGACATAATCATGTCTTCAAATTGCTTCTTTTCCTCTACATTTTTGATCTCATATCTCAATGATTTAAAAACATTCATGCCAGCTCTACAATCAATCTCTTTCAATTTCTCTTGAAATGTGGGTGGAGGCCATTTGAAAACAACATCCTCTACTTCTTCATCTACTTTCAATTTCTTTCTAGATGTCCTTCAAGTGAACACTATAGTAGATGACTTGGTAGGTTTGGTTATGATAACCTTACCTTTCTTTCCAATTGGTTCTTCTTCTTTTGATTTAGTTTCATCTGCCTCATCTTCTGCATCATATTTTACTACATCATCTCCTTTTCCTTTGTCAATAGGAGAGTAGAACTAGTTTGTATTAGTTTTTCCATCCTCTTCTTTCCTTTGCTAATATCCCAAGGAAGCTTTATTTCCATTTCAATTCTGGCTTTGGCTTCATCATATGTATTGAAAAATGTAGCCTTGGGATCCATAGGATCATTCAAAAATGCTTCAATGATATCTTTGGTGTCATCAATGTTAACCTCATAGCCTAGAGCTTTAACCCACACCACTCTAGATTTGACTACTTGTATGTATACCTTGTCACAGTCTGCCAAAAAACAAAAATCATCCTTGTAATCTTCTACAAGTTTCTTGGGAATTCTGAATCTGTTCATCATCTTTTCTTTGAATGAATCAAAATAATTATCCATCATACTAACATAGTTCTCATCCATCTTTGTTATATACTCATTCATCTGATATAGTATATGCACATCTTTTCTCCATATAACTATACCTTTTAAAGGGAAAAAAATTTTCACATAAAAGAATAAATAGTTTAAGAGTGAACCAAACTTACATGAGTTATTCTTCAAACTTCTAATTCTCTCCATGTTCTTATTGAATTGGTTCAACATTAACTCAGTAAGATCAAAGGACATGTTGTTCTTCACCACCTTGAGAGTGAGATTGACTACCTCACATGATACACTATTCAGATAATTGAAGCTATATATTGTATGTGCTATTACATGAATTATGAGCTTCACCTCCATGTCATCTACAAAACTAGTCTTCATAACTCTTACACCCCATTCATCAAGAGTTTTCTTTTCTAGTTCTACCCAACTTAGGGTTTTGGTAGTCTTTGCCTTAGTCAACATTGGGAGCCCTACAATTCAATGAATCATTTTCTTTGTTATGAGAATAGGTTTCTCCAACCATAGCTACCCATTGTGTACATGGCTAAGGATAAACCTTATCCATTTTATCTGAAAGTCTCAGGGAATGTGTGGAAACCCTTGGCTTCCAAGTGTTGATGCTCGATTTTCAATGCACCATTCACACACAACATTTCTAGAGTTTCATCTATTTCTAAGATTCCAATGTCTCAAATTGAACAACAAAAATGTGAGCAAATATCATTAACCAATAGTACCTTGGGTGGAATTTTTGACTGAGCTCCGATTGGATCAAGCGTCTCTACAATTGTTTACATGTGTTCATTTCATACATAACTTGCTAGGACTTATATTGAATGTATACATGTTTTTTTCCATTTCATGTAACTTTCTAGGACTTATATTGAATACTTACAAGTTTATTTTATAGGGAGTTTAGGAGTTTATTTTTCTAAATATACATTTTCATCAATCATGTACATCTAACCATAAACTAAATACATATATAATAAATCTAATCATCAACTTAACCATTCATGTACATGTCTAACCATAAACCAAATACATGTGTATCACATGGAGCATAAACTAGAAGCATGTATATCACATTTAGATAATCATAAATTGAACCAATCATGTACACATGTCTAACCATAAACTAAATACATGTATATCACATGGACCATAAGCTAGAAGCATGCATATATCATATTTCTAATAATAAATTAAACCAATCATGTACATCTAACCATAAACAAAATACATATATCACATCTAGACCATAACCTAGAAGCATATATTCATAGTTGAATAAATTTCAAACCAATCATGTGTTTAATTAAAAATAAATCATAAACACACATGTGCAAAGATCCACATATGTATGTATGTATGTATGTATGTATATGTATATGTACATATACATATACATATACATATACATATATATATACATATACATATATATATATATATATATATATATATACATATACATATATATATATATATATATATATATATATATACATATACATATATATATATATACATATACATATATATATATATATGTATATATATATATATATACATATATATATATATACATATACATATATATATATATACATATATATACATATATATATGTATATGTATATATATGTATATATATGTATATATATATATATATATATATGTATATGTATATATATATATATATATATATATATGTATATATATATATATATATACATACATACATGAATGTATATGTCTCAATTAGATTAGTGATAAAGTAAACATGTGCATGTGTCCTAAACTATGGAGTCATCTAGACGCATACGAATAGACCAACCCTCTGATTGAGACTCATGAGGATCATATATCTATGGAGTGCCAACTCAGCACTATAAATTAAAATATAACAATGTGTTAGACATGTATAGGTCTATATATATGTACATGGGTTCTAGTCTAAAATATTTACATTTGTTTAAATTTAAATGCATTGATACAAGTGCACATGTATCTAGTCAATTCCAAGTTAATTTAAATTTCTATTTAAAATTTACCTAAGACCTAGTAGGTGTCACATCCATCATATTTGTACCCCTATAAGTAGTAGGTGTCGCATCAAAAATATCTCTCCTTCCACTAAAATCAGAGCCCACACTGGAAGAAGCATGCTTTGATACTTGTGCCTACAAAAATATAATTCAATTGGAAATATGAGTACATAATTATGTACTTGTGAATAGAAATTTGTTATTGTAAAAATTAAACTTAAAGAGGTGTACCTAGGTCTGAGGAGAAAGAGGGTCATCAGTGACATATACTAAGATGTCATCAATAGAAACTCCATCTTCAATAGTCTCAATCCTCTAAAATAGTGGGGAGTCCAAAGACAAACAAGCTAGGATGGAAGTGGTCTAGAGTCAGTAGACTTAAATAGCATGTCATTGTATGATCCTATCTTAGTGAGAACATGAATCTAACTCAAATCCCGTAACTTCTAATCAAGCATGTCAAGTCTGTTAGTAGAAATAGAAATACCCTAACCAACTCCTAAGGTCCCGTTAGGTGGAGATACAATAGACTACCATACTGAGTGCAGAGTTTAATGTTGAGCATTAGACTGCTGAGCACTAGAGTGCTATGTAGAGTGCTCAATGCCAAAGTCTCGTGCAAGTGTTGTATACTCTAGTGTGCATGACCTAATGGCATGTTATAGGATGCTCAAAATATAGGACTCTATAAAATCATCTCTATGGTAATATGTAAAGCCATCCCCTATGCATCTTTGATGTATGAATATGCCTATAAAAGATTATCTACAAGTTACAAGACCATCTCCATATGTTTGCTCTCTCTAGTGAGGTAACATATATCTCTTATTGTAGGAATATGTTCAACTCTATAGATCTCATCAGTGGGTAGTGTAGTACTTGATAATGCCTTAGAAGATGATCTGCATTGACTATGTCTACTTAGATATCTACCCAGAGTGTTAGATGTAATGCTCCTAGTAGTAGATGTAATTTTTCCTATTCGATCAACTATTGCCCTCTGTGAAGTAGTGACAACTCTATCTATAGTAGCAACCATCACTGGAGTCACTGCTAGGGTCCTAGATCCTACCAATGCATGATGATGAGGAACAACATGAGTCAACTCACAATATGCATTAGGATAACAATCTCTACCAGATCCCTAACCACAATATCCTTGAATATTAAAATAGTTGATGTCTTGACCCAAATAGAACTCTACATATAACTATTGGGAAAAACATAATGGAATTTTCTCATTATTAGTATAAAAACCATGTGCTACTAGGAATCAAGGGTATATCATACAAGCAATTTGTGGCATAACACATCTAGTAACCTGATATGCCCTAACCTTGGTCTTCCTCACATAAAATAGGAAGACCTCTTGTTTGATAATTTCATTAGAAACCAAACTCTAAACCTAGTCTAAGGATATACCAACCAAGATCTCTCCTCGAAGGTCAATAATTAAATGTAGTTTTTAATATAAGTCTATTAGTAATCTCCTCAAGACTAGTCAAAATTTTTTGACATATACCTCTATGTAGATGATCCTAAGATTTCTCAATAACTGATCTCAGTCTAGCTATCTCTATAGTCAAAAACTAGAACATAGTCATCATATAAGGAATGCAAGGGTGGACATATGATACATCAATAGGTGGTCCTTGTCCCTAAGCTTGATCATGTTCATGCCCCTGAGCTTGACCCTGTCCCTATCCATGTCCCTTATCTCAAGGTTGAGGTTGATCATGGGATGCCATCTACGAGTATGACATGGAAACTAAATGTCAACTTTCTATTACAAGAACATAAGGGGTCAATGAGTGGATGCCATATAATTACAAGAACATGTATTCTTATAAGGGAACATGATAGGTTCTATCATTAATCTAAGATCATAAGAGGTCCCATTAAGTCTTATGAGTATTTCCAAGATCTTAAGAGGTCATGTATAAAGTGAGAAGAGTGAGAATATAAGGGGGCGGGGGCGGGGGGGGGGGGGGGGGGGGGAGAGAGAGAGAGAGAGAGAGAGAGAGAGAGAGAGAGAGAGAGAGAGAGAGAGAGAGAGAGAGAGAGAGAGAGAGAGAGAGAGAGAGAGAGAATTGAAGGAGAGAGAAAGTTAGAAGAGAGAAAAAGTAAGAAGAGGGAAAGAGTTAAAGGAGAGAGAAAGTGATAAGAAAGTAAGAAGAGGGAGAGTGTAAGGAGGGAAAGAGGGGGGGGGGGAGAGAGAGAGAGAGAGAGAGAGAGAGAGAGAGAGAGTTTTGATGGAGAGAGAAAATGATGAGAGATAAAGTAAGAAGAGGGAGAGACTATTAGGAGAGAGAAAGTGATGAGAGAGAAAGTAAGGAGAGAGAAGTGAGAAGAGAGAGTGAGAGTTCAAGGAGAGATAAAGTGTGAGGAGAGAGAAAGTAAGAAGAGAGAAAACTGTGAGGAGATAGAAACAAATGAGAGAGGAAACAAGGAGAGATAATTGAGAGGAGAGAGAGACTTCAAGGAGAGAGAAAGTGCAAGGAGAAAGGGTTGAAGGAGAGAGACAATGATGAGAGGAGAGAGAAAGTAAGAAGAAGGAGAGAGAGAAAGTATGACGAGAGAGTGAGAGAGTTCAAGGAGAGAAAAAGTTTGAGGAAAGAGAAAGGGAGAAGAGAGAGGAAGTAAGAAGAGAGAGAGAGTGTGAGGAGAGAAAGAAAGTGTGAGGAGAGAGAGAATGATGAGAGAGAAAGTAAGGAGAGAGAAGTGAGAGAAGAGAGAAAGTGTGAGGAGGTAGAAAGTAATGAGAGGAATGTGTGAGAAGAGAAAGAGAAAGTGTGAGGAGAAAGAAAGTGATGAGACAGAAAGTAAGGAGAGAGAAGTGAGAGGAGAGAGAAAGTGTGAAAAGAGAGAGAAAGTGATGAGAGACAAAGTAAGGAGAGATAAGTGAGAAAGTTTAAGGAGAGAAACTGTGAGGAGAGAGAAATCAAAGAAAGAGAGTTTAAGGAGAGGGAAAGTGTGAGGAGAGAGAAAATGGTGAGAGGAGAGAGAAAGTAAGAAGAGGGAGAGAGTGTGAGGAGAGAGAAAGTAAGGAGAGAAAAGTAAGAGGAGAGAGAAAGTGAGAAGAGAGATAGAAAGTAAGAAGAGGGAGTGAGTGTGAGGAGAGAGAGAAAGTAAGATGAGACAGTGAGGAAAGAGAAAGTGTGAGGAGAGAGAAAGTGATGAGAGGGAGAGAGTGAGGAAAGAGAAAGTGATGAGAGAGAGAGAGAGTGAGGGGAGAGAGAGAGAGAGAGAGAGAGAGAGAGAGAGAGAGAGAGAAACTGCGAAGAGATAGCTTTTCTAAATATTGAAGGTAATTTTTATTTTTTTAATCATCTAGAGTTTTAAATCATTTTGTTTTCTACATCTAATCCTATTGTTGGTTTTCTAGATCTAATCATATTTTTGGTTTTCTACATCTAATCATATTTTCTAACATTTAAACTAAAATATGACATATAAACATAAAATTAAGTATTGTATACTAAAAATAACAATTTACCCATAAAAATTTAAATATTCATAAAAGAAACTACTAATAATTCATCAAAATAGCCTAAATATTTATTAAAAATAACTCAATAATCATGAAAATACAAAAATGATCCAAGAAGGTTGAAAATGTTAACCTAAAAGGATTATGCAACTAAGGATGTCACAAAGTTTGCTCCAAGCCCTACTGCAAAACCATCGCCATAATGATAAAAGGTAAAATGGTAAAATGACTTTTCAAACACGATTTTGAGGGAGTGGTTAGGGCTTTAAAATGGCTTTGATCAAAGCCTTATGGGCTGCACACTAAGACATATATGCTTCGAAGGAAGCTCTAAGCTTCTTTTGAAGCTCTAGTGGGTCTGTGGTCTGCTCAGGCTTCAAGTGAAGCCTATGGCTTCCATCGAAGCCATGTGGAGGCTTTGACGGAAGCCTAGCATTCGCTCAAACAACCCTTAAAATATTTTTTGGCCCTTTTCATCAGATACATTCATGATGAAAAGTGGGAACTAGTTGTGTGACCTTACTTGTTACTAACTTAAAGAACTCCAAATTTTAAAATTTTTTCTTTTCCTAGGTGGCTATGACTTGGAAGACTCATAGGATTCTCTATGCAAACATACCACCATAGTTGGGACTTATTGAAAAAAAATACACACACATAAAATTACCTAGCCTAAAATATTACTCGATCCTACATGAATGTCAATCTGCCTTGTTTAAGTCTCCCATTCTCTAGGACCTTGGCCTTCATCTTGTGCTTCTACACCAATTTCATCTTGGGATGCTTCCTATTTTTTGGTATGTTGGTTGTCTACAAGCTTTCTTTTGAGTGTTTGTTGCTTTATCTTCTAGACTATTTTAGTTTTTATGGTTTTGAAGACCCATTTTTCCTTTAAAAAAAAATTTAGTTTGGAAAATAAAAAACATTTAATAGAAATTAATTTATTAAATATAAATAAATGTGAAAAATTCTTGAAAATCAATCATTCCTAAAACATTACTATTCAGTCAAAATAATTTGGCCAAATTTATCTAATATTTTTTTAACAAATTATAAAATTGAAAATCTTGCATCTTAATTTTAAAATTGAATTATGCATAGATTTATTTTTTAAACATCTTTTGATTAAGTGAGAACTAATTTATTAATGAAATAGTAGTTCTTAAATATATAAAACATAATAGTTTAAAATTAATTATAATATTATAATGATTAAATATTGATTAAAATATATAAATTTAATAATTTTACTACTAAAATAATTAACACTTATGATGTCTCCATGTCTACTTTATCTACATTTTTGTAAAGATGAATATGCAAATATAAAAATTATTAAAGAATAATACAGATACAAAATAATATTTATTTATGTAAATCTGTCTATAAATCAGAACAATTCTATGTTAAAGTCAAATTACAATTTACAAATAATTTAAATCAAATAGACTCTTGAGAAATGTATATCTTGACATACATAACATACGTTTCCTTTTTAAAAATATGCTATATCTTTATTTAAAAATAAATATGCTAGAACATCTTAATTCTTTATGTATTTATTTATTTATTTATACACATTTTCATTTCAACTTAAACATTAAATCATTTAATATAAATAAATTGTGTTAAATATTTAAAATTTAAAATACTTTATCATGTTATAGAACTTGTCTGGATTGTGTAAATTCTTCCACTTATAATTATATTCGTCACATATTCAAGAAGCTTCTCCGCTTTAGCCGATCACTTATCTTCGACTTATCAAGAATGTTATACTTGTTCCAGTCATAATTATCCTCCAACATATTTAGTGACTTTTTTAAGACGAGAGCTTCACCGCTTTTGTCGGTCTTCATCGTTTCGACCTATTGATAGAATTGCAGATGTGTCGACCCAGCTACGGTTGTTTTGACTTTTGACCACTAATCAGCTTTAGTTATACCTCTTCCAAATATTTTGCTGCGCAAAGGAGGCAACACGTACACGTAATCGGCCTGAGAACTTCCGGAGGGAGTTGTTCTTTCCTATCTTCCATTAATTTCTTAGTTTTACTTTCCAAAATAATACGAGCGGACAAAGTCAAGTAAAATGGTTTGAACGCTTCCTGGTCAAACTAAATGTCATCAAATTGATCCCTCCCATTTCATTCTCTATTTATATCCACTGCCCTAATATTTTTAAGAAGAATGAAATTTGTGAATGAGGCATACCAACAGAGATTAGAGATCTGAGTACTAAACAGAAAGTAGAACATTCTTCCATTGTCTCATCCACAACGCTGAAGCTTCTAAAACAAAGGAAATTCTTGAACCAGGCCAGGGAGAAGAGATTTAACTATACACCAGAAGTAGAACATTCCTTTTCTTCTGGAGAGCTGCAAGTTTTTCTAACAAGTGTAAGCATTGACATAATGAAAGTATCTCAATTACCTTTTGCCAACTGGAAGGAGGCTGAAAATTACTTATTCATGGGCTGTGATACCATATATCCAAACAAAATAACAAATGGAGATGGAGATGGAGAAGACAAACCAAAGCAAATGAAGCACCTTTGTGAAATATGGCGGGATATTCAGGGTGCGAACAATTGGAATGGTATGCTCAATCCCATTAACCCACTTCTCAAAGCAGAGATACTCAGATATGGTGATTTTGCACAGCAATGCTATGATGCATTTGACAACACGCCGTCTTCCACATATTATGGGAATTGTAAGCGCAGCAAAAGCTCTCTCGCCCAGAGACTGGAATTCCTAAATTGTGGGCGTGGATATAGAGTTACCAAATATATCTACGCCAATACGAGTCTTCTGGAATCCATTTTTGGGGAGGAATCAAGTGAGGGGGTTGCCTGGATTGGTTACATTGCCGTTTGTACTGACCCAGATGAGATAAAGAGACTAGGAAGACGTGATATAGTTGTTGCATGGAGAGGAACACAGACTCCCTTTGAATGGATGCAAAATCTCAGAGA
Organism: Cupressus sempervirens; assembly: GCA_028749045.1. Classification (NCBI taxonomy): domain Eukaryota; kingdom Viridiplantae; phylum Streptophyta; class Pinopsida; order Cupressales; family Cupressaceae; genus Cupressus; species Cupressus sempervirens. The sequence continues at coordinate 54,458,767 of CM053791.1, forward strand.
CATATTGGTTCCTGTTGTGACGTCAGAGGCTACACCGTGCTCCAACATCCAGACCATTTCAAATCCAGATGTGAGGATAGAAAAGGGTTTTCTCAGATGTTATATGTCTATCGACGAGAATTCTGTTAGATCCAAGCTGAGTGCAAGGGACACAGTAGTCGGTGAGATAACCAGATTAGTAAAGGAATACAAAGAGAAAGAAGAAGAAGAAGAATTGAGCATAACATTTACTGGGCATAGTTTGGGAGGTGCGCTTGCAACTCTGAGCGCATATGATATCAAGGAAACCATGGTGAATAAGTTTGGTTGGACTTCAATTCCCGTCACAGTGTTTTCTTTCGCGTCTCCTCGCGTAGGGAACCTCTCATTCGCGCAACATATGGAGGAGATAGGCGTCAAAGTGCTGCGTGTGGTAAACCACAGAGATCTTGTTCCAAAAATTCCTGGGGTTTTTGTCAATGAAAAACTGGGATGGTTAACAAGGCTTTTCCACTGGTTTCCCTGGGCATATGTTCATGTGGGAGTTGACATTTATTTAGACAGCAGCAGCTCGCCTTTCCTGAAGCAAACGCATAACCCTACGAATTTCCACAACTTGGAGGTTTATTTGCATGGACTTGATGGTTTTCAAGGGAATAACAAAGTACCCTTTAAGTCATCAGGAAGGGACCCAGCTCTAGTTAATAAACATTCTGATTTCTTGATTGAAAGCCTCCAAATCCCTCCAAAGTGGTGGGCGAAGAGAAATAAAGAAGTGGTGAGACGCATAGACGGGACGTTGGTCTACTCTCCTACAACTCCAACTCCTGTTCCTCTACCGTAGATTCCCCTCTGATGTAATTATTGAACTTAATACAATATTATTTTCTTCTTTCAACACAGAGAATTCCATTATCCATGATAAGACATTTGAATCGCTATTATCCATATTTTCATTGTTAATAAGTGATAATTTTATGAGATCAATATTGGACAATGGTGCTGTACAGGCTTGTTTACAGCACTACCGAAGTTTATTGCAGATAGTTTTTAATTGTTAAATTTAAACAGGATAAATGGGGCACCGACTTTCTAAAATCGGGCTTTTCATATATTTTTTTGAGGCTTGGAAAGGAGCTTTAAATTTTGACAAACGAGGCTATGTCGGTGAGTTCTGATATGATCCAGGCAGTGCAGGTTGTTATTGCGGCCTTTCATACCTTTTTTCGGTGTTAGCCTGTATAGAGTTTGAAATGTCTTCATTGATTTATACTTTCCATTTGTCAGCTTGTATAGAATTAACGAAACTCTTCATTTATCTTTCCACCTACCATTTGTCCCAGTTTGAACGGCTTAATTATTTGTAGTGGATCAAACATTGTACTTTAGTTAGATCCAAAGTGACATCTCATTTTCTCGTTATGATATAGAAACTTCTTTTGTTGTGTGATGCCCAAATATGAGAACAATGATCAAGCTTTTGAAAATCGCCTGGCTCTTTTTTGTTCTTTTGGGTTCAAATAAAACATTGGTCTATTTGGGCATGAGGGAAAGAAAATTTAGTCAAAGTTTATTTCTGTGGATCTGTCATTCAGATGTGCAGCAGCTACACAATGAGTTACATAAATATCCAATTGTTTCAGAATAAATTAGTTTGTCTATCCCTCTCTATTTATTTGCAAGTTGTAATCCCATAAACCATGGATGCAGATACTGTAAATTGATGTAACTTTACGGAGGCTACTCGTCTTTAGTGGTCAAGACCAGAGTTATGCCAAATTAATAATCCAGCATTTGAAAATAGTTACAATGAAGGTTTAGTAATCTTTGGTTAAGATCTAAGGAGTATGTGAGAGGTATCTATTTTATCAAATTGGCTCAGCTTCATTTTTGATACAACATGTCTTTAAAAAAGAAGATTAAACTTCTAATCTGCTCTTGAACACCATACATTAAAGTTTATTTCAGGTTGCAATCTTAGAATTAAAAACATGAATCTAAAGTTCTTATTCTCTCAAATATATGTTAAGAGAGAAAGTAAATTATACTCCATGAAGAGTTCAAAATAATAGCAAATGGTTTAAAATGAAAAATTTTAGAGTTTCAAGATAGTTTATTGAGTTTCAAATGAATATTTTAAGATTTTAAAATTGAAAATTTTTAATTTTTAAATTATTAATTTAGGTTTCAAATTAGATGATGATTCAATTCAAAATTTTATAATTGCTTAAAATTGAATGTTGTAGAAATTGGAGTAAAGATTTAGGAATTTAATTTTTTTCTAATGATTTATATTGCGGATTTTAGAATTTCAAAGTAGTCATTTAGGATTTCAATTAAAACTTTAAGAATTCACCTTTAACTCACTTTCTCTTCCTTATTTTTTAGGAAGATTACTATTTAAATTATAGATGATTATTATTTTTCACCTTAAACTTACTTTCTATTCCCTTTTTTTTTTTTGGAAGATTAATATTTAATATATAAAGCATGGAAAATTCTACAATAAGGCATTTCTATAAAATCTATTATCAACTTAACAAGCCACTTAGTTATATGTAATTATATTCTTTTTTGAAATAGAAAATTAGCTCTTTGTATTCTAAATAAATCTTTGAGTCTATGATCAAGAACTGTACAATTTTTTTTTTTCCTACAAATGTTAAGAGAGAAAGTAAATTCTATTCCATGAGAGTTTAAAATAATCACAAATGGTTTAAATGGAAGATTTTAGAGTTTCAAGATAGTTTCTAGGGTTTCAAATGAATATTTTAAGATTTTAAAATTAAAGATTTAAATTTCTTAATTAATAATTTAAGGTTTCAAACTAGATGATGTTTCAATTGGCCATTTTTGAATTGTTTATAATTGAATATTGTAGAAATTTGAGTAGAGATTTAGGAATTTTAAATTATTATTTTTATGGTTTATACTGAGGGTTCTAAAATTTCAAAATAGCCATTTAGGATTTCAATTAAAATATTAAGAATTCACCTCTAACTCACTTTCTCTTCCTTATTTTTAGGAAGATTTAAAAGTCCATTTTATTCAACAGATTTAATTTTAATTTATTTTTAAAATTAAAAAAATTTATGAATGAATTTTATTATACACTTAATTTTATAGATAAAGATATAGGATGATTTAAAAAAAGGTACACAACACTAGAAAATAAAAGAAAAGTCTTCAACTAAACTAATTTAAACTTATATATATTCTCTAACATATATATCCAGGAAGCATTAGATAAACATTATTATTATTATTTAATATTAAATTAAGCTCACAATACCATTTTTTTATAAGTTTTAAATTATTAATAAATTTACTAAACAACCATACCATTTTGTGGGCTGCATAGTCATCTCGTATATCTCCAATGTGAATGCATGGAACAACTCTGAGATATTGAGGAGATACAAGAGGCTTTATATAAGATGATTAGAAATATTTGATATTATCCTGATTAGACATGTTTGATATTAGATAATAACTTCATCTTGTCAGCATTTGTCACTATGAGTTCAAATATTTTCCCTATATTAGAAAGTTTCCTCATATTTTCCCTATATTAGGAGATTTCCTCATATTTTGTATCATAGTTTTTCCAATATAAAATTGAATAATTTTCCTACCAAATATTTCAACACCAACCTTTCAATTGGAAACTTCACCAATTTTATGGGTCTTTTCTACAACCAGAATTGTTTTGCTGATTGTGAATTAGATTATACGTTTCAAAAATAGAGTGAAACTAGATGATGTGTATGGGTGGTCAAAGATTATGAATCAGTTAACACATAGTGACTATCCTTTAAAAAAGCTTACTTTTACATATCACTAAACATCTTTTTGAAGTATTAGATAGCAGCCAATAAAGACAGCGGGCTGACCCCAAGTAACAAAAAGGCCAAAGAATCAATCAAAGTTAACCTCATAGTTATCTACCCTATTTCATCTTTAAATTTTAAAAAATGCAATATATTCATAGCATAATTGATGGTACTATCAATCCCTAATCTAAAATCCATAATAGATTGTAAAATAGACTAGCAGCTCCTAAAACAAATAGTGCTATTAATCAACATAAACATAAAAACTAAAACCTATGGGGTACGAAGTTCATAGTAATGAGCATAAAATCACACACAAAAAAACACTAGAACTAGGGCTAGCTGCCATATTTCTTCCATTTCTCGTCCTCCTTATCATCAAGAGCATCCTTGTCCACATCCTCCCCCTCCACCTTAACCAATTTGTTTAGGATGGTCTTTAGCTAGTCCTTTGCTAGAAACCCATAGATGGATCAAGTGGTCTCAGTAGCTTTTCCTACGTCCTTCTCCTCCTTATTATCCTAGAAGAAGTATATGGTTGTGGCCATTGAGTGCATGGCCTTGGTGGAAAACTCCACCAAAGCTTCAAATCTTGGGTAGATACCAGTTTGATTATCAGCCAAGTCCTTCATAAACTGCTCCAACTTTTCCATTTTGGCCTTATTGTGGTTATGCTTCCCTCTCTTCCCAGAATAATTTTTGGTTTCTTTCTTAGGGGAAATGATATCCTCCCCCAAACTTCTAGCTACGGTAGCCTCTAGGGTGTTAGAGATATGGGAAGGGATAAGAGGGTTGGGGGCATGCTTGTTGTCCTAAGGCAATCTCTACTTTCTTGTAGGTTTTACATCATTGTTGGAGGACTCAGAGGTGGAATAGTGCTCTGTGTACCCTTCCTATTATCTAAATCTAACTCTAAGAGGCTGGTTTTAACCTCAGGGTACATTTTGACTTCCAAATCAAAGGTTTTCTTGAATTTCTTATGGCTAGGGCTAGGGCCTAGGTCCAAGGAGACTTTGGGGGTGATAGAGGCTAGAGGGTTAACCAAAAGAGGCAGATTTTGGGCTAGGTGATAGATATAAAAAATTATTCATAAGCCCTTGATGGATAAAGTAGAAAGTCTTACCCTTCTCATGTTTTCTCCTAGCCTTATAAATTGAATCTTCCAACAAATGCAATAACAAAAATAAGAAGGACATTTGGTCAAGATTCTTGAAGTGATTCAAAATAGGGAAGTGGTAATAATAGATTACCTGAAAGTAGTCATCCAAGGTAATACCACATAATTGCATAGCAGATGGCATCCCAATGCTCAGGGAGGCCATCTTGTGAAAACCCTCCACGAATTCACGTCACTTCCTCCTTCAGTTTGAAAATTTTCCACAAATTGACATCCTTGTTAACCTTAGCCTACCTTTGCCATTTCTTTCCTTCCATAGTAAATTCTCTACTACTCATAATGGTTTCCTCAGAGATCTCAAACCCCATACCATTAACAATCACCTTTTTGTGCTTTCAAGTCTATAGGAACTACCTCAAGACTATCTCGTCATGCTTCACCATGCCCTTCATATATGGTAAAAGATCACCTTCCTACAAGTAGACCATCACCACCTCCAAGCTACAAATACCTTCCTCCACACCCACTGGTTCAATGTGATCACTAACACCCATGCCTTCTCCTAGTTCAATCACCAATTCTTCATATGACAGAGGCTTGTTGCAGCTATGATAGTTACCAAATATAAAATGAAAAGCCTCAATGATAAAACTGAAAAGGCATTTCATACTCATCATAACTCCACAAGGTTTCCCAAAAAAAAAAAATGCCCCCTCTATGGCATGTGTGAGCGATCTCTTTCTATCCACAAATGATTGATACCAACTATAGTTTGTGCTAGAATTCAACAACTTGTCATTTTCATTATTAGTATGTCGTTCTCTAAATCTCAGTAAATCCCCTATCTGGGTCCTTTTTTGGTAGTAATCAATACTCACACCTATCGAAACATTAATGCATATCATCATACAATATTTCCAAACAAGCCCTTTATTGAGTGCCTTGTGCTCACGCCCATGTAAAAAAATGAATGATTGCCACCTATTTTGATTATTTATATGCCATTATTGAAAGTACACTCCATTTCCATCACAACTTGCATTGATAATGGCAACAATCTAATGTCCTCCCATTCAACTAATCTCATGACACCATGGCCAAATTTGGCCAGCTCATCTACCATGTCATTCCCTTCCCAATATATGTGAGCCACATAGATCTCATGGTAATCTTCCATCAAACTTCAAAATTTATTGATTATGACTTTAATCAACCAATTACACCAAACCTCACCCTTAGAAGCCTTAATGATAAGCATAGAGTCCTCCTCAATGGAAATCTTATTTATTCCTCAAGCTCTCGCAATTCTCAACCCCTACAGGAGTGCCAGAGTTTCAACTTCATTAATAGATCCTTCTCTTCATTTTTCCAGTAGAGGTGGCCACAACATTTTCCATACTTTTATGTAGGATGCATCCCACTACAATGCTACCTGTCATGGCCAAACCATCAAAGTTTGGTTTTAACCAAGACAGAGGGGGTGGGTGCCATACTATCTTCTTCCTTACCAAGAATTTTGAATTGTCAAATTGTGCCACGATTGAGTCAACATTCCAAGCCAAAGAACATTTTATATCTAGTCATTGGGGTAGGGTCAGGGTTGGAGGGGGGATTCCAATGCCAAATCTAACTACATTCTTTTATGAGCCTGATAATCTATTAGGCCAACCTCAAACTAGTAGTGGCTTGTTCCCTAAAGATCTTATTATTCCTTTCCTTCCAGATATGCCAAGTAACATATGGGGGGATAATTGACCACAAGTTTCTGAGATATGGATGAGTAGCTATACTGTTCTAATGAATAAATTTCTTTGATTCACTCTCCATATACCACCAGACCTCCCATAGGACAAGATATTCCCTCCAAAAAAGAACAGAGAAGGGGCAATAGGTAAGTAGGTGTGGAATATATTATGCATCTTGGAGACACAAAATACAATAGTTAGTGAGTTGACACCCTTTATGATGAAGGTTATCAATAGTGAGGATCAACCCTTGCAAAGTTGTCTACCAAAAGAAGTTTATCTTAAGTAGGATCCAAGGTTGCTAAGCTTTTCTCTAGTTAGCCTGAGTCACCTCCCCCTCCCCCCAAGCAACAAGGATAAGAAGACTTAACTATAAATTCCCCCAAGGGTGTCAGTTTCAACACCAAGGAGTCCTCATCTAGATCAATGGGATCCTATAGGAATGGAGATGGTCATGTAGCTCTCGAGCAAGCCCCAATTCCATAGGCTCAAGGCTCTAGAAAGTAACCCATTATCTTTTAGGGGTGATGAAATTTCAAATCTGAAGGCCATACAATTTAGTACACTCCTCATGCAGAGTAAGAGCTTAGTATGTATGAGTGGGTTAACATGAATCCATTGATGCTCCCAAAAGTCAATAGAAATCCCATTCCCCATAATCTAGTGACACCACTTTTTCAAGATCTTTCTTGTCTTAACCACATTGTTCTAGATCTTGGACCCTAGAGGAGATCATGTACCCAAGGAAATTGTTGGGGAGAACATCCTCTAAGATATTTAGCCTTGATAATCTTACACTAGTTGCCCTAGGAGATCACCAAATTCCAACCAATTTTGGTTAATAGGTCCCTATTCAAGTGTCCCATGCCTCTTAAATTCAGACCACCAAGATCTTTTGATCAATAAAATTTCTCCTAGCTAACCAAATTCATTCAAGATTGGCTTCTCTTCAGTGCCAGTCCACAAGAAGTTTCACTAGATTTTATCAATAATATCTCTAAACCTACCCAAGGTTTTAAAAATGGAGAGGAAGTACACTGGGATGCCCTAGAGGGAGGTAGAGAGAAGCTAGAGTTTCCCAAAATTACTCAAGATTTTTTTCTTTCCATCCAACCAACCTTTTTGGGATGTGTTCAACCAGACCATTCCAAAACTGATTAGAGACTTCCTTTATTATAAGTTGTACACTAAGATAATTATTAGGGAGGAATTCCTTCTTACAACCAAGAATACCAGTCACCTTTTCTCTCAAATTGGCAATGGTGTTAAATAAAAATACTTTTCTTTTGTAGTAATTTATGCATTGGCTAGAGACTAGTGCATAATATTATAGGGTGTCTTTCCATTCTCTGGCTTCATGGATGGAGGAGATGACAAATTATAAGGTATCATCCATAAACTACTATATGATTTTTGGGGGGCATCGGGAGGTAGGTTTAATGCCCTTGATTCCTGTTAGAGTTAGTCAAAGAAACTAAAGCTTTTCGTAGCACTTCCACAAAAATAATAAAAAAGTAGGGAGATAGGGGTCACCTTGGTGAAGACCTTGGGAGGAAGAGAAGAAATTGATAGAGGCTCCATTAATGATCACTGATAAAGTAATAGAGGTAAAAACATTATTTACAATACTATTAACCTTCTCATTAAAACCAAGTTTGGCCAGAATGGTAAAGGAGAATTCACACCTAACCTTATCATAAGCTTTAGAAATGTCTAGTTTAAGTGCCATACCTGGGTTTTAAACCTTTCCATGGAATGTATTACTTCGTAGGTGGCTATAACCATGTCAATAATATCCCTCCCTTGCATGAAGCCATTCTAAAAGGTGCCAATGAATTTTTCCAGAAGTGGCTTGATGTAATTCACCATAACCTTAGAAAGAACGTTATAAATTATGTTACATAAGGTGATGGATCTGAAATCTTCAAGCCTTTAAGGGTCCTCCATCTTAGGAATGAGAATAGTGAAATTCTAAATAAGTTCCTTCAACAAATTTCCCTTCCTAACAAAGTCACAAGCAACATGGATAACGTTGTACTTGACAATGTCTAAGAAAAGCTAGAAGAAAGCAAGAGAGAGCCCATCAGGAGTGAGAGCTTTATATTGCTCCATATTAAAGACAACCATTTTGACTTCCTCTTTTTTGACCTTTCACATCATCTTCTCATTCATTTGATCATTAATCACCAATTGAAATGACCTCAAGATATCACTTTGAATGTTGCTATTAACCTAGGTCGTTGTGGGGTTGTACATGTCCTAGAAATAGGAATTGACTTTATCCTATATCCAATTCCATTTCAATGACCTCATGGTCATTATCATCCATCAAATTGTAGATAGTGTTTCTCCTTTTCTTCTCAAGGCCAATCTATGAAAAAATGATGTATTTTTGTCTCCCTCCTTAAACCATTAGACCCTAGATCTTTATTTCTAGGAGATTTTGTCCCTATTTAGGAGAGTTTTCCATTCATCACTAAAAATATTCTATATATTATATCAAATTTTTTTATTGTATAATAACTTATCCCAATAAAAAATTATAGTAAAATGTAAAATCCTTTTTAAAATATTAAAAATTTAATAGAGAAAATAGAACCGTAATCACAAAATTATCTTCTAGGTTAAACAAAATAGAAATATTATCACTACCCATATGAACATGTAGAATTTTAAATTCTTACAAATTGAGAAAATATAAGCCTTAAATGAGATTATTAATTTATCTTTCATGATGACCCTACTATCTTCATCTTGTTACAAATTGTCACCATGAGGTCAAATATTGTTCCTAAAATGTTGAAATTTAATTGAAAAGATCACTAGTAAAGAAGGGAGATTGTTGAGAAGAAGGGACATTATTGATAAAGAATTTTTTCAATCATTTTTTTTCACTCATGTCAAACCTACTATTTGCTAGAATAACAATTTCTTATAAGATCCAAGTACTATCACATAGTTGATTGATGAAGAGGATTTAATCAATAAGATGTAACAAAAGCACCTAAGGGAAAGGTTGAGCTATGGTTTTGTAGTGAAGTACAAGGATCAGTTAAGACAATGGTAAAATGATGTATTGATAATACACTTGAAGATAAAGAGGTTGGCTACACTTAGAAACTCTAGAAGAATAAGTTGTAACAAAGATGTCTGCAAAGCTTGACTAAATTCACGAGTGAGTGCCAAGCAAGTTAGTTCATACTTAACAGATTATCAAGTGCCAAGAAAATGCAAGATCTAGTGTGTGTTGAGTGAAACAGAAGGTGCCAAGAAAGTTTAGGTGCCAAGCTAGATAGAATGTAATAGGTGTCGAGTATCAATAAAACTTAGTTGATGCTGAGTGAATCCCAGTAGGTGCTGAGTGACACAATATGTGTCGAGCATCAGAAAGTCAATAGTGCCAAGCTGCTGCATTATTTGAAAAGTCAAAGATTCAATAGATCTAAGACAATAAGTTTAGTACCTTGAATTTTGTGAACCAGATGGAAGATGAGGGTGATGAGCTAGTGGTACAAATTTCTAGATAAACCATTTTTAAGCAAATACAGCTAGATTCTAGAAGACATTTCTAGAAAAAAAAAGATAAAGGGTAGATTCATTGAATCTTTCCTAATCCATTCGAACCAAAAATTAGAGTGGGAAGAGTATTCTAGACTTCTATTTCAGGAGTTAGAGGTCAAGAAGCAAGATTTATTGGTTGGAGATAGTATGTGTGTCAAAGAGAAGGCATCGAGAGGGGGGAATAGAGTATAGAGACTCCACTTTGATAGCTGACCAAAAAGGTGATTGCATTGGCACAATGAGCATGGAGACTAAGGGAGAACAAGCTTGAAGGAGGAAAAGCTATCAAAGCTACAGATACTGAAAGCAAGGCAATTTTTTGAATTGAATTGAGATCTAAAATTTGCAAGTTATGTTGTGAGTTATATCAAATCAAAGCCCTTATTGTCACTGTCTAGCAATTGTATCAGTTAGGGAAAAATCCTATTGACTTAGGTTGCATTAACGACCATTTGTAAATCCTTTTATAGGGTGACATTCCAAGTGAATGTTCTAAAATCATTTAACCAAGCTCACTTCTAATAGGGTGGTTGAAATCCTTTAATTGGGTCACATTTAACAGTGTGTTTTGTAGCCTTTAACAGGGAAAACCTTTCACAGGGAATCACTTTAGAAGAGTGAGAAAGGAGTAGCATGTTACTGGTGGATTTTCCCAAATTGGGTTTCCACATAAATCATTATATTATGTGTTGATCTTCCATGTCTTATTCTTGCATGCTGATTTATTAGTAACTTGCTAAGAAGAATGTTTAGCTTGGATGCATGATTAGTTTAAATGGACTCACTATAATTAGTGAAAAAGTTTTATTAGGACATTTGGACCTTGAATAACTGATTCACCCCCCCTATCAATTATTCTAAAGCATTTCTAACATACACTACAAATTCAATTTCTTCATATGTCCTCTTATGTAAAGCATCATCATGAAAACTATAATGAGTTTTATATCTTATTCTATTTAGTATAAATTCAAATACTTTTCTTACTTCCTCAAAATATAGAATTTGAGAATACTCCATATTATAAAACTATAATTTTTTTTAAGTACCTTTCAATGAGGAGATTCATGAGTTTTATTAGCATTTGTTGTAATAAGAATTATTGTACCATTTATGAATTAGATGATACTTTTCCCAAATAGAACTAATCTAGATGACACATACAAGCAGTGAAAGATAATGAATTATTTAACAAATGCAATGACTTATTGATTGAAAGCAACTAAACCATTTCAGATTCATGGGAAAAGAATAATAATGAAGTGGTCAAATGTATATATAGATGGTATTTTTGTCTACTCTCTAACAAATCCTACACCTATTCCTCATTTTCAAATTCTACTTCATTTTTGTTTTCTTTTTCCATCATAGAGAATTGCATTATTTTGAAAACAACATTTAGCTCATTATTATCCTTGTTTTGATTGTTAATAAGATATATAATTTTATGAGGTTAATGTTGAGTAAATGGTATATTCTTATGATATAGAACATTGTTTACAATACTATTTTTTCTTTTGTGGGGAAAAATTAGAAGACCAATCTATATATTATAAATATAATAATTGGTTCAAAAGAGATCCAAAAAGAAAGATCTTCAAAGGAAAGCATCATTTACCACTCATAAAGTATAATAGACTAAGAGATTGGTCTCACAAAAGATAATATACTACTCAATCTTGAAAACACCTTAGAATAACAAATATCTAATGAGAGCATAGAAAAATCAGCCTTATAATCTCATCGTAACAAATCACCTCCCAAAATAGATAATACCACCCCTATATAAGCAACACTAATAAATAAAACTCCATTGACACTGTAATGTACAACTACAAGATGAAAATGAAGTCTGAAGATGCAAAATGTGTACTCTAACAAGGATTTATGTTTCAAGATGAAAAGAAACTTGTGACAATTCCCAACACTTTGAAATAATGTTGTTGCAATCTGGTAATCAATCCCCCATACACACAATCTTCTTTTACTGATATCTTTTACATTGTCATTTGAATAGAAAGAAATCTTGAAATTTTGATGCATCTATATTAGACTTGACCATGTAGTAAGTATTCAAGTTGTCTTAATAGCTCCCTTTTCTACAAGAGTGAACATACTATAGAATTGAAACTTCACTAAGTTCATGTTAGTATGGAAGCATTTTCTGAATGAAAGCACAATCATGACTTTTGTACTCTTGTAAACTAATTACCCATCAAAATATTTAGGAGTGTTTTTTTACATATGCAAAACATATGGGTGCAACATGTTATAGTGACAAAGATGTAGAGGTCTACACATGTTAGAGAAAATATTTCTTGAGGGTATTACCCAACAACAATCTAGGTACAGTTGAATTGTTTCAGTAACTAGAAAAATGATTGTAGTTAGTAATAAAAGTAGCACCCTTCACACATTTTCAAAAAAGATAAAAATAACATACTAAATATTAAAAAAACCAACACCTCTAGAACTTGGTATTAAAGAGTATCAATCTCATGAGTGTAACTATTGAGAGGCCCAATATAACCTTCTCCAAGTTTGATGTCTTCAATATTGAGTAGACCATTTCTCATATCCATCAAAAACTTTTTTGTTACAAATATTTGTGCAACACTCCATAGTTGATATATGAAGCCGTGACACTTTGTGGGGAAGCTAATTAGCATTGACAAATCAAAATCCATAGCTTTTTTAAGTCTGTGTCAATAGATTTCCTCTTTAACCATCTTAAGCCAAGTCTTCTTAATAGCAAAAAATTCCCCTACTATCTTATTTTCAACCTTGAAACTACCCCATGTGTTCCCTCTCCCAACTTCTCTATCTTCTCTTACTTCTTCATGCCCACCTTTTTCTAAATGTACATGAAAAAAACCTATCCAATTTCAAAAATCCATAGAGACAGACCTATTTAAAAGTGTCATTTATTATCATACCCTTGTTTCACTAGAGTTGCCTACTCCATGGCAGTAGGATGTTGGTAACAAAGTTCGATTGGATTAAGGTAGAAAACTTGTTCTCCATCACATCCAAAATTTGTGAGAAGGTCAGCAAGTTTATTTCCTTTCCAGAGAGTATCTAATGTTTTTCGTCGGAATTTTTTTATTAATAAATAGATCTAACATAAATTAGACACCTATTTATGAAATCATGTAATTTCTTTTCAGGTTTAAATGAAGAACTATACATGTTTCAAATTTCTTTCCAAGGGAATTCTTATAAGTACATAATAGTGATGTAATTGATTAGATAAAAAAGAAGTTAATATTTGATAATCAATTTGATTAACAAGAATATAGAACAAAGATAATAATCTTCACTTCATCTAATTTAAATAAAGATATTTTCAAATTTCTAAACATTCTTGTACTCTTATTTATATACTTAATTTTAGCAGTTGTTGACAGTTATTTCCGTTCATCTTATATATAAGATTTTATTACGTACTTGATAATATCTTTCTTCCCCTTGGGTAATCATGTTTGTCTCTCTATCTTATATATTATAGAAAATTATTTTATAATGTATGAATATTGAGAGACAAGGCGAGGAGGTGGGAATGTAAGGGCTCTGCAAATCATACTTGCAAAAGTCTATCTATTAATTTAATTCCCAATATCCTATTAATGGTTTCGATGTGGCCTAGATTTATTTGGATAAAACATGCTATTCCCACTCCTTTTTGTCTATCAAAGAACATAGTCCCTTAACTTTCCTCATTGGAAATCCTTCTTCCCTCCCCTTTTGTTACCAAAGCTCCAATTTTTAGTGGTGTTGAAGGTTCTAGGAAGGTAATGAATAGAAAAGGGCAAGTGGAAATAAGGTATACCAAATCCTTCAAGAAAATTATCCAAGGCTCAAGCACCCTCCAAGAAAAAGATGGATTTATTAGAAGCAATGTTGTAGATGGATCCTAACCATAAGATGGTGGAAATCATGGTAAGGGCCTACCTTCCCCTAAATTCATCATCAATCCTCATAAACACATATCTTTAGAGTTACACAGTGAGAAATAAAGGCTTAAAGGTTGAACTAGTTTCTTTACTACTTTAGACATTAATAAGCTACCATCAATAAATTTAATCTATGATTGGTTGAAAAAAAATTGGGTCAAAAAATTGGTTAACATTACTCCTATTGTTGTATGCTTTAAAAATGAATTTTTATTATATTCATTTGCAACCCTAATTCATAGAAAAAGGTAGTTATAAAATAATTTTGGAGATTTTGGAACTATGAATTTAGGGCACTCTCGTGTCTCTCAAAACTTCAAATGGTGAAATCCTTGTTTTATCCAACCCAATATGGATAACTATTAGAAAATTTCCCCCATTTTTTTTGAATTTGACTCCTCATTTTATTTAACCTATTTTTTAGGCTATTAAAGCTTACCAATTAAATTTGCATAAATTCCTAACATAGACATTAGGGTTTTCTTTTCAATAAATATTGGTCTTGATGCCCCTAAAAGTATTTATCTAGAATTTGAAGACTCACATAGTAAGAGTGAAATTACATGCATGGGTGTGCTCGATTCTTATTATTTGTGTAGGAAAGATGGCCACAAAAGCAAATAGTTCCCTCTATTTAAATGAAAGAATTTCCCCTCTTTCCAAAGACTCAAACCCTAAGAAAAATATGAGACTAAATTTAATGCTGATCAAGCAATCTACTCTTTCAGACTCTGACCATACCCCTATTGACCCCTCCCTCTCAATAGTTGAATGACATAGATAATATTTTCTATTCTCTACATGGATTAAACACTAAATTTTTTGATAACCCCTCTCATCCCCTAATTCTTCTTCATCTCCTATAAAAAGACTTCAACCCCTACTTGGGATTTTAAAAATTTATTTTAGACTTACTCAACTTAACCCTATAACACCCCACAAGGGAATCCAGAATAAACTAATCTAAAGTTTCACTAGGTTTTCCAAACAATTTTTTTAAAAGATAGTAAGAAAAAAAGATAGCATAGTGGAAGAAATAACACACATACATACAACCATCCAAAATAGATTACATTTGTTAAGGGTCCCATTACATTGAATCACATGTATAAGTTTATTAATATTAAATGTAAAACATAACCAAAATCCACATCATGGAATAACCACAAGTAAAAATCTAATGAAATAATATACAATTAGATAAGATGTCATTTGGCATAACTAGAATGCATAATTATCCATTGTACAAGTCATGGGGTATGAAAAAATCAAAGAATATACATCATGAATAAATACATCATCTCACAAGATCTCTGATAAACATGTACAATATAACAAAATATAACCATATAATAGAAATACAAGATCAAAAGGAAAGGAACAACTAGACAAGTACATCCAGTAACTAAATCTAGCAATTAGATCTCAATGGTATAAGAAACACTAACACCCGACATCATTGAGCCTAAATTGCACACTCCCACTGTACCAAGGAGATAATCTCAAGTCCCAAATGGATAAAAATCCACAAGTCATAACCAAAATCTAGGTTAGAAAAATCCTAATAGAAATCTATCTCAAAGGCACCAAGACACATGTAACATCTAAACCCAAAGGCATCAAATATTATAGGAAAAATACTACATAAGTGGGCAATTATCATCGCATGAGCCAACTCTAAGGTTACCCTAACAACCTTTATGGACACCAGAACCCTAGTGTCTCTATGTGGCATTAGTATCATTTTGTATAGACAAGGCATACTAATAAAGCAAGGCCACAACTAAGCATCCCCTCTAGTCCCATCCTAGCCTATATTGTCACGCAAGGCATGTGCGAGGAAAAATGCTGACTCTTATTAATTCATTTTACTCTCATTTAATAAAATATTATCACTTATTAAAATAACTTATAATGGATCACCCATGAAGCCTCTTTATGGCTCTAGCCTCCATTCCAAATCTCTTCCCAATCTACACATAGATTACCTACCCTAAGCTTTTGAAAAATATAACTCATAAAATCACAATTTTCACCTTGGTCCCTTACAAGAAACTAGAAAGCACGTATAGGTAAAACACAGTATTCACCTCAATCCTTTACAAGAAACTAGAAAGCACCTAAGAACAATCACAATAATCACCCAAGTCCTATATAGGAAAATGGAAAGCACCAGATGATAACGAATATAAAACTCAAAGGTTACAAAAAGAAAGTCATAATAATCACCTTACTTCTATATAGGCAACTGGAAAGCATCACAAGATAACTATTCATAACTCATCATAGAAACATGTGACAAATCACCGTGGTTGGGTATAAAAGATTATATACATAACATCATCATAGAATAAAAAACCCCAAGCCTCTAGTAAACATCCTAACTTGTCAACATACTAAGTCAAACCTGAACCCCGATCATGAAATACAACATATATCTCACCATAATTTGAAAAAATTGTTTTCATAGTTCATTTAATTTTCAAAACAAAAAGGTTTGATATAAAAGTAGGGTTTTAATTTTAAGTTCCAAAGTGTCATAATTACTAAGGTTTCCAAATTTTCAAAAGACATAAAATCTCTAGTGTAAAATTACTTACATATAAAATGAACCATATAACCAAACCAGAATCATATAAAAGATCTAGGCAATTCTCTCAAAAAAATACTTAAATTACAATTTAAAAATTAATAAATCAAAAAGTACAATTATAATTTTAATACCTATATATTTTCGTTTTAAAAAAAGCTATATAACTAACCCTCTAAAATCATATATTATTAAATCTAAAATGATTATTAAATTATTGATTAAAAAGTATTCAAATATCAATAAATAATATTTATAAATTTAATATTAAAAATAATTACTAAATTAGTAATATCATTACTATTATTAATTTAATAATAATAACATTAAATAATTATTATAAATAAGAACTAATACATTAAATATTTATTAATGCAACTGATAATTTTAAAAAAATAAACAAATAATTTAAACATAAACAAAAAGAACCACAAAATGGGGTAGTCGTGATGTAGGGCGTGACCCTAGGCCTGCACATGGCTAGCTACTTTGGAAGCCTCAGTTACTATAGTAGGTATGGACTATATAGAAGCCTTTTCTTCCATAACAGCCATGTGATGAGTAGGGAAAGAGAAGGGGGTGGTGGAGTAGTGGTCCTCACTCATCCAAAACATATTTGAAAAAGAAAATTCCTTTCTAAAACAACCATTAACAAAAATCCCAGGTCCCTCCAAACCATTTCGTTTTGTTTTTCTTGGAAAATATTATTACCACAGTAATATTTTTTTTTTGGTATTAATATATATATATATATATATATATATATATATAAAATTCAAAAATAGATCTGGTAGGAAAATTATTTGTAAAACTATCAAATTTGTTTAATTAGATTCAGGTTTTCTTTTCCAAGCCCTAACCCAATACAACATTTTCTAAAACATTCCCACCTTCCAAAAGAGTATTCAATAAGGTTTCTCATACAAGGTTTTCATATTGATTTCAACCATGGATATTTTTGAAATGAAGAACAATGATTTCACAAACAGGGTTTTTAAACATAAACATTTCCAAAATAATATTCTCGAACATGTGATGCGCATGGTTTATCATTTTATGATTTAAAACTTGGTATTTCATGAGTTTCTCATAAACAATATTTAGACTTTCTATATTTTTGTGATATGCTTATGTGTGCATTTGATACTTTTAAGACTGAAACAAATATGTTGAATATATAGGGTTAGTGCATGAATCTCACTTTTGGCCAAAAAGTGGAAGTGTTTTTCCTATTTTTGAAATTTTTTGTCAATTGATGTCAAAATTTGAGGTATTTAGAAATTGAATATAAAAAAGCTCTAGAAATAAAAAATTTATTGTTTAGAATCTAGTTTTTGAATATATAATTTATTTTTGTACCCATATGATAGACTATTTTTTTGGTATGGATCTTTAAAAACCACTTTCATGTTGCCTATTTCAAGACCATACCACACTCGTGTACGAACACCATAATTTGACATAAATAAATAATTTTTTGCAAATCCTTTTAAAGGGAGTTACCTAATACACCTAAGATTAATGACAATATTTTTCCTTAATTTTTATTGAATAATTTTATTATTATTAATTATTAATTGGCTGTAAAGGTAAATTTTAAAACCTCTCGTGTACAAACCACATAATTTGATCAAAATCTTACTTTTTTCAAAAAAAAAATTAACATAAAAAGAATTGTATGTATATTGATGACATATAAATTAATTTAAGAAAAATTATAAAATAAAAAAGTTATTAAAGTTTTAGTGAATGTCACTTTTTAACATTTAGGAGATAGTTCTAATTAATAAATAATGGAAAAATAGAAAATAAACTAATAACACTATAAAATTTACATTTTTGGAATCATAACAGTAAGACCTATAATGGGTTTTTGTCTCATCAAAAAATTCAATGGGGACGACTATAAAAAAATTACGACAATACCAGAAATGGTTGATTAAATACCTTAGAAAAAAAATAGATCATAAAGGCATGGCTTGGTGGGACCAATCCTATGCCATGCCTTTCCCCAACGAAAAACCCCATGCAAAAGTCAGGTGCCATACCAAATTTCCACTCATGTCTCAAGAATTGGGCACCCGATTACTTTCAACCATTGTACTCGATTATTTAAAAATTGGGTACCCATTTCTAATGTACCCATTGGGCCCCAAAAGCTTCCCCATTGACTGAGTATCTATGATTGAAATTATTGAATAATAGTTTCGATCTGTAACAGCGAATTCTATCATGCTTATTCTGTTTTCTTGTCCTCTTATACAATTTGCAAGGTACTGATTCAAATTCAAAATTGGTGTAAACATGGGATCAAAACAATGAAGAAAGAAGAAATAAAAAGTTATGACAGATGAGGAGATTGTAGCAAATAAAGAGAATGAAGCACGACATCAACAAGAGAGAAGACGGAGAATTAGAGACTTGAACAATGTTTCAAAGGAGAGAGACATTGAGGATACCACGATGGATGAAGAGGTCAAAGAAGAGAAACCAATAAAAAAAAATTCAAGTGCACATACTAATCATGCATTCAATACAAGTGTGTCTCTGAACCCTTGAGTTTTCTCTCATGATGAAATTGGTGATTTTTTAGAAGTCGGCTACAATTTAAACAATTTATATTTTCTTCATGAGAAGAAATTGTCAAACAATCATGCACAAAAAACTCCAATTGAAATGCATGCCCTGAAAGAAATACCAAGAAAATGTGAAAATGATATTCAAATCCCAAATAACAGTGAAAATAGTAAAGTGTCTAAAAATAAAAATTGCATGAATGTAGACATAGAAACACCAACTACTGAACAAACATGTCAGAATGATAGTAAAGTGTCTGAACATAATTTTCATATTCCTAATAATGTGTTAGATAATCTTGAGGGATTGGTTTCATGGAGACAAATTAGGACACATTCTAATAGATTGTATAGACATTTTTTTTATAAGAAGAAATTTTGGTTTCAATGTTAGTTAATGTTGCAACTAATTAAAATGTCTAAAATGCGAAAAGTAATGAGAAGGTTGGGAATGTATGCAAAACCCATGAATAAAAATGAGTCTTTAAAACAAGTTGTATCCACTATTGCTAGTGCTTTTGATGTTATCAGAAAGAGAAGTTAGTCTACAGATAAGAATGCAGCACAATGAGCAATAATAGTAGTTTTAGTTAACAAATCAACATTTCACAAAAGATTGATTAGCAACATAAGTGGATATCTTAATGTGAATCGTAAGACTTTAGAAAGAGTTGTAAAGAGAAGGGTTAACTTTGAATTGATCCAGCAAATATTTTATGGACTTCTAGTGGTAGACTCCCGAGATGTGATATGAAACTTACTAGTGAAGTCGAAAGTTTGATTGAAATTTTTTGGCATGATAATACAAGAGTATCACCTAATTCAAGAGATGTTCTTAAATTGAAAATTGGGTCAAAAATACATGATCCACATCCTAAACACCGTTTGGACATGACTTAAACTGAATTGTTTAAAAAATTTGTAGATGGCAAGGTATTAAATATTACCATTAGTCAAAGATCTTATGAAAAGTGTAAACCATGGTATGTAAGGATTAACAAGGAAAGAATCACATGTTGTTGTAAAACTCATTTTCAATTTCATTACCATTATGATGTATTTTGATCTATACATGGTCCCATGCATAGTAAAGAAATCTTGTAGGAATGTGGTATAAAAATGCCACCTCAAACTAAAAAATATTTCATATTAGGTTTGTTTTGTAAGCCATCTAATGATCATTACTTTCTTTTCAATGCATGTCTTTTTGGTATATGTGATATGTGCGGCAATCTTTCTTTGTTAGATGAATGTTTGCATGAAAATGCTTTGACTACTTTTGGACAACAATTAGTTGAGGTAAAAATATTCAAAACTATTGAATATCCATTAAAGGATGGGAAGATTAGAAGAAGGTTTGATCTAGTTACAGATAAAGTTAGTTGTCATGCATTTATGGATGGGTTTAAGAGTGTGATCATACAAAAATATGTTAAACACTCTCAATATTCTAGATGGCTTGATGGACAATTTCGCATATGTAAGAATACATTTTTAATTGGTACTATACTTTCAGTACTTGACGTTATAAAGAAATACACACTTGCACCACAAGAAGAGGTGCAACCACAATATTAAAATTTAGTGCAAGTAAGAATTTATGTTTATGTAGTTTATAGGCATGCACCTAATAGTACAGAGGAGGATCAAAAAATATTGAGAGAGTACCATTTTTATATAAGTGATAATAAACTCCATTCATCTAAGTTTGTCCAATATTATTTCAAGGTCTTTTATGATAATTTAAAAGAGAGACAAATTAAAATGACACAACATTGGATATGGTCAAATAATTGTACAGGACAATTCAAGAATGCTAAAATGTTCTATTGGTTGAGTAGGACAAATAGGAAAACTAACATCCAACATGTGTGGAGTTTTTTTGAGGTTGGACATGGTAAAGGAGAACATGATGGTGCTGGTGCATGCATGAAGAGAGCCGTTAGTAGAGAGCAATTAAAATTTGAGGAAAAAACTAAATTCAAAAATGCACATGAGATTGTCGAATGGTGTAACAAATATTTATACATAGGATCAAGTCGAAACTCTACAATCAAACATTTCTTCTACCTAGTTGAAGAAAATAATATACCTTCAAGATATGACTATGACACAATTAGTGGGTCAGCTAAATGGCATTCATTTAGGAGTTTAGATTTTAACACTTGGACTATATGGACTAGGGAGCTTGCTTGTTTTTGTCAGTTTTGTCTTGCAGGTGAATGGGAAGAATGTGAGAATACAGAATGGGTTGAAGATTGGAAAAAAATATTATTAGCACCTACTAACACACATTTTGAAGATCATATCATAAATGAAGGCCAGAATGTTACTTTTGCATCAAAAGACTATGATCATATTTCAGACCTCATAGAACCTAGTATGCACAATTTAATTAGATATTTTTCTAATCTCATGCTTCAATTTATATAATATACATATGTACACTCATGTGATTAAACTGTTTATGTACTTTATCTAATCTTGTAGGACATGTTTATGTTGTTATTGCACCTAGTGATAATGATGAATAGACTGAGTATTGGCTAGCTAGATGTGTGGAATCTAAAAAAAAATTGACATGTCATCAAGTAGATGATGATGATTTTGAGTATCCAATTGGGTTAGTCATTGTAGCTAGCACCTGGCTACATAGATACCTAACAAGAAGAAATGGTTTGCTAGCTTTTGAAGACTACCAAACCGAAAAGAAGATTTTACACTATTCTCATTTGGTTGTGACAACAAATATCAAATTAGAAAGATACAAAGGGAGACCCACCAATAAGGTATTATGGACAATTTCAATGGATGAGCATGACAATATCATAGATGCATTGCAGAATAAAGAGGATGTAGATGGTACAGTGGGATGACTACATCTAAATCAAACACATGTAATTTTTTTCATTATTTTATTATTTTTATATATATGTACTTATATAATTTAATTACATGTATGTTTGTGTTTTCAATGCCAATTTAGAGAACTTATATATAGCTCTTATTCAGGTCTCAATTGCAATTTATGCAAAATTAAATGTTAAAGTGGATCGAACATCAACATCTTGTGCAATTTCACATAGTAAGTACATAAAAATTACACATATATTTACATAGTTCAGATACCTTGAATATTAATTTATGTGTTTATTAACATGTGATTTTTGTTTTACAATTTTATTTTACAAGACCTCGTTTGAAGATATGTGTTGAACCAATTTTATGTTTTGAGTTCACTTCTATAAATATATCATTGACATTGTCTTACATATATTGTGAGATATGTTGTACAAACCAATTCAAAAATGAGAGTTTACTTCTATTTGAAAGTTAAAGGTATGCACTTGATAAAATATAAATTAATTGTCAATTTAAGTAATGACCTCCTATTTTGTTCCATTACTTTTACATTCAAGCATGTTAAAATTAATTTTTGTTTGAAGTTTCAAATTACTAAAGATTGTAATATTAAAAACAAGTCACTTGTACATGATAATTTAAAGATCATTACTCATTGTATTGATTATATCTTACATTACGAAACAACAGATTAATATCACTTATGATATATTGTTAGGTACGTTATCCATACATGTGTGTCTTAAGGGGATATAAGAGTCCTAATAGGTCATTATGTCTATTATAAATTATGATAGGTATTCATATGTTTACCAACACATAATAGGTATTGTTAGATGATAATGAGTCTTACATTACCAAACAATACATCAAGATCACGTATGATACATTGTTAGGTGTGTTATCAATACATTTTTTAATCTAGTAGGTAACTTTTATTTGTATGAATCTCAATGCATAAATTTGATGTTATATTTATCCAATAATGCTCTATAGATAGTTAAAATTATTGTTCATCTTACATATATACTTACAAAATGTGTCATATGTTCATGAATAAAATATGTTAGAATAAAGAAAATGGTTTGAATATACTTAAAACATGATGAAACATAATAATATATACTACATACACAAGCATGATAAGAAGTCATAAAAAAATAGTACATGGTCTAACATACATCATAATATGATCTATGAAGTGAAAAATACATTGTCTAACATATAGTTTTAACTATCCTAACACAAATTGTATACATCATAAACAATATACATCATAAAAAAAAAATCTGCAGGTGTCAACAAGACCTAATCTATCTGATTGAATCTCATCTTTACTCCATGCAAAGAGGACTCAGATGGACCATCATGTGTAATATGAGTTGTCTCGTCATGTCGGACACCCTGTGAGGTAGATGGATCACCCTATGTAACATGAGGCACGTCTCATCATGTACATGCTTAATTGAAATTGGTTTTAAAATCTAGCTTGCAAATAAATTAAATATTCACTACATAATAAAATAAATACCACATGAGATGGGTGTCCCTTAGTAATAGGAGGAGGCGCACTATGAAAACTACCAAATGTAGCAGTGGTGAGGTTCTGTAATTTACAAGACATACATTTTTAAAATTTGATTTTAGAGCATAATGAACTATACATTATGTACATAAATCACAATATTGACCTCAAATGATGATGTAGGTACCTCCATCTGGCTAAGTCCTATGCTCTCAACAACACTCATGGTGACATAGTCCTAAAATTATAGATACATAAACGTTTAGTCAAAATTAATATATACATGAGTAATTACAAAGTACATAATTTGTACACTATATTTTTTATACACTATAAATTTAACATGTGTGTGTGTGTGTGTGTGTGTGTGTGTGTGTGTGTGTGTGTGTGTGTATATATATATATATCATACCTAAGTGGTAGCCAATGTCACGGATGTGTCTACAAGTATGCTAGCATGATAATCATAAGATAGAGTCGAAAATAGACTATTCTAAGGCCTATATGGATGAGTATGATATGACTCCTATTCGTAAAATCAAAATGACTAAGCTTAAGATTATTATAATGATTATGGTCCTTTAATGTTAGGGAACTTACCTAGGATTATGGTTTTAGTTAGAATTATATTTAGGTTTTGGATATTTATTATGGTCCTATTGTTTATAGGATATATAATAGATGGCATTAGGATGAGAGTTAAGGTTACAATTAGAATGAAATCTTAGAGATAGAATTATGATTTGATTAAAAATTATTTATGGTTTTAGTTTGAATCCTAAATATTATCCGCTTTTTAATGCAGATTATAAGTCTAGATCATGTCAGGTAATGAACTAATACATGTGAACCCTATCCCTAACCATATAATAATCCTAATTCCAATCACAATCCATAATTCATTACCTTATGAAGCTTTGGCTATCCATTTTATTGCGAGAGTAATCCTTTGAACTTTCTTAAAGTTTTCATTCCAACTTACTAATCTTCTTTCTTTATGTGAACCATTCCTAGTATCATGATTCTTCATATTTCCTTTTCCATGTGACCACAAAATGTTCCTAATAGATTTATATAGAAGACCAAACTGATTTAAATAAAATAAGTAGGAACAAGAGAAGTACACCCAATACGAGGAGAGAATCTTTTAATATACTTAAATTCTACCAACCAAAGTGAGATCATTAGAGTTCCAGTTGTTGAGTTTTCCAAAGATTTTCTTGTTGATATAAAGACACATTTCATTTATGTGTTAGGGTTTACTACAAATAGAATCCCTAGGTACCTAACCACTTAATTATGACATCTCCATCCAATACCATATTTACTACACAAGGTAGGGGACTCAATATGTAGCCCCAATAAGATAGATGTAGAGACATAAATCTTACTACCCATTACAACGAAAAGAGGTCCAATTTGATCATTAAATGACTCGTGTTGCACTCTTCTAGCTTAAAAAGAATACAAATATTATCAAAAAACTATATGTTAGATACTTATTAACTATTTGGAGAGTAGATCCTCTAAATTTTAGAGACAACTAGTTATCTCTAAGGAGATAATGTAATGAGTCAACAACAATAAAAAATAAAGAGGATGCAAGAGGACACCCTTTCATAATTGATCTAGAGAGTCCTAAAAATTATGATCTAACCCCATTAATTTCTCTACTAAAACCTTGACACCAATTATAAGAGAGGACACCATTTGACATAATATTGGATGGAATCTTGGGCTTGCAACATTATCATAGTGAAACTCCATTCCACCCTTTTGTAGACATTTTCATAATCAGTTACTTGAGCATGCCTACACTCTATCCCAGAAATTTTTCCCAATCCAAAGTCTTCCAATAGGTTATCATGTTCTCCAATATGTATAAATATCCTTAACAAAACACTTTTGTGTAGGGTTACTGATCTTGGGTAGGATATCTTCTAGTCTAGAGGCTAAAACCTTGGGAAGAATTTTTTATGATATGTATTTAGGAGTGTCCTGTCTCTAATTTTTATTATGAGATTCTTATCTCCCTTTGGGGATCAATTTTATGAGCCCTCCATTGATTACTTGACCTAGGGATTTTTCATTACTAATTTTCTAGATGGAGGAGCTGATTTATGATAGAAATGGTTTTATCAAGGAATAATGCATCTTCATTAGGAATGATGGTTCTCATTTTACCCCTATCTTCTAAATCATTTTTCTATCATCATCTTCTAACCAAAAAACTTGATAGTAAAATTAGGAATTACTATATATCACTAGGGGGTGGGTATTTATTTTTATAGAATAAGGCAATATTTTCTTATGTGGCCTTCCATTCTACAAAGGAAATAAACATTTAGGCTACCCATATAGGAAAATAGGAAAAAAATAGGGGAATCTCTAGTCTCCCAAAAAAAATTGTAGGCACTTTCAACCCAAGATAAATAGAAATTAGTCCACCCTAACATAATCATCTAGTTACGGATTGGGGTGTTAGAGTGCTTCAATACCCTCCTAATTAGATATTACATGATGAATTCTCACTTCAGATATAAAGGTTTAGGCATCCAGTGGAAAGACAAGTTATTCAATTCTTTAGATATATTCGTAGGCATCCAAGGGTGTAGTCCAGGCTCCTACTCGCACTAATGTTCCACCTCCACCTCTTGATGATGAGGGAGGGTTACTTAATTAGATGCCTAATTTGTTGAAGTCTCTTCTAATTTTTTAATGATGTATCATTTTGAGACCTTGATATCAATGTTTAATTAGTTTTAGGATTAGGGTTCAATTTGGTTTATTGTTTGATTAGGTTTACATGCTTAGGTTTCAATTAGGACAAGAGTTAATAAATTGAATTAAGTTTTAAAGTGCTAAGTTTGGTTTTAGATATAGAATTATAGTTAGAGCTTTTAGATTAAAAACCAACATTAATTCAAAAAAGTTAGGTTTGGATTTTGTTTTAAAGTGTTGAATATATTATTGAGTTCTAGTTCAAGGTGATTTGGTTTAGTCTTAAGGTCAACGTTTACCTTAGTTCAATCTTAGGGTAACGGTTCAATTTGGTTAATGGTTGGGGAAAGGATTCAAGGTTTGTACTATTAAGTTGGGATATATAATTAGGTTTATGATCATGGTTTAATTTAATTTGGTTTATAAGTATAATATTAATTAGTTAAGGGCTAGGGTTACCTTTCAATCTAGTTTGATATATTCAATTTGGTTTAGGGTTACCCAGGGGTTATTTTATTTTAGTGTTAAATATTATAATGCTTTGATATCACTCATTTTTTGATATTTTGATTATATCACCCCTATACATTGATAGTATATGTGATGAATCTTACAAATATTATTTGATCTCATTACATGTGTCATGGTAAATTTTTTTAGTTTATGTACATGAGATTCTCCTATATATGGTGGTTTTCTTTTCTTATAATATGTAGTGTTATATATATAAATTTACCTAAGTACCCTTCTTGATTATCTATGATGGACATGTCGTAAATGACATATCTCTATATGATTCTTTTGATATGATATGCATGGATAATATATATAATGAAAATTTTAAATCCTTCCTATGCAATAAATGATGTAATTAGATATGTACAAATGTTTTTAGATT
This sequence comes from Cupressus sempervirens, assembly GCA_028749045.1. NCBI lineage: Eukaryota > Viridiplantae > Streptophyta > Pinopsida > Cupressales > Cupressaceae > Cupressus > Cupressus sempervirens. The sequence continues at coordinate 54,486,127 of CM053791.1, forward strand.
CACATGTACATGACATGTAGATGTAGATATGATGCTCCTCTAGGATAATTTAGTTTATCATAAATAAGGTTACAATTTTAGGGTTTGACATTTATAAAATTAGTACTCAAGGTAAGATAGGAAAGTTATTTAATTATTTATATATTACCTGGTGTAAGTTTTAGCAAATTAAGATTAAGGTAAAGATGATAGTAAGGGTTATGATAGAGTTAAATTCAATAGAAATTGACATTATAGTTAATCCTAAATGACACCCAGCCAAGGGATCCAAAGAACTAATCAAAAGTTTTACTAAGCAAGCAATAACATACATACAATAATTTACATTTATAAAAAACATAAGAGATTGCATTCCTTAATGAGCACATTTACATTTCATTTTTAAATAATTATAAGTACTAAAAGTAAAATAAATAACACATCCACATGAAAGAATATTAACTACTTTAGTTCAATCCATTTAAATAATATATACATTTGTTCTAAATGACACTTGGAAAATTAATTTGGAATGCACAATCATCCACTATAAATGTCACAGGGTATGAAATGCTGAAAGAATATACATTCATACTATAGTTTACATCATCCATTTTCGATTCATGAAACAAAGTACAATACAATTTAGGTAAAATAATTTTAAATACTAAGTTTTTTGTTTGGATCCCTTGGTGGGGTGTTATGTAATTAAGTACTTAGTTATATATGTTTAGGGTTTTATTGTACATAACTATATGGTTAGGTTGAGATTATAATTTAAACAATGAATTTAGGTCGAGGTTATAGTTTAAACAAGGTCGAGGTTATATGGTTCTAGGTTGAGTTTATATTTATTTGTAATTACATGTTTAAACAATGAATTTACATCTAATCTAATCATTCAACATTGTAATAAATACATAAATTAAATACATTTCAAAACATCTAAAATAATAATTTTTTAAATAAACATTTATGAAACTATATTTTAATTAACAAATACAAAAATTTAAACATCTACTCATTAACAATGTAAATTTACAATTTTACGTATATTAAAACTGAAAAAATAAATTAACATACATATAAAATTGAAAATTGAAAAAAATAAAGTAAAATAGTACAAAACATATTAAAGTACTTGGTATATCAAAAACTAGCAGCAGGGGGTGGTCGGTAGGGCTGAAAATCAGGCTCCCGTATGCATCTCTAATTGGACTACCATTTTTGAAGTCATGAAAATGCCTTCAAAAATACCAAAAAATGGGTTTAATAAAGTCTTTTAAATCAGGTAATTGATTTTAAAGAAATCAGGCACCTAATTCTAAAAGTAATTGGGTGCTTGATATTTGAGTGGCTCGGGCACCTGATCCGCTTTTAAATATCGGGTACCCAATTTTAGAAAAATTAGATACCTATTTCTAAGTACAATTCCATGGATTTGACTTCTATGGAATTGCGACCCAACTTCTTGCGGTCACACACACACACACACACACACACATATACATACATATATACATATATATACATACATACATATATATATACATACATACATACATACATACATATATATATATATATATATATATATAGATATATATATGTATGTATGTATCTATATATATATATATATATATAGATACATACATACATATATATATATATATATATATATAGATATATATGTGTATGTATGTATGTATGTATGTATGTCTGATGAATTATGGTATTCTTTCCATTCTACATTAATCGGGTAGTTTTCTTGTAGCCATGTGATGAAGATAATTCTAAATTAGAGAAATTATTATGAATCTTTATCTTTGGTATGTGTTGCAGGTTTTGTGTGTGCTCATCTCTTGTAGGAAAGGATAGGTCAACGGGTACAAGGAGACTCAACATTAAAGTGGTGTCATCAAGATAAAAAACTACTTTCAAGGCTCATAACAACTTCACTATTTCAGGTCAATGGCAATTTCTTTCATTTAGCTATTGATATGGGAGGAAATCTAGTAGTCATGCATTCCTATATTCCTATATCTTTGAATTTAGTTTGCTCCTCTGTTAAATGTTGTTGTTTCTTTTATAATTGAAAGTTGTTGTATCCCTAAATGGAAGGATCCTAGTTCTTAGTAGGTTAGTTTTCTAGTTCTATAAATTAAATAGAGTTCATGATTTGAAATATTATTAGATGTTCAAAAAATCAATTTTTTAATCCAACAAATAGTGAATATGACTCTATTATTTTTCATCTTATACTTATGATTTTATGAATGAATAAATGATACTTTTAGATCTTAGTCTTTGAGTTTTCAATTCAGTTGCTCTTCCATGGGGGCCCACATAGAAGATGAACTCAGTTTGTGATTAAGTAAGAATTAGATTAAGCTTTCCTAAAGTAGTTATACTATGTTGCTCCTACAACCACTCAGTAATAGAAGCATTAATTTTTTCGTGTAGCACAAGTGCATAGATAGGTTTACCATTTGCAGTATTATCTTAAGCTTTAAGTTTTTATTTCCATCTCTAGCATAGATTTCCTTATGCATTGTCCTTTCTTTACTTGTAATAACTTTAAAGGTGAATCGGAGCATATACTTTGTAGTCACCATTTCAAGTTTACGCTTCTAGGTTGATAAATCAAATAAATTCAGTGTACTCTTTCAAGTAAGATACATGATGTTCTTTGACAATAGAATCATTTTGAAAGGACTTCCAATCTTTTATTACTAATGTATTAAACTAACCGATCATATTTGGCATCATTTCTAAGGATGGTGTCAATCTAGTTTGACCCTAAAGTTATTGTGCTAGTTTATATTTTTCATTATCTTGCATGCATAGAGGAAGAGACCTCCTTGGGAGATTTCTTCCTCTTAATAATTAGGAAGATATTTTTAATGCCAAACCTAAAGAACCTCATAGAAAGAACAAATAAAAATAAAATTTTGAAAATATATTTACTACTGGTCAAGAATGAATACTCTTATCCTCTAAATAATCCTTGCACTTGAATGATCTTTTTGCTGAAGTTGAATACCAAGACAATCTACTTGCCCTTGTTATTTATCAACCACCACCTCTAGGTCCTCCTCCAAGAATATCTCAGCCTCAACCTAAATTTTATTTTCCTATCCCTCCTTAGCAAGGTCATCAAAATTTGAATAACATATCTTCTTCTACACTTCTGAAGTTCTACAGCCTAATTATTGAAGATCCTAAAACCTTCCTCTTTGAGTTTGACATCCTTTGTATAAGTTATGACTATACAACCAATGCCCACAAGCTGAATTTATTTTCGTTCACATTAAAGGAAGCTACTCTATAATGTTTCATGGGGTTGGGTGCTAATGTTGTAGTAGATTAGCCTACAATGAAAAAAAAAATTCTTACAAAGTATAAAGAATATTGTATGGGTCAAGATTTGAAACGGGGTAACATTTTCAAAATACTGCAACAGGAAGATGAAAACTTGGAGCATTATGTCTCACGGTTCATGTTCAACCTGAAATGTAACACACACACTAGCTGAATGAGGAGTCAAAGAAACATCTTTTTTTGAAAGGCATAAATGATGGAAGTATTGATGCACTAGACCTTATGGTGAGAGGAGACATCATTGAGAAGAAATGGAATGATATACAAAGTAGATGTCTAAACTATTCTAGGGCTACTATGAAGGAAAGTAGAGGATTTAGATACATACCACATAAGTACACTGGTATTTCAGGAGTATCAAAGATGGAGCTATCCAATTGTCTATCATGATTCAAACAAGACATCATCAATGATGTTGTCACTTAGTTGGATACCACACAAGCAAGAAGGAAGAAGGATGAAGTTGATGTCATGTTAGTTGAATACTATTTACATTATAGGGAGAAGAAAAGGAACTATAGATGCAAGTTTGTTGCAAGCCTAGAGTCACACCCAATGCCTACTAAATTTAAAGCCATTGATGAAAATGGAGAAGTTCTCTATGTTTCTCAATTAAGACCATGGGATCAAACACAAGGTATGCCACAAGATCCTCTTGAAAATTATAATTATAAAAATCAATAGAAAAATTCTCATAATATTGTTTTTATTGGACATATTAATTGGCAACAGCCCCAACAAGGTTGGAAAGAACCTTACCATGGTTAGTAACAACCTCAACCAGATTGGCAATAACCTTAGCAAGGTTGGAAACAACCCTAGCAAGGTTGGCAGTAATCTCAGTAGGGTTGGAAACAGCCCTATCATGATTTGAAATAGCCTCAGCAGGATTGGAAAAAACCTCAGCAAGGCTGGCAACAAATTTAGTAGGGTTGGTAACAACCTCAACAGGGTTGACAGAAACCTCATCAAGGTTTGTAGCAACCTCAAAATTGGAATAACCAACCTAGTCAATAACCTTTAATCCCACCAACTCAATAGTATGCTCTAATGCCTCCTCTTAGAGCCACTAATATTTCTCCTAATCAAACTCAGCTACTAATTCAACCTAATCCTAATCCCAATAATACCAAACAACCAACACAACAATAAAACTATCTTATTTCCTTTAATGATATCCACTTAAGTTTAGGTACTACTCTTCCTTCACCACAAAAACCTATAATAACTAAAGTTGAAGATCCCTAGCTAAAAAAGTGGATGTGTTAGTTCAATAGACCTCTCTTGTAGCCAAAGAGCCTACATTTCCTCATAGGTTGATGCAACAAGGTCAGCCTATAGAAAGCCAAGTAGTAATTTATTTTCTTAATTAGCTAAAGTAAATGACAATAAAAATACCATTACTTGATGTTATCAAGGAAGTTTATATCTATACTAAAACCATAAAGGAAGCATGTAGCAAACAACTAGGTCAAAAGAAGAAGGATCCAAAAACCATTCATGTCTTAGGACAATTGTCTGATCTAATGTTGGAGAAATTAACCATACCCAAATATTCTGACCTTGGGAGTCTTGTGGTCATAGTTACCAATCATAAGATGCAAGTTAGAATTCTTTAGTTGACCTAAGAGAATCCATAAATTCCATGAGAAAGGAGGTATAGTCCCAACTGCATATCATTGGTCTCTAAGAAACACCAACCATACTTCAACTCACTAATAGTTCCATTATCAAGCCAGATGGGATGATAGAAGATGTCATACTCACCTTAAACTATTGGGAGTATCTAGTAGACCTTTTTTGGCTCTCCCTAGAGGCTAATATGGGTGGATATTCTTTAATTTTAGGGTGACCATGGTTAGCTACTACAGATGCCTATATAGCTTCCCAATTTGGGAAGATGACAATATCTAATGGTATACATACTAAGAACCTAACTTTATACTCCCCTACTTAGCCATTATTGCAAGATGACCAAGTAATCTAGCCAAACTTGGGTGATGATGATCCAGAGGTCAATTCCATTCATCAACTTATTATGATAGGCTAAGATTCATTTGTAGCCTCTTGGTAAGAAGATGAGATATTTTCATCCATTATTATGAATGAGTATGGAATAGAGTCTCAAGTGTGTACTCAAGGGGAATCTATCCTAGAAACCATATCACCACCTTTGAACACACCTTAGCATTCAAAAGCCTCCCAATTCCTTCACACATTATTACCTCAAGAGGTGTATTCTTCTCCAATTGCTCAGTTATTCATGGTAGATAACGTCATTAAGATGGAAGTTGTTCCAAAAAGAGAGTTGAATGTTAGCAATACCCTATCACCTTCCCATCAAAAATTTATGTTGTAGTTATTGTAGGAGAATCAAAAATAATTTGCATGGACATGAACAGATTATATCCTATGCTTTGCACTCACAAGATCTACATCTATCCTAACTTCAAATCTGTCTAACAGCCTTAGAGTATAGTCAACCCTATTTTGAGGCATATTGTAAAAAATGAGCTCTAGAAGATATTAAGTGTTGGTTTTATCTATCCTATCAATTATAGCCAATGGGTTTGACCCTTAGTTATAGTACCAAAGAAGGGACGAAAATGGAGAGTTTGTGTAGATTACAAGGAGCTCAATTCAGCCACTAAGAAAGACCACTTCCCCTTGCCATTTATAGATCAAGTTCTTTTGAACTTAGTTGGAAAGAAAAAAAATTCTTTCCTAGATGGTTTTAGTGGTTATAATCAAATACAAATAGGCCCAAAGGACCAAGAAAAAATAGCCTTCACATGCCCATGGGGGATGTTTGGCTACTTAGTCCTACATTTTGGCTTGTGCAATGCCCCAACCACATTCTAATGAGCTATGATAAGTATCTTTTATAATATATTTGATCACTGTATGGAAATCTGCATGGATGATTTTACTATTTATGAGACTACTTTTGAGGAAGCAAAAGAAATATTAGAAAAGGTACACAAAGATGCCAAGACTATAACGTTTCCCTAAATAGTGAAAAAAAAATTATGATGATGGAAAAAGGAGTAGAACTAGGTTATTACATTTTATCACAAGGCATCCAAGTAGATCCAACAAAGGTAGAGGTTACTAACAGGGGTCTAGAAACCATTCTTACCAAAATAGTAGCACTCCATAGAAAGGATTGGGCCACATTCCTTCTTGAAGCTCTTTGGGCTTATAGAATCACCTCAAAATCTAAATCAAGTTTCACTCCTTTTGAGATAGTCTATGGTAGGTTAGTTGCAATTCCCATGGAGTTTGAATATAAGATATTAAGGATTACTTTGAAGCTTGGTATGAAACCTATTACTACATAATAGTACCAAATTTTGAGTTTAAATGGCCTTGATGAATGGCAGAAGTCTACACTGAATAACACTAAACTCATCCAATGTCAATGGAAATAATAAAAAGATAAGTTTATCAAAGATAAAATGTTTGTTGTGGGGGATTGGGAACTTCTTTATGATTTTAGGTATCAAAACAATCCAGGTAAGCTTCAAAATAATTGGTTAGGGTCGTATGAAATTTTTGTTGTGTTTCCAAATGTCCAACTATTTATTGTTGATCATGTTCAATTCAAGTTACTAGTCAATGGTCAAAGGTTGAAGTTTTACCACATACCATAGAGTAAAGCATAGTTCCTACAATAGTTCTCTTCTACTAATGGCAATACCTCTCCTATAGCCTCTCCCTTCTACTAATTTTAGTTTTCTCTTTAAATATTCTTGTCATTTCCATAATAAGCACTTTCTTTATGAAAGTCAGTTCTTTGCCATAAATCCACATCATCATCTCTTATCTTTTCACTCATCCACCTCATGATTTTTCATTCACTAATAAAAATAATAGATGCCCTTAGAAAATGTTTAGGTTCATACACTAGTTGAGATATTTATTTCTTGATTTGTTTTCCAACTTTTTTTTAACTTTGTGTCATCACATGTGCACTTGTGGGACCAATTTCCAAATTAATATAGGGGGAAGATATATCTTTTTTATACATATATTCATAAAATCATTATACTTTATTCTTTTAAGTCTTATTTTTACTTTTGCACACTTCTTGCCATCCTTTTCTTTGAGTGATGTGATAGTTCTCTAGGTGATGTGATAATTTTTAAAGAATTTTGATTTTATTTCTCACATTTCATGAAATATTGCTACTACAAGTCTATGATTATGTAATTATGAGCAGTCAATGTACACTATATGCTTAATTTACACTCATATTTTCTTCAAAGCTCACTTTCATCCAATTTTTTGAGATACCCAAACTCCTTGTTCGAGTTTTTTTTTAGTGCATGTTTAAATTTCTTGCAACATCATTATGGAGTAATTTGATAGCCTAAAGATGGGAGGTGGCTTTCTCAGGTATGAACCTATAGTACACAATGTTTTTTCAGATGATCAATCTTTTCTACCATAATTCTATATAAGAGGGTGGCTTGATTATATTCATAGGCTCACTAGTTGGGACAAAGAAGTTGCATTATAGTTTTTGAGTACGTTGAAGGAAGGAGTGGCCATGGTCAAGGGATTAAAGTTACCCTTTTCATAGGAAGTAGTAGCAGATGTTATGGGTTTGCAAGACGAACGGGAAGAGTTCTATAAAGACTTTGATCCAATAACAGCTAGGGCACAATTTACCCTACACATAGACCCACCTCTAGATATTGATAAGAATTAAGTTACACACAAAATTTCTTTACCAAAACCATTTAGGCAATGTGCAATCTATTTTATCAAATATTGCACTTGCAAAGGATGGAAAACATTTTGGTATTCTATTCATTTCAAATTTTTATGTTGTTTCTTGCATGAAATTTAGGCTAGAAACATTCTCAGCTTCATGCTCAACATTTTGAAGAAGAAGGCTACTCTAGTACAAGAAGGTAAAAGTTCCTTTATTTCAAGTCATTATTTAATAAAGTTAATTATTGTAAAGGCATTGAGGGAACAATCAAAAATGTCATGGGACTATTTGTTGTCACAAGGGTTTAAAGAACAAATCATAGAGTACATAGGATGAATATTTGAGTAGAGGACTCAAAATGAAAAAGGGCTTAACAAAATTATTGTAGAACTTGAACCATGATCTTCCTCTAAGAAAAGTTCTAGAGTTAGGACTCCAGTAGGTTCCCCTTCTCTCTCCACCTCTAGGTCCACCCAAAATAAGGATGAGGAAAAGACCTCTATGGAAAAATCTACTCCTATATCACAAAGGGGTCCTTAGAGAAACAAAGATAAGAAAGGAAAAACTACCCCTAGTCCTCTCCAATAGACAAATGAATGATCACCTGTAGCCACAAAAACTACTAGGAAGTGGAAAGTTTCAGAGGAAAAAGAGGAAACTTCATTGAGTAGAAGTAGTAGATGGAAGAAAAATGTGATAGTAGACATATCGTCAGAAGGGTTATCTGTTGAATCTGAATCTACTGGGAAAAAGGAAGAAGAACCTATGAATGTTCAATAGGAATTATTTGAGGAATCTCCTGAGATAGAAAAAGAACAAGTTCCTATGGAACAAATGACTAAGGAATTTATCATAATTGGTGATAACTCTAGCCCTCAAATGTAGGATTTTGGATTCTAGAGAAGAGGTTCATCCTCTAAGGGTCCTCAGACAACTAATAATTGTAGTGACTTAGAAAATGATGAGATCTATACAAAATGTTTTGCAATGGAAAAAGATGAACTGTAATTATTTCCTGTAGTAAAGAAGAATTTTTTTGAAGAAAACCTTGGTATTCACTTGAATTTTGTTAACCAAATGGTAGATCAAATTTTGAGTTTAAAGGATTGGATGCATTGGCCTCTATTGCACAATAATGCAATGATACTAAGAGATCCATGCTAATATGGATAGATCCCATGAATAGTGTGAGGTCCAAAAATGGTAAGTCCCCTATTTTTCATTTAGCAAAAAAAGGAAGTATTAGCTTTATGTTAGATAAGTCTAATTTTGTGTTTCTATTGTCTATTATTTTAAAGTTGTCTAATAAATTAGCTTCAGAAAGAGAACAATAGAAACAAAAAAAGAAAGAATTAAGTAAGCTTATATATGGGAATTATTAGGAAACCCTTGAATAGGAAGGAAGAGAAGAGCAACTACATGAGACACTCAATAAAGAAACATCTCTTATTGCTGAGTTATGAGCTATAGGTCCCCATCTGCTCTATATGCCTTATTTCTTAAGGGAAAACTATTGAATTCCCAAATGACTTGCATCATGTAGGATAAGTCCCCATCATTGCAAGAACCTCTTCAGTTTACCCAAGCTTTTCATAATTCTCCCGAATCAAAACACATACCTGTGTCACCCTTTTGTGAAGGAAAAGGCTAACAAAACTACAACTATTCACCTTCAATGATATAAAACTAGTATTATTATTTAAAATTTGAAAATGAAGTAATTTAATAAAATGTGTAAAAATTGATCAAGTTTAGGATTATAATTTTTAACAATTATTTGGATTAAGAATTGATATATTTTCACAATTTTTATAGACAATTTTTTAGTTGCTAAAAAATGCTGAAAAATTAGGGGTCTAGTTCCCACCACAAAACTATATGGAAATAAACTTATTTCTTTTTTATCTCAATCTATGTTATAGACATCATATATATTTAGAACATTCAAAAATAAAAATTGTCTTTAGACTTATATTTTCACTTTTATAATCATTCAAAGTTCAACTCACCTGAAATCAATAGTTTTTATCTCCCAACACATTTTTTAAAACAAACCTACTCTAACCAGAATAAAAGTTATACATTCTAGAAGAGGGCTCTCTCTTCTAGAATTTCATATAAGTTTTAAATTTTTATGATATGATTTACTATTTTTTTCTTTCTAAAAATTGATATCTTTTCTAGTGTTAAAATATGTGCTTGTCGAATTTTTTAATTATAATATACTATATCTAATTAAAATACTATAAACTCTATATGATAATATTCTTGACTTTGGACTCTATAAATGGTGTTTCTAAGTTATTAAAAATATATCGTAAAAAATGTAAGAGTTATTAAAATATCAATTTTCTAAAATAATTGTATTTCTTTAGTAATTGGATTAAAACTAGTATAAAACATTAATTTCATAGACTTTTCTGATTGGAAAAGTGTGATACCACATATAACTTAGCTAGTATGAATTTATCTAGATCATATCTTTGAACAAAACTGAATTTTAGATAGAAATACTCAAATTCAGTCATTCTGATTAGTCAACATGAAAGGTGACACAACTTTGTACTTTTACCCTTCTACATCCATTAAGAGTTTTCTGTGTGAATTATTTCTCTATAATTTAGTAGTTTCAAATAAAAAAGTCTAGAACCCTTTATTAACTATTGGGGATATCCTATTGAGAGCTCTTATGTCTTGGATTTAGAAAGAAGTTAGTCAAGAATCCCAAGTCAAGATATATAGGGAGTTGGGGGATGAAATTCCCCTCTATTTGAGGCAAAACTTAAGGACCCAAGAACTTCTTATTATCATTAGTTAGGGATTGCACCTTCAGACAAAGGAAAACAACACATTTACCCACTCCATAATGCACCATTTAATGAGTATGAACATTTAGATAATGGTGAGTTGCCTATAGCCATGAACTCCATCTAGTGTTGTTTGCTTAGTTTAACAAAGGAACTAAGAGATAAGGAGGCACATTCACCTCTTAATCTGAACATCAAAAGCATACATGCTCCATAGTATATCTCCTTGGGTAGAGTAAGAGAGATTTTTTGGATTCCAGTTACATTTCAATTGCCTTTTCTTGTGTCACCTCTATTAACAAAGTCAAAAAATTTAGACAATTATGATACACAAGGAGAGGTGAATAGGTGGGAAAGATATGGGGGGGAAATGATTTTATTGGAGTCTTGCTAAGTGAGGTTTTGGATAGTCAATAGATTTTGACTAGAGGATGATAGCCAAAATCAAAAAATTTATGTTTGTTGTGGGACCAGAAAAAGGTCAAGTGGTAAATGATGAGCCTAGTTTATGGTTATTTTATTTATAATTTCTAATATAAAACATGGTATTTCATGAGGTTCTCATAGAAAATATTTAGACTTTCCATTTTTATTTTTGTATGCTTATGTGTGTATTTGATACTTTTAAGACTGAAACAAATATGTTGAATATATATAATTTCCATTTTGCATTAATGGAGTTGAGTTCCCGCAACCATGTGATGAGGATAATGCTAAAGTAAGGAAACTTATTATGAATCTTTATCTTTGGTATGTGTTGTGGGTTTTTTGTGCACTAATCTCTTGTAAGAAAGAATAAGTCAATGGGTAATAGGAGACTCGGCATTAAAGTGGTGTCATCAAGATAACAAACTACATTCAAGGTTCGTCATGGCTTCATTATTTCCTGTCAATGGTGGTTTCTTTCATTCATCAATTGATTTAGGAGGATATCTAGTAGTCATGTGTTCCTAGATTTCTGTGTGTTTGAATACATTTTACTCCAGTAATGAATGTTGTTGTTTCTTTTATAACTAAAACCTTTTGTATCCTTAAATGGAAGGATCCTAGTTCTTAGTAGGTTAGTTTCCTAATTGTATAAATACATTGGAGTTCATAATTTTAGAGATTATTATATTTTTAGGAAGTCCATTTTGTAATCTAGCAAGTTGTGAATGCAACTCTATTATTTTTTATCTTGTACTTATGATTTTATGAATGAATAAATGATACTTTCATATCTTAGTCTTTGAATTTTCAATTCAACTACTCTTTTGTTGGGGCCCACACTAAAGTTGAACTTAGTTTGCGACTATGTAGGAAATAGATTAAGATTTCTTGAAGTAGTTATAATCCATTGCTCCTATAGCCCCTTAGTAACAGAACCATTGGTTATTTCCTGCAGTATAGGTCCATGGATAGGTTTACTATTTACAGCATTATCTTAAGCTTTAAGTTAATTTTACGTTTATATTTCTAGCATAAATTCCCTTCAGCATTATCTTTGTTTTAATTGAAATGATTTTAAAGGTGAATTAGAGTGCATACTTTATAGTCACCATTTCAAGTTTATGCGCTTGGATTGATAAATCAAATGAATTCAATGTACTATTTTAAGTAAGATAGCTATATCACATTTAATTTTAACTAAAAATAACAATAGAGTCACAAATCCATATAAGAAAACCCATTATAAAAAACAGAGTACTAAATCAAACTCAAGGGTCAAAATAATGAATTGATGTCACTTGACAATTTTGGAAGGGTAAATAACTCAAATGCTTGTCCTACTTTTTAGGACAATTGGCTTAAGGTTAGAATTTTGACTCAAGGACTGTCCCCTCTTTTACCATTGAGATACTACAATAGGGCACACTCATCCTAGCAATTTAGGGAAGTCAATGCCCAGTACCTACAATTTGCACAAATCTAAGCATGTACATATACATATAATCTAAATTAAGAACACAATGATAGGGACTCATGAATCATGTAGATCCTAACTAGTTGGTGACTATGACTCCTCCTTCAACCATTTCAAAAATATCAAACATAAAGTAAAATATACAAGTACACCATACACATGCAAGTTTAGGGTAAGTAACCATAGAAACTACATAAAAATCATTCATCTAACTATCATCATGAAATAATTCAAAATCACTATAGGAACATATGAAGCATCATTGACATCAAAAGGATAAACAAAAATACGTGAAATAACTAAGTATCAAGTAGACCATCAATTATACATAAGTTGCATATAAAATAACATCCAATCCAATCTGTTAATCAAGTACTACTAATCATAAAACATAACTATAAAATTGGCCTAAAAGAGTTCAACATTAAAACATGACAAGTGAACTAAGGGTAGACATTACATCCACCCCCCTAGACTTAGCCTTACTCCTAGAAGCCTACAAGTAACATAAAGACTCTAGCATTCACTATATGAGTCCTATTGAACCCTTTACTCTTGTAGGAGGACAAGACTCTGCTACAAACACCCTATGAGATCTACCCATATCTCCAACCATGGGTTATGAAGCTATAGTTCTATGATCCAAGAACTCTAATTTCCATTGAGGATAATTCATGCAGGAGTGCCAACCTCTTTACTTTCCAAAGCATCTATCATTTCTAACTCTTCATGAGTTTTACTCAAGGACATTTGTGCGTAAGAGACATATGTAATGGGTAGAAATAGTTATATAATAAATCAAGCCTATTTGAAAGACCTAGTCCCCATTTGGTAATCTATAAACCATGGGTTTTTTACTATGTTCATTAGGCACATCTTAGTCCTAGGATAGGGTAAGTGTGTGCTTAAGTTTCTAAATTGTGTACTCGACTAACACAACGAATCTCATTGTTAACCAACCCAACTCAGGTGGTATAAATTTTATGTTAAAATTCCTTCATTAATGGACCCAAATCTATCAAAAATATCTCCAAACTCAATTAACACTGGGAGCTCAACACATATGTGGGAACTGCCTTCAATGCCCAACTAAGCTTGGTGAACACTGACTACTTGGAAAAGGTTGATATTTTCTCGTTACATTTTAAAAAAATTTCACTTAATCACTCCCAATGGTCACAACCACTGAAAATTAGTTGGATTAGTTGGGAAAGGTATTCAAATATCCCTTTTAGGTGGGTGGAAGACATATAGAGATAATAATGTAATTTTTCCATTAGAATCAATAAAAGATCCCATTTTTCCTTGTAAAACACTACATTTTCATAGTATATAGGTTGTAACATGTAAATGAATGATTGATTTGGAATATTGAAAATCTTAGTAGAACAGTGCAAGTTATTTGACATTTTTAGGTTGCCTACAATGAAAGATAGTTCAACTTCTTTCTTGAGTGCATGAAAACCTTGTGTTTGGCGACTCGTTTTGGTAAAAATGGCCTAACTTGCATTCCCACTATAGAAAATTCATGCCACTTGGTAATGTGAAAGTTAGGAAGATGTAAAATAAGACCCCTAAAAGATGGTATATGGAAATTAGTGCTACCAATTTTTCTAGCAAGCCCTAGGCCAAACGTCTCTATGTGGTTGGTGTAGGACAACAGGTGTTGAAGTGTTACAGGCACTTGGCAAATGAAGAAAATCATTCTAAAGGTGGATAATGATCCATTATAGATCCTTAAATGTTTCCCAATTGATATACTAATCTATTCAATCACCTATTTAGTACTTCCTTCACAAACCCTGGCAATTAGGCCTAACAAAAAGGAAATTGTTGCATTTTTGGTAAGGGTGTCATTTGGCCAAATTGGAGTCTGAAAGTTTGGAATCAGAAGATTATTCCAAAAGGGTGTTTGTAAATGAATTTATTTTTTCTAGATCCTTTGGAGAAATTTCAAACTAAAACCTAATTACCCCATTGATAGGGCCAATTAGGGTTCTTGGGCCTACAAGATAGTTTTGCTATCTATAGCCTTTGGGAGAAAGATAGGCTATTCAAACACACCAATGTGAGTTTGTTGATTTTTTAAGAACCTTTCCATTCCCCTATAAACTCATAGGTTCCCATTTCAAGCATAAACCTAGTATTTAGAGATTTTGTGCTTTAAAACTTGGTAGTTCTCTATTGGGTGTCTAGGCCATATTTTCAAGTAAGTTTGCTTCAAACATGTAGAGCCCTCTCTTGAATCCATTTCAGGGTATTTGAAGTAGTCCAAGGTGACACCACATCACTATTTTATGTCAAACAAATAGCTCTACATCAAGTGGTATCAAAGTGACCTAAGATCCCTTAGCGTAAGAAATTTGACTTTAAGCCAAAACAAGATGGTGTCACTAACAAGTACCAAATCATGAAAGATGTTCACAAATATAATCCTCATCCCCACCATGACCCTCACAAAGAGAAACCCAATGAACACTTAGTTGCCATGGCAGGTAAACAAGATGTTGAATACCATCAAAGACTCTTAGATAGGCTTTGGGCTAGTCCTCAAACCTAAGATGAAAGAAGACACCCAAGAAGTGCCTAAAGAAGTAATGAATCTGCTAAAAAAGTAAAAAGGGATACTTGCAAGAGATACTCAAGATAAAATCCCGCCATTGAGGAACATCTCACACTAGATTGACTTTATATTAGGTTCTTCTCCACATAGAAAGGTTGCATATAAACTCACCCATGATCAGAATATTGAAATATCAAGACAGATTAGTGATCTATTTGCAAAAGGACTCATTCATAAGACTTTCAGCCCTTGTGCAGTCCTTAATGTTTTGGCCCTTAGAAAGGATGGAAAATGGAGACTTTGCACTGAGTCTAGGTAAATCAATAAAATAACAATAAGGTATAGGTTCCCTATACCTAGGATTGAAGATCTTCTAGACCAACTTGGAGCAGCATGCTACATTTCTAAAATAGACCTTAAATCAGGCTACCATTAGATAAGGATTAGGCTTGGAGATGAGTGGAAAACAAAATTTAAAACCACTGAAGGGTTATATGAATGGCTTGTCATGCCATTTGCTCTAAGAAATTTCCCTAAAACCTTCATGAGGGTGATGAATGAAGTGTTTCATGCCTTCATATATAATATTATGGTGGTTTATCTTGATGACATAATTCTCTTCAACAGGTCCAAGGAAGAACATATGAAACATTTGGAACTAGTCCTTTAGAGGCTACATGAAAACAAGCCAGAAATAAACCTTGAAAAGTGTGCATTCATGCAGACAAAATTGACCCTCTTGTGCTTTGTCATCTCAAAGAGTACCTTGAAGATGGATCCTATAAAGGTTGAGGCTATCCTGAACTGGCCAACACCTAAGATAGAAAGGAAAATCAAGAGCTTCCATGGACTAGAAATTTTTTATAGGAAATTTGTCAAAAGCTTCAGTCACATATGTGCACCTCTTTGGGATACCATCAAGGGAGGTAAGAAGACAAAGTTTCAATGGACTACCCAAGAAGATGAATTGTTTGAATAATTGAAGGGTAGCGTAACACAATATCCAATCTTGGCACTATCTACCTTCAAAAAATTATCCACAATAGAAATTGATGCAAGCAATCTTTTCATAGGAGAAAATTTTAGTCAAGAGGAAAAACTAGTGGCTTTCTTCTTTGAAAAAGTCAATGATGCCAAGAAGAAATATAGTACATATGACCTATAACTATATGCTATGGTTCAAGCTCTAAAGAAATGGAGGCACTACTT
This sequence comes from Cupressus sempervirens, assembly GCA_028749045.1. Taxonomy (NCBI): domain Eukaryota; kingdom Viridiplantae; phylum Streptophyta; class Pinopsida; order Cupressales; family Cupressaceae; genus Cupressus; species Cupressus sempervirens. The sequence goes on from CM053791.1 coordinate 54,502,689, forward strand.
GCTTTCTAAAGAATTCATTATCTATATAGACAATCATGCACTAAGCTTCTTGAATAGACAAAACAAGTTGAGTTGCAGACACATGAATTGGCTTGACTAACTCCAAGACTTTACATTTTCAATCAAACATAAGAAATGTACTACAAATAAAGTAGATGATGCTCTTAGTAGGAGAGTTACCTTGGTGGAAGAAGTCCAAGTGTAAAGCATGGGGATTGATGCCCTTAAGTAGTTATACAAAGATGACCCAAGCTTTGGGGAAATTCATAAGGTTTCTCTACATCATCTAATGGATATAGCACAATATCTTTTGAATATTTGTTGCAAAATTTTCTATTGTTAAAATAAGGACAACTTTGTATTTGTAGATGCTCCATGAGGGATAACTTGATAAAAGAGAATCATTGTGGCACATTAGAAGTTCACTTTGGGATTGAGAATACTCTAGAGATCCTAAGGAGAAACTATCATTGGTCCAAGTTACCTACTAATGTCTAAAGATTTTTTGAGACTTGCACAATATTTCAAAGAGCCAAGGGAGTAATGACAAATCAAGGCCTTGATCAGCCCTTACCTATTCCAACCAAGCCATGGGATAGTGCGAGAATGTATTTTGTCTTAGGTCTTCCAAGGACAAGACAAGGTTCCAATAGCATTTTTTTTTATTGTAGATAGATTTAGTAAAATGGATGATTTTGTTCCTTTTAAGAGCTCTAATGATTCTTCATATATTGAAAACTTTTTTTCCAAGTAAGTAGTCAAAATTCATAGATTACCAACACCCATTATCTTAGACAAAGATGTGAAATTCCAAGGTTACATTTGGAGGACCTTATGGACAAATTTGGACACAAATCTCTCCTTTAGTTCCACCTACCATCCATAAATAGATTGGTAGACTAAAGCAATCAATAGATCATTAGGTAACCTTTCAAAGTGTCTAATAAAGAAGCATGAGTAGACATGGGTTGTGATCCTCCCTTAAGCAAATTTTTTGTTCAATTACTTAGTAAATAGTCAACAAGGAAGACACCATTCCAAATAAACTATGGATTCAATTCTAGAGGAGTCATGTGTAATGCCTTGCCAAGAAACCCAAAATAAATTAACCTAAAGTTTCACTAAGTTTGAAAAAAAAAATTTGAAAGATAATAACTTAGTGATAATAGATATAATATAGTGGGAGCAATAACATATACAAAACACATACCATAAAATAGACTACAATTTTTAAGGGTTCCATGATGTTGAATCACATTTAAGTTTGATTAATACTAAAACCAATATATAACACATCCACATTATAAATATAAAAACTACAAGTATGAATCTATTTAAATAATATACAATTATCTTGAATGCCACTTAGCAATAACCAAAATGCACAATCATCCAATTTACATGCCATAGGGTATGAAAGGATAAAATAATATACATCATAAAATAAATTACATCATCTCTTAAGATCCATGAAATAAAATATAATACAATAGGTATAACCATCCATCATAGTACACAAGATCAAAATGAAAGGAAATACAAACCTGGGAACTCTAGCCATGACATCAAACTTTTGGATCTAAATGGTAAAAGTAAAAAGCAGTACCACCTAACCTCATGGTATGAAAAGCTAAAAGAATATACATCATAAAATATATTACATCATCTCTTAAGATCAATGAATTAAAATACAATAGGTATAACCATCCATCATAGTACACAAGAATAGAATGAAAGGAAATGCAGAATAGGGAGCTCTAGCCATGACATTGAACTTTCAGATCTCAATGGTAAAAGTAAAATGCACCACCACCTGACCCAATGGTAACACAAAAATGGTCCCCTCCCATCATATTGAGGAGATCGTCTCAAGTCCCAAAAAGGCTAACAATCACAAAATTCAAAATCAACATCTAGGTCAAGGAAAGCTTGAAAGCAATCTAACTCAAGGTATCAAGACACAAATGGCATCTAAACCTAGAGGCAAAAATGACACATGGGATAATCTACTATGAAATTGGGCAAGTGTCATCGCATGAGCCAACTCTAAGGTTACCCTGATAGCCTCATTGGACTCTAGCCCCCTAGTAACTGTATGTGGCACTAGTATCATTTTGTACTGATAAGGAATACTAACAAAGAAAGGTAGAAAATAAGCATCCTCTCTATGCCCATCTTAGCCTATGATAGCACTTGAGGCATGGCTGAGGAAAAAAAATACTCTTATTAATTTATTTTACTCTCATTTAATGAAATATTATCATGTATTAACATAACCTACAGTGGGTTACCTAGGCAACTTCATTAGGGCTCCAATCTCCATTGTAAGCCACTTCCCAACATGACATATAGATAACATGCCCTAAGCTCAGTAAGAAAAGGTCTTATATGACTATAAATCACATATCAATTCTTAAACAAGCAACTAGAAAGTACTAAAATATCACTGATTGAAAATCATAGATTTCACCAATATAATCATCCTAAAAGGACTAATCCAAAATAAAGTCCACATGTACAACATCATGAAATCACATGACATCACCAAAAATAATAACTCCTAGCCTCTAGTAGACATCTTGAAACTAGTCAACACTCTAAGTTAGCCCCAAATGCAACACACAGGAAAGCATACAACTGGCATTGTAGTTTCATAGTTTTGTTTGGTTTTGAAAACACACAATTTGAGTTAATAGTAAGGTTCAAGTTTACATTTTTCGTAGAGTTTACAATTTACCATATGAATGAGCTTGTTTTAACAAATCAATGATTATTTCATTAGATCAACATTAGATTTAAAATAAATAATTCAAATATAAGTCTTGCTGGTCTAAAACATAAAATCATTTCCCAAACTCATAACTAACTAATGATTATTAAAACCATGGTCATTGCATAATGATTTAACAAAAAATTACTTAAATTCATTAAATAATATCCAATATTATTTTAATTAATTATATAAAATTTAAAACATTATAATCACATTAATTAACAGAACAACTCTAAAACTATATTAAAATATATTATTAATTTTAAAAAATCTTAATAAGATTTAATATATTAAAATAACTTAAAATTAATAATTTGATAAAATGTATTTAAAGGCTTGTCAGTGTGGCAAATACTACCAAAGTAGTATGTTGCGATCATAACAAAGTATTGTTGCATCAGCAATAGTACCTACTATAGTCATAGCTAATCTAGTCTGTATGCGGAAGAAACTATCTCAATGTGGAAAGGAGGAAAAGTGGGTGGGGAGGTTGGTAAAGTAGGGGTTGGGGTTTATTATTATTTTTTTTAATAAAACAATTAAAAATTCACCCTCCCAATAATATGCAAGTTCACATTTTTTTTGATAAAATATTATATCATAAAAATATGAATTATATCAAATAGGGAAAACCCAAATAACTAATCAATTTTGTATTTTATAAATTGAGTTCTCTTCCAAATGCTACTCAATTAAAAAAATATCATTCTATTAAATTAATAGAATGAGGGTTTCTAAATTCTCAATTCTCATTTACATATAATCTCATAATGAAGAGCAAATAAAATTTACAACAAGGGTTTCAATTCATTCATTTATAGATGTATTCTAGAACATAGAAGAGTAAATTTCAATAGAAGAGTTTTAACCAAATTTTAAATTTTAAAAACAAATTTATCTAGATAGGAAGAAGATAGGAACTCAAAGAATGGAAACTACTATGAAAATAATCCACAAGATTCTACCTAAATTTGATGCTAATACGACAACCAAGGAACACACAAGTATTCCCCTTTCTTCTAAAAATCATTCTTCTTAGAAACTTGCTCCTCCAAAACCAGTTATGGAGAAATGAACTCTAAATTTCTAATAGAAAGTCTTTTCCCAATTTTAGGGCTTTGATTGTGCAATCACATGAAAATTGTTTTGCCTTCATTATTTAATTATATTTTAATATTCATGGACAACATTTTTTCATTTAATTAAAATATCTTTATTCAATAAATTTCTTTCTAAAATTATTTACCTTTTCAATTTTCAACATTTACTTCACACATATGTGGAGGTGGGAGCCCAACACAGCTAGATTTCTTGATAATGATTACTTTTTAAAATAATTGTAAACTATACTATTCAAGAACATTAATAGCTTAACAACTATAATGGGAGATGAAAATAATTTTAGAAAGCAATCATTATCAAGAAAGCTAGCTGTGTTGGGCTCCCGCCTCCACGTATGTGTGAAATAAATGTTGGAAAATGAAAAGGTAAATATGACTGCAAGATTTCTTTTCCTCCAATAATGGTTTCTCAAAGTTTCATATTTTGCCAGTTGTTTATGATTTTAGTATTTTATATGAACATAGATAAAAGGATAAGGTTTTCATTAATGCATCATAAAAGTTGTCATTAATGAATTTGATAGATTAGACAATTTTTTAAATTTTTTTAGAAAAAAAATATTTTTCTCCCTAATAAAATTATAATGGTCCAAAGTGAAAAAAGTGATTAAAAAATTTATGTAAAATGAGAAATATGTGTAAATATTTGAAATTGCATATAATTTATGTAATCCTATCATCTGATTGGTCAATTTAATTGAAATATTCACCTACATGAATACAATAGTATCATGCATTTGACAGATACTATTAATGGCCCATATAGATAGATCATATCTTCAAAAAAGAAGATTAGGTATGTAATCCACTCTTGAACACCATACATTAGGATTCATTTCATGTTGCAATCTTATAAATAAAACCATGGATCTAAAGTTTTCATTATGTCAAACATATGATAAGAGAGAAAGTAAATTAAATTCTAGTATAATGAGGGTTTTATGGGAGATTTTATGGTTAAAAACAATCCTAAATGGTTTCAATTGAATATTTTAGAACTTTCAAATAGAATATCTAAGATACTTTCTAAGGGTTTCAATTAAATATTTTAAGATTTTATTTTTATTTTTATTTTTGAAATTCTTAATTAGTAACTTAGGACTTCAAACTAGTTTTTTTTTAAAGAGGGGTAAACGCTTTGACCTGGAGCTATCAACCAGTGAGGCCACAAACGGGGGACCTCATCCCCATGAGATTTGAACCTTGATGGCAAGGATAACAACACAACAACTTAACCATCACAATATGCCACTATTGGCAAAAGGGTTTGTGGTAAACCTAGTGTGACTTGAACCGGAGTTGATGCGTCTAGTTGATGTTACAATCAAGAATAGTTTAAAACTGAATGTTTTATAGAGTTTGAGTAAAGATTTAGGAATATTAAAATATTTATTTATGATTTACATTAAGGATTTTAACAAATTCAAAATAGTGGTTTAGAATTTTAATTAAAATTGTAGGAATTCAAAATAGATGTTTTCTTTTCATTATAGAATATAATACAATTTCAATTAAAGATTCTAAGAATTCAAATTAGTTATTTATATTTTCAAACTTCAAAATTAGTTAAATTTCCACCAATCAATAAAGTGATGCATTGGATTGCATTACATTATGAGGATATAAATTGACTCTATAACAATGTGAGAATGCTTATATGTTATGATAAAAAATCATTCTTAGAACATATGTTTGTGCATACCACTATTCCTAATATATTAATTAATAACTTTGACTCATACTTTGTAATTGAATCGTATTAAAATTTTAATACTTTTTACTAATAGATGATAGTCGATTGATTTATAAAGATAAAGTTGCAAGCTTAATGTCATTTCAAAATTGTAATTATTAAAATATAAATCCAACATGCAGTTTGGGCACGAACCTTCTACCTGTTATTGAAAGATTAAATATAGATAATTATTCTTTTTGACCTTTAACCCACTTTCTCTTCATTAATTTTTTAGGAAGATTACTATTTAAAATATAAAGCATGAAAAATTAGACAATTATATATTTCTGTAAAATCTCTAATTAACTTAACAAGTCACTCAAAAGATATATGTGATTATATTTCTTTTTCAAATAGATAACAAGTCACTCAAAAGATACATGTGATTATATTCCTTTTTCAAATAGATAATTAGTTCTTTGTGTTCTAGATAAAGTTTTGAGTCTAGTTCAAAAGCTATATAGATTTTTGCTCCTACATAATTTCAATTTTAGTTTATTGTTTTATTTATGCATTTGTTGACCATAATTCTTTTAAATTTTATTCAATAGACTTGCTTTTACCTCTTTTTTTTAAAAGATGGGAAGAATATCGTAATAACAAATAAAAGTACACATCATTTAATAGATAAAAATAAAGATTGACTTGAAAATGTGCAAAAGCACTCAAAATTAAAAGAAAAGTCTTCAACTACGCTAATTTAAACTTATATATGGATTCTCTAATAGTGTATATTGACAATATGAATTCATGAAACATGGAACATTAAACTCTGAGATATTAAGGAGATGCAAGCTGAGATATTAAGGAGATGCAAGAGGCTTCAAATGAGATGATTAGACATATCTGATATTCTAATATCTTCATCTTGTTAGGATTTGTCACTATGAACTCGAATATTTTCCCTAAATTACAAAGTTTCCTAATGAGTTGTGTATCCTAGTTTATCCAATATAAAGTCGAATTTACTTTTTCTACCTAATATTTCAACACCGACGTTTCAATTGAGTACTTCACTAATTTTACAGGTCCTCGTTACAACTAGATAATACTTTACAGAAACAGAGTTCAACTAGACGACGCGTATGAACGGTCAAAGATTATGAATAGGATAACAAATTAATAGTCCTAACTTATTGATACAAAGAAACCAGATTCTTCTTAACTGGTGTGGAAAGAGTAATACATAGCTATTATCATTCTAATATGATAATGGCCATCATTTAGGTTAGAATTTTATCAGAAAGAATTTACATACCGAGAATGCAACAAATTGTTAGTTTCAATTAAAATAGAAATTAAAAATCCAAAAATAAAAAGAAATCCATGTACTTACTATTTAAATCAACCATATAAATAATTCTAAGCAACACCTACACCTTGCTACGATATTATCATTTCAAAAAGACAATAATACCTTTGACACAAATGAAATGAGAAATTTGAAAATTCATTCAACATGAAGCTTCGTTGATTGATGTCATACCTAGTATTTAATCTTCCATTATATTGAACTGAATCCATGGCGACCAAGATAATGATGTCATGATTATGATTATGATGGTGTGGATACCCCTCAATCCTTGGCTCTAAGTCGAAGAGGTTTTAGGCACATGGGGGCTCGTATTGGATTCCTAAATCTTGAAGTGATGGCCTTCACTAGTTGGTAGCTCGCAGGCATTGTGCCTTATTGGGTTGTCGTGCAAGTCTAAACCCTCCATCAAAATGAAAAAAATTGGATAGCAGGGACAAAGATCACAACGAATCAATTGCAATTTGTTGTTATATAGCAAGATTGCTCAATTCTCAAGGCCAGGATTGTTGGGATATGGATACTTTGAACGTATTTGACAGTACAATTTGAGCTCTACTTTGGAAATGAATTGAGTTATTAAAGCTAAGAATTTCTAAAATCTGAATGTCTATTATTAAAGATATGCCCTAAGATCTAACTATAAATTTTTGGCTTTTTCTATTCTTAAACATCCGCTTGGATGTGGCATTATTTTATTTAATTAACTTGTATTTGGGAAGTTATTAGGATTAAAGAGATTAATCCCACTTCATCATAAAAATGTTAAGAGCGTTGATTCCGTTATACCGCTGTATAGCTTGACACATTTGTCTCAAATTCCAAAACCATCAGAAAAAATCTCCTAAAAAATAATTGGATTTCTTAGTTATAATTCTAACAAATATAGATCCATGAAATTATACACTCTAATATATAAAGTCAAAATTAAAAAGAGAAAAAGTATTAGACACTTGATGCTATGGAATAAAAAAAAGAAATTAACCCACTTGAGATGTCTATTTGGTGATAAAATTCAAAATAACCCACTTATGAATTGATGAAATAGGTGAAGTTTAGGTCTGAACCTTCCAACTGATATTCAAAGATTTCGTGCAAATGAATATTCTCTCCCTCCATCAAATGAGTTTCTCTTTATTTGTTAGGATTATTAATTAAACTATAACGTATGAACAATTATATGATAAGATCTTTCTATAAAAGTTATGATTAAAGTTGGTATATCATCTTTTAGATAATGTGAAATTATCTTAAGATATTTATAAATTATGTTTGGTAATTCCTTTTAGCTATTTCTACTAATCATTATGAATATAGAGGTAATTGTATTATTCTTTTAAATATAAAAATAGCTAGCTATCTTGTTCACAAATCTTTAAGTTTGTATGTTTAAGAGTTTTATAGATTTTTTTCCCATATAACATTAATCTTATTTTATTTTCATATTTATGCACTTCTTGACAATAAATTTTAAAAATTAACTTTAATAGATCACCAAACACAAAATTTTATATGTGTGTGTATACACACATATATACATGTATATATAAATATGTATATACACATATATATATATGTATATATATGTATGTATGTATGTGTGTATGTGTGTATCTATATACACATATGTATATACATATATACATATATATACATATGCATACATACATGCACACACACACATGAAATTTGTTTAGTGTATAACATGTTATCACAATAATAAACTAGGAGGGATATTATAGATGCAATCATTTATACTCATGAGATATTACATTCTATGAATGCCAATGACAAACTGACCATGGTTCTCAAGCTCAATATTTCTAAAGTCTATGGTAGGGTGAAATGGTCTTTCCTTGAAAAAGTGCTAACTAATTTTGGGTTTCTTTGAAAATCCCTCAAGATGATTATGTCATGCATTACCTCTACGTCTTTTATTTCTCTTATCAATGGTGCTCCCTTAGGATTTTTTACTGTGGGTATTCACCTCAAACAAGGAGACCCCCTCTCTCTCCCTATCTATTTATTATTGTGGCAGATGTCCTAAGTAGCTACCTGAACAAACTTAAGATCTCTAACTCTATTCATGGTGTCAAAGATACCTCTAATATTCTTCCCTCTACTCATGAACAATTTGTGGATAATACTGTCCTTTTTGCAGAATTAATGTTATTTGAAGCAAATGCTTTGAAGTCCTTGTTCGCTAGTGATGCCAACTTATCTAGTCACTATATCAACTTTAATAAGAGTAATCTTTCCTTTTTCAATACCCCATAAGTCATTCAAAGAAACATTTCTACAATGTCAGAATGCCAAATCCAATATTTATTGGATATGTATCTTGACCTACCCTTCTCGCAAGAGAAACCTGGTGTCCTATGCTAGAATAGTGTCATTGAAAAATTCTAAAATAAACTAGCTGGATGGAAAGAAAAACTTTTATGTTTTGCGGGCAAGCTTCTTCTCCTTAAAGCTTACCTACAAAGAATCCTAGTGTACCTTGTGGCCTTTTACTTATTGCTTACAAAGTTGACAGTTTCCTTGAAGAAATTTTTTTTAAAAATTCTTATGGTCAGGAGAGGAGGAAAAGAGAAAGATGGCCCTTGTAAACTAGAATGAAGTGTATAAATCCAAGGAGAATAGAGGCCATGGGATGAGGATTTTTAAAAGTATGAACATATCTCTGATCCCTGAATTGGGCTAGTTAACCTTAGAAGAAGCTAAAGATTGGTCTAAAATATTAAGGGAAAAATACTTATCTTTTGGCCCTTCTTGTTTGTACCTCTATAATAATAAATCTAATGACAACTCCATCCTCTAGAAGATAATACTGAAAACCAAAGGCTTGATTAGACAAGGAAGTAGAATGCAAATAGAAAAAAAAAATTTGGGAAGAAATATGGAAGGATGAGATTCCCATCAAGGACTAATGTGGTTGATAACCAAGGACTAATGGACTGATTGAGGGAGAAGATGGGGGAGAAGGTGCAAAACTACCTAGAATGGGGAAATGACAATGAAAGATGGAAGGGCTTAAAATAGATTTTGGAAAGTCCAAAGAGATGCCAAAAGATTTAGGAATATTAGTAAGGAAGTGGTCACATATCTTATGGATATGATCCCTAACCCTAATCTCTTTAACCAATTCCAAGAAGACAAATGGATCAGGAGATATAACAACAATGGCCTATTCTTAGTCAGCTCTTTCTATAGGGTGCAAGAAGAAAATCTTGTGGGAGACAGATTCTAGAGTAACATTTGGATTCATAAACTACAACCTAAAATAAATTTCTTCCAATGGATTATAGTTGATGGAAAAATCCTTATGATTGATAATCTATCTAAACATGGTCTAAGGCTTGCTAAAAAAGGTGCACTTTGTGAGAAGGATGCCAAGTCTATCAATCATCTATTGTTACATTTCTCTTTCACTATTGAGATCCAGAATCTGGTGCTGAAGGATTGTCACCTACCCATGGTGTTCCCCAAAATATTAATGTTATGATGATTCATTGGATGGTATCTCCTTTATCTCACCCTATCTCTATTAAAACTTGGGAATTGATTCTTCAATTTGTTATTTGATGTGTTTGGAAAGAAAGAAACAATAGGGTCTATAGAGACAAATAGAAGGATGTTGTCTCCACTTTCCATATAACCAAAAATATCATCATAGAAACTATGAATTGTTCTTACTTCTCCAAGTGCCTTAAGTTCCCTAGTATGTTAGACCTAAGGTTAATTTTCTTTTTGGAATATTAATCAAAGTTTGATAGATATTAACTGGTAGAAGATATGGAAAAGGAAAAAGTGCTAGTGGATCCTACTTGAAAGGGGATGATTGAAATGTAATGTAGATGAATGTTCTAAAGATAATCCTAGCATCATTAGAGTTTTATTAATTATTAGAGATTGGAAAGGTGAAATGGTTCTTGACTTTACGAAGCTGCTAGCACTGAGCTCTAACAACTATGCCGAGGCTACTATAATGTGGTTTGGCATCAAAACTTTACTGAACTTAGAAGCTGATAATGTTGATTTGGAAGGTGATTCAAAGATAATTATTGGTGAAATCTAAACAAAGTTAACTTCCCTTGGAGAATTTCCCTAATTTTAAAAATGATTGTAGAAGATGGCTCTTATCATTTAGCAAAGTTCTTAACATTGCCTTAGAGAAGGGAATAAAGTTTATAACTATTTGGCCACATGGGGATTAAACTAAGAGGAGTAGAAGATGGAGACTAAGATAGAGTGCATGCAAGAATTAAATTTAATTTTGTTAAATGATAACAAAAATACAAAAAATGTTATAAGAATACCAAAGGTGATAGGTGTATCCTTAATTTGTGGAGTCATCATGGTTCATTTTCTAAGAGTATTGAAAGTTATAATCTGACTAACCCTTTGCTAAGTGTCAAGCTTAATAAGTGCATTACTAATGGTTTTAGTCTCGTGAAGATAAAAAGTACTTCCCATATTATTTTTTAAGCAAGCTTTGTTGTGTACGAATCCCACCCCATATCTTCTCCTAGGTTTTCCCAAGGTGGTTAATAATACCAATGTCAAGTATTTATGTAGGCAAGTTAATGACCACTCTACCCAACCAAGGATATATGTGTGGCATGTCATCATGATTCATCACATTTTCCACGTCAATGATAGAGAAAGACCTAGCTATGTGAAGTGTTATGACACAAGGTTTTAGAGTAAGATCTGTGACAATATTTTAGACCTATTAATGACTCTGATCTATTTTTTGCATTACTCATATTTGTAAATGGAATTTCTTTCTAGGCCCTCTAAGTTAGTCCATAATATCCATAATCTTCAGTTTCTAGAGGAAGTTTCCATGATGAGTGATATATTGTAGAGAAAATCTTGTCAATTAGAACTTGGGTACTCAGAATTTCAAGCAACTATTTGAGAAAGAGAACACCATGGGATGCTTGTCAAACCATGTCAAACCTAGAAATTGTAAAGAGCTAGAGAAGAATAAAGAAATTTGGGGATATTTTGTTAAGGAGGGTCTTCATTTGTATATCCATGACACAAAATTCCACAACACTATTCTCTCCACTATGTTTGCAAATTCTTAAAATAAAGGACTGGTGAAAATTGGTAGTATTCCGATTGGTGAAGAGATGGGCCTAGAATATATTGGCATTAGAGTGTAAACAAAAAGTTCATTGGAATACAGTAAATTTAGGCATAAGTTCTTTGAAGGAATGAGAGAACTAGCTCATGTGAGCTCTAGAAATGGGTATGATAGGCTCTCTCTCCCTAGCCCTTTTGGTGCCACTTTCTACAAGTTAATCAACTATTTTAATCTTGAAGGCCATTACATGACCTATCATGGCTATTATTTTCCACTACTTAATATGCATAGACATGGGGAAAAATTTAACAACCTATTCTTCATATATTCCTCTCTGGTCAACAAAATTGTCCTGGGAGAAGACCCTTCTATTCACCAATGACTCATTTTTATTCTTTGTCATCATATTTGTTCTCACCACCCAAGTTTCGGTAGATGTCTACCACATATTGATAACCCTATAACCCCTAGAGATCCTAATTCCTCTATGGTTATTGAACATATTTATGCTAATAAGCCCCAAATGGAGTCACCTCAGATTTTGAATAACCACCATCCCACTAAATCTAAGGAATTTTTAAAAAATATTTGGAATTACCTTTTGATTGAGGCCCCAAAGTAGTAGAAAATGCTTCTACAAAATCCAGCCCTACCAAATTTGCCTAAAAAATGGAAAATGATGGAAAAATTTATCAATATTGATAAAAATAAAGGGGAGGGAGATTTTGCTAATGATGAGGAGAGAACAATGGACCTCAAAAAGAAAAAGGGGAAACGTATCTCTAGGGAGAGAAGATCTATAAGGTAAATAAAATAAAATAGGAAGAGTTGTAAGGAAGAAAGAAAAGAGGAATCTCATAATTCCCAAATGGAGGAAAAGGTGGAAGATACAGAAGTGGAGGAAATGATAAAGAAAGATGGATTTTTCTCCTTTGACAAGGTTGATTTTGAAATGGAAGCAAAAAAAATTGATGATGAGACTCACTCTCCTCAATATAAGAAAGTGGTGGTGGACTTAGGTATTACTAAAGATGAAGGGATTAAGGGTAGTGAAAAAATTGAGGCTGAAGAAATGATGAAATCCCTTTCCAATATCTAGAGGAATTTGGAAGACTTCAAGAAGGAATGTCATAATAAATTTGAAGAAATAAATGTGAAAATAGAAAATCTAAATAAACAATTCAAATTTGTGGTTACTGATCTTGAATTGGGGGTGACTATTTCCTCCATTTGAGAACTACAAAAAGAAATAATAAGAAAGGTCATGTTCAAAGTCATCAATTGGAAGAGAAATTTGAAAAATGCAAGCCAAGCTAATGAAAACAATTATTAGGAGATAATGAATTCCATTGAGATGAACAAATGGTCTGAGAATATCAATTACCTCAATGAAGATTGGTAGAACATTAAATAGGATTAGCTTCTTTTCCTATGATTTTGGTACTTTTTTGGGTTTTCTATATGTCTCCTTCTTTATGTGTTGTCTTAAAAACATTTCTATAAACTCTCGACCATGGAGAGGTTTATTTCAATTATTTACTTTGTTAATCTACATTGATGTTGGAGTAATAAATATTTGAACTTGGTTAGTAAGCTTAGTAGTTTAAGATTTAGAGTACTATGTTAGTGATAAATGTGTATGGTTTAAACTATTCAAAGAACATTAATCATTTTGATTAATTTTGTCTTTTTGGAAGTTCTTGGTGAGACTCTATCCCCTAGGGTTAGAGTGTGCTTCTCTACTACTTTGATATAATGGCCTAGGATAGATATGATTTGATTACTTTGATCTTATATGGGTTCAAGATCCTCTTCCTTCCCTTTTTAATCAAAAAAAGTTATCACAAAAAAAAAGTATACTAAAATGTAAGATCCTATATTAAATATTAAAAATTCAATAGAGAAAATAGAATTGTAATTATAAAATTATCTTCTAAGCCTAAACAAAATAGAAATATAATAACTACTCATATGAATGTGTAGAATTTTAAATTCCTACAAATTGAGTAGATACAAGAAGCATTAAATGAGATTATTCATTTATCTTTCATGATGACCCTACTATCTTCATCTTGTTAGAAATTTTCACCATAAAGTCAAATATTATTTCTAAACAACTAAGTCAATTTCTTCATCTATCCTCTTATGTAAGGTACCATCATGAAGATCATAATGAGTTGTATATCCTAGTTTTTTCAATATAAATTCGAATAGTTTTCCTACAGGCTCAAAGTATAAAATTTGAGAATTAAGATTTTCTCCAATTTTATCATTCTTTATTACAATTGGAAGTATTTTCTTGATTATAAATTAGATAATAATTTTCCTAACTATAACTAAACTAGATGGCACATACAAGCAGTCAAAGATTATGAATTAGTTGATAAATACTCTGACTTATTTATTAAAAGAAGTTGAATCCTACTTAATTGGTGGGTAAAAAATAATAAAGAAGTGTTGAAATGTATAGATGATGCATTGGTCTACTCTTTGACAAATCCAACATCTAATAGTCTTTTTCAGATTCCACTTCATTGTCATTTTCTTTTTCCATCATAGGGAATTACATAATTATGAAAACAAAATTTAGGTCAATAGAATCCATGTTTTCATTATTAACAAGTCATATAATTTTATGAGGTTAATGTGGATAAATAGAATTTTCTCTTTATATAAAACATTATTTACAATAGTATCTTAGTTATTTTTGAGAAAAAGTGTAAAACCACTCTATATATCAAATATAGTACCTGGTTCAAAAGAGCACCTCAAATAAAGAACATTGAAGAAAACTTTAATTTGTCCTTTATAAAGTACAAAAGTTTGGTCATAAAGTACAATGAACCAACATATTGGTCTAGTTAGTAAATAGTTTTTCCAAAGATTTTGACAATTTTAAAGGGAATATACCTGCATACTAACAAATAGAATTCCTAATTATAGATAAGGAATTCTCTACTTGAGATTTTCTTTGTGTTATACAAGGTGCAGCGAACCCTTTATGAAAAGATAATCTTTAAGTCCTCTATTGAAAGAAAATCTTCCCAATGAGTATTTTACTAAAAAGTTTTAAGTTATCTCATGAATACAAGATAAATATGAATGCTAAAAAACCATTTGATTTTAACAATAAATATCAACCACATGATTAAATGTTAAAAAAAAGGATAAATAGTCAAGTAATTTAGATTCCACCTCCCATGACCTTCAAGATTTAAAACAAATAATTCTAGAATACACAAAAAATGTAACTTCACTCCCACATATAACATACACCCTCAAGAATAAAAAACATCATAAAGTAGATAGTAGTATCTATCTTCAACACATAAAACTATAGAATTTTACTTTAATTTCTACTAATCCAAGAAATATTCTATTCAAAATTCAAAGTACAGAATATCAAAACCAAAGTATTTCTATTTTAGTCTATGAAGAGATGAACCCTATTAGATGTTATCTATTACATATTTATATGGCATAGGGCTAGATAGTTATCCAAAATTACCCCACCAAGAGTAAATCATCTCTTAGTTAACACAACTATGTTAACTGAAATGAATAAAAGAAATAAATAGGAGGAAATAGAAATGCAACTGCCTAATGAACATGTGCCATCTCAGGAGGAATTATCTACACCAGTCATGATTCTTGCGGCCTTCCATGTTTCATAAGTAGTGGTAAATGCAGAGATAACTGACTGATGAGGTAAGCCGATGTATGCAATTCTCTACTTCTAGACTTCTTTTTCCCTCTTCAATTCTATTACCTTGTCTTCATGCATCTCCAAATGTTTCAAGTTTATTCAAAGTAGCTTTAGTATGAGCAACATTTGAAAAATCCTAACTACATGGCACTTTCTTCTCCTAAATCTCTTGGAATTTCTTTTGGACTTCATTTATCAATTCTTCCATAGGGGCTATGGAGTCACTTTCCTTACCCACGCAATGCTTTTTGAACCACTTTACATCACCTTAGATTATTTCATCCACAAGCTTAAGACCATCCAAGATTTCTTTGATTTCACTTACTACCTAGACAAGTGCCTCATTCCTCCATTTGATACAATCTTTAATCACATACAAAGTTTTTTCATCCAAGCCGGCCATACAACATTCAACTTGAAACCTTTAAAATCCAAATCCTTGAATTTCCTCTATCTAGAGCACCACTTTTACCCAATTGTTTCTTTCTTTCTCAAAACCTTCATTATTGGACTCCACCTTCTTGATGATGGCGGCAGTTTCTTTTGAAGTCTTGTCCAAAAGGCTTATCTGCTTCATGGTTTCACTCAGGACAAATTGCAACCATTCTTTAGATGTCCTTGCAACAACTTTACATTTCTACAAACTATTTAGAAACTGTTGGTTGGTAAAAGAGGATATATCCATTATTATCGACATCTCATTCAGAGGTTTGGGTTCTAGGTGCAGGATAAGATTGATGTATTGCGCCATGCTCATCATTGCTTCTCTCATATCTTGTTTATCCTAAGCATCTTTCCTGACTCTATCTATAATCTTTTTGTTTGAATCTTTGAAAATCTTCATATCTACCACATGACTCCCCTTTCCAAGATCAATCCTCAGTGCCTGATATTCCTAAAGAATGAGGTCCTCATGAAAACTACCTTTTGGTGTCTTGGCTATCTCGGATGACCAATGTCTTGAACTTTTATCAAAATTTATCTTGGATTTTGTTCTAGCTTTCTTGGTTTTAGAAGACTTTCCCTAGCACTTGCTAACCAATTCATTGATAGGCATTAACAAGGACACCAAAGATCTTTTCTTCTCGATGGAGGTTTCTAGCCACTTAGGTGTTGTAGGGTCTTTTCCTATCATGGGAGATACCTTAGTTAAGGTGAGGGTACCTGATTGAGTACCAATGCTTTCAAGTAAGTTTTGAGGATTTGGTGTAATATTGGCTATGGGAAAACTAAGAGACTATTCTAGATTTGACTTTGTTTCGAAAGGATCTAGATCAACTATCACTATAACCTTTACTTTGCTTGACATTTCTTTCTTAGTACTCAAGTGAGTTACCCTTCTAACCTTCGGCACCTTGTTATGAACTTGAAGTTGAAGTGGTTGCGATGTTACTTGAACTTCAACTTCGGGGAAACCAGTAATAGGATCGTCAATACTAGGGTTAGCTATGGCCTTTGGCTTTGAGAGTACCTTTTTATGTTTAGCTCTTGAGTATTGCTCTAGGGCCCTAGAGGTAGCTATTTAAACATTTTTTACTTCAACCATTTTTAAGTTCTTCTTAAAACTTCTAAAGTATGGGAAAGTAGATCATCCTCTTCCCTTCTAGTCTAATCAATTTTAGAGATAGGCATGCATTCAATTTGATTAACATAAAATGGGTCAATCACTTTTTCAACTTCACCTTTCGTTATCCCATGGGTGCTGAGGTTAACTTTAAACATGTTAATCTAGCTAACCATCAACCTAGACCATAATCTTTTTCTAACTTCAAATTCATTAGTACAATTAGCCCAATAATCTTCTAAATGTGGAACATGGACTAGTGAAGATGAATTCTTGAAATTATCCCTAGTAAAACCTATATAACCAAAATCTTATGTAGGAAAGTAGGGTTTGAGGCATAAGTGTGATAATGCAGTTTTTGTTAACACAACTTGCTTGAAGTTTGAGCATATGTAATGACCAATTTCAATGATAAATATGAATGAAGATGACTTTTTAGTGCTTTCAGGAGACTCTATCATAGAAACAAACTACTTACATATCTTAGATAAGACAATGTTGTCTAAAAAATAGCATGGCAACCTAAGAGGTTCACTAGAAAAATCTCCAACTCTGAGATACATAAATATAGGAAGTTGAATATAGAAATAGCCATAAATCTTGATGGCTTACATTAATTCTTTTGATAACCTATGATTTTTGTGTCCTTGGAGCTCAAATACTAACCTACCAAGGAATACATCATTAACCCTCCTAAATTCTTTACAAAATGTAGTTTCTTGAAGATCTTTGTAGTGCTAATAGATGGTCATTTCATCAGTCTAGGGCATGTGTGGAAGTCCCTACCATTCCTTTGATGTCGCTAAAATCTAGATTAAGAAAGAGGACAGAAAGAATAAGATGAAACTACTGACAGCTTTAAGGCCCTTATGTAAATTTTCAATTATTAAATCAGCCCAATCAATGAATTTTTCACCTTTGACAATCTTTTGAATAAAGAGGTACATCCAGTTATCCCAATGGAAGGTGTGGTGATTATCCTTGACTCTATTTAAGAGTAACACAATATCTACAATCTCCCTAATGAAATGCTCAATAGTCAATTGTTTGGGCAATCTAGAGCCTCCTTTAGCCAGTTTTAAAAGCTAGGCTTGAGCCATAATAGAATCATAGTCTTTCTTTCTATCATCATATAGGTGTTTTTATTCCTCAAATGTCCAGGGCTTGTAAGGTTCTTTGTGAAGAATTCTTAGAGCCAAACTAACACTAGCCCTATTTATCCTAACCAACACCTCACCAGAAATCTTCTTTATGCACTAGGTGCTAGGGTCATAGTGATTTGCACATTCAATAACCAATTCTAGACACTCTATGACTTATGAGAAGGTGGTGGCTTTGAGTAACCTATTGCTGGCTAATTTCTAATTTATGGGCCTAGACTAGAAATATTTTGCCTGCTCGACTATATTAGGTAGATTTTTATTTACCAAGAAAGTATCCCAAATTTTGGGGAGGGAAAATAAGAGGCATAGCTTTTCTAGCTTAGGCATCTTAGGGAAGAAAAGTGTCATGGTTCAATTTTGAAAAATGAATATTTACAGAGATAAATGGAAGCACTTAAATGAAAACTAGGCATAAAAATGACAAAGTAGAGGATGATGCACTTATAGTACTTGACAGAGCTCAACCTTTCACTTCTCTTGCTTACCAGTCAACGTCGAGAGCTCAAAATGATTAAATGAGCAATTATGCAAACCAGATGGGTTATTGTAGGAAATAATTTCTTGAAAATCTCAGGACAAATATGAGCTAGCAAAAGTATTTATAACAAGCATGTCATCTGTTTCTAACAAGACTTGTAAGGTTGTTTGTAGTTAATGCCCATCAATTTCGCACACAACTCTACATCTCATGATATCACAAAATCTAAACACCACCTTTTCCCATTAAAGTAATTTTACTTTACCACAATTTTTCATAGTTGTCATATTTATTTCCTTTCACATATTTAAAATCACGATTAGGTGGGACCCATTTCTTGCCTCGCAAATGAGTTCATGATTTCTTAATATATAACCTGTGAGAAAACAAGCAAATTTTAGAAAACCATGAAGTCAAGTTTGATGTTGAAGTTTTGAATCAACTCCTACTTCAACTTCAACTTTGAGAATATGAACTCGAGATGACGGGTAAATACCTTGCCAGAGTGATGAAAAGTGGGTGGAGCTAAACTTGAACTTGAAGTAGGATAAAACTTCAAGTTTGACTTCAAGTTACAAAAAGGACTCTTGGCTAACAATATTGCACATTGTGAAAATGGGTAAGGTAACAACTGGTTCCAATTGGGGAACGAGACTAAAAAGGATCATATACAAACTTAGGATCTTTGGTTCCGCTAAATAACTTCAAATAGACCTAAACTAAAGAGACACCAAAACAAGAAAAACAGAAAAATACAACCAAGAGGGAAACAAAGTAGGGGAAAATGAGTATTTACAATGAAGATAACAAGAAAATGTAAAACTTAAAAAGCTTAATATCTTGTCCATTATATGATAGGGGTAAATCATCACCATTAAGATACTTAAGTTTGAATGCATTGGAGCCCAATTTTGCTGATATGACAAATGGCCCTTTCTACAAGATTTCAAACATGGTATGCTCTCCCTTAGACTCTCTCCTTTTTTCCCATAGTAATACTTGATCTCCTTCCATGAGCTTCCAAAGCCTTTCTCTCTAATCAAAAATATTTTTTTTACCCTTGCCTAATGATTGGTGATCTATGATCCACTGTTTCTCTCCTCTCTTCTTTGATCTTTTTGAAGGTACAATATATTTTTTTCAATAGAAGTAGAGAACACCTCATCCTCAATTACCTTTGGTAGGTTTAGAGCTACTAGTTCTAGTGGTAAATTCAACTGTGCTTCAACTCCATATACTAGTTCAAAAGGAGTCATACTAATAGCTCTTTTAGGAGAGGTCATATCTACCCAAACTACTTCATACAATCATTTATGCCAGTCTCTCCCTTTTTCATCCACCAATTTTCTCATGGTATTAATCAAATTTTTATTATTCAATTTAGCCTACCCATTACCTTGGGGGAAGTAGTTAGAGGCATGTGATAGCCAAACACCATGATCATAACAAAATATTTTAATTTCTTGGGATGAGAAATTTTGAGCATTACTAGTTACTATCTTTTTTGGTACCCCAAAGTGAGTTAGGATATCTTCTATTAAGAATTTTTAGACCACCTCAGACATTGTAGATTTCATAGGAATCTCTTCCACCCATTTGGTGAAGTAGTCTATGGTAGTGATAATATGAGTATGACCAGTGCTAGAGTTAGGATTGATTGGGCCAATAAATTCTAGTGCCTACTACTAAAAAGATTCTTCTATAATGACTAGCTTCAAAGGTAGGGCAGCTAGTTGTGGTTTACCGGTAAACAATTTTTATTTTTCACAACTATGTATCCATTTATAAGTAGACTTAAACATACCTGGCCAATAATACCCACTCCTTAGAATTTTAAAGGCAGTCACTATGGATGAAGAATGCCCTTCGTAAGCTTCATTGTGAAAGGTTTTAAGTAGCTTCTCAAGAACTTACCATCTAGTCCTCTTTTATACAAGACATCATCTGAAATTACAAACTTTGCTACTCTGATTTGGCTCTTCTGGTCCTTTCCTTTTAGATGGTTTGGACATTCTCCATAGGTTAGAAAATATGCTATATCTAAAAACAATTCATTCTTAAAACCAACTAATAAGCAATTAGGGTAAGCTCCTTCTTCTTCTTTTTTTGACATAAGCTTGCAAAGACCTTGACCACGAACTAGCTTGGATGGTTTGATATCTAGGTCAAACTCCTACACTTTTGATACCCAGGTAACCCTATTGTTTACTACTACATATTTTTGTGTAAGAATGCTCTTAACTACTATAGATGCTATATAGACTACATAATGTGAGTGAAGGATGTAGTATCAAAATTGCTTCATAGCCTTCACAATTATGAATGCTTTCTTCTTAGCCAGAGAGTAGCGTAGTTCATGTTTCTTTAGAGGAACACTCATAAAAGAAATAGGCACTTCTTCTCCCTTTTTAATTTTTTGAAGTAGGATACCAGACATAATATGATTTTATGCATAGAAATACATTATAAAGTCTTCCTTAAAATTAGGATGAAAAAGAGTGGGTGGCTTTGAAATAGCTTCTTTTACTTCTTCGAATGTGTAAGAATTTTCCTAAAGGAAAAATTCACCTAGGAACTAAGAACTCAAACACAAGTACACAGTAGACCAAAAATGGATATGATCAATTAATCAGAGTATGTTTGAATACATTGCTCTATTCAGAATGTGATGTTGAAACACACTAGGAGTGCCTATATATAAAGGCCTCTCAGGAAGCACCTAGAATGTCTCTAGAAACAACCAAAAGATAAGACAACTAAGCACCTTATCCAACATTCTAGATCAATGGATAAGAATGACATAGTGTCATATGTGTGTAGAAGATTCCTGTGTTGTAGAGAACATATGCTTAAAAGAGGTGCAGAACCCTATGATGTCATCAAGACAACTCACAAGAGTGCACAAACTCCTAAGTGTCTCACAAATAAAAATAATAAAATAATGCATTAACCTAAGTAAACTTAAGTAAGTGTAATAAGTAAATACTTATTTACACCAACACCCCCCCTTAAGTGCAACTTAGGGGAATGCCCTTAAGCTTATGAAACTATGATGAAGATGCATAATGGTTCCTGGCTACTAGGCCATGCTAGGTACCCAAGTACATAATGAAGATGCAATCTCTCATAAAGTGGGGAAAGAGGGAAAACCTCATGGGAAAAACCCTCCCCCAAAAAGAGAGATAAATATGGATGCATGGATGGATGGAGTAATCAAGACCCCCCCCATTATGGCATACATCCATGTATATACAAGAAAGAATGGAGAAGGACAAAACCTCCTATGAGGAAAAAGTCCCCCCCAAAAAAGAGAAGAAGGAGACAAGGTATTCCCCCCCCCCTTAAAAGTAGTGTGTCGATCAATGAAGAATGCTCCTATGTAGAAGCTGATCCATGACCTCTGTATGATGTTCCTCCCTTTGGAAGAAATAAAGGCAAGGGTACCTATGAGATGTGTCCCCTGGATGGAGAAGGAATCTTAACGATGACTGGTATCTCTGAAACTTGTTCAAAATTTCCTGTGTCGATACTATTGATGGCTTCTTCCAAAACTATTGAAGAGAAGAGCATATTGATCAAGGAAGGAGGTAGAACCTATCTTAGGAAACCAATAGTCTTCTCAACTGAAGAAGAGACCTCCTGTAGATGTTGTACATAGAATCCACAATCATGCCAACCTGGAAGAATTGATCATGTAGCGAATGTGCAATAATTGTAGAAGACTCCTCAGCAAAGAGAAGAAAGAAATCATCATAAAAGTCTCCCATATCTACTGTGTGTGACTCCAAGAACAGAACTGAAATGTCTAGTAAGAAATCATCACTTGAAAGACCATGTGTACCCTGCAGTGCTAAAGTACATGAATCTATCACTACGGCAAAGAATGAAGTATCCACCTCAAAAAGAAGATGAATGTCATCAAGAATATCTCCCACATCTTCAATGTGAGACTCCACGAACAATTGTGCAATGTCTGAAAGGAAGTCTTGGCATGAAGGTAGTGTAGGAAGACATAAAGTATCCTGCTGGACTGATTCTGAAGCATCTGTGGCTGAAATAGGATCAGTAGGAGCAATAGGAGCTGGAGGTGTGATCTCATTTGAGGTTGAAGAAACCATAGCTGGAGTGACTAGATGTAGAAATTCCACTGGAGATGGAGGATTACATGGATCTCCATATGCTTCCCAAATAGACAACCAAATATCACAAGGAAAATGTGCCAATCTAAGAGGACCAAAAGATTCCCTACTCATACTTTTACATATAAATTGATTAAGCTTGATAATATATGTCTAATCAAAATGTGGTGGCATTGAATAGAGATAATGAAGCAATCCTAGATGTTCTCTTAGATGGTTAATTATCAAAGTCCTCCATTTGTAATAGTTCCTTGTTGTCAAATGTGGTCTAATACCAAACTGACAAATCTGACAAGACTCTGTGAGATCAATCAATGAACCCCCAAAGAATCAAAGAACCCCCTTGAAAAACATGTTGTTGGCATTTGAAAGCCACTTGCCAATTTAGGGCTTATTTCTAAATAGAACCTATAATGTGATTGAAGATCTGTGAAGTACATTAAAAAAAGCACTTTCAAAAAAAATGGAACCTGATTTGGAGTCCAAATGAGCTCATACCAAACATTTTAAGTGGCAAAATTTGAGATTTTGGAGTTGCAGAAAAATTCAAAAATAGAGATCCCAAACCACCTGCACCAATGTGTAGATCACGAAATCCTACCCCAAAACAAAAAAAATTGCTCACAAAAAGGAGTTCGTATGAGGAAGATATCGATGTTTGAAAATCGTTGCTACTATTATTTTTTCTAAATCACCGCCATGCCTCCAAAAAAAAAATGGTTCTAGATTTTTCCTTAGATGTCCGATTTGGATGAAACAAAATCTGATCTGGGGTTTTTGGACCTTCTGAATTTGACGCAAATATTAGATTTGCACCAACAAGCTTCAATCTTAACCTGCAAACAATCTCTCCTATGGTCCTATGGCCAAAAAAATTCCAAAAAATACTGCAGATCCAAAAAAATAGTAGAGATTTAGATGAAAAAAGGTAGATTCTAGAATTAAATGTACAGATCTGAAATGATCATACCAATTTTGTAAATCGATCCTTCAAGTGCCGGTTTGCAAAAAAATTGCCTCACAATCGACTTTGGCCTAGGGTAGGCAGCTTTGTAGCCGATTTTCACCGTATCAGCATTTTGGATGCAATGGCGAGGTCAAATCTGATGCTGGACACTCCTAATTTTTGCAACACTCTAGATTCGGGATGAGGTAATGAAGCAAACATGGTTTTGAATGGCTATGTGATGAGAAAGTCTCTATGCTCTGATACCATGTAAGAATTTTCCTAAGGGTGAAATTCACCTAGGAACTAAGAACTGAAACACAAGCACAGAGTAGACAAAAAATGGATATGATCAATTAATCAGAGTATGTCTGAATACATTGCTCTGTTCAGAATGTGATGTTGAAACACACTAGGAGTGCCTATATATAAAGGTTGTCTCTAGAAACAACTAGAAGATAAGACAACTAAGCACCTTATCCAACATTCTAAATCAATGGATAAGAATGAAAAAGTGTCATATGTATGTAGAAGATTCCTGTGTTATAGACAACATATACTTAAAAGAGGTGTGGACCCCTGTGATGTCATCAAGACAACTCACAAGAGTGCACAAACTCCTAAGTGTCTCACAAATAAAAATAATGAAATAATGCATTAACCTAAGTAAACTTAAGTAAGTGTAATAAGTAAATACTTATTTACATCAATAGAATGCTTTAACTGTCAAGTCATCCCACTTGAAATTTTGTTTCTCACTTAAAAGTTTTGTCATAGGTTTTATGATTTTAGCAAAGTCAAGTACCAACTTTCTAAGAAAGTTGATCTGGTCAAAGAAAAACCTAATACCATTACGATTAACTGGGAGACATAACTGTTGGATTGCTTTCACTCTCTCAGGGTCGATCTTGATCCATTCCTTGGAAAATATATGTCCTAATAGTTTTGCTTCTATTATAGCAAAGATTGATTTCTTGGGATTTAATGACATGCCATGTTTTCTACACTTTTCAAGTACTTTCTTCAAATCTTTTAAATTCTTTTTCTATCTCCTAAAGAAAATAGTCATATCATCAAGGTAAACCATGATACATTTAGCTAGAAGGTGTCTTTAAGTTAAACTCATTGCACATTGGAAAGTTGTGCCAATATTTATCAAACCAAATGGCATTCTCTTATAGGGAAAGGTGCCCTAGGGAATTGTGAATACTATTTTATGTTGATTTTCTTCAACAACTCCTATCTAATTATAACTTGAGAACCTGTCAAGAATGACAAAATCTCTAAGCTAGCTACTATTTGGAGAATCTGATCCATTATGGGAAAAGAAAAGTTATCCTTTAGGATCTCCTGATTCAGGTTCCTAAAGTATACGCAAATTCTTATTTCTTCACTATTTTTCCTTATTGGCACTATATTTGTCACTTGTTTGGAGTGATGTATGGGAAAAATTATATGAGCCTTGAGCATCTTATTAATTTCCTTGAATATTGCATCTAAAACTTTTGGGTTATGGTCATTAACTTATGTCTAAAAGGAGAAGTACCTGATTTAGGGTAATCTGGTGCTTGAACTATCCTTCCCTGAAGGTCTTTAAATCTTCATATGACCAAGAAAAAATGTCAATATATTCTCTCAATAGTTTGTTCTCATCTACTGCAAAACAGGTCCCCATGTTCACCATCTTATGTTTATGTTTATCTCCCAAGTTGACCTTCTCATACTTGCCACTTTTGACCTCTTTAGGGAGTGAACTCCGAGCTAAGAAAGAATCCCATTTGTCAAAAAGCTTCTCAAGTTTAGCCAGTCCTTTAGGTATTACATTTCCTTTCAATTGCATTATACCTTCTATTTCTTCACCTTCTAGGTTAGGACAAAGCTTCCTACATTTTGATTCAGAGCCTTCAAAATAATTAGTGGAAAACTTTTCCATACTTTGCAGGAAAGCATTAATATGTGCATCATCTTTGAATGATTGCCATGAATTATTGTTGTCTAGGACACTCGGTCTATGAATGATCTCTATAGAATACTTATTAGTTACAAAATCTGGTTGTGGGATTAGCCAGGAAGTCGATACAATGTAGGAGTCTACTCTAGTATTTAGATCTCTAAGAATTGATTCTATTGAAAAAGATTTGAAATCTTCAATTTCATCCCATACCCATTTTCTATAGTGCTTCAATATTTCATTTTTCACTGAAAATAGATTCCTAACCTACTTTATGATCAATTTTGCATCACCTTTGGCCTTTAACAACTTAATATTCTTCTTTTTCACCTCTTCTATTCATAGGAGTAAAGTTGTATATTCTGCTATATTATTCATATTTTCAAAAGCTAACTTGAAAGAAGAGGGAAAATTTTGACCTATAGGGGATACCAATACAACACTAGCCCTAGACCTAATTGAGCAACGACTTCCATCAAATTCCAAAATCCAAGGTAAATCCATATCTTCTGACCACATACTTGCTTCTTCATTTTCAAATATAATCAAGTAATTAACAAAATTTGTTTCTTGATAAAGGTTTTGATATTTTGGGTCATCAGATGGGAAAACTGTATACTTAGACTTGGCTTCAAAAAGTAGGGTTACTTTCTATAATGTCCCATTTTTTTGGAGGAGTTAATTATAAATTTATCAATAAAAAATATATATATATTACAAGGTAACTTTATAAATTAAATAAAAAAATCTTCTAGAGGTTGCTGGAAGAAGCAAAGAAAAATTAAAAAGGAGGTCAACCTATCAAGGAAAAATAAATAAATAGGCATTGAGGGCTTATTACCTACCATCAAGTTTTATTATTGAATTTTTTACTGATGTGCATTGTGGAGCCTAGGGTTTTTTCAATTAGTCACAATTGGCCATTGAGAACGAACACTCTGAATTGGTACACAATTTTGAGGGTGTGAAAGATCACTTGAATTATTGCAACTATGGGAAGGATATTTCAATCCTTTCACTTGTACTTAATTTTTGGTTTGGAGTTTCTAGTGGAGTTGCACTTTCACCATATCATCTTCGGCATTCAGTCTCCACTATTTGATTAATCCAGGTTCTTCATTTCAATCTGTAGTTGTAACAAGTTCTCAATTATATACAGCCAGTTAGGGTTTCACTATAATGTGCTATGTCATAATGTTTTGGTGCTGAAATTTTTCATATCATTTGTAAGAAAATTTTGTTTTCATTGAATGATACATTGGCACTATTATTTCTTTTATTCTAGCAATATATTTTAGCAGTGTATTAAATTTAGGGTTTTGTTTAGTGGCCTATTGGTACTGGTCATTATAGTGGTATCAGAGCAGTTTCCTGCCTACCTGATAGGGTTACCTAGCCACCATTTAATTTAGTTTACAAAAGAACCAACATAACTGAGAATATGGCTGAGAGACATTCTCAAAGCCCATCCAGAAGTGTGCGAGATGATGAGACTTTACAGCAATAGGAGATGCTTCTACAGTCAATAGAGGAAAGTACATAGGCAATGATGGTTATCATACAACATTTTATTGGGGAAAATAGGAGAAATAATCATAATAATGATCAGGATGATAGAAGCATAGAAGGATCACAACATAGGACACGGTCTGGAATAGCTGATAGACCCACACATCCTACATTTAGAGAAGAAACTCCAGCATGCACACCTGATGCTATGGTAACAAATATTGTAGATGAACTTTGACAAGTGAGGAATGAGTGGGATTCATTACCAGAATATGTACAGGATGGATGGACATTTGACAGGTACCTAAACTATAGAGTTGCCAGGCAGAAGCAAGTAGATAAACATAGTGAGTTGCAACAAGTCACCAAAAAGTTGGTATTATCCACATTTGATGGTAGTGGAAAAATGACTGCTCATTCTTGGATTCATAAGGTGGATACTTTTCCTATCTTTGAAGATGATGACAAAATTTGAAGCACTCAAGTATGCCACTTTACACTTAGATGGGGCAGCACATGATTGGTGGACACATGGCATGATCACATTGCAACACAATTAGGTAACCACTTATCAGGAGTTTGTGGATAGATTGATAGAAAGGTTTGATAAAAAAAATCTTGAAGTTTATTTCTGGGAGTTAGCCTAGTTGAGATAGTCAAGAGGCTTAGAACAATTTATCAATGACTTCCAGAAGCTTGCAGTGATGGTGCCTGACATTTCAAAAAGGAGGCTAGTCATTTTATTCACAAAGGGATTAACTGAACCACTAAAGGGGTGGGTAAAGGCCTTTGATCCTCCTACATTATAGGAAGCCATGAATAAATCCCACAATATGGAACTTGCAGCTCCAGCAAACTGGTTTAGTTCAAAGAGTTCTTCATCATTTAGAGATAACAAAGGGGAATTCAGCAAGGGTAAAGAGAAGGTTAGTGACTCAAAAGACAAGCTAGCTGCACCTTGGGATAAGGAAACACTTAATGACCTATGTAAGAAGAAGCTATGCTTCTTTTGCAAAGGTCCCTATGAGTTTGGTCATGATTGTCCTATGAAGCCTAAGGGGAAGGCTAATCGGGTGATGTGGGCTTATTACGAAGGTTCAGATTTAGAAATCTCAAAGCACCATGATGAGGATCCTAATGAGGTAGAGGGTAAACAAGAGGTAGATATTGCTAAGAAAAAAGAGGCTCTGAAGATACATTTACAGGAGGCACGTCTGTCTAGTATTCAAGGAGAGGGATCTTTCAGATTTCGAGGAGTCTTGGCAGGACAAAAGATTATTACTCTATTGGATATAGGTGCCGCACATAATTTCATTGATGCATGATTTGTGGAGAGGCATGGACTCATTACTAAGGATTTCAACGGACTGAGAGTTAAAGTAGCTGATGAATATACTCTTCATTGTAATAGGATGGTGTGAGATCTACCTTTGTGCCTGAACAACTATGAGTTTAAGGCGGACTATCACGTGGTCAACATGGGTGAAATGGACATAGTACTTGGGATGCAATGGCTACATTCTTTGAAAGAGGTTACCCTAATATTGGAAGATATGGAGATATTATTTGTGGTGGATGGCAGGACTCATGTGCTAAAGGCTATCCATAATGGTGATGTCAGGACTATCTCATTTAGGCAGTTGGAGAGATTAGCCAAACATAATAATATAAAGTGGGTGACAATATGCACTTTGATGCCTACCTAGGAGGGTCAACACAAGATTGAATATCATCCAGATATTCAAAAATTGAGAATCAAGTATGGGAAGGTATTCAGTAAGATTCCACCAGGCAGGCCACCAGATAGAGGTATTGAGCACATTATCGAGTTAGAGGAAGGTGCTAAGCCTATCATGATCACACCATACCAGCACCCAAAATGACTCAAAGATGAGATCGAGAGGACCATCAATGAGTTGCTAGGAATGGGACACATCAGACCAAGTTACCCTTTGCATCTTCTATTGTTTTGGTATAAAAGAAGGATGGTACTCTATGAATGTGTATTGATTAAAGGGTGTTGAATAAGAGAACTATAAAGAACAAGTATCCCATCCCATGCATTGATGAGCTGATAGATGAATTGCATGGGGCTTTTTATTTCATAGAAATTGATTTGAGATCAGGCTATCACCAGATCAGAGTTTGAGAGCAGGATATTGAAAAAACTACTTTTAGATGTCATTATGGGCATTTCAAGTTTGTAGTCATGCGTTTTGGTTTGAGTAATGCACTTGCCACTTTTTAGTCCACTATGAACAAGGTCTTCCACCATCAGTTGAGGAAATTTTTGCTAGTGTTCTTTGATGATATTTTGATCTATAGCAGGACATGGCAAGAACATTTAGAGCACTTAGAGACAATATTAAGAATTTTACAGAGTGAGTTCTTGTATGCCAAGGAGTCCAAATGTAACTTGGGGGTGATAGAATTGTTGTATCTTGGACACATCATTAGTGTGGAAGGAGTGCGAATGGATATTAAAAAGATCTGTGCTATTGATGATTGGCCACCACCAGAGAACCTTACATAGTTAAGAGGGTTCCTTGGTCTATGTGGATTCTATCATAGGTTTGTTAGTGGCTACTCATGACATCCAGTGCCCATGACAGATTTGCTGAAGAAAGGTGCATTTGTTTGGACTCGAGAGGCACAGGAGTGTTTTATGCAGTTCAAGGAAATAATGACTACATGCCCAATATGAGCATTACCTAATTTCACAAAGCCATTTGAGCTTCAATGTGATGCTTCTGGAGAGGGAGTTGGTGTTGTACTCATGCAGGACAAGCATACTATAGCCTATGAGAGTAGGAAACTCAAAGGGGCTGAGAGATCATTCAACATATATGATAAGGAGATGTTGGCCATCATGCATGCCTTGGCCAAATTTAGACAATATCCTATGGGCATAAAATTTTGTATTAAAACTAATCATAATAGTTTGAAGCACTTTTTGGGATAGCAGGACCTAAATGATCGTTAGCAGAAGTGGGTGAGTAAGTTACAAGCATATGATTTTGATATCACATATGTTAAGGGGACACAAAATATTGTTGCAAATGCTTTATCCCATAGGCCACACCTCATTTCTATGATTCAGATATCAGAGAATTGGTGACACTTGATTGTAGCAGAATATGCCAAAGACACATGGGCCTCTGCTATAGTGGAGGGGACAATAATCGACACTAGATACACTCTCATAGATGGTTTGATCATTTAAAAGAACATGATTTACTTAGTCCTAGGATCGAAATTGAAGTAGTTGACTTTAAGAGCATTCCATAATTCACCTATAGCAGGCCATCCTAGGTATTTCAAGACTTACAAGTTAGTATGGGAACGGTTCACTTGGAAGGGACTTAAGGCTGATGTTTTGCAGTATGTGCATGAGTGTCATGTTTTCTAGCAGAACAAACAAGAGCACACTTATCCAGCAGGGCTGCTATAGCCACTTCTTATTCCTGGCAGGAAGTGGGAGTGCATCTCTATGGATTTTATTACGAGCTTGCCCAGGGCCTATGGGCGCGATTGTATCTATGTTGTGGTGGATAGGCTAACAAAATATGCTCACTTCTTCCCTATCACTACTACATACTCAACAACTCAGGTGGTAGAGGTCTTCTTCAAGGAGATTTTTAGATTACACGGTTTCCCTCATAGCACTGTGAGTGACAAGGACAACCACTTCTTGAGTCACTTTTGGTAGAGATATTTTAGTTGTGTGGCACTGAGCTTACACCTAGTACCAGTTATCACCCATAGATCAATGGTCAAACAGAGATTGTAAACAAATGGGTGGAAGGGTATTTGAGGAGTTATGTGCTAGATCAACAACGAGCTTGGGTCAAATGGATATATCTCTGTGAGTATTGTTATAATACTACATATCATATGACTATACAAATGACACCCTTCATGGCACTTTATGGTTATGAGGCACCCAGTTCTTAGATTTTTTATTGGGAGATAGTTGAGTACCCCGTGCAGATGAACTATTATAAGAAATTAGGGATATAGTTGCTACTCTTAGAGACAACATTGCTAGAGCTCAGAACTAGCAAAAATAGTATGCAGACAAGAAGAGGACTAAGCATAGTTTTGAGGTAAATGATATGGTTTACCTCATTTTGTAGCCATATAAGCAGTCCACTCTCAAGAAGAGTGGTACAAAGAAACTCAAGCCACGCTATTATGGACCATTCAAGATCATCAAACGAGTTGGTGTGGTGGCTTATGAGTTGGAGCTTCCCACAGATATTAGAGTGCACAATGTGTTTCATGTATCAAGCCTCAAAAAGGCATTGGGTTAGAATGTGACTCCTTCTACAATATTACCTCCCTTGGATGATGAGGGGAAATTGATCTTAGTGCCAGAATACATTCTGGATAGTAGAGAGAAGCAGCTTCGCAAGAGAGTAATTAGAGAGTATCTAGTTAAGTGGAAAGATTTACCTATTGAAGATGCTACTTGGGAGGGAGAAGTGATTTGCAGCATCGAGCATTAAGATTTCTTGAGGCCAAGCAGTTTTAGGAGGGGCGAACCTGTAATGTCCCATTTTTTTGGAGGAGTTAATTATAAAGTTATCAATTTAAAAAATATATATTACAAGGTAACTTTATAAATTAAATAAAAAATCTTCTAGAGGTTGCTGGAAGAAGTGGAGAAAAATTAAAAAGGAGGCTGACCTATCAAGGAAAAAAAAAAAAATAGGCATTGAGGGCTCATTTCCTATCATCAAGTTTTATTATTGAATTTTTTGCTGATGTGCATTGTGGAGCCTAGGGTTTCTGCAAGTAGTCACAATTGGCCATTGAGAATGAACACTTTTAATTGGTATGCAAATTTGAGGGTGTGAAAGATCACCTGAATTATTGCAACTATGGGAAGGATATTTCAGTCCTTTCACTTGTGCTTAATTTATGGTTTGGAGTTTCCAGTGGAGTTGCACTTTCACCATATCATCTTCAACATTTAGTCTCCACTATTTGATCAATCTAGGTTCTTCATTTCAATCTATAGTTGCAACGAGTTCTCAATTATATATAGCCAATTAGGGTTTCACTATAATGTGTTATGTCATAATGTTTTGGTGCTGAAATTTTCCATATCATTTGTAAAAACATTTGGTTTTCATTGAATGATACATTGGCACTATTATTTCTTCTATTCTAGAAATATATTTTAGCAGTGTATTAAATTCAGGGTTTTGTTTAGTGGCCTATTGGTATGGTTCATTACACTTTCTCTTTCCCTATTGGTATGACAACTTTGGACCAATCCATTTTGATTTCTCCTCCCAAATCTTGACATAAATTTTGGGTAAGGAGCAAGCTATAGCTAGTAGGGATGTCAGCTACTAGGATCATAAGCTTTATTCTCTTCTCTAGCAAGGCTTTTAAAGAAACTTGGGCATCTTTGAATTGGCCTATTAAGGGTAGCTTCTAGGAATCCATCGAATGGCACTTGGAAAAAGTCTTAATGAGAAGTAGATCAAGGACTTTTTTCACTATAGCTGGCATTATAATATCAGATGCACTAGAGTCTATAATACAATTGCTTAATTTAAAGCCATGGAGAAAAAGAGATACATAAAAAGGGTTAGGTTTTTTGTGGTAAGGTAACTCAGGGCTAACTTTATCAGGTTGGATGAAGTCCTTATGGTGATTCAGCTTTTGAGTTTTGGTTTCTTCATTGACAAGGATTTTTCTCATCTACTTAGCAGATACTTCTTCACTAACAGAGACTTTATTTGTCTATTTAGTAGACATATCTAGTGAAGATTGGTGGACATATTCAATCAACTTATTGAGTTCACTAGGATTCATTCTCAAGTATTCAACAAGGGATATTTGAATTCTTGATGCTTTACAAAACTCAACTATATCGAATGCAGAGGCAGGATCATACCTTTTTAGAATATTATCGATAGGAGCTTGTGTTTGTGATGACTTACTTTCACCTTCCCCTCTAGCTTTGGAATCCTTTACTTCAGTAGGAATTCTGGTGTTTTTGGATTGAGAATTACTTTTGGCCACTCTCTGGCCCCTGGTCAGAACTAAACATGAAGCTTCTTCCATAGTTAAATGAACACCACTGCCTCTATCAGAATCAGATTCATATCTAAGGTAGTAACTTACGGAGTCACCAAGTCCTTTGAAGACTCCTCCTCTACTATTATATTTTTTGTGGCTACTTTCTCAGCTTCAAGCTACTCATGTCTCACATGCTCAGGACATGTGGCCCCTTCATGATCATTACTGAGGTAAAAAACACATATGTTGGTCTTATTGGGAGGAGACTCAATTTGTAACATTTGTTGACTTGGAGGCAAGGTAAATTGTTTCCTTTGGGAAGGACCATTATGATTGGGATATTTCCTTGGAATGTCTTGATAATGAAATAGGGCTTTGGGGAGTTTCTTCTTTACTACCAGAAGGTCATTAGCCAGCTTTTGAATGAGTGCATCATTGGAAGATGATGATGTTGAGGATTGAGAATTTGGTATTTGCACATCTTTTTTCCACTTGCTAGATATGATAAGATCATCCTCTAACAATATAGCAAGAGTTTGACATGTTGCAAGAGTAGGAGGGTTAGCTCTTTTCATGGGAAAAGCAATGTCTGGAGGCATTTCATTTTAAAAGAAACCTTTTTTATTCTCATCATTAGGTGTACTATTTATAGGTATTTGATGCAGGGCTTTATTAAATCTAGCCACAAATTCATGCATGGGTACATGCATTTTCTTTTGCATCTAGCTTAATTGTAGGAGTAAAAAAATTTCATCATCAACTGCTTTGAATCTAGCCTCAAAATCATTTTTCATAGTATCTCAAGAGGTGATTGATGCATTAGGAAAATGGTGAAACCAATTGGCCACTGAGTTAGTTAAGGTTTGAATGGACAACCTTACGATGACATCTTCTATTACTATAGCCAAAACTCCACATGCTATATTAAATGCATTTAAATGTTCATCATGTGATCTTTTCCATCTCCACTAAATTTAGGGAGGAATTTTCTTGCTCCTTTAGGTAATCTACCCAAATTTCCCACAAGTTGCAGAGGTCCTATAGCAACACCCTGGGGTTGATTTTGAGCCATTCCTAGTAATCTAAAACTGATAGGTAGGATTGTAACAGTAGAAGGGAACAAGGTTTGAGGGATGATTAGGGATTGCATAGAAAGAAAAGGACTACCACTTTTACTAGGAGGTGACAATCTACTAATGGTTTTAGCTTTGTTCTTTTTCAAAGAAAGGTTAGCCTTGAAGTCAATTCTAGCTAGAGCTTTGAAATCTTCATCCAATAGACCTAAAAATCTATCAGTCTATGTATACCTTTTTGCAATGAGGGTGAAAGTTTTAATATGATTTAATCAATTTTTTGCATGGGTAACCCTTTCTACCATGATTTTTTCTTGCACTACTAGAATACATCTAATCCTCTCAACTATTTCTTCTTCTCTTTCTAGTACAAATTACACTTGGAGATATTGTTGATTACTCACTCGGTTAACCCAGGCACAAGAGTTAAGGTCAAAAATAATATCTTCTTGTGTATCTTGAAATCCTAGTTTTGGTTGTAGAATAGGAAACTAATTATGGTTAGGAAGTACCGTTTCCCAAAACCATGTAGTCTATTAGAAACCTCAAAGAAAAGAAAACTCTACCTTTTAAGGTTTCCCTAACATAGTTGCCAAAAACTATTAGTAAATAGATTTTCCAAAGATTTTGACAATTTTAAAGGGAAGATACTTGCATACTAAAAAATTGAATTCCTAATTACAAATAAGGAATTCTCTACTTGAGATTTTCTTTGTGTTATACAAGGTACACTTAACCTTTTATGAAAAGATTATCGTTAAGTCCTCTATTGAGGGAAAATCTTCCCAATCGGTATTTTACTAAAAATACTAAAAAGCTTTGAGTTATCTCATGAATACAAGATAAATTTGAATACTAAAAAAACATTTTCTTTTAATAATCAGTATCAACCACATGATCAAATGTTAAAACAAAGGATAAATAGTGAAGTAATATAGATTCCAACTCCCATGACCTTCAAGATTTAAAACAAATAATTCCATAATACACAGTAAATGTAACTTCACTCCCACATATAACATACACCCTCAAGAATGTAAATCATCATAAAGAATATAATGGTATCTACTTCAGGAAGTTTCAGCATGTAAAACTATAGAATTTTACTTTAATTGCCGCTTATCCAAGAAATATTCTATTCAAAATTCAAAGTGCAGAATATCAAAAAAAAATTATGTTTTAGTCTGGAGGGAGATGAACCTTATTACATATTATCTATTACATATTTATATGACATAGGGCTAAATATTTATCTAGAATTGCCCTGCTAGGAGTAAATCATCTCTTAGTTAACACAACCGTGTTAACTAAAATGCATAAAAGAAATAAACAAAAGGAAATAAAAATATAGCTGCCTAATGAACATGTTCCATGTTAGGAGGAACCATCCATGCCAATTGTGATTCTTGAGACCTTCCATGTTTCATAAGTAGTGATAAATGTAGAGATAACTGACTAATGAGGTAAGCCAATGTATCCAATTCTCTACTTCTAGACTTCTTGTTCCCTCTTAAGTTCTTTTATCTTGTCTTCATGCATCTCCAAATGTTTCAAGTTTATTATCAACATAGCTTCAGTATGAGAAACATTTGAAAAATCCTATCTATGTGGCACTTTCTTCTCCTGAATCTCTTGGAATTTCTTTTGGACTTCATTTATCAATTCTTCCTTAGGGCCTATAGAGTCACTTTCCTTACTCGCGCAATGCTTTTTGAACCACTTTAGATCACCTAGGATTCTTTCAACCATAAGCTTAAGACAATCCAAGATTTATTTGACTTCACTTATTGCCTAGACCAGTGCCTTATTCCTCCATTCGAAACAATCTTTAATCACATACAAAGTTTTTTCATCTAGGTCAGCCATAGGGCATTTAGCTTGGAACCTTTGCAATCCAAATACTTGGATTTCCTCTATTTAGAGCACTACTTTTACCCAATTGTTTTTTTTTTTCTCAAAGCCTTCATTATTAGACTCCACCTTCTTGATGATGGTAGTAGTTTCTTTTGAAGCCTTGCCCAAA
The DNA here is from genome assembly GCA_028749045.1 of Cupressus sempervirens. NCBI lineage: Eukaryota > Viridiplantae > Streptophyta > Pinopsida > Cupressales > Cupressaceae > Cupressus > Cupressus sempervirens. Next base: position 54,539,313 of record CM053791.1, read on the forward strand.
AGGTTTATCTACTTCATGGTTTCATGAATATTTATTGAGTCAAACTCTTTAACTCGATTTCTTGCTATCAGTATTTAACTATGTATTTTTTGAGTCAAACACTTTAACTCATGTTTCATGAATATTTATTGATACATATCCATATCTCATGATAATAAATGGAACAAGTAGCACTAGGACTTCACCTAGATCCAATGATTTCTAGGAAATTCTCACATAGGTGATGCGCCAAGACTTCAAACCTTAGATCTAGGTGATGCTCACAGAGGTGAAGGAATGAGACTTCACCTAGATACAATGAGAGATAAGTGTTCTATTTATTATAATGAGAGATGGATACATGTGAATCAAAATTTATTGAACATGAGTCAAATAGTTTGACTCAAAAACCACACTATTAAATCCTAATAGAAATATCACAATTTAAGTTATTGTGAAAAAATATCTCCTGCTTAGGTCAACATACTAAATATCAACACAAGAAACACCTCTCAAACTTTGTATCAAAGAGTATCAATATCATGTGTATAACACTTTAGAGGAATAGTAAAACCTCCTCCAAGTACGATATCTCCAACATTGAGAAGACCCTTTCTCATATCCATTAAAAAAAAATTTAGTTGTAAATATTTGTATAGAACTCCACAATTGATATATAAAGTGGTTCAACTTTGTGGGGGAGATGATCAATATTGAAATATTGAAGTCCATAGTTTTCTTAGGAGTTGTGTCAAAAGATTTCCTCGTCAAAAATATTAAGACAAGACTTCTTTAAAAATTTCCTACTATCTTATTTTCAGCCTTCAAATTATCCTATATGTCCCCTCTCCTTAATTCTCTTTCTTCTCTTAATTATTGATGTCCTCTATCTTCTCTTACTTATTTATGTCCATCTTGTTGTTAATGCAAGTAAAAAAACCTATCCTCTTTTATAGATACATAGACCTAGATCCATTTGAAAGTGTCATATAAATTAGCATTCCTCTTTTCTCTAGAGTAAGTAACTATATGAAAACAAAATATTGGTGACAAATTTCAGTTAGATAAGAGAGAAAACTTTTTCTCCATCACATCCCAAATTTGTGATATGGTAAGAAAGTATATTTCCTTCCTCAAGAGTATATAAAGTTCATTTTATAATGTTATTATTAATAAATAAAGTGAGAAAAACTCAAAGATCCATTTATGAAATCAAGCAATTTCTTTCCAATATAAAAGTAGAATTAAAGTAAAATTTTTAAATTTATTTCCAAGGATTTCCTAGAGTTATATAATAGTGTTGTAATAGCTTAGGTTAGAAAGAATTCAATATTTGATAATAAATTTGATTAATAAGATCATAGAATGGAAAGAAGCATGTTCACTTAGTCTTGTACTCTTATTTATATACTTAAATTTAGTAGTTGTTGATGGTTATTTTCATCAAACTTATATGTGAGGTTTTATTATGTACTTGATAATATCTTTTTCTCCTTTTGTTATCAAGATGACCTATGTATATTATCTATTATAGAAAATTATTTTAAAATATATGAAAACAAAGAGACAAAGCGAGGGAATGGGAAGGTAAGGGCTCTACAAGTAATACTTGAAAAGGCCTTGTTAAAAAAAATTATTCTCTTGTATATTGTCTTTGATGCAACACAAAATGTCAAGTCTTTACCAGTCAGTGTCTGTTGAGCTCACTCAAATGATCAAAATAGTTTCCTATGTATGTACAATATTCCAATGATAATCAAGTTTAGAGTTAGTATCTACTGAGCTCACTTAGGCATCGAAGATAATCTAATGTTAATCTATCTCACTCATTTACCAAAGGAAAGTTAGCATGGAACCAATATTAACTGAGCTTACTCTGTTAACAAAGAAGAGTTGGAAAAATCTAGTGTTAACTAAGTTCACTTGGATACCAAAGGAAAGACTTTTCTAAGTTAGTGTTCACTAAGTTAAATCAGCGAACGAAGCATTATTTTGTTACAACATATTGAGCTTGTCAGACTATTTTGTTAGTTCTAGCCAACTTAGGGGTGGATTATTGATTAATTAAAAGTTTATTCAAGCCAAATTGACAAGGTTATTAATATAAGTATAAGGTCAAGTTGAGGATTAAATAAGAGAATGTTTAGAAGAAAAGAAGATGAATAAAGGAATAAAATGACAAGGATGGTAGAGTATCTATGTTAACTAAGTTACAAAGAACATTCTAATCAAGGAGGATCAAGTATTAAGCTAGAACAAACATCTAAATCAACAAAGTCAATTGTATCGGCAATCTGGTCAAGTCATTTTTGGTCTCTAATAATTTTAGCAATGAATCAAATCTCTTAATAGAGTTAGCATTTCTAGATTGAAGTGTCTTAAGACCTCTAACAAGGCCACTCCTAATACGGTGATCTCTAAATCCTTTAACAGGGTCACACGTAATACTGTGTTTTGTAATCTTTAAGAAGGTTCGGTTCTAACAAGGATTACTTAAGAAGAGTGAAAAATAGTAACTAGTTGCAATTGGTGATTTCCCAAATTGGGATTCCACTTTAAATATTGGTGTCTCATGTGTTCATGTTATTTTCTTTATGTTTCTACAACTAAGTTAATTGAGGTTAATCACACTTAATACCTTAAGATCTTCATGTTTAGTGTTAACCAAGTAAAATAGTACATAAAGTTGGTATTAATTGTGTGTTTACTAGGTGACAGTAATTTATAGTGTTAACCAAGTGATTCTATGTTAACCGAGTTACAAAAATTTTGATAGAGTTTTGGTTTTGTATTATTGACATATTAAGGGACTTGGACTTGGTTTTGTGGTAATTGATTCAGCCTTCCCCTCTCAGCTACTCCTCTTATATTTTCTACAATTGGTATTAGAGCATTTGGTGCTTGTAGATAATGGTTCAAGGATCTTAGCTAAAGAAGACGTCTTACAAAAAGGAAATTCCTAAGTTGAATAGAGATAACTTCAAGGCATGGCAAGAAGTCATGAGGTTGCATTTGGCAACCATTGGAGACTTAGGATTAAAATACCTAAAAAAAAAAAGTATGTGGCACCAACTAGAACTTTGACTATGGAACAAATTATAGAAAAGAAGAATCATAACATAATGATGATTTCCATTTCCTCTGCTCTCAATTATGCTAAATTTGATAAAGTCAAAGATTGTCCTACTACTCATGAGACATGGGTTAAGTTAAAAGATATGTATGGAAAAGATGATAATGTGAGGAGATGTAAGGCATAAAGTCTCAGAGCTCAATTTGATCAAGTAAAGATGAGAGAAGATAAAAACATTGCAAAATATAGTGAAAGAATCAAAGCAAGTGTAAGTGCAATCAAAGCCTCAAGAGGGAAAATTGATGATGTGATAGTGGTAGGAAAGGTACTTAAAACTCTTCTTCCTATTAATGCAATGGTAGTAAAAAAAATTGAAGAGATGAGATGTGATTTCAAAGTTGATATAACATTTGATGCATTAGTGGGAAGGTTGACAACCATTGAGTTAGATAACTTTGATAACTATGTTCCTAAATCTAGTAACATTGAGTCTAGATTTCATACTAAGATATTGCTCAAAATGAAAGTTGGAAAATCTAAAGAAAGTAGTTTGATAGTGAAGATGAAGAAGATTATGATGATGATATTGAAACCATTGAAGCACTACTTGCAAGAAGATTCCCTAAAGGAAAAGGAAAGTACAAAGGTAAAATTTCTCTAATTTTTTTTCTTGTTAAGAAGTTGGTCACATTGTTGCTAGGTGTTGAAACAAAGAAGGAAAAGAATAAAATAAGTACAAAAATAACATAGGCAAGAAAGATTTCAAAGCTGCAAAGATAACAAGCAAAAAGGTAAGAAATCTTGTTACATGGCTAAAGATTCTAATAGTAGTGATGAGGATGAAATGGTTTACATTGCAATTAAAGATGAATCAGATGATGAAAATGATAAGATGGCTCTCATTTTTTATATTAGAAAGAATGACACATGGATCATAGGTACTGGTTGTTCTCATGACATGACTGATGATAAATCTAAATTTGAGCACTTGATACTCTATGATGGTGGGAGTCTCAAATTTGGAAATGATGAATCATGCTATGTAAAAGGAAAAGGATGGATTGTATTGACCAATGAACTCTGATGTGAAAATACTATTGGGTTGAAGGACAAAAACATAATATACTTAGTATGGCACAATTGAACAACATTAGATTCAAGGTATAATTCATGAATAGTAAGGCCAAGCTACTAGATCTGAAAGGAAATCTAGTTGGGACTAGCAATCAAACAAAAGGTAATCTATTCTATCTTGATCAAATTGAAAGTTCATATTTCCTAGCTCAAGTAGAAGAAATTTAGTTATGGCATAAAAGGTTGTGTCATGTGAATTTTGATAACCCAGTCAACATAAGAAAGAAAAAAAGAGTGAGACACATTCCAAGCCTCAAGAAACCTAACATGGGCATGTGAAATAATTGTCAAATTGGGAAGATGGGAAAGAAAAGCTTCGAGAGAAAGAACTATCATTCTAAAGAAGTTTTGGAGATGGATCACACAAACCTTTGTGGATCTATTGGCATAGAAAGCTACTATGGACATAAGTATTTCATTTTATTTGTTGATGATTATTCTAGGATGATGACAATGATGTACTTGAAGGATAAATCAAAAGCTTTTCAAAAATTCAAGTGGTATTTGGATAGAGTGAAAAAGGAAATAGGAAAGAAACTAAAGTGTTTAGGATCAGATAGATTAGGAGAATTTATCTCAAATGAATTCAATGTATTCTTTAATGAAAGAGGAATCAGAAGACAAGTATCTACACCTCGTAGACCTCAAAAAAATGGCATAGCAAAAAGAATAAATATACCCATTCTAGATTTTATAAGACAATGATGATAGAGAAAAAATGTTGCAATCAAATACTGGAAGGAAGCAATCAACACATTAGTTCATACCTTGAACCAATTTCAATTGAAGAAAGGTTCAGAATAAACACCTTAAGAATTATCATATGGTTATAAACCTAATGTCTCTTATTTCAAAGTATCTAGAAGAAAATGTTATATCTTAAAAGAGACGAGGAAAGGAAAATTTGATGTGAAAATTGATGAAGACATATTACTAGGATACTCCAACTATAGAAAAACATATTAATGTTTGAATCTAACTATTCACAAGGTTATAGAAAGTTCACATGTAAAGATTGATGAGTTTGCAGAAAAGAGTGAAGAACAAAGCAATAAAGAACCGAAAAACTACATAAACTTTCTTTACTATGAACCTAATACCTCACCTTAAGTTCAAGCTAATACATCTAGGAATCAATAGTCTTCACCACCCAAGTCCCCAAAATCTTTAGTTCAACCTGAGTTTCATCCAATGCAACCTGATTCATAGTCAGAAGGACCTACATCTCTATCAGAAGGACCCAAGTTTTAGCTAGTGGAAACTAAGTCATAGCCTAAAGTCCCCAAGTCATAAACAATGGGACCTAAGCATGATTCAAAAGATCATGCTAAATTGAGTGTACTCAATAAGAAGGGAGGTCTGTACTTGCTAGATATGTCAGAAGCCATCATGCACATAAGAAAATCATTGGAGATCAGTCAAAAGGAACAATGACAAGAAATAAACTAAAAGATACATGGTTTCTTACTAAATTTGAACCTAAAACTACTAAAGATGCATTAAATAATGAAAGTTGAATTGAAGCTATGAATGAAGAGATAGAACAAATTGAAAGCAATAAAACTTGGTCTATTGTTCCTAGACCCAAGGATAAAAATGCAATTGGGAAAAAATGGCATTCTAAAATAAGTTGAATAAAATTGGAGAAGTGGGGAATAAGGAAAGGCTAGTATGCAAGGGCTATGCTCAAGAGGAACGTTTTGACTATGGAGAAACTTTTACTCCTATTGTAATACTAGATGGTGTTAGGACACTACTTTCTTATGCTGCACATAAAGGATTCAATAGTATATCAGATGGAATAAAGTTAGATTTTGTGATGCCTACCCGTAGTTGAATTTTTTGTTGTATTTTCAAATTCTTTTAGGCCAATTTTATAAAAAAAAATTATGGTTCATGGTAGTTGATTACTAGATTTATTAGATATTATTTAGTACCCAGTTGAGTTATGTGATGAGCTACTTGAGTTATTCAATTATTCATATGTTCATGATTTATTTCAGTGATGATATATGTATGTTCATATAGTGATTTTAGTTATTTCATGATGCTAGATAGAGGAATGATTTATATGTAGTTCTATAGTTACTTACTCTATACTTGCATGTGTATGGGGTACAAGTACATTTTATTTATGTTTTACATTCTTAATGCGGTTGAGAGAGGGAGTAGTAGTCACCTACTAGTTTTGATCTATATGATGCACCACTTCCCACCATTTCCTATTTAGTTTAGAATATATGCATTTGTACATGCATGGATTTTACGCATATTGTAGGTACCAGGTATCGACTTCCCTGAATTGCCAAGATGAGCATACCCTATTCCATTATTTCAATGGTATAAGTGGAGAGATAACTCTTGAGTCCCAATCCTAAATCCTAAGTCAATTATCCTAGAAATTTGGACAAGTATCTGAGTTAGTTTACTCATCTAAATTCATCAAGTGATGTGAATTCATGACTTTGACCTTAGAGTTTGATTATGTTCTTTGTCTTTAATTGAGTTGTCGTATTTTGTTTTGTGGGTCTATTTTGATTTAAAATTATAATTAAATTAAATTAAAAGATAATTTAAAGATTTAATTTGATAAAACTTTTATATGTAAAATTTAATATTTAATTATATTTAAATAATTGAGAAATTAATTAAATAAAAGAATTAAATTTAAAAGATGAAATTAAAATTCCAATTTTAGCGTATTTACATTTGTTTAATTTAATAATTATTATTTAGGATTTTTATTTTAATAATAAACTCTAAATAATATTATTAGTTGAGAAATAAATATTATTTTATTAAAAAGAAAATATTAAAAGATGTTAATATTTGATTAATTAAATTTATGCTTTAAATAACAAGTCTAAAATTGGAAGTCTAAGTTTAGAAAATTGGTTAAAGAAAAATTAGAATATGATGTTATTTAATTAATTAGAAATTAATTAGATATGTACTTTAGTTTAAAATATTTATTTTAAAAGTCTAATTTAAGAAGTTGGATAAAAATAGAATTTAAATATTAAAAGATTAAATATTTGATATTGTTTTATTATGATTATTTAATTAATAATTATTAAATTAGAATTTCATTTAAATAATGAGCTTTAATTATTTTTATTAATTTAAATAATAAATGCTTGTACTAATTAATAAAGTGGAGGAAAAGAATATTTTAATTAAAAAGTTCTTTAAATGTGCATGAAAGGCTTTTACATGTTCAAAAATTGAAAACCCTAGGTAGAGTCAAACTCTTTATTAAGAGATTCGAGCTCTTTTCTACACACATAGGTTTGGAGGAGCCAATTTCCAAAAAGAGTGTTTTTGAAGGCAAAGGAAGATTCTTGCATGTTTGTGCAATCATTTTTTTAGCATCAGATCTATGTAGGATCTTGTGGGTTTGTGCAGTAGTTACTCATTCTTCAAATTACTATCTTCTTTGTGTCTATTTTGTTTCTATTTTCAAAATTTCTTTGGGTCAAAACCATTGTTTGAGAAAATTGATTTCCATTATAGAATTGTTTGTGATTTAAATTGAAACCTAAGTGTGAATTTATTGGTCCTGTATTTTCAAATTCTTGTGTCCTTAACATAAAAAATGAAAAGTAAAACCCTGTAGTGAAGTTAAAAACTCTATAAATAGTAATACTTGGAAAAGAAAACTGAAACCCTAGTTGTTATTAAATCTTTCTATTTGAAAATGAAAAAGAGAACTTGAAAACCTATAAATGGAAGTTAAATCTTTGTGTTTTCATAAACTAAGGCATTGAGAAAGTTATATTGTATGTAGTTTATGTGACGTGTGATTTATTAGTGTTGGGGTTTTTGGGGTTCACTTAGCTTTGATGAAATTAGGATGCTTACTAGAGGCTTGGGAGTTTTTTTTTTTGTTTATGATGTTTTTTATGTATGTGAGTTAATGCTTCCACTTTATTTTATCTCTTATTGTTAATGCTTCCACTATATTATATATGTTGTTGTTTATTATCTTTCAAAAAAAAATGTTTGGAAAACATACTAAAACTTTAGGTTAATTTCTTTTGGGTTCCCTAGTGGGGTGTTACAACTTTCTTGAATGGAATCCTAGAAGAAGTCTACATTGATCAGCTTGAAGGTTTCATTGATCCCAACAAGAGGAATATGGTTTGCAGATTACACAAAGTTTTATATGGTCTCAAGCAAGCTCCTAGAGCCTGGTATGAAAGATTGCATAGTTATTTGGTAAAGATTGGTTTTCAAAGGACAAATGACAACAACAATCTGTATATCAAGGAAAAACCAAAAAAGAAGATAGTAATGGCAAAATTTTCATAGATGATATATTACTCACTAGACATGATGACTTGTACAAATATTTTTCTGAGGAAATGATTAAGGAATTTGAAATGTCAATGTTTGGAGATGGTGCAATATTGTTTAGAGAAGATTGCATATGAATCAGTACATCAGGTACATGAAAATTCCATTGAATGTTGTCTTTGGCATAAGATGTCAAAGAGGGAGAGTTTATGCTATCATTTTAGAGAAATTTTGTGAATGATTGAGATGTCAAAGAAAGACATTTTTTATGTTATAGGGAGAAACTGTAATTAGAGTAATCAGAGAATCATTCTAGAGGGAGAGATTGATGCCAAAGAGAGCTCAAACTAATAGAGGGAGTTCTCATGAATGAGAATCATAATCAATTTAAGGATATTATCCTTAATTTTATTTTTCTCTAAAATTTCATTGTATTATGACTTGTTGTATTGCCATCAATGTCAAAGACAAGAATTGTTGAAAATAATTGTTTAATTGTATATTGTCTTTGGTGAAATACAAAATGCCAAGTCTTTACCAGTTAATGTTTGTCAATCTAACTCAGGCGATGAAGATAGTCTCCTATGTATGCTGAGTGTTCCAGTGATAATCAAGTTTGCAATTAGTATCGACTGAGCTCACTTGGGCATTGGAGGAAATCTTGTTTTAACTGAGCTCAATCAATTACGAAAGCAAAGTTGGCATAGAACTAGTGTTAAATGTGCTCACTTGGTTACCAAAGAAGAGTTGGCAAGATCCAGTGTTAATTGAGTTCACTCAGTTACCAAAGGAAAATCTTTTTTGAGTTGGTGTTGATCAAGTTGAGTTAGCTAATGAAGCATTTTCCTATTAGAACATACTGATTCGGTTTGATTATTTTGTTAGTTCTAGCCAACTTGAGGTTTCTTATTGATTAATTAAATGTATATTCAAGAAAACTTGACAAGGTAATTCATATAAGTATAAGGTCAAGTTGAGGACTGAATGAGAGAATTTGTGGAAGAAAACAAGATGAATAAAGGAAGAGAATGAGAAGGATAACATAGTATTGAGTTAACCAAGTTAGAAAGATCATTTTGATCAAGGAAAATCAAGTATTTAACCTAGAATAGAGACATAAATTAGGAAAGTTAGTTCCATCAGCAATCAAATCAATTCATTTCTACTCTATAATAATTTCAATATAGTAGTGAATCAAATCTTTTAATAGATTTAGCCTCATAGCTATTTTCCAAATTCTCTAACAAGGTGGCATTTCTAGATTGAAGTGTCTCAAGACCTCTAATAAGGCCACTCCTAACATAGTGACTTAAATCCATTAACAAGGTCACACCTAATAATGTGTTTTGTAAACTTTAACAAGGTTGGCTCCTAACATGACTCACTTTACAAGAGTAATAAACAATAACTAGTTGCAGTTGGTGGTTTTCCCAAATTGGGTTTCCACATTAAATCTTGGTGTCTCATGTGTTCATGTTATTTTATTTATGTTTCTAAAAGTAAGTTAATTAAGGTTAATCACACTTAATATCTTAAGATATTCATGTTCATTTCTAACCAAGTAAAATAGTGCATATATTCAATATTAATCAAGCATTTACTAAGTAACAGTTATTTCTAGTGTTAACTGAGCTATGTTGTGTTAACTAAGTGATTATGTGTTAACCTAGTTACAACAATTTCAACAAAGTTTTTTGTGGTAACTAACTCATCCCTTCCTTATCAGTTACTCCTCTTATATTTCTAATAGCCCTATCTGTGAATTTATTTATCAATGACCTATTAATTACATCAACGTTGCCTAGATTCTTTTAGATAAAAATGTTGGAGTTTATAGGTGGGAAGATTTACTTCTGAAAGTGGGGGTGAATTAGAAGTAACAAACTTTAACCTCTAAAAATTTTAACTAAGATCATTCAAATGCATCTAGCACATATACTCAATAGGAAAATAAAGACATGCATGAAAATAGATAACACAAGATTTTGGTCACCCAGAAACCCTCCAGAATGAGAAGGTAAAATTGGGGTGGGGATGACACCCAGAAATTATCACTATAGCAATATGTAACTAGTTAAGGTTACAAAGTTTGATCACTTCCAATGATCTTCCCTTTGAAAGGCTTGCCCTATTAAAGGCTTTACACTCTATTAAAAGTGACTTATTTAAAGGATTTACAAACACTCACTTGGAATGTTACCCTATTAAAGGATTTATCACCTTGTTAAAGGTTTACAACATGGTTGTTAAACCAACATATCTCCATAGGATTTTCATTCCTAATACAATGGCTAGAAAGTATTAGAATGTGTTGACCTAATAACTTACAATCTTCAATTCTTGATTCAAGATCCTTGTTTTGCTCAATCTGTATTGATCCTTCCTGATCGGATATGTCTCTACTCAAAGTGTTGATGATCTATTCTAATCAACTTGATTTTGCAGTGTTTATCTTCCTTTTCTAAGTCTTTACACCCCTTTTAACTTCTCTAGCATTCTCCCATACAACTCTCTCTCATACATGAATTATGGGGTTTTGACCTCCTTATAAAGGCTTTGAAGACTTAGGGTTAGGTATGAATCCATGATCAGTATTCATCCTTCTTTTCTCACTCAAATCTTTACACTTTTCCTATTGGTTTCATGCTTTCTCCATTTTTTTGATTGGATACATGTTGATTACATAGGGAATGCAAAAGATTCAATCTTATCTATTAGATCTTTTGAGATTCATCTTAAGCTGGCTCAAAAATAGTTTACATCTGATTTTGTGAAGGCACAAACTCATATGTTGATTCTTTGTTACGCAGCACTTACTGATTGTTGATGCTTAGCACATATAGGATTTTTGTCTCGCTCGACATCTATACTTTGCTCAGCACTATAGTGACTAAGCATCACTTGTCACTCGACACTTGAAACTTTCTCAGCACCTAAAGTTCACTTGGCACCTATTGAATGTTTGGCTTGGCGCATACTATAGCTCGACATCAACCTTATAATTTTCTTAAGTGTGTTGACACTCAATTGTAAAAACCAATCTGAGACCAACAATATCCCCCTTTGACATGAGTGTCATAAACACTTAACTAATAATTATGAATCTGATCTCTATGAGTATAATACACATCGTATTTGGCATATGTACAAAACTTCAAGAAACTTGTTCAAAATTTTGTAGAAGACTATATACCTAAAAAACTTGTAACTCCCCTGAGCTGATGTGCAATTTTTGTATCCAAAATTCCTTATGTTGGATTTAACTCATGTTGTTTCCATTTTCTACCTTATCATTCCTTTGCTTCTATTTTTGTCTTCTCTATTTCTGCTTCACCCCTTTTTTTACACATTTGTCTTACAATTTTTGTATCCTGTTGGATTTATTCTGCTCAAAACTCAAAATTTTATTAACTCCCCCTTTAGTTATCTCTCCCCCTTTGGGTATATCTCGTCCTTTAAGTTTTGCTCATTATTATCTCCCCTGTATCTTATTATTTCCCCTTTTTTACACTTATGTCAAAGGGTCCTATAAATGAATGGAATACTTAGCCAAAAATGTTTTATTTAGCTCCATTTTGATCTTCAAAGTAGCATCCCAATTTTTTAAGGCAATTTATAATGCTTTAAGCTAGATGGCTATCTCTACTGCAAGGTGTACCAGGCCTTCCAATGTAGAAAGACTGGGATCTTTCTTCAAAACATTCTCTACATAGGTCATTTCTTTATGCAAAACTTCCATGTGTGGGGTTATTGTAGACTAGATCTATATTTATTTGGCCTTGGCGCTAGCCTCATCTACTATGAGTATAGCTAATTCCCTTTGTGCATGAAGTGTTGTAGAAAAATGCTTCTCACTTTAAGCTGGATCCTTGGGTAGCTATGTGCTAGATATCTTGAGGTTCCTTTCCAAGCTCAATATCCTTTGGCTAGTCTCTTGTGTGAAAATTGAGGAATCACAAAATTTGGAGTACAATGAGAATATATTCTCAAGTACTACTTTCACCTTCTCAACCTTCTTAGCCAATTCAACTTGAGATAGTGCTATTTCACCAAATATTTTCTCATTGACCTTCATCTGGAACTTCTCTTTTTAGACCATTCAAGTAATTTGATACTAGTGTCTAGGTCTTCGCTTTGTACTTGGTCCACTATGTTGTATAGTTGCTCCATGATGGGTTTTTTCTCATCAAGTATTGGTAGGTTGAAACCATCAAGAAAGATGTCTTTGATTTCTATCAATGCCTTCCTTCATCTATACTCATTTATGAGTATCTCCTACTTTTTCTTCTTCTCCAGTGCCTCTTACACTTCATTGATTTGTGCTATGTTCATTGTCTTATAGTCATAGCTTGGTATGACTATCTCCTCATCAAGTATAGGGTCTCCATAGTAAAGTACCCTTGCTACCTTGGTAAAGTTTGAGCTTGGTGCTAATATTTGTAGTGGCACTACATCAATGCTCAATTTCTTAGTAGGAGTCCTTATAGTAGGAAAATTAATTAATGTTTGGATTGCCTCTTGTCCTTCTCCTTAGTGGTTTTCTCCTCTTCCTTGTTCTCTTCAACTCTACTTTGATCAATTATAGTGATTAGGGAGGAACACCTTGACTCTGTGATGTAGGAGTAGAGGTATCCCTTTGTCCTATTTGCTACTTTTCTTGCTCCTTGGCAGTTGAAGTCTTTGTAATTGTGGAATCAACCTTAGCAGATGCATTTGTGTTGGATGCTCTTGTGGTTATCCACTTGTAGCTATTGGAGTTTGTGAAGGTGGTTCTTGTAGCTTCACCCTCTCCTTGGTAATCTTAGCTACTACCTTATGCAGTTCCTCTACACTCACCATAATTGGATTGATACATAATTGTGCTTATAATGTTGTCTGGTGAAGGATCTTTTTGAGATCCTCTATAGTTAGTGGGTTGATGTTTTAACCAGAGGTGTCAGAAACTTCCTTCACAATCATTGTTTTTGCAGATGTAGGTGTAGCATGTGGAGGACTAGGTGGTGGAAATTGTGTGTCTTGGACACTCTATTACTATTGTTGCTTCTCATCTATTGCCTCATCACCTTTATGTGTTTCCTTCTCCACTGTTACTTCTTCCTTTTCTTTCTGTCCTTCTTCCTCCTTTTCATTTTCCTCTTCCTCCTCATCATTATTTCTTCCCTCAAAGGGGTCTTCTTATCCTTCCTTCACTATAGTTAGCCCATAAATCAATTTCCACATTTGTGTGGACTTTTTTACAACATCCTCAATCTTGTTTTGTAGAATGTTGAACGCTCTATATTTTGGTGCAAATTTGCTCCCATACTTTTTTCTTGCCTTGCTTATTTGACCCTTAGTGAGGTTAGGCATTACACGAGCCAATGTTGACTCTCTTATTTCTTTCTCCATACTTAGGCAATAATGCCATTTATTTTCAACAATGGAGTATAGCTCCTTAGGCATTGTATTATCAAGTTCAAGTGGAGTGTTTTTTAACTTAGCCATCATAGTGTAGATGGACTCTTCCACTATGTTTTTCTCTTCTCTTGTTAGCTTATTAAAATCAATGCCTTTTAGCCCTGACTAGTCTGCATTATCCCTTATATTGTGACAAATATTTTCTAAGTCAAATTTTGTGGTGTGACTTACCACTCTGAATTGTTCATTATCAGATTATGTCCTCTCATCATCTGACTCTAGAGGTGCCACATATTTTCTTCTCTTTTTCTCTGCCAGCCCTCCTTGTTATGTAGCTCTCTTCTTCTCTTTCTCTTTTGCCACCTTTTTTGTTGCCCTTGTATATGCCCTTGTGGTAGGCTTTTTTGGGCTAGGCTTTATCATTTTCTTCTTCCCTTTAGGCTATGTAATAGGCTACCTTTGTGCTCTCCTCTTTTTGGGTTCTGCCTTAGGTGCTTCCTACTTAGCACCTTCTTCTTCCTCAGCATCCTCACCCATTCCTTGGGTTAATGCTATTGGCCCCTACCCAAGTTCATGTTCATCATCATTTTCCTCTTCATCATCTTCTTCCTCTACCTCTGTTGTACCCTCTCCAAATTTGGCCTTGAGCTTCTTTACCAATTTCTTTTTCTTCAACATGGAAGTAGTTTTCAACTCCATATCTACCTTTGACCTCACCACATCATATGTGCCAAAATGTGGGGCACTCTTATCCACTTCCTCTGCTAATAATGTTTTTATAGCTATAGATGCTTCATCAATGTTTGTTTCATAACCAAGAGGTCTAAGCCATCTTACCCTTCATATGGCTACTTGAATGTAAGTGTAATCAATGTCAACTAGAAAAAAAATGTCATTAGTATGCTTCTCTACTAATGAAATGGGTGTCTTCAGTCTCTGTTTCATGGATTTGTTGAAATCTTCAAAATAACTAGTCATTAATGTCTCAAAATTTTCCCCCATCTGTTCAATATATTCATTCCCTTAGGCTACAATGGACCTATTTGTCTTCCAACTAACTTTTCCAAAAGATGGAAATTCACTTTGTACATAGAAAAATATACAAATCAAAATTGCACCAAATTCACATTGGGCTCCCTTTGTTCTCCTTATAGCTCCCATGTTCTCATTGATGTGTTGTAATTACAATTATGTTAGGTCATAAGTATTATCCTTTTTAACTAGTTTCTAGTCAACATCCACTACAATACATGGAACATTGTTGAGTCTGCTAGATTGGTAAAACTTGTGGGAAATGACTCTAACAACAAAATCAACAAGGGGATCCTTAATAGTATCTATGGTCATGCCTCTCTTGTTCCATTTGGCTCCTATATTCTTCTTAATGGCTTCCTTGGAGTCAATTCTGAGGGTCTTGGGCCGATCTAGGGTTGGATACCCTATTACCCTGTGAACAATCCTCTTTGATATCTTAACTAGGTCATCTTCTAACCACAAGTTGCCATCATGAATCCTACTCAACACAATTTTGATCCATTCAGTTTTGAAAATGGTAAGGAATTATAGGGCATAGGTTAAGCTCTTCCTTTCAATAATTTGGAATTCTTCCTTTAAAACTCCATTCTCACACAATTTATCATAAGCTTCTCTAATCTCCATGTCTCGTATAGCACCTATCTTGTACTTATAAAATCTCCTAACATCTTACACCATTACTACCTTAGGAGGGATTACTAAGCCATCTACTATAGTTTCCTCTAAAATGTGTTCTTATGCAATTTTCAGGAATGTGTCCATATCCTTGATAGTAGTGATAGCTATGGCTAGTGTTGTAGTCCCAATTATAGTGATGTCCATGATTAGTGACCTTTCTGATTGATACATAGGCTTTGTTTTGCACTCAAAAGCTCTATGTCCATACTTCTTACAATTGTAGTAGTGGCCTTCAAATCTTGGTGTTTTGATAGTTCTCATCCTACAGTCATGTGCCTGATGTCCTTGCTTGTTGCACTTGTGACAGTAACCCATGTTCTTGGGTTTTTCATATTGATGGGCATTCTTACTCTTGCACACATTAGAGGTATGTCCCTTTTTATCACAAAAATGACAAGTGGGTCTAGTGTTCTTACCTTTGTCACTTCTTTCTTCTGCAGTCTTGGATGATTCTCCTTTTTCAGTGCTGGTGTATCCTAATCCTAAAGTATCATTGCTGGCTCTTGGTGATTTCAGTAGCTATTCAAAGTACTTGATAGCCTTATTAGGTTTTTTGAAGTTATCTACAATCTCCTTTTCTCTTTTCAAGTCTTTTTGCAATTTTTCATTTTGCATGTTCAATGTAGATATCTCAATGTCCTTAATATTCAACTCATGATGTGCATTCATCATCTGGCTTATGGTGTCTAGCTGCATGTTGGAAATTATTGTAATCTCAATTGACTTTTCCTCTAATCTATTTTCAAGGTTTCTCTTGTCCTCCTCTATCATAACCTTATCTTCAATGGATCTTTTCTTCTATTTAGTTACTTCACAAATTATCATGGCTTGAGATTCTTGTTCAAGCTTAAGAGTTCTAATTTTTTTTGCTTAAACTCTAGTCTTCTCCATCAGATCTGCTATTGCTGCATCA
This sequence comes from Cupressus sempervirens, assembly GCA_028749045.1. Lineage (NCBI taxonomy): Eukaryota > Viridiplantae > Streptophyta > Pinopsida > Cupressales > Cupressaceae > Cupressus > Cupressus sempervirens. The sequence goes on from CM053791.1 coordinate 54,555,818, forward strand.
AATTCTTTGGAATCTCCATTTGCAAACACTTTTGAGGTGTCAATCTCCTTTTACTATGTATCATTCTTAGCTATGGCAATCTCTCTTCTTTTTTAAAGGATTTTCTTAGTTCTTCTCTAGCTTCTTCCGAAGTATGTAGAACAATTTGTATATCAATCACCTAGTTTTCTATGATCTTCCCAAGTTTGTACACTTCCATTTCCAGATCTTTTCTCCAAGTTGTAAGGCTTCTCCTTGTTAAAACTAGGCTCTAATAACAATTTTTGGAATTTACAAGTGGGAAGATTTACTTATAGAGGGGGGTGTAAATCAGAAGTAACAAACTTTAACCTCTAAAACTTTTAACTGAGATCATTCACATGCATCTAACACATCTACTTAACATGAAAATAAAGACATGTATGAAAATAGATAACACAAGATTTTGGTCACCTAGAAACCCTTAAGAATGAGAAGGTAAAATTGGGGTGGGGATGACACCCACAAATTATAACTGTAGCAATATGTAACTGGTTAAGGTTACAAAGTCTGATCACTTCCAATGATCTTCCCTATTAAAGGCTTTACACTCTATTAAAAGTGACCTATTTAAAGGATTTACAACACTCACTTGGAATGTTAGCATATTAAAGGATTTATCACCTTGTTAAAGTTTTATGACATGGTTGTTAAACCAACCTATCTCCATAGGATTTTCATTCCTAATAAAATGGCTAGAAAGTATTAGAATATGTTGACATGATAACTGACAATCTTCAATTGCTGATTCCAGATGCTTGTTCTGCTCAATCTATATTGATCCTTCCTAATCTAATATGTCTCTACTCAAATTTTTGATGATCTATTCTAATCAACTTGATTTTATAGTGTTGCTCTTCCTTTTCTAAGTCTTTACACCCCTTTTGACTTCTCTAGCATTCTCCCATACAACTCTCTCTCATACATGAACTATGGGGTTTTGACCTCCTTATAAAGGCTTTGAAGACTTAGGGTTAGGTATGAATCCATGATTGATATTCATCCTTCTTTTCCCACTCAAATCTTTACACTTTTCCTATTGGTTGCATGCTTTCTCCATTTTTCTGATTGGCTACATACTGATTACATATGGAATGTAAAAGATTTGATCTTATCTTTTAGATCCTTTGAGATTCATCTTGATTTGGCTTGAAAATGTTTTACATCTGATTTTTTGAAGGCACAAACTTATATGTTGATTATGTGTTACTTGGCAAATTACTGATTGTTGATACTTAGCATATACAGGATTTTTGTCTCGCTTGGCTCCTATAGTAACTCTGTCTCACTCGACATCTATACTTTTCTCAAAACCTATAGTGACTCAGCATCACTTTTCACTCAACACTTGAAACTTGCTTGGCACCTGAAGTTCACTAAGCACCTATTAAATCTCTCATTTGGCACATACTATAGCTTAGCATCAACCTTAGACTTTTCTTAAGTATATTGACACCCAAATGTCAAAACCAATCTGAGACCAAAAAAAAAATGTCATTCCCACTCTTTTTTCTCTACCAAAGACTAGAGTTTCTTAATTTTCCTCATTAGAAACCCTTCTTTTCTCCCCTTTTCTAACAATACTTCCATTTTGAGGGGTATTAAAGACAATAGGTAAGTCATGAATGTCAAAGGGAAAGGGGATTAAGGGTATACAAAATTCTTTAAGAAAATTTTCCAAGTCTTAAGAAACCTCCAAGAAAATGCTAATGTCATTAGAATTAAAGTTGTACATGGATCCAAACCACGAGATGAGTGAAATAAAGGTAAGCATATATCTTCCCTTGAATTCATTATTGATCCTAATAAACATCTTTAGAGTTAGACAATGAGAAACTAAGGCTTAAATGTTACACTATTTTGTTTACTACTTAAGACATTAATAAGCTACGATTAATAAATTTCCTCAATGATTGGTTGGAAAAAATTTTGAGGAAAAATGAGTGATCTCATTATGTCTAGTTATCTTGCAAGCCTTTCAAACACTTCATAACCAATTTAACTTATCAAAAGAAATAACTTTGGGATCTCATTCAACTTCATAATTCTAACTTCTAATCAATTTACTTCAAACTATTTTCTCACTTTTTATGTTACTATCAAATATTAGAAATATAGCTCCGCTTTTACCTCATTGTTAGCTAGATTTATCATGGTGAGGTATTAATTATAGATCATGAAAATTTACTTGTAACATATAAAAATTGACACATATGACATCATGATTTAGTGTAGAAACCCAAGGGAAAACCACTTGTGATTGAGAACCCAAATAATTTCACTCTTCTAAAGAAAGCTCTTCTTAGAGGCAACCTTGTTACAATTTTATAAAAACATTTTTAGCGTGACCTAGTTATAGTGATGTAAAGATCTTCTATACCTTATCACTCATTGATATTTTCTAAAGAGTGTCTTACTCTGAAGGACTTATAAACATCACTAATCGATGTTACCATATAGTATTTCACACACTTGTGAGGTCTACTCAATTAAGATATTTTTCTACAAAAATGGTAAGAAAGTAATAGCCAAATGAACTATAAGATTTAGCATTACCTTTCATATTCAGATCTCTATTCTACTATGTCTTCATCCTTCTATAATATTTTCTTGGCTAATTCAATTTTTCACACTTTCACTCTACTCTAAATATGCTTGATCTTCCTTCAACTCTTCTTGGTTCTCCTTTCTTTTTTCCTTTTTGTTCTTCGCAAAAATCATCAACTTAAAAATATTGATCAACATTTAACTAGCAACCAAAACTTTTTCCAACACCTACTGAAATAGTAAAATCTTTTGTTCTAGGTTCATTCAGATTTTATCACTTAACCACATCTATTGATCTCATACTTATTATACTTAGTCACCTATAAAGTAGAACTTTCATTGAACTTTATTATCATTCTTATCTTTTTTCAATCTTCATCATCGGATCTTTATTGTATTTTTCTAGTCATTGATCTTGTAACTAACTTTGACTTGAGCCTTTAAACTTTTTAAACATTCTTTATTTTCACAATAAGTCAGCCTCACATTCCATCTTTTTTAAGTTGTTCATCCAACTCATACTTAGTGAACATTGCATTTCACTCAGGTAATAAATGACTCAACTAACAAATAAATTAGTCATTTAACACTATAGTGTCATAGAATATATTTTACTCCTTCTTCCACCTTGTTAGTCGGTATAGCTTGTATAGCTCGTTGAATACATAAAATTCATCATTACATTATAGAATTACATGATTGTAAGACAATCAAATCAATATTACATTATCACTATCCAACTAATTAAAATGGCCATTGAATACCATACTTACTAACTATATCATGATCATAATTTCTTCAAATCCTCTTCATCAATCAAATGATATAGAACTCTAATGAATTACCATAATGTCTAACCAACTAGGAATTTTACATCAATGAAAATATAAGAATTGATATGACTTTTTCACATGCATTTATAGAATTCTCAGTTACATTATTAGTTGGGGCTAACAAACTTAGAAAAATTTCCATCCAAGCTCCCATAACTAACAAATTAATCTCACTGATCCAATTGTCACACTTAAAACCAAGGAAGTCACACTTCCTTTATATCAAGTTTTAACCAATTATTGAGTTTGACTTGAGGCTTTCTCTGATAATCCTCTAAGCTTCTTAAACATAATTCCATCTCTTCTAAATGATCCAAATGATTTACTAGTACCCACTTTATCGATACTCTCTCTGAAATGTACATTCATAAAACATCACACAGCACTAGTTGGCTTCCCATATCTTTCTGCTCAATTAAATGTATTATCTATATGTATCAAAAAATATATTCCAAATCATGGATGTCCCGGCTCATTGAACATTAACTTTTTTGAATGCATATTTATCTACAACTCTAGTAATCATCACAAAATAATGCATATGTTAACATCAATGGAAGAAACTACCATGAATGCAAGACATAAACACACCATCATGTCTCCAAAAATTCTAACATACCCCCCCATAGGAATACCATCATCATTCATCTAACAATTTTTTCATTTTCTATTTATTTCATTGGTGGGGCATCTTTGAAAAACCTTTCATCTAGGAAGGTATACACATAAGAAGTTTAAATACCATATATCTTGAGCGTATTTAGAAATTATTATTATGATCACTTTTGGATTGATCATTCTTCACCATGTGTTTCCATCAATCCTAGAGGGGGAGATTAAGAGGAATAGAGGATATTATTGGAACTTGGGGGTTTTACATAGATGTTTTATTAATGAAAAGTTTTTTCATTGATGACATGTATTCTTTGGCTCATTGTAAACCTAAATTCTATATATCATAAGATACTTATTTCTTTAGTACATATGTGATCTTAAAGTTATGTAGAATAATGAGTATAGACTATTAGAAAGTAAAATCTATCAATAAAACTTGGGGGAGGGGGGGGTTGGGGGGGTGGTGTGGGTTGAATTAGTTATGCAATTAAAACAACTCTCAATTTCTTGATTAATTATGAAACATGTAAACAATAGATGCAACAACCATAGAAAGATAGTCATGCACAATAACATCATTTTTTTTAACTGGGGGAACCCTTCATCAGAGGGAAAACTTGTTGGAATTACAATAGGAAATGTAAACTTACGGGGGGAGGGTGAACCAACAATTTAAACTTTGAATAATAAAACTTTCACCACACATCCATCTCATGCATTCAATAGAAAAATTGAAATAACATGTAACACAAATACATCTAAATCATGTAAACATATAAACATTCACACATATATGACACCACATATGATTACATAGAAACCCTCCTAGTGAGAAGGTAAAACTGGGGTGGAGATGACACCCACAAATCTTCACTCCTACAGTAATAAAGTGTATCTAATGAAGGTTACAATGTTTTAATCATGAGACATGATCTACCTTGTGAAAGGTTTTCCCTATTAAAGGCTTACAAAGACTATTAGGTCTCACCTTATTAAAAGATTTCAAAATCCTCTTAGAAGTGTACCTTGCTAATGGACTTTAACTCATAATTAAGTAAGAACCCTACTTAAGGATTTCAAAATAGCCTATTAGAACTATTCTATTAAGAGATTTGTTTGATTCACTTGCTAGAATGATTCAACAATATCTTGTGGTTAGCACTTGATTTCTTGATGACAAATCACCTCTAAATTGATGTCTTCTTAATCCTTCTTGATTAAAATGTCTCTCTATTGTATGATCTTCCCTTCCTCTATTCTCCTCTAACTAATTTTGCAATGCAAACTCAGATCATAACTCCTTAGCCACCATGAATGCTCTATTTGTGCATGCAAACTTCTCTCTACTCTCCTTCAACATTCTAGATAGTTTAGGGTTTTTCCTCCTCAAGAAGACTTAGGTGACTTAGGGTTAGCTATGAATCAATAGCTATCATTCATCCATTTTTCTTCTTAAACATTCCCTTTTTCTAATTGGTTGTATGTAATTACATTGGGAATCCAACATAAGATTTTTCTTTATCTCTAAAATTTCATAATTCATCCTCAAGTCAGCACAAAAATGGTTACATAGTAGTTTGTGCCTTTACATACAACTATGCCAAAAACTTTCTCACTTGAAATTTAAGGTTTCTGATGCTTGGCATATATTGATTTGTATACTAATACTCAACATTTGTATCACTAAGCATGCATTGCTTTCTTGGCTCCTGAATCACTTGACATACACTATTGTTGAAATATGATTGAAAAAGATCATTATCAAAAGAGGGAGATTGTTGAAATTTTATTCAAAAAGATCATTATTGAAGAAGGGAGATAGTTGACAAAGAATGTTTTCAATCATTGTTTTGTCACTGATGTCAAACTTGCTAATTGTTGGAATGAAAATTGCTTATAATATCCAAGAACTATCATTAGTTGATTGATGAAGAGGATTTCATCAATAAGATGTAACAAAAGAAGCTAAGGGAAAGGTTGAGTTATGGTTTGTAATGAAGTACAAGGATTAGTTAAGACAATGGTAAAATGATGTATTGATAACACACTTGAAGATACAGAGGTTGGCTACACTTAGAAACTCTAGAAGAATAAGTTGTAACAAAGTTGTCTGCAAAGCTTAACTAAATTCATTAGTGGGTGCCAAGAAAGCTAGTTCATGCCAAGTAGATTATCATTAAGTGTCAAGAAAATGTAAAATCTAGTGTGTGCTAAATGAAACAAAAGGTGTCAGGCTAGACAAAAATGTAATAGGTGTCGTACATTAGTAAAACTTCGTTGATGCCAAGTGAATCCACAATAAGTGTCGAGTAACACAGTATGTGTTGAGCATCAAAAAGTCAATAGTATCAAGCTACTGCATTATTTGAAAAGTCAAAGATTCAATAGATTTGAGCTAACAAGTTTGTTACCTTGAATTTTTTGAACCAGATGGAAGATAAAAATGTTGAGTTGGTGGCACAGAATTTTTGGTCAACCATTTTTAGGCAAATAAAAGTGGATTTCACACGATGTTTCTAGAAGAAACAAGATAAGGGGTAGATACATTGTATCTTACCTAATCCATTCAAATCAAAAGTAAGAGTGGGAATATTAGAGTGGGAAAAGTATTCTAGACTTCTATTTAAAGAGTTATAGGTCAAGAAGCAAAGGGGTTAGAGAGAGAGTGTGGTGTCAAGGAGAAGGCATTGAAAGGGAGGAACAAATTACAAAGACTCTACTTTGATAGGTGACCACAGAGTTGATTGAATTGACATAATTATCATGGAGAATTAAGGAGACAAAGGTTGAAAGGAGGACAAGTTGTCAGAGCTATAGAGACTATAAGCCAGGAAAATTTGTGAACTAAATTGAGATCTAAAATCTACAAGTTATGTTGTGAGTTATATTAGATCAAAAGCCCTTATTGTTACTCTCTAGAAATTGTATCAGTTAGGAAAAAATCCTATGGACTTATGTTGGTTTAACAACCATTTTGTAAATTCTTTAACACGATGACATTCCAAGTGATTTTTTTAAAGTCCTTTGTCTAGGCCCCCTTCTAATAGGGTGGTTGAAATCCCTTAGCTGAGTCACATTTAATAGTGTGTTTTGTAGCCTTTAATAGGGTAGGCCTTTCATAGGGCATCACTTATGAAGAGTGAGAAAGGAGTAGCATTTTACTAGTGAATTTTTCCCAAATTGAGTTTCCACATAAATCATTATGTTATGTGTTGATCTTTCATGTCTTATTCTTGCATGTTTATTTATGAATAACTTGCTAAGAAGAATGTTTAGCTTGGATGCATGGTTAGTTTAAATGGGCTCACTATACTTAGTGAAAAAAATTATTAGTACATTTGGACCTTAAATAACTAATTCACCCCCCCTCTCATTTATTCTAAAGAATTTTTAACAATTGGTATCAGAGCCATTTGCTGATTTGGTTTAAAGGTACTAGTAGCAGAAAGATCAAAATATCTAAAAGAGAACTTCCCAAGCTCAGTAGAGATAACTTCGTTGCATGGAAAAGTTTAATTAAACTACACCTTGGATCAATAGGTGATCATGTAAAAACCCTAATCAAAGTGGAACATGTTGATCCAGTTAGTGTCCCTACTGCAAAAGATATGAAGAAAAAGGAGCATAATCAGGCAATGCTAGAGATCACATCTACCCTCAGCTATGCTAAATTTGATGACATCAAGAGATGTACCTCTACATTCAAGATGTGGAAAGTCTTGTTAGATATTTATGGAGGAGATCAGAATGTCCAAAGAGCAAAAAAATAAAGCCTCAGAGGAAATTTTGATGACATGAGAATGGAGGAAGGTGAGAACATTGCTCAATATGCCTCTAGAATAAAGGAAGTAGTAAGTGCAATAAGAAGTTTGGGGTGTCATTTAGATGATGAAACTATCGATAAAAAATTCTTAATAACCTTCCTCCCCATCTATGCTATTAGAGTATCATCCATCCAAGAGTTGAGATGCATACCAAGAAACAAGCTAACTCTTGAAGGTATAGTGGGAAGACTTACTACATTTGAGTTATCCAACTTTCATAAGTATAGTTTTGAGAATCTTGAATCTAATTTCAAGGCTAACCTATTGGTAAAAGACACTGAAGAGGTGAAACCAAAAAAGAAGAAAAGAAAGATAAAATATGCATCCAATGATAGCAGCACAGATGAAGAAGATGTGGAATAATTGGAAGCATTACTGGCTAGAAGATTTCATAGAGGCAAAGGTAAATTCAAAGGTAAGTTGCCTATCATTTATTTTAATTGCAATGACGTGGGACATATTTCTGCAAGGTGCACATAGGAAAAGAACTACAGAGAAGGAAACAAGCACAAGAATAGAAGAGAAGATGATGGCAAAGATTACAAAGACAAAGGAAAAAAGTACTACATTATTGAAGAAGAGAATTATGATGAAAATGATGATGAAGTAGTCTATGTAGCTATGAAGGATGAGTCAAATGAAGATGAGGCAATAGCACTAGTAACCTATGCAAACAAGAATGACAAGTGGATCATAGATAGTGGATGGTCACATCACATGATAGGAGACAAAATTAAGTTTGTTACCTTAACTTAGTATGATGGAAATAGTGTTAGATTTGGAAATGATGCTCCATGTATAATCAAAGCAAAAGGTTCCATTTAACTTACAAAGACAATTTCATGTGATAATGCATATTATGTTGATGGATTGAACTACAATATACTGAGTGTGTCATAGTTAAGCAATGTAGGATGCAAAGTCGAATTTGGAAACAAAACTACCAAAATCTATGACACTGATGGAAATCTGATAGAAAAAGGAGACCAAGCTAGGAGTAATCTATTTTACCTAGATATGGAGGATGTTTCATGTCTTATTGTAAGATTTGATGATGTGTGGCTATGGCATAAAAGGCTATGTCATGTCAACTTTGATAATCTGATTAGCATTAGCAAAATGAAGAAACTTAGAGGATTGCCCAAACTAAAGAAGCCTAACAATACAATGTTTAAACAGTGTCAACTAGGAAAGATGACCAAGTAAAGTTTCAAAAGAAAAACCTATACTTCTAAAGAAGCACTAGAGTTAGTCCATATTGATTTATGCGGCCCAATAGAAGTGTAAAGCTACAAAGGAGATAGATATATAATATTGTTTGTTGATGACCACTCTAGGATGATAACTGTCATGTTCTTAAAGCAAAAATCTGATGCATTTCAAATGTTTAAGTGGTATTTGGCCAAGGTTGAGAAGGAAATAGGGAAGATTCTGAAGTGCCTAAGATCTGATAGAGGAGGAGAGTTCACATCAAAAGAATTTGAGACATTTTGCAATGACAAAGGAATCAGAAGACAAACATCATCACCTAGAACTCCCCCACAGAATGGCATTGCAGAAAGGAGGAATAGATCAATGATGGATTGTGCTATAATATTAATGATGGAGAATAATGTTTCTCTAAAGTACTGGAGAGAAGTTGCAAGTACGACTGTCTACACCCTGAATCGAGTACAAATCAAGAAAGGTACAAATGCAACACCTTTTGAATTATGGTATGGTCACTCACCCAATGTAAAACATTTCAAAGTGTTTGGTTGTAAGTACTATATTCTTAAATATACAAGAAATGGAGAGTTTGATGCAAAGAGTGATGAAGGCATATTCCTTGGATACTCCACTAGAAGTAAAGCATATAAGTGTTTGAATACTAACACTAACAAAATTGTGGAGAGTACAAATGTAAACTTTGATGAGCATGTAGAAGTTCAAGTTGATGAATCCAAGAAACTAGAAGAGTACAAATCCTGAAGTAATACCCACTAAAGAAGAAGTTTCCAACTAGAAATAAGTTTTACTATCAGCTAAGTCACAACTAGTGAATGTCAAGTTGCATTCAAAAGCCGAGTTGCAAAATGAAGATAATGCACATACTGACTCTCAAATTAGTACACATGAAAGAGATGTTGAACTACTAGAAAGAGATGTGCAGAGTAATTCTGAAGCTAAAATGCCAAACATGGAAACAAGGATAGTGTTGGTGTTTGAAAATGATGGAGGGTTTTCAATTATCCCACTGCAAAATTGACATATCTAGGGGCAGCTAACTCCCATTTTTAACATGCCATTTTTGACAATAGGCCAACTATAAGGCATAACCCTTCTTCTACTTCAGGCTCTGCTAAACCTAGGTAGGTAAACCTCATATTCAAATGATACCGTACTAGTGCAAAAACATATCCCTAAATCTATTAAGTAGATGAAAACCCCTTATATCTCCTAATTACTCATGAAATGACATAGATCTATAGTAGCTAAATGCAAATCTATGAATCTCATAAGCTAAGTGAGGGTTAAAATATTCCAACTCTTCAACATAAAATTGTAAAGATGATTTGAATTTGATTCAATTTTATGTGGGTGGGGAAAGTGGATGAAAACTACGTATAGACAATAACTTAATGACCCTGTAGCTTATCAATGCCTAATCCATTGGGAAAATTCATGAATCTCCCTCATGTATTTTGGATATCTGATACTTATTTATATATTCAGATATGTGATCTATCCATTCACCTTGTAAATAGACATCAATGTTCGATCTAAATCTCATTCTTACCTGATATCCCCCTCAATAAAATTGCAACCTTGTTAAATCTTTGAAGCATTTACATAGTTTATTGAATTACAAGAAACAATAAAGAAACATGTAGCCTTAAGGGACTGCACTTATGATCTAGGCTCTTTGTTCAAAGACCATAAAACATCACAGCTCAACTAAGAAAGGAGACAAGATTTAGACTGAAACTAAACACCTGCTGGTCACTGTATTAATTTCCTTGAAATAACACATGAAAATACATGAAAAGACTCACAAATCACCTAATAAACCAGACTGTACAATAACATATGCTTTCATACAAGAGAGAAAATGGCAAGAATGAGAAACTAATGGGATGGGAAAGAGGTATCACAGCCAAAGAAAAGCTTCATGGTCCTGAACCAGCACATCCCAGATCTTCCATTCAGAATACATCAATTACAGGGCCAATCCTACTAACTATCTTCATACCAGAGAAACTTTCCAAATTTTTCAACCTCCCCAAAAGAGAAGAAGAAATAAATAAATATCAAGAGGGCAATTCTCAGATTGAATCTGCAACTGAAAAGTGTCCCCTCTGAATTCCTTCCTAAGAAGATTAAAAGCCTCTCTCCACTTTCTCTCTGTAACTAAAAATCAAATCCCCATGATTCTGGCTCTTAGAAGCATAAAGAATATCAAATATTTGGTAAAAATTATAACTAATTTATGATGTCACATTTGAGCTCAAAGTAAAAAGTGAAAAATTAGTTATATGACCTTTAGGAACCAAGAAAACATCACAGAATTGATTTTCTTCACTTTCACATCTCATCAAGCCTTAATATCTATCCTTTAACCAATTCTGTTGATCAATGATGAGTTTTGCCTATTCTACTAAGAATTCCCTAGATTTTATAATTTGGCTTATAGCTCAAATAGGTGAGCACCTGTGCACAAACTGACTTCAGAAATGGATAGTTTGTCTTTTTCCGATTCCAACAGTATATTGGAGTGCATATTTTGCTTATCAAAAACCCCCTAAAAGCCAGTTTGAAACATAATCCTCTAGTAGAAATGTATGGCCTGTCACTTTGAGAGATTAAAAATTCAAAAACTTAATTTAGTCCTAAAGTTCAGACTTTATATTTAAAATCCTTTTCTAAATTTAGTGACATGCATCTTCTTAATTGGAAAAATGATAAAATTTTGATATTTTAAACATTTTTATTTTCCCTTTGTATGCATTTCGGGGTCAAGTGACCAAGCCCCACATGGTAGTCTCTGATTGGTCGACCTGCCACCTCATCGCCATGTGGCACTCACCTACTTGCCCGCATTCCTTAACAACCCTACAACTATTTTTTGCAGGGATGCACGGACGGTCGAATCTGCCACATGGTAGCATCTTGTGCCTCTATCTCCAATTGGCCCTGGTCACCATATCACCATGCTTGGGTCCCACACTACCACATGGCGCAATCTCGCTTTCCTGCAATGCAATACTTATCTAGTAAGCAACTTAGAAATGTGAGCGTGTGCCCACCCTTAGATCTGGACATGTGGTGGCATCTGGTGTGATCTTCACTTTTAGCGCCATGTCATTATTCCTGCATCGTTATTCAAAAAAAATTTAATGTCATCATCTAACTTGGGCTCAAAATTTGAAGTCATTTTGCCGACTGTGGACCCCACACACTAGTTTGGCTTCTTTTTGAAAAGCTTGTGCCTTAAAGACAATTAGCCTTATAGTGCTTTTGGTTTTAAAGACTAAATAATCCTACTCTCTGGTGAATGTGGGATTATGTCCTTTGACTGTGTTTTACACATATTTCGCATTGTGTGGCTATCATCTTTTTTTTGCTATGTGGCTTCATTTTTATCGGTTTCTCTGTTGTTTTTTAGCAACTTTTCCCTGTATTTAGCTGTCATGGATGTCTTTTGCATTACTTTTAGCCAATTTCTTTGACTTCCTTTTACGTAGAACTCTCATTTACCTGCGGCTTGGTCTTAAAATTTAGAGCAAGACAGTAATTGACAGGACTCTCCAATTTTTGATTGTAGCAATCATTATAGATACAAAATATGGGTATCTTGTTCATTTTGATGCTAGATATAAGATCTTATAACTTCCACCCCTATCTCCTACATGTGCTCTACCTCCCCTATCATGTTATTTATGCTGGCATGGATCTTCATGCTTTAACGGGCGTCCCACTTTAATGGCATAGTCTTCCTTTTTAAAAAACACCTTTATACATGCTTGGAAAATTGAAAAACTTCTAATATCTCCTATTTGCTATAGGCGTTGCTTTATTTTAACATGTTGGCTTTTTCCTCTTCCAATGTTGACTTGTATCTCCCTGTTGTTGGATGCCTCAATGTATTTTCTTGGAGTGATCTGTTGAATGGCGTTGACTATTCTTTTTCTTTGTCTACTGTGATCTTTCATCAATTGATGCACATTGATTTCCTTCTTGAAAAAATGTGATCTTCTATCTTTAATTTTGAAGGACACCTATGCTAATATCAAAGGTGGCTTCAGTTTTTATGTAGAAGTCTACTGCTATGAATGCGAATTCATTTTAAAACTTTGCAATTTTTTCCTTTCTTAAGACAAGCCATGGACTACCTTTCTATGCTAGCTACTACTTTGACTATCTTCATGCTGCTACTCCAGCAGCGGCCTCTGCCTTTTAAAACTTGGTGGTTACCTAGTAATGGGCATTTTGTGTCTTAAACTCCCCTGCCTATGCATGAGACTATTGTTTCTGACATTTTACTTTCACCACTGCCTTCTCATGCATGGATTTTTATTTGATTTTCCCTGTCGCAGCCTCTGCTCCTTGGGATGCCCTATTCTTTGCATGTGTGGAAATCATAGGCTCTTCTGCAAGTAGAATGTTCCTCATGTGTGGGCAACTCCTTGGCATGGTGGATATTTATTTGTTGCAAATTAAGTTTTAGATCTCGTGCAGTGGCATAACTACGAGTTTGTGGGGTTACATTATAGCTAGAGTTCATGCAAGAATATGTTGGTGTAATTATAGGCATTGGATGGGTCTGATCCCAGAGGATTTCTACATGGATCCCACATAGCTAAGCCTAGAGTTCCCTCCTTTGTTTCTTTTAAATGTTGCCTCTCCCTTTGGCCATGCACATTCCTCCTTAGCATCAGGATTCCTCTGAGACCTCTTCTTCACCAAGGTTCTCTTCTTGTTCAGCCTACATATACCATTAATGTACTCGCACTCGAATGAGTGAGCAATCCCATTGTAAATGCGTATGTTGTAGGCATGAATGTTTGCCAATCTAGCAGGTGAAGATACAATATAATTCTTCATTGTCTGAGGAATGACTATACTTGGGCATAAGGATGAATCTAAGAAGATGTTGGACTATTAAAATGGGTTTCTGATGAGCTCTTTGGGATTCAAAAGGGTATTAGTGACCTGATGATTCCAACCATTTAATTGATAAAGTTGTTGCAACACTTCATGTCTTTGTTTCTCCAGTTCATAATAGTTTTTAACTAGATGAATGTGTTGATCACCAGCAGAATTCATCTATTCTAAAGACCATGCATGTTCTACCCCAACATTTTATGTACCATATTTGTGACCCAAACAACAGATTTTGATGAAGGTCCTTAGCCCTTGATGCTTGTACCCTCTCATTATTTATACACCCATGATAAAATTTAAGTGATACTTCTCATTCAGGAAACATAGCAAAAATTAATCCCCCACAACTACGGACTACAAAATCTTCTTCTTCAAGAGCATCCCATTTTCTCTTTGCGCCTCTTTATTATTCACTCCATATGATTTGTGTGTTCTTTAGATCTGAAATGAAGGTGTAAGAAAATGAACATCTGCAATGAATTCACTCACTAAAACGTTAAAAGTAACCTTTCCATCCATGGAATCCTGTTGGTCTAGTGGAAATAGTTGAGCCTCAAAATGGGTTCGACTAAAAAAATTTCATTTCTAAACACCTGAATCTTATAAATGGTCCATTCATGATCCCAGACTAATTAAAATTTAAAATCTAGCATTGACCCATCAATTAAAACTCACTTTATTACTGATCTGCAAACTATCAAATTGGTGTCAAAAGGTCTATTGACTGGCCTTAAAAATTGACCCAAGCCTCTGACTAGACCCTAAAATCTAACCCATTGATTCTCTACTCCGCACTCTTGCACCCTATCGAATCTCGTCTCATGAAGAATTCAAGGTCAAAAGATATTCATTATCAAATTTGACCTCTTAGAACTCCCTGCAACAAAACATGTCAGAAAACACTAAATTGGGTTCGGATTTGGCTTTGAAAACTAGGTAAATCGACACTTGGGAAGAAAAAAACTGGGGCATTGGTTCTCTATCATGAGGAAATTATAGATCTACGATTTGGGCTCATGATGAATAAAAAAATGCAAATGTGATCAGTCAAAGTGGGCTACTTGAAATTTTACAGATTGAAATACAGGGCAGAAAGTGATTTTTTGCAAATGGAATTGACCTGGAAAAGTGTGTAAATGGATTCGTCATGACTTGCAAATTGGAACATTTGAAGTATTTTTGGAGGAAAACAATGTGGTACAATCCATTTGATCTCACCTATCATGGATTAGGTATTATGACATCACAAATAGGGGTCCTAACAAATTTGCAAATGCCGACACCAGTAAAAAGATAGAAATTGCATTTGGAATCGCATTTGAAGACTAATCAAATAGATTCGTCATAAGCTCATACTTAAAACATAGCATGTCTCTAACCTCTAAAATGCAACGCAAAATAATTTCAACAATTGGGTCAACTAGTCAAAAGTTATAACTCATCAAACAGGGCTCCCTAGAAATGTGTGCAATTTGCAAATGTGTGAAAATAGTAAACTACCAACTTTGAGCGATTCAAAACCTAGTCAAATGAACTCAAAATGGCTTAAAAACTGAAACATAGGTTCTCAGGTATGGATACTAGACACTCCCAAAGCGATGAGTCCTAAAACAGTTCTGGGTGCACAATATTCAATCACAAACATAGCCTCCTATCACTGTTTGTCACTTGGGATAAAATTCAAATTTGGCAAATGCTCTAAACAAGACTTCACGGAATGACTCAGAATGAAAATTTAACTTCATAGAACACTTAGACACATTGAATGTAGTGTGTTAGAAACATTAAACACCTTAGGGGCCCAAAGGTACGACTGGTTACATATGCATTTATGGGGCTTGATTTTTCAATGGTGCTCAAAATTTGGACTACAATTTTGAGCGCCAAGAGATAGAACCAAGGCTATCCAAGTATGTAAGAAGACATCGCCCTGCTAAAAAAATCATTGGTGAAAAGGAAGCTAGATCAATGACAAGAAATAGACCAAGAAATGAATCATGTCAGCTGAGCAAGATTGAACCCAAAATAGTGAAAGATGCACTACTAGATGATTATTGGTATAAAGCTATAGAAGACGAGATTGAGCAGATAGAGAAGAACAAAACTTGGACTTTAGTTCCAAGACTAGTTGAAAAGAATGTGATTGGTACCAAGAGGGTATTTAGGAACAAGCTAGATGAGAATGGTGAGATCACAAGAAATAAGGCCAGACTAGTTTGTAAAGGTTATGCTCAAGAAGAAGGACTAGACTATGGGGAAACATTTGCCCTTGTTGCAAGGATGGAAGGAGTAAGAACTCTACTTGCATATACTGCTTACAAATTTTTTAAAGTATACCAAATGGATGTAAAGTTTGTTTTTCTAAATAGTATATTAGAAGAGGAAGTCTACATAGAACAACCAGAGGGATTTGTTGATGACAAAATCAAGGATATGGTTTGCAAATTGCATAAAGAGGTCTATGGTTTAAAACAAGCACCTAGAACTTGGTATGAGAGACTTCACAAATATCTTGTGAAGATAGGATTTCAAAGAATAGATGACAACAACAACTTGTATATCAAGGTAGAAAAAGGTAAAGAAATTCTAATATCTAAAATCTTTGTTGATGATATAATATTTGGAGGAAAAGATGCACTATGCAAAGATTTTGCTGATTAGATGAAACATGAGTTTGAGATGTCAATGTTTGGAGAAATCAAATTCTTTGTTAGATTGCAAGTACATCAACTAAAACATGGCATATTTGTGACTCGATCAAAATATATCAAGGCAATACTCAAAACATTTGGCTTAGAGGATTCAAAATGAGTCAGTACACCAATGGTAATAAGACATAAGTTATCCAAGAATGATGAGTCAACTAAAGTAAATCATACATTGTATAGATCAATGATTGGAAAGTTATAGTATAATATA
Organism: Cupressus sempervirens; assembly: GCA_028749045.1. NCBI lineage: Eukaryota > Viridiplantae > Streptophyta > Pinopsida > Cupressales > Cupressaceae > Cupressus > Cupressus sempervirens. The sequence goes on from CM053791.1 coordinate 54,572,718, forward strand.
CATAGTAGACTAGACATTGCATTATCTATTGGAATAGTGGCAAGATTTTCTACAGACCCAAGATAAAATCATCTTTTGGAAATAAAAAGAATAATGAGGTTCCTAAAAGGAACAGATGACTTTGGTTTATACTAAAAGAAGATTGAAAATTTTGAGTTGAATGCCTACACTGATGTAGATTGGGGAGGTAATATAGATGATAGAAAAAGTACCAGTGGAGGAGCACTCTTCTTAGGTAAAAGATTAGTCACTTGGACTAGCAAAAAGCAAAGTTGTACCTCATAGTCCATAGTTGAAGCTGAGTATGTTGCTATTGCCATCAATTGCACCAATATTGTATGGATCAAGCACCTGTTTAAAGGTATGAAGGAAGAGATAATTGAACTTGTGATACTCTATTGTGATAACACAAGTGCTATCAACATATCAAAGAATCCTGTGATGAATTCTAGAACAAAGAAAATTGTAATTAAATATCACATTGTAAGAGAACTGGTGGAAGACAAACAAGTGAAGATGGACTATGTCAACTCAAAAGAACAAATTGTTGACATCTTCACAAAACCATTACCTAAAGATGAATTTGAGTATCTTAGAGGTAAGTTAGGGGTGATACCTGTATCCAAGGTCATTTAAGTAACAACAAGAGTACCCTACATCAAATGAGTTACTTTAGGTTTTTCCTAAAGTAATTAAAATACTAAAATTCCAAATAAATTGCAAGCAAGGTGACAAAGGGAGAAATTGGAGTTCCTACAAATGCTATACTTGCATGATAGGATGTTAGACTAATATGTCTTTGGCATTACTGTCAAAGAGGGAAAAATAGTAGAAACTGATCAAATCTATAGGATCAAATGTGTAAAGGGAGAAATAGTAGCTAAGAGGGAGAAAAAAACACAAACAAAAATCAATCAATCAGGGTGATAAGATCAGAGAGGGAGTAGAACAAAAAGAAGAAGATAGTGTATCAGCAAAAGAGATATCCCCAATACTTTGAAAGAGGGAGTTACAGAATTTAAAGGGTTATAAGAAATTCGAGTCATAATAAATTCAAAATTGTTGATAGAATGAACAATTTTGGATACAAAGTTTTCTTTTTGGCATTTGACTTACTATTTTAACCTAGTCAGCATTTTGATAACTTGGTTGATCAATTTGGTTTGCCACCAATGTCAAAGAGGGAGATTGTTGAAATTTGATTGAAATGATCATTATTGAAGAAGAGAGATTGTTGATAAAGAATGTTTTAAATAATTATTTTGTCACTAATGTCAAACCTGCTATTTGCTAGAATGACAATTGCTTATAAGATCCAAGTACTATCACTTAGTTTATTGATGAAGAGGATCTAATCAATAAGATGTAACAAAAGCACCTAAGGGAAAGGTTGAGTTATGGTTTTGTAATGAAGTACAAGGATTAGTTAAGACAATGGTAAAATAATGTATTGATAATACACCTAAAGATACAGAGATTGGCTACACTTAGAAACTCTATAAGAATAAGTTGTAACAAAGCTTTCTACGAAGCTTGACTAAATTCATTAGTGGGTGTCGAGCAAGCTAGTTCATGTCGAGAAAATTATCAGTAAGTGTTGAGAAAATGCAAAATCTAGTGTGTGCTGAGTGAAATAGAAGGTGCCGAGGAAGTTTAGGTGTCGAGCTAGAAAAAAATTTAATAGGTGTCGAGCATCAGTAAAACTTAGTTAATGCTAAGTGAATCCATAGTAGTTGTAAGTAACATAGTATGTTCTGAGCATTAGAAATTCAATAGTATCGAGCTTCTGCATTATTTGAAAAGTCAAAGATTCACCAAATTTAAGCTGACAAGTTTGTTACCTTGAATTTTGTGAACTAGATGGAAGATAAGAATGTTGAGCTGGTGGTACAAAATTTTTGGTTAACCATTTTTAGGGGAATAAAGGTGTATTTCACATTATGTTTCTAGAAGAAACAAGATAAGGGGTAGATACATTGTATCTTACCTAATCCATTCGAACCAAAAATAAGAGTGGGAAGATAAGAGTGGGAAAAGTATTCCAAACTTCTATTTAAGGAGTTACAAGTCAAGAAGAAAAGGGGTTAGAGAGAGTGTGTGGTGTCAAGGAGAAGGCATCAAAAAGGAGGAATAGAGTACAGAGACTATACTTTGATAGCTCACCACAAAGGTGATTACATTGGCACAACAAGCATGGAAACTCAAGGAGACAAAGCATGAAAGGAGGACAAGCTATCAAAGCTATAGATACTATAAGCCAAGCAAATTTGTGAACTGAATTGACATCTGAAATCTATAATTTCTGTTGTGAGTTATATCAAATCAAAAGCCCTTATTGTTACTCTCTAGCAATTGTATCAGTTAGGGAGAAATCCTTTTGACTTAGGTTGGTTTAACAGCCATTTTGTAAATCCTTTAATGGGGTGACATTCCAAGTGAATGTTCTAAAGTCCTTTAACCAGGCCCACTTCTAACAAGGTGGTTGAAATTCCTTAACTAGGTCACATTTATCAGTATGTTTTGTAGCCTTTAATAGGGTAGGCCTTCCATAGGGCATCACTTTAGAAGAGTGAGAAAGGAGTAGCATGTTACTGGTGGCTTTTCCCAAATTGGGTTTCCATGTAAATCACTGTGTTATGTGTTGATCTTTCATGTCTTATTCTTGTATGTTGATTTATCAGTAACTTGCTAAGAAGAATGTTTAGCTTGGATGCATGGTTAGTTTAAATGGGCTCACTATACTTAGTGAAAAGTTTTATTAGAAAATTTGGACCTTGAATAATTGATTCACCCCCACCTCTCAGTTATTCTAAAGCATTTCTAACATATTTACTCAGCATTTGAGTGACTCGACACATGAGTGGCTTAACGCTCACTTTGAACTCGGCATGTACTATTATATACATGTTGTGTTCGACATGTTCTACTTGTTCAGCATGAACTAAGTAAATGACTTAAGTATATGGACACTCATTAGTCAAAATCAATCTGAGATGAACAATATCCCCCTTTGACATGAGTTTCAAAAACACTTGGTCATGCACTAATATCTTTAACCTAATGAGCATAACATATATCTAACTTGTCTTATATACAAAACTTCAAAATTTCAAAGTTTTGCAATAACTTGTATACCACAAAATATGATGAATACCCCTAAGTTGATAGGTCTATTTTTTATCCAAAATTTTGTACTTGTGCTAAGTAAATGTGCCTCAATTGATACTCTTTGACTTCATGTTGTTTGTTCATGGTGTTTGTCTGCTTCCTCTACCTTAGCTTAATCTATCTTTTCTCTATCCCTTTTCTTACCCTCTAAAATCTTTATTTCTCCCCCTTTATTGCTCTCTTACTTTTCTTACTCCCTCCCTTTATCTCACTCTCCCCTTTTTTGACACTTATGTCAATGGGCTATACACTTACAGTGTTTTTATCTAGAAAATATTTATGGACATCTAGAATAATATTAACAATGGCATCCCAATTCTTAGATGCTACATCCAAAGACTTGATCTGGATAGCTAGCTCAATAGCAAGGTGGACTAGGCCATCTAATGTTGAAAGATTGGGGTCTTTCTTCATAAGGGTTTCAGCGTAACCTAGTTCCATGGGGGTCAATGTTTTCTAGATGCTAATCAATTTGGCCCTTATTTTGGCCTCATATTCTTACAATGTAGCTAACTGACCCTGGGTTTGTAGCAAAGCTCTAAAGTGCTTTTCAATTTGAGCTAGATTAATAGGAAGTTTTGCACCTAATGAATTAATCTGACTTTCCAAACTCATAATGTGACTTCTAGTTTCTTGTGTGAAGAGTGTTGGATTTCACAATTTTTTGTTTAATGAGAAGATATTCTCAAGTACCTTCTTCACATCCTCAACCTTAGTTTCTAGTTCAACTTTTGTTAGTACTATGTCACCTAATATATTTTCATTTACTTTGCTCTACAATTTCTTTTCTAACCATTCTAATAATTTTGCATTGGTGTATAGGTCTGCATCACTAACCTTTACCACTATGTTTGTCAGTTGTTCTATCAATGGCTTGGTCTCATCTGGAGTTGGTAGAGTAAATGCATCTAAAAAGATTTCTTTGATATCATGCAATGCTTGCTTCTACCTGTGCTCCCTTCTAAGCATTTCCTGATGCTTCTTCTTTGCTAGGGCTTCTTGAAGTATGCCCATTTTATCAATAGCTATGGTGTTATAATCTAATTTGATAACAGAATTTCTTCATCAAGGCTCACATCTCCATAGTGTATCACTTCTTCAGCTTGATGAACTTGGGCTCAACACTAAGATTTGCAATGGTGTTGCATCTATGCTCACCTTCTAAAGAGTATGATTAGAAGGAGTGCTACATATTGGTAAGGTTACCAAGGCTTGAATAGTTGCTTGCTTCTTCAACTGTGGTATCATCTCTATCTCTTTAGTCTTGTCCTTGACTTCCATAATGACTTGTGATGTACCTTGTACTTTGGTTGTAGGTGCAGATGGGATTACCTGACCTATTTGAATTTTTTCTTTAGTTGTGACTTATGTTTCCATTGTTTCCTTTGCAATTTTATCAACCTTTTTAGATGTAGCTTCAGATATGTTGTCCAAAGGTTGTACATGAGTGACTTGAGGGGTGATAGTAGGTGGTTCTTGTGTATTCACCTCTTCCCTAGTTGTTTCAATCACTAATTTTTGCAATTCATCCACACTCACGAATACAAGATTATCACAAAGTTTTTCCTGTAGTGTGGACTGATCAAGTACCTTCTTTAGATCTTTCTCTATAAAGGGATTGATGTTCTAACCTATGACATTAGAGACATCCTTCATTGGTATTCTTTCATTATTCTCACCTATTACATGTTTGGGGCTTACATTAGGCAATTGTGTGTCTTACGCACTTTGTTCTTTGTGTTGCTCTGCTTCAGCTGGTGCCTTGTCATCTATATGCATTTCAATCCCTTCCTCAATAGTATTTTCATTTTTATCATCTTCCTCATCATATTTAATCTCTATGGGTTCCTATTCACCTTCCTTTACTATAGCAAGCCCAAATGTTTCTTTCTACATTTGTATGGACTCCTTAACCACATATTCAATATTGTTTTGCAAAATGCTAAAGGCTCTATATTTATCTACAAACCTAACTTCATATTTCTTCACAAACTTAGCAATTTGTTCCTTACTTAGTTCAACAATCACTTGTGCAAGTGAGGTTTCTCTTATCTGTCTCTCCAAGTTCAAACAATAGTACCATTTCTGCTCAACGAGCTATCATATAATCTTTTAGGCATTGAATTAGTAATTTCTAGTGGGGTATTTTTAAATTTTTCCATCATGGCATATATAGCCTCCTCCACTTGATTCTCCTCAACTTTACCAAGATTATCAAAGTCTACATGAGAGAATCCTAATAAGTCTACACTATTCTTGACATTTTCACATATATTTTCATGATTTGATAGAGGATAGTAACTCGCCACTTTGAATTGGGTATTTCCATCTAATTTAGTTTTCTCCTTATTTGATTTAGCTTGTGCAATATTTTTCCTCATTTCCTTTTTCTACACTCCTCCTTCCTACTCTATTGGTGTTGCTTTCTCCTTGGCCTTTAGAGCAGAGGCATGTGCACTAGCCCTTGTAGTAGGTACAGTTGGTTTGGGTTGGCTCAGCTTGGCTACCTTCTTGGCTTTTGTCACTGGTTGGGCCTTAACGTTCCTCTTCTTTTTTTTTTTAGGAGTAGGTGCTTCCTTGGCTTCTTCTCCCTCGGCACCTTCAGCAACTTCAATCTCCTCTTCCTTCTGGTCTTCTTCCATTCCTTGAGTAAGTGCAAGTGGTTCTTCTACCTAGATGTATTCTTCCTCTTCATCCTCTTCTTCTTCTTCTTCTTCCTACTTGACACCTTCACTAAATTTATCTTTTAACTTCTTCTTGAACGTATCCTTCTTCTTAATATAATTGAGGTAGTCTTCTATTCCATGGTGATTTTGGATTTTTCCATTTCATACTTTCCAAATTCCTTAGCACTTTTATCAATTTCTTCTGCCAGTAAAGTTTTCATGGCTACAGAAGCCTCATCCACATTTATTTCATGTCCTAAGGGTCTCAACCATCTCACCCTTGGTAATGTTGCTTGGACAAATGTATATTCAACATCCACTAGAAAATAGACATTTTCATAATGCTTTTCTGCTATAGATATTGGTATTCTCAATCTCTTCTTCATTGACTACTTGAAGTCCTCAAAGTAACTTTTCATCACAAATTCAAAATTGTCACCCAATTATTCAATATATTCACCAATTTGTACTGCTACGGACCTGTTTGTCTTCCATCCCATAGTGCCAAATGTAGGAAAAGTGTTTTGAACATAAAAGAATATACATATTAGGATAGAACAAATTTTTCATTGTGTACTCTTAGTCCTTCTTATTGCTCCTAGGTTCTCCATCAATTTTTGTAGTTGTAGCTCTACAAGATCATATGTGAGATCTTTCTTAATAATTTTATATCCAACATCTACTGCTATATAGGGCACACTGTTCAATCTACTAGATTGGTAAAACTTGTGTGAAATAACCCTGACAACAAAGTCTATGAAAGGATCAATAATGGTGTCAATAGTCATTCCTCTCTTGTTCCATGTGGCTCTAGTATTCTTCTTTATGACCTCTTTTGAATCATTGCACAGAGTCTTGAGCCAATCTATGGTTGGATACCGTATCACCCTATAGATTATGCTCTTGGTTATTTTGATAGGTCCATTATCTAGCCATAGTGAACTATCATGTATCCTACTTAGCACTATCCTAATCCATTGGGTCTTGAACACATTCAGGAAATCTAGGGCTCATGTTAAACCCTTCTTTTCTACAATTTTGTATTCTTCCTTCAATACACTATTCTCTCAAAGTCTATTATATGCTTCCCTAATCTCCATATCACCAATGCTTCCTATTTTGTAGTTGTAACATTTCCTAAGATCTTGCACCATTAAAATATTTGGTGGTATCATGGAAAATGCACTGAAGGGGTCTTTCTTATAATCCATATCAAGTATGGCCTTGAATATGGGTTTATTAACCTCATTACTTACTAACTGAAATTCAAAACCTCCTTACCCTCTACATTCTTTGAACCATATGCCATTCTATGAAACTAGGGTTTACAAAAATAGAAACAATGTAGCTTTCCTCTTGATAAATACCTTGTAATATTTGACAAAATGATATATAATCACTGCTCAAATCTTCTACAATCACTTTGAGTAAGTTTTCCAATCACCTTTTTCTCTCCTTACTCTTTCTAGATTTTGAGGTGATGAAAAATGAGTCAAAAATTTATCAAATACCCTTTGAAACTCTACAATTAATTTTGAGTGCTTACACAACTGTAAGCTTAGCATAAACCAATTTTAGGTTTACTTGACATCCATTATCATTTCATTTGCTCAACATTCATTATGAGCTCGACATCAACTAGCCATTCTGTTGACTCGACATCATCTAGCATTTTACTAGGCACACATAGGAAACTTTTCATGCTCAACAATAACATGAAAAAATTAAAGATTTTATTTGAATTCCCAATGACAACTTCCATCTTTATTCATGCTAATGTAATCTTTTCAATATTAAATCCTCTAGAACTAATGAATGATATAACCTTTAAATATCAGTCCCACATACCTCTTAATTGCTTAGTTTGATGAGATTTGATCATCCGACCCATTGGGTGAAGTGATCCCTTCTCCATTTTATGTGTTGCAATAATCTTTCTTCTTCTATGTCTTTTTCATTTCATTTCTGACATTTTCAACATCTGCCTTTCCTTTGCTTTGTCAAATTCACAACTTGGTGTCATTGACCTAGTTGGACAATAATGATTCATGTGACCAATCTTCAAACAATGAAAACATGTGGTTTGACTCAACCACCTTATTTAGTCACCTCTAAAATGTGTCCTAATAAAATTCTCAAGAACATGTCTAAATTCCTAAAAATAATGGCAGCTATATCTTGTAGTATAATCCCAGTTATAAAAGTTGTAATGGTTCCTTACCTTTTTTTGCCTATTTGATGACCACATGGGTTTGGATCTACATTCAAAAGCTTTATGTCCATACTTCTAATAGTTATAGAAATATCCTTTAAATCTTTGTGTGTTCATGGTTTTGGTTCTACATTCATGTGTTCGATGACCTTGTTTGTTGCACTTATAACAATGAACCATGCTCTTGTGCATGACATTCTGATTTGTAATTCTGCTCCTGCACAGATTAGTAGTATGTCCTTTCTTATTACAATTATGACAAGTAGGTTTGGAATCCCTACCTTTGATGCTCCTTTCTTCATCACTTTTGGATGACTCTCCTTCTTCAACACTTGTGTATCCCAATCCTAATGTGTCATTATTGGATCTGGGGAATCTCAATAGTTTCTCAAAGTATTTTATGGCTTCATTAGGCTTATTGAAACTTTCATCAAACTCCTTTTCCCTTTTTAGGTCACCTTGCAATTTCTCATTCTACAACTTCAATGTTGTTATCTTAATGTCTTTGACATTCAGCTCATAGTTGGCATTCATTATTTGACTCGGTGTATCTAATTGCATGTTGGAAATCTTGGTTAGCTCTAATGATTTCTCTAAAAATTATTTTATCTTCTTCAATCATGGCTTTTTCTTCCATAGCTTTCTTCTTCTATTCAATTTCCTCACATAGTAGCATGGCTTGTGAATCTTTCTCTAACTTAAGATTTCTGATTTCCTCAGGTTGGGCTCTCTTCTTTTACATTAGATCTGCAACTTATGCATCAAATTCATTAGAGTCTCCATCAAAAAATAGCTTAGTAGTGTCTATCTCTTTTTATTATGTGTCATTCTCCTCAATAGCAATTTGCTTCCTTCTCTTCAAGGATTTCTTTAGTTCTTAGCTTGCTTCATTCAATTGATGTAGAATGAGTTGCATTTCAATTCCCTGATTCCCAATAAGCTTTCCCAACTTTTAGAATTCCTTCTCAAGATATTTCATCAATTTTGCAAAGCTTCTCTTTTAGAGAATAAGCCTTTGATACATATGACACCAAATATGATTACCCAGAAACCCTCCAAGTGAGAAGGTAAAATTGGGTTGGGAATGACACCCACAAATCTTCATTACTATAGTAATAAAGTGTATCCAATGAAGGTTAAAATGTTTTGATCATGAGAAATTATCTACCATGTGAAAGGTATGCCCTATTAAAGGCTTGCAAAATCTATTAGGTCTCACCCTGTTAAAGGATTTCAATGTAACCTATTAGGACTATTTTGTTAAGATATTTGGCTCATTCACCTACTAGAATGATTCAATAATGGTCCTACAGTTAGCACTCGAATGCCTAATGATAGATTGCATCTAAACTGATGTCGTCTCAATCCTTCTTGATCAGATGTCTCTTTATTATATGTTCTTCCCTTCCTCTATTCTCCTCTAACTAATTCTATGATGTAATCTATGATCGTAACTCCTTAGCCACCATGAATTCTTTGTTTGTGCATGCAAACTTCTCTATACTCAACTTCAACATTCTAGATAGTTTAGGGTTTGTCCTCCTTAAGAAGACTTAGGTGACTTAGGGTTAGGTATGAATCAATGACTGTGATTTCCATTTTTTCTCTTAAACCTTCCCTTTTTTCTAATTGGATACATGTAATTACATTGGGAATCCAACATAAGATTTTTCTTTATCTCCAAAATATCGTAATTCATCCTTAAGTCAAATAAAAAATGGTTTACATAGTAGTTTGTGTCTTTACAAATAACTGTGTCAAAAATTATCTCACTTAGCATCTAAATTCTCTAATGGTTTATATATATTTATTTCTATACTAAGACTCAGCATCTGTATCACTTAGCATGTACTACTTTCTTAGCTCCTAAATCACTCAGCATACACTATCTGCTCAGAACTTGAGTGACTCAGCACATGAGTGGCTCGGCACTCACCATAGACTTGGCATGCACTATTATATACATGTTGTGCTCAGCATGTACTACTTTTTTGGCATGAACTAATTAAATGACTTAAGTTTGTGGACACTCATTAGTCAAAACCAATCTAAGATAAACAAAATTGTGATGGGGTTGGTACCCACAAAATGATGTGCAGACATAAAAGTTCCATGTTAGAGGATAGACTCTTTTAGGAGTCAATGAAATAGAATTAGTACATGTGAGTATATGATAAGCAAGAAGGGATGTATATGATAAGTATAGAAATGTTTCTAAACATATAATAACATAACTACCTAGTTGATTACCAATTTTTTAGTAGATAGGTAAAATTATTTTGTGTTAAGAATGTTGTGTGTTATCTTATATTTCACATGTGTATGGATTTGTCAAGTTGTTAAATCAAGGATTACCAAAAATAACCTTATATCTCAACCTATTCAAGTGTACTTATACTAACTTTAAAACTCTACTAATTTTTAGATAAGAGGGGTATTACATCCTCCACCCCTAAAGATTGACTTACTCTTGGAATTCATCATAATCTTGTAAGTTGTTAAAATGTTTCATGGTAATCTACTTTAGGAAAATGTAGTCATTTATTCAAAGTCAATATTACTCATAAGGGTTCTCAAATACCTATTCATGGCCATGTTTATTTCATGAGTTAGCTATCTCATTTACCTAATAAGATTATAGGGTTTTCATTTCCTTAACTATACCTAATAGAAAATACTTCCTTCTAAAATTTTACTTCATGAATTAGCACAATTTCTCTAGAGAATTTTATTTTTCTTTATCTCTATTATTCAAAAGTATGAAGAGAAAATTTGTACACATATGTTCGCAATTGATTTTTATGATAAAGAACCTTAATATTGTATTCTTACGATACTTTTTCTATGATTACCTTATTGAACTTCAAGACCTTAGTTTGTTTTCAAAAGTAAATATGACAATTCTTGACTATAGTTATGTTTTTTGTGTTATACATGTGCTACTACAAACAATTTTATAGCTCAAACAAACTTTATCTAGTTAAAGATAGTCTTTACCATTCAAGGAGGAATTAAAAAATAGTTTCAGAGAGCTTTTTTTTTCATATATTTCCTATGTTTAAGAAGTTCCTATTTTTCTATTAATTTAATACCATAAATCTTTTATCTTGCTAATCTATGTTCATTGTTGATTGTCCTATTATTTTCTAGTATCAAAATGTTACCCCGATTAGAATTTCTTCTCATCATTATCCTAAACTTTCCTAGCTCACAATAGCTTAGAACTATCTTAAAATATTCTACAATGTTTAAGACTTAAGGTTAACATATAATTTAACCAGTATCAAGTAAATCTTAAATTGTCTTCTCATAACAATTATATTATTTGTATACAAGACTTTGCATGTTATTAAAAACCATTTCTTTTTCTAGTGATATTAAAAAGGATAATATATTAGAAACATTTTTCTATTCAACCTTTCTAAATACTAGGGAAATTATTTCTATATAATAGGAAGGGAGGGACTCAAACCTATTCTTTTAAGAAATTCTTATTTTGGATTACTCAAATTTTTTAATCCTTTAAATAGAGTTTTGGGTAAGAAATAAAATATTTAAGGATTCTAATGGCTCATCCACCTTCTAGACTCAAACAAGGATATAATCTATCTATCACTTTTCTTATCTAGAAATTCCTGTTGTTCTTACAAACATCTTTTCATTAGAAGTAGGGGTATAACACATGCATCCCTTAAGGTATCTTATATAATCATTTCTTATTAATAACCATTGGCATTCAAAAATATATTTCTCTAAGAATTATATTACTATCATATCTTGATCTTTATGTAACACTAAGATATGGCATCAAATAAGTTCTATTATCATGTTTTCTTAGTTAAGTATACCAGGCATCCATGTTTCATAATCATTACCCAAGAACATATAGTATCATTCTAATTCCAACCCAAGATCTTCTATGATCCAATATGATTTCAAGAAATTTTTTATACTTTTGGTTATTTTAGTAATATTTCAACAATTCTAGAGATTTTTTAACTAATTTTTCTTGTTCTATGATCCCAAACATTAATATTTTGAAATTTAAGTTCACATTGAAGAGTGGAAAGATAGGAATTCATTAATCAAGTGGAGTTTTTCTCAATACTTGAGACATGCACTAGTGTAGTATAAATTATCTAGAGTTACTTGCAAACTACCCTCTTCTTGGCAGCACTAGTAAGAAGTATTTATCCCAAAAATATTTGTGTCATAGGTATCCCCTAGTATTGAATTATTTCTTATAGTAGGACCTTATGTTATGATTTGTTTTACTCACTGACCTTGAGAAAAAATTTGGAAGATCTTTAGGCCCTCCTACCTCTCATGCCTTAGGAGGTATCCTAATGACAAATAGGAAACATTCTCTATATAATTTCATGCTTTTTGTTTTTCTTTCTTTTCCTAAGCATATTAGACCCTAGAGCTCCAAGTGTAGAAACCAAGGGTTCTGATACCAAATGTAATATCTCACCAAGAAATTTGAAAGGATAAGACAAATTGATACATAGTTTGGTGACTGTTATTTTTTGAATTAATTTTACTTACTATATCTTATATGTAATGGTTCAAACAAGTTCCCTAACTTCATCTTTAAAAATATTATATACAAAATGTAAAGCAATATCTAACATCATAAGGAACAAGGGATGTATATGATAAGTATGAAAATGTTTCTAAACATATATTAACATAAGTACCTAGTTGATTACCAATTTTAGAGTAGATAAGTAACATTATTTTGTGTTAATAACGTTGGATGTTATCTTATAGTTCACCTATGCATGGATTTTTTTAATTTTTAAATCAAGGAGTAACCAAAGTAACCTTATCTCACAACCTAGTCTAAGTGTACTTATACTAACTTCAACAATATAATAATTTTAGGATAAAGGGGGTATTACATGAGTCCATGCTAGGAGACTTTGATTTCCTATTAGGATTTGAGAGCAATACCACTAAGCTTGCTATCCATATAGCCCCTATACTATCCCATCCGAATAATACAATGTGAAATAAGAAATGTGCAACCAACAACTTGTCTTGCCAAATATAGTTCCTTTTAAGCTCGTTATTTCTCAACTACACCAAAGTCTACTATGATCTTCACAACTTTGCATACTAATTTTTCATAATAGATAGTGTAAATATATTACTTCTTACCATAGAAATGATCTCATTTATTACCAATTATCCATACTGAATCTCACTAATCTCATACCTCACACTCTACCACAAGGAAATGACCATTCCTTTATACCATGTCCTAAGAAAAGTTATTGAGTATTCCTCTAGGTATTTCGAATTTAAAATGATAATGTAGGATATCTAGGTAAGATATTACAATACACATTACATTATGATATTACATCTTTTCAAGATTCTAAAGAATTTGTTGACTCGTAGTCTTCATAAATTTCCATGTGGTATACATATAATAATGATAAATTAACCAAGTCATCTTCAACATGTCCTCAACCTCTACATCAACTTGCCCAATCATATTCCTTCTATGTTAGGAAATAAAATCTAAACAACAGTACCCACTTTCTAGAAATGTTGTCTAAAAGATGTATTTACTAAAATCTGTATAAATTTGTCTAGTCTTATATTTTCATAGGTTCTCCTAACAATAGAATCTAGACATATTATAGAACTTAATCCTAGTTTCACATAAGCTGGTCTTCAATTCTTGAACCTCATGAAGCCAATTTCTCTTTATTTTTCTGCTAGTCCTCACAAAATAACAAGTATGTTGACATCAATGAAAACATCTATCATGAATGCAACCCATAAGATATCAACCGTGTCTCCAAAAATGATAATATACTCCCCCATAAGAATATCATTAGCATCCATGCTAACAATATCACCCTTTGGTATAGATGGCAACATAGATGAAAAACATCTAAGTTCTAAGAATACCAAATATACTTCTTCTTCATCTTCCTTTTCTCCCACATTCATGATGGAAATGAATATCATCTATAATCAACTAAAAAAAAAGAATAAGAAAGGTCATAACATCTTATATACATCAACATCTATATATAAATCTTCTTCATCAATCAAATCATCTTTATCAATCAACAAATCCTCATCATGAATTAATGAGATCTCTTCAATATCAACAACTATATATCTCTAAAAGGATGTATCGAGTATAATGTACATATCTCTCCATATCATTTGGAATCAGCTAAAAAAACAAGAATAAGGAAGGTCATAACATCCCATATGCATCAACATCTATTTATAAATCATCTTAATTTAGTTTTCTCCTTATTTGATTTAGCTTGTGCAATATTTTTCCTCATTTCCTTTTTCTACACTCCTCCTTCCTACTCTATTGGTGTTGCTTTCTCCTTGGCCTTTAGAGCAGAGGCATGTACACTAGCCCTTGTAGTAGGTACAGTTGGTTTGGGTTGGCTCAGCTTGGCTACCTTCTTGGCTTTTGTCACTGGTTGGGCCTTAACGTTCCTCTTCTTTTTTTTTTTAGGAGTAGGTGCTTCCTTGGCTTCTTCTCCCTCGGCACCTTCAGCAACTTCAATCTCCTCTTCCTTCTGGTCTTCTTCCATTCCTTGAGTAAGTGCAAGTGGTTCTTCTGCCTAGATGTATTCTTCCTCTTCATCCTCTTCTTCTTCTTCTTCTTCCTACTTGACACCTTCAATAAATTTATCTTTTAACTTCTTCTTGAACGTATCCTTCTTCTTAATATAATTGAGGTAGTCTTCTATTCCATGGTGATTTTGGATTTTTCCATTTCATACTTTCCAAATGCCTTAGCACTTTTATCAATTTCTTTTGCCAGTAAAGTTTTCATGGCTACAGAAGCCTCATCCACATTTATTTCATTTCCTAAGGGTCTCAACCATCTCACCCTTGTTAATGTTGCTTGGACAAATGTATATTCAACATCCACTAGAAAATAGACATTGTCATAATGCTTTTCTGCTATAGATATTGGTATTCTCAATCTCTTCTTCATTGACTACTTGAAGTCCTCAAAGTAACTTGTCATCACAAATTCAAAATTGTCACCCAATTATTCAATATATTCACCAATTTGTACTGCTACGGACCTGTTTGTCTTCCATCCCATAGTGCCAAATGTAGGAAAAGTGTTTTGAACATAAAAGAATATACATATTAGGATAGAACAAAATTTTCATTGTGTACTCTTAGTCCTTCTTATTGCTCCTAGGTTCTCCATCAATTTTTGTAGTTGTAGCTCTACAAGATCATATGTGAGATCTTTCTTAATAATTTTATATCCAACATCTACTGCTATATAGGGCACACTCAATAATTCTTATTTTTACCTCAGATCTAGGGGTCTCTTTTATTTTTTTGTGGCTTGAGCCACAATTAGGGTCTATGGATATTTGGGGAGTGATAGTAGCTAGAAGGTTGACCAGGAGTGATAGGTTTAAGGCAAGGTGGTATTTGTAAATTTTGTATATGAAACCTTGGTGAATGATATAAAAGGGTTTACCTTCCTCTTTCTTTTTCCTAGTCTCATAGACATAGTCTTCCATGGAATTAAAAATAAGACATGAAAAATAAATCTTATCCAACTTCTTGAAATGGTTGAGAATGGTGAAATGGTAGTAATATAGTAGTTGGAACTAATCCTCAAGGGTAATATACCTCATTATGAAATAGAAAATCACATCCTAGGGCTTTGAAAGATCCTCTTTGGAAAACCCACCATGCATGCAAAGTGGCTCATTAAATTTAAAGAAATTCCTTAGAATTGTTTGATTGTTTACTCTAGCCTACTTGTGCCAATTCTTACCCCCAAAGGAAAACCCGCCAACCCTAGTAATGACTTCCTCCATGATTTTGAATCACATCCCATTGATGCTCACTTTCTTGTCATCCCACAAGTTGAAGAATTGCATCAATATGTGCTCATCGTGTTTTCCCATTCCTTCCATGAATGGTAGTAAACCACCTTCTCAAAGATAAACCATCTCAACTTCACTCTTACTGATGCAAGCTTCAACCTTCACTAGTTCAATTTGGTCACCGGCACCCATTTCTCCACCTCACTCAACCACTCAATCCACATTTTGATAGACATTTCTTGTTACAAATTTAATAGTCATAGTAGGTTAAATTAATTGCACCCAAGATAAAAATTTTAAGTCAATAAAAAACCATCATAAGGTCACAAGGTTTCCCAAAAATAGAAAAACATCCCTCAGCAATACTTTTGTTATTAACCATCACTAGCTTTAGATCGATTGAGGTTTGATTAAAATTTCTTTGTCAATTTTTATATCTAGAAAAATCCACTCCATTCATCCTTTTTTGAAAATAATTAAGGCTCATGGTAAGAGAATCACAAAAAATATCCTCACACAATCTTTTCCAAAATTAAACTTTATGAAAGAAAATCCACTAGCCCTTTTGCCTATGAGGATTCATAAAGGAATACCATCTATTGTAATGATTCATACAGCTTTGTCAAAAGTACTCACATTTCATTGTTACTTGAGTTGATGAAAAAGTTTGGCTAACATCCTCCCATTCAATTATCCATGTGATATTATGGACAAATTTTTCCAACTCGTCTACCACTCCATTTCCTTTGCAGTAAATCTGGTCCATGTGAATCTCTTGATACCCCTCCATCAACTTGCATTTTTTTTCTATTGTCATTTTGATCTTCCAACTACTTTGACCCTCTCCTTTAACAAATTTAATAATTAAAATTGAATCCCCCTCAATTCATAACCTATTAATTCCTCTACCTCTCACAATTATCATTCCCCATAGCAGAGCCATGGCTTCTCCTTCATTGCTTGAACCCCCTTCATATTTCCCATTATAGGAAACCACTAGTTCCCCCATACAATTGTGAAACACACCCCCAACTACAGTGCTTCCCGCCATGGTTGACCCATCAAAATTAAGTTTTATGCATGTTTTAGGGGGGTGCCACACCATTAAACACCTAGCCATTGATTTGGAGTTATCAAACTATACCACCATTGGGCCTAAGTCCCAAGTATATGCCCACTTCATATCAAGTCTTCTTGAGGGGGTTGAGAGGGCTTCCATTGCCAAATCCCACTACATTCTTTTAAGAGTTTGATAACCTACTAGATCACTACTGAACTTGTAATGGCTTTGTCCCTAAAGATTATGTTATTTTGATCCTTCCAAAATTTCTAGTAGACATATGGTGGGATTAATGTCCATAGATTTTTGAGATATGGGTGATACGACAACCCATCCCAATGAAGACATTGTTGTAAGATTTCATTAGCACACTAGTGGACCTCCCACAATGCAAGGACCCCCCTCCACACATCTAAAGAAAAAGGGTAGTAGATGAGAAGGTGTAGGATAGATTCCTCATCTTGGTAACATAAAACACAATAGTTGGCTATCTAACACCCTCTACTTTGAAGGTTATCAATTGTGAGGATAGTCTCATTTAAGGCCATCAACCAAAAGAAATTTATCTTTGGTAGGATCCTTATTTTCTAGACCTTCCTCCAATCTCCCTAGGCCACATCCCCCCTTAGACAACAAATATATGTCGACTTCACCATGAATTCATCTAAGGGGGTTAAGTCTCCAAACCATAGGCATCTACCTAGGTGAATGTAATCCAATAAAATTGCAAAATATTTTGTAGTTCCATGGCAACGCCCATCCTTATAAATTCCTAATTCTAAATTCTTATCCATTGGTGATCTGAGGTAATACAACTTCAAGTCAATATACCATTATGTCTAGTACAAGTCTCACACAAGGGTTAGAACCTAATGTGCATGAGGGGGTCATCTTGGAGCAATTAGTTTTCCCAAAAGTCAATGTTGTTTCCATCCCCCACAATCTAATGACAACTTGTCTCCAAAGTTTTTCAGGTGTTCACCACATTGTTCCAAATTTTAGAACCCTAGGGGAGAGCATGGGTCCATAGGAAGTGATGGAACGAGTCCCCTCCAAGATACTTCACCATCACAATCTTGCACCAACTACCTAGAGAGTCCATCAATCTCTAGCCAACCTTGGTTAGGAGGGCCTTATTCATATGTCCTATCCTCCTTATATTCAAACCTCTAAGGGTCTTCGGTTGGAAAACTTTTTCCCAGGTCACCAAGCTCATCCTAGACTTCTCTTCAAAACCTAATCATAAGAAATATCTTTGGATTTTTTTTTAATAATGTCTTTATATCTACCTAGGAGTTTAAAGATGGCAAAAAAATACAACAAAATTCCCGAGAAAGATGCTGAGAGAAGCTAGTGTTTCCCTGCACTACTCAGGATCTTTCCTTTCCATCATGCTAGCTTTCTCTGAAAGTGTTCAACCAGGACATTCTGGTAGTAATTTCAAACTTTTTTAATTGTGAGAAGGAGACCAAGATAGGTATCCAAGAGAATTGCTTCCTAGCGCTCTAGTATTCTAGTCATTGTTTCTCTTGGGCTAGTATTTCTACTAAAAAGTACACTATGCTTTTCTGATAGTTAATGCATTGTCTCAAAACCATCACATACTGATTTAGAATAGCTCTCCACTCCCTAGATTCATGAACTAAAGAGATTCCAAATGCTAAGGTGTCATCAAAAAATTGTTGGATAATTTATGATGAGTACATGGATGCAGGTTTAATGCCTTTTATTCTATCAAACTTAGCCATGGCCACTAAAGTTTTCCTAAGCACCTCTTCCACAATGATGAATAGGTAAGGTGATAGGGGGTCACCTTTTCATAGACCTTGGGAGGAAGAAAAGAATCTTCCAAGAGCCTCATTAACAAGAATAAAAAATGTGACGGTGTTAACAACATTCATGATAATTTTGATAAAATTCTTATTGAAGCCTAAATTATTCAAGATAGCAAAAATAAGTTCCCTCCTAACCTTATTATAAGCCTTGGAAATATCGAGTTTAAGCTCCATACCTAGGTTCTTTCTCCTTTCCCCATGTGGTTATGACCACATCAAGGATTTGCCACCCTGGCACAAAATCATTCTGATGTGGTCCTATAAACCTATCAAGAAGGGTCTTGATGCAGTAAACCATTATCTTGGTGAGAATTTTATAGATCATTTTCAAGAGACTAATGGGTCTAAAATCTTCCCTAAGTCTAGGATTATTCATCTTAGGAACTAGAAAAATGAATACCTGGATAAGCTCCTTCAATAGTTTGTCAATTCTAATGAAGTCATTAATTGTGTGAATCACATCCTACTTAGCAATATTCTAGAATTCCTATAAAAAGCTTCGGGGAAACCCATCACATCTTGGGGCTTTTTACCGATTCATACTGAACATTTCCTATCTTACTTCCTCCTCCTCCTTGACCTTACAACTCATGGCCTCCCTCGTATGGTTATTCACCATCGGAAAAAAAGACTTAAAAATATTATTTTGCATGTTACTGCTGACCTAAACAACTGGGGGGTTGTAGATCTCCTGGAAATATTTATTGGCCTTATCTTCTATCTTCTCTACTTCCTTTATCTCTTGACCATTATTGTCAACTAATAGGTTTATGGTATATCTCTTTTTCCTCCTTGAAGTCAATCTATGGAAGAAAGGCATACTCTAGTCACCCTCCTCTAGCCACTAGACCCTAGATCTCTATTTCTAAAAGATTTCCTCCCAATTCAAGAGGGTCTTTCACCCATCTTGACACTCCCTCTCCTCTTGTTGTTGTTCTGCATTAGCATTACCTTATGCTAGATGATAAGAGATTCTAACTTCTTTTCAATAGTCTTCTTATCTTTGGAAATTTTCCCAAAGGAAGGTTTACTCCATCTTCTAGCCTCTTTGTAGATTCTTTCAAGTTTTCTAGCAATATGGAACATATCCATTCCTTCAACCAGATTAGTCCACCATTGCGCAATACAATCCCTGAACTCTGTGTGCAAGTACCACATGATCTCATACCTGAAGGGCATTCATCGGGTAGGTTGACTTTGCATCCATGAAGAAACTAATATAGAGTGGTTTGATATGCTCCTTGGATCTTCCTTTAAGGATGTATGTTGGACAATGCCCCAGCTGGTTGAGATAAGGGCCCTGTCAAGCCTAACCTAAATTAGATTTTTCCCCAATCTATTGTTAGACCAAGTGAAAGAAAGACCTTGGAGATCAATATCAATCAAGTCATTCCTCCTAAGGAAGCCCTCCAAGTCATGCATACTTTAATAAAAGTCTTCCAAGGCCCCCATTTTCTCTGAAGGGTAAAGCAAGCTATTAAATCACCAATGCATAGTATATTTTCCTACCTTATAGTATCAACTACTTTAATTGAAATGTCCCAAACAACCAATTTAGCATTTTGAGTGTTGGTAATATAGAAGTTGAATGATTCCAACTACCAACTTGGGAGGTGAAACCCATGACGACAAAATGGGTATTGTGGAGGATTACCAAGCTCACCACCTTGTCCAAGTTCCATAGCATTGCAATGCAACTAGAAGCACCATTAGCATCACTATAAGAAAATTTGGTACCTAGAAAAATGTAAGTAGCCACTCTAGAGAAAACCTCCTCTATCATTTTTACTTCCTACAAAAGAATTATATCAGTATTAAGTTCAATGATCTTTTTCATAATTTCATACTACTTCTTGGGACTATTAAGCCCTCTCACATTCTAGGATGTAATCTTCATCTCTTATATGGTTGGGTTTCCTTCAAATTTTTTTTCCCCTATGCTATAATATCCTTTTATGTTTCCTTCTGATAGATTTTCCTAATTGGTGGCCTCCCTACCCTCATTGTTGACCTAAAATCAACCCTATTTCCCCCTTGAGGTACATCCTATTTAGGACTGTCTATTCAACTTCATTGCTTAGGTAGTCGATACTTGGTATCTCAAAGGTAGGCAATAGTATCTCCATAATACCTTGGAGTGAAACCACCAGGGTTTTGTCAGAGAGTGATGAGTCATTCCCCTTATTTGGGGATATGTTGTAGAGGTTAATCACTCCAAACTCATCCTCCATCCCCTAGTTCAATAGTCATCCTCCAAGTTGAGCTAGTTGTAGGGCTTGCGTTTCAACAATCTCCCCCTCCTCTTTCTCAGTTATTTCTTTTTTATTAGTTTGACCACATATTATCACCTCACCTTTATCATCAACATCGTCCTTCATTGGGGTCCTAACCTTCTCTCTATCCTTACTAACAGCTTCATTCAAATCATGAAGTTCATTTATGCTTGTTTCCATCAATCTTACTGGTTTCATTCTACCACAACCACACCTGATGAGGTAACTTTTTCCTTGAGTTTCTCACCCTTCATGCATTCTACTATCAAATTTCCAAGCATGTTGCATTGTTGGTAGAAGGGAGAAGCATTCTCATAAACTAATGGTTGCGACAAAGTGCCACATTTAGGTTTTAGATCCACCATGGTCGATGATGGTTTATTCATATCCACATTCACACAAAATGTGGAAAATCCTAGTTTAGTCTTCCATAGCTAGTCATTATATCCATTTTGAACTATTCAAGGAGTTTCTAGTCCATCTAAATAATTGCTCATCATAGAATTACAAGGGGAGTCTAGGTAATCTTATCTAGACTGATGCAAATCTGCAAAGGTCATGCTCAAGGTTAAACCCTAGTTTCTATTTCACAACCATCAATAGGTGTTTAGCAAAGTTATATGATCCTAGCATTGTTAGATTGTGGTGACTGATCAGGAAAGTACTGTACATACTTCATAAATAGTGGGGTTTGGGGCCGACATGGTAGCCGACATATTATGGCCAACATATGGCCGACATGTTATAACCCTAAAGCGGTTTAATACTTGTATAAAAAGGGCTTAGGGTTGGTTATTTTTCATATGTGTTGATACGAAATTGGTTCTTGCGGCGGTATTGAGCTGTAAGGGATTACGGATTGTAATCAGGTTGTAATCACTGGATTGTAATAAGATCGGACTTGCTGTTTGGTGAACGTAGCCCAGGGATTGGGTGAACCACATTAAATCTTGGTGCCTTGTGTTCATTTCTGTGTGTTCTATTATTTTTGTTATTGGTTATATTTGCATGTAGTTTTTTTTGTTTCTGTCCATGGTTTATCCTAACAAGTGGTATCAGAGCCTAGTTGTTTCTCAGTTATCCTCTGCAGGAAAGTCTCACGGTTAAGTGGGAGTCTCACGGTTGAGTGGGAGCAATGGCAGATGATGGTAAGCTGGGGGTTGATAGGTTTAATGGGCAGAACTTCCAGTTATGGAAGATGCAAATGGAAGACTATTTATATCAGAAGGATTTATGGAAGCCGTTGGAAGGAAAAGCCAAGAATCAGGGAACTATGTCAGAGGCTGAATGGGATCTTTTGGACAGAAAGGCACTCGGAAGCATTCGGTTATGCTTGGCACCATCGGTGGCATTTAATATTACAAAAGCAAAGACAACAGAAGATTTGATGAAAACCCTAGCGACACTGTATGAAAAGCCCTCCGCTTCAAATAAGGTATTTCTCATGAAGCGTTTATTTAATATGAAAATGGCAGAAGGTGGATCTGTTGCAGATCATTTAAATGAGTTTAATACTATTACTAGTCAATTATCTTCTGTGGGTATCAATTTTGATGAAGAAATTAGGGCTGTCTTGATTTTGTGTTCTTTTCCTGAAAGCTGGAATGGCTTGGTAATGGCGGTGAGTAATTTTGTTCCTGGATCTAGTACCCTAAAATATGATGATGTGATCGGTGTTATTTTAAGTGAGGAAACTTGTAGAAAATCCTCAGGTGGATCTACATCAGGAAATGCTTTAAATGCACAAAGCAGGGGCAAAACGACTGAAAGAGGAAGTAACTCTGGAAATTGAGGGAAATTAAGAGGAAAGTCAAAGGGGAGGAGGTCTCAATCGAGAGGACCAAATGATTGCTGGTACTGTGGGAAACCAGGGCACAAAAAGAAAGATTGCTGGACTCAAAAGAAAAATGAAGGAGATAAATCAAATGGAGACAAAGAGGCAAATGTGGTAAGTAACAAATCCGAAGAGGATGCTTTGCTTCTGTCTTTAGAGAGTGTTGATGATTCATGGGTTTTAGATTCTGGTGCTTCTTTTCATGCTACACCTCATAGAGGTTATTTCATTGATTATGTCCAAGGGGATTTTGGGCTTGTTTATTTGGGGGATAATGAACCCTGTCAGATTGTTGGAAAGGGAAAAATTAAGATTAAGTTGCAGAATGGGAATCATTGGCTACTACATGAGGTAAGACATGTTCCAAAACTAAGTAGAAATTTAATTTCAGCAGGGCAACTCGGTGATGAGGGTTGTGTAGTTACTTTTAATGATAAAAATTGGAAGGTTTCAAAAGGTTCCCTTGTAGTAGCAAAAGGTGTGAAAGTAGGCACCTTATATCTTTGTACAGGTCATATTGTTCCTTCTACTTTGATTGTTTCAGAGAAAAATGAATATTCAGGAACAATTACTGCAGTTGAGCAGGGAGAACAAATAGCTGCTGTAGATTCTGATACAGCGCTATGGCACAATAGACTTGGGCACATGAGTGAGAAAGGTATGAAAGTACTTCATTCAAGGAAAGTTTTACCAGGTCTAAAATGTGTGAATATGGATTTCTGTGAAAGTTGTGTGTATGGAAAACAAAAGAGAGTGAGTTTTGTAAAGATAGGGAAGGAAAACAAAAAGGAGAAATTAGAGCTTGTGCATACAGATGTATGGGGACCGGCTCAGGTATCTTCCCTTGGTGGCTCTCATTATTATGTTACATTTATTGATGACACAACTAGAAAAGTATGGGTTTATTTCCTTAAACAGAAATCTGATGTATTTCAAACTTTTAAGAAATGGAAATGCTTGGTTGAAAATGAGACTGGTAAGAAATTAAAATGTCTCAGATCTGATAATGGTGGTGAGTATTGCAGTCATGAATTTGAAGATTATTGCTTCACTAATGGTATTCATAGACAAAAAATTGTTCCAAGGACTCCACAGGAAAATGGAGTGGCTGAACGCATGAACAGGACTATAATGGAGCGCGCAAGGAGCATGAGGTTGCATGCTGGGTTGCCCTTACACATGTGGGCGGAGGCTGTCAATACTGCAGTATATTTGATTAATAGAGGTCCCTCTACTCCTTTGGGCTATGGTATTCCAGAGGAAGCATGGACTGGTAAGAAGGTGAGTTATTCTTTTCTCAACACCTTCGGTTGTGAAGCTTTTGCTCATATAGACTCTGAAAATAGAACCAAGCTAGAAGCTAAATCAAAGAAATGTGTCTTTGTTGGATATGGCATTAATGAATTTGGCTATAGGCTTTGGGATTTTGAAAATCATAAAATTATAAGAAGTCGGGATGTCATATTCAATGAAAAAGTGTTGTACAAAGATCTGTTGCAGCAACATGAGAAGAAAGAAGATGATTATGTAGTGCTGGATGATACTCCAAAAGCTAATCTTCCAACCATTCCTCATGATGTGCAACAACTGCAACAACAAATACCACACACACCAGTGAATGTTAGACGGTCAACAAGGCCAATTAGACCTCCACAATGGTTTTCTCCCTCTTTGTATTCTATTTTACTTACTGATGCTGGTGAACCTGAAAGTTATGATGAAGTTGTGCAGGTGGATACTAAGATTCAGTGGGAGTCTGCAATGAAAGATGAAATGGACTCTTTGCTGAAAAATAAGACATGGGATTTGTGCAAGTTGCCTGCAGGTAAAAAGGCTTTACAGAATAAATGGGTTTACAGGTTGAAAGAAGAGGAAGGAGGTAAGAAAAGATTTAAGGCCAGGTTAGTTGTAAAAGGATTTGCACAGAAAAAGGGAATTGATTTTGATGAGATATTTTCTCCTGTTGTTAAAATGACTTCTATTCGTACTGTTTTAAGTCTTGTGGCTACTAAAGATTTGCATTTAGAGCAGATGGATGTCAAAACAACCTTTCTTCATGGTGATTTGGATGAAGAAATATATATGGCTCAGCCACAGGGTTTTGAGGTCAAAGGTAAGGAGAACTTAGTGTGCAAATTGAAGAAAAGTTTATATGGCTTGAAGCAAGCACCTCGGCAATGGTATCTGAAATTTGATAGTTTTATGCATGAGCATGGATATAATAGGTGTCATTCAGATTACTGTGTTTATTTTAAGAGGTTGGATGATGATAGCTACATTATTTTATGTTTATATGTTGATGATATGCTTATAGCTGGGTCTAACATGGATCATATTAAGGGGCTGAAACGCCAATTAGCACATGCATTTTCTATGAAGGATTTGGAGGCAGCAAAACAAATCCTTGGTATGAAGATTTGTAAAGATAGGAAGAAAAGAACATTGACGCTATCTCAAGCTGATTATGTTGAGAAGGTGTTGCAACGTTTCTCTATGGAGAATGCTAAAGCTGTCAGCACACCTTTACCTGGTCATTTGAAATTGACTAAGGAGATGTGTCCCAAGACACAGGAAGAGGAGGATAAGATTTCCAAGGTACCCTATGCTTCAGTTGTAGGAAGTTTGATGTATGCTATGGTATGCACTAGGCCAGATATTGCACATGCAGTGGGAGTCGTTAGCAGGTATATGAGTCATCCAGGTTTTGAGCATTGGAATGCTGTCAAGTGGATTCTCAGATATTTGAGAGGAACATCCAATAAGTGTTTACACTTTGGGGGCTCTACTACTGATTTACAAGGCTATGTTGACTCAGATTTGGCTGGAGATATTGATACTAGGCGGAGTACTACAGGTTATGTCTTTACTATTGGTGGGGCAGCCGTGAGCTGGGTTTCTAGGCTACAAAAGATTAATGCTCTCTCCAGTACAGAGGCAGAGTATGTTGCTGCTACAGAGGCATCCAAAGAGATGATATGGCTTCAATTCTTCTTGGAAGAATTGGGACATCCTCAGAAGGATAATTATTTGTTCATAGATAGTCAGAGTGCCATTCATCTTGCTAAGAATTCAGCTCTGCATTCTAAGACCAAACACATACAGTTGCGATACCATTTCATTTGGTCAGTTTTGGAGGACGGACAGTTAAAGCTAGAGAAGATACATACCAATGAAAATCCAGCAGATATGTTGACAAAGGTTGTAACAAGGGAGAAGCTAAACTCCTCTTCAGCTTCAGTTGGTCTTTTAGACTAAATGTGAATAAAAGAACAGCAGAGTCCAGGGTGGTTTGATCCAATGGGAGCCCCATGCGGTAGTTGTATTACTACAGGATCAGTCTCCAAGTGGGAGATTGTTGTTTAGTGTGGAGCCTGATCAGTCCCCAAGTGGGAGATTGTTAGATTGTGGTGACTGATCAGGAAAGTACTGTACATACTTCATAAATAGTGGAAAAAAATATTTTGGAAGTAGCCGACATATTATGGCCGACATATGGCCGACATGTTATAACCCTAAAGCGGTTTAATACTTGTATAAAAAGGGCTTAGGGTTGGCTATTTTTCATATGTGTTGATACGAAATTGGTTCTTGCGGCGGTATTGAGCTGTAAGGGATTACGGATTGTAATCAGGTTGTAATCACTGGATTGTAATAAGATCGGACTTGCTGTTTGGTGGACGTAGCCCAGGGATTGGGTGAACCATGTTAAATCTTGGTGCCTTGTGTTCATTTCTATGTGTTCTATTATTTTTGTTATTGTTTATATTTGCATGTAGTTTTTTTGATTTCTATCCGTGGTTTATCCTAACAAGCATAACTGACTTATGACCCATTTTACCAGTGAAGGTAAACAAAAAGAGGAAGCCTACCATTGTAGAGACATACACCAAACTTGATAGTTTCCACCTAGTAGAGCACCATTTTCTCACCATATCCATCGTAGGTTGGAACAACACAAACATTGCAACAAGGCACAAGAAAAGACCTAAGGAAATTGAATAAAAAATGAAGACTGGTACTGAGATTTTTGGTCTTAGAGCCCTTGAGGAAAACATGTGATTCTCTCTAGAGTCCACAGTAAACATCAATCTAAAGACAACCCCTAGCCAGTTTGACTTTGGGGTCACAGCCTCATTGACACCAATCATGGGACCCCTGAGAGGTTGGGGGCCCAGATAGGCATAGTCATCAAGAACATTGCATGGTTCCATCAGGCTAGGATTTTCCACTTGATTCAAGACCCAACCATTCAAGGACTTAACAAACAACATTAGCTCTAGATCTGGACACACATGGGCCAGCTCTGGGGGGCTAACATTGGTGGGGGGAGCCATTCCCTTGAAGACTAAGAAGGAATGAAACTAGATTAGAGGTCAAGAGTGGGTTAAGCTTTTTACATTAAGGACTTGATGCTCTAATACCAATTATTAGAATGTAAGCTCCACCAAGATAACTAAGATTTGGGGAGACAGAGGGGGGGTGTGGTGGATTAATATGTTATGCAATGAAAATAACTCTCATTATTATTATTAATTATAAAACATTTAATCAATAGATGCAACAACCTTATAAAAATAACCATGCACAATAACTCTAGACTTGTTTACTAGGGAAAATATTGATCAAAGGGAAAACCCTAGTGAAGATGCTACCCACACAAAATGATATGATAATAATAAATTTCTTTGTTATAGGATAAACCCTATTAGGAGTTAGTGAAATACAATCAATACATATGAGTCTCTATTAGGAGACTTTGAATCATAGTTAGCATATTCCAACCCTATAAGGAGTTGTGCTAACCCTATTATGATTTGAAAGGAAGAACACTAAACCCAATATCCAAATGGCATGTGTACTATCCCTTTTGAATAATACAATGTAAAAGAACAACTATTCAACCAACAACTTATCTTGACAAACAGAGTTCCTTTTAAGCTCATTGTGCCTTAACTACACCAAACTCTTCTTTGATCTTGACAACTTTTCATACCAAGTTCACACAATAGATATTGCAAGGCTATTGTTGCATACCATACAAATAATCTCACTAATTACAAAAATATATGTATTGGATGCCACTAATATAATAACTCACACTCTACCACAAGGAAATAACTTTTATTTTACAAGTCCTTAAATAAGTGATTGAGATAGGCTTGAGGCTTTCCTAATTTACAATGATAATATAAGACATCCTTAAGATATTATAATACACATTATGTTAAAATATTACCTCCTTTCATGATTACAACCAATCTATCAGTTCACTTTCTTCAGTAGAGAACATATGATTATGCTAACTTAACCAAGTCATTTTCAACATATCTTCAACCTCTATCTCAACTTGCTTAACCAAATTCCATATTTTTTAGGAGATAAAATCCAAATAATAGTATCTTCTTTCTAGAAATGTGGTCTGAAAGCTTCCTTTACTAAAATATGTGCAACTCTATCGAGTCTTTATATTTCCATACATCGTCTTAACTTTTGCATCTACACATACTGTATGTAACAAATTGTTAAGTACACATAATATAATCTTTAATCCTTGAACCATTTATAGATAATCTCTCTATGTTGTTCTTCTAGTTGTCACAAAATAACAAGTATGTTGATATTAATGAAAAACACTATCATGAATGCAACACATAAAATTTGAATCATGTCTCCAATGATGCTATTATATACTCCCCTATATGAATACCATGAACATTCATTGTAACATAGATATCCTATCTATGTTGTAATAGGGGCAGCTTGGATTCTTTAATATCTTGATGGTAGCTAGAAATTAATAATGGTGTTCATGGAAGATGTTATAACATTTTATCATGCACATGTGTTTGGATATGAGAGTCATTTATCTTTTTCTAGAAAGGTGTTTGGTATCTATTATAAAATGTATTTTAGTAGCAACCAACTGGGTTGTCGAATCATGTGAATTATCATTAAAAAAAGTTATATTCTTTTGTAACATGTGGTATACTTTATATATATATGTGTGTGTGTGTGTGTGTGTGTGTGTGTGTGTGTGTGTGTGTGTGTGTGTGTGTGTGTGTGTGTGTGTGTGTGTGTGTGTGTGTGTGTGTTTATGCAAGTGTACATGCCCTATGATATCTCTATGTAATTAATTGTACATTGGGTAATCTCTAATAAGATGAACCAATAATATATTAGGAAAGGTTTTAAAGGAGATATATTTTCCTTTTCTAGAATGTATGAACTAGATAATAAGAATGGAATAATGAAATCCTTGATGGTAGATTATTAGAACACAATAGATAAGCCATTGGGATGTTGGTTGACTTCAAAGGAACATTTTTGGAGAAGTAAGTTCTAGTTTAGTTAATTCATACTTATTAGATATGTTATCCTAAAATGTTTATCTTTCACTATTGTCAGAGCATTTGGACAATGGGTCCACTTGTTCTCATCAACCTTTAACATGGTTAGAACCTTCTAAAAAGGGGTCTAGATATCCTAACACAAAATTATCCTTTATCAAAGGTTTTTATCGTAATTGAACTATATTTGACTCCTAAGAGGGTCACATCCTTTTACGAGGAGGCTACATATTAGTACACTATATTGTGGGTGCTAATCCTACCATTATTTTCCATCTAATCAAGGATTTCCCAAGTCAACAAAATCCATATGTATGGTGTATGGTTTCCTATTATTGTGTACATCATTATCCTAATTGTTGGTGATCAAGTTTGTATGTTTTGATTTGATTATATTTGTTTACTATTGATTACTCCTAACCTTAAAATTAGATGTTCACAATGATTCTATATACTTAAAATTACTAATAGAAGTGAATTAATTATACTAACTAAGAATGAAAGAGCCTCCTAAATATAGAGGATCATAGAGTTTTGAAAGGATCTCAAAATATTCATGTTGGATTTTGAAATAAATATCAAATGTAATATAAAATTATAAGTACATTAGACCGAATAATACAAAAATCTCTTGAAAAAATTCTCTCCACCTCGACAATAGAAAGTCACTCATTCGTAAGAGTAGAGAAGAATAAAATAACAAGATTTTTGTTTCAAACCTAATTCATCCTTGAAAATGAGAAGTCCTATCCAAAAAAAGGCAATATAGACAAGGAAATAACCATTTCTTAAAAGTTGTAAACCACCTTGATAGGATTTAATTTCACTTCCAAAGAATATAGGAAAAAAAATAGATGATAAAATGATTTAGTCACCCATCCTAGCTTTAAGGAGAAACCCAAGCCTACTAAGGAAAGAATGAAAAGAAATATGGGCTTTAAAATGAAAAGAAGAAATCCCCATCAAAGAAAAACAATAAAAAAAACCACACAAAACAAGGATGGGCCCTTCAAAATAAACAACATCCATGAGAAAAAGGAAAACTATAAACACCTTGACCTTAAAAGTTAAACTTCAGATAACCAATGAGAAAAGGTGAAAGAATTACACAAACTCTAGAAAATAAAATCTTCTTCGATATATGAAGATGAATATAAGAGATATAAGATTAAAAAAACCCTTAGAGGATAAAGAATTTAATAAGGGAAAATTAAAACTAAGAAAATCAAAATATTTTCAGAGTATTGGTATGAAAAAAAAGGAAAAAGAAAAAAGAAAAGAGTAAGAAAAATCCCAAAGGGAAACAAAATAGCCACAAATTGACAACTAGGGTCATTTAGTCTAGAGATACCATGAAAAGCTACATAAAATGTGGAAGGTCATGAGTTTGGAGAATGAATCCAAGATAGGGATACTACCCAAAACAATGAGGTCCACAAAGAGAAATATTAAATGTTGTAGAAAGCCCATGCTAAAATGTTCCAAATGAAACACTAGAACTAAAAGGGGCATAAGTGTGCTCCCCAACTCACATATCCATTGAAGTCCCAAATTATAAATAAAAGCTCCTCTTGAAAGTGTGCCATAAGGACATTAAATAAAATGAGATTTCTGGATTGTCTTGGAGACAGATCATGAGCTAGGTAAACATGGCTAAAGAAAAATGGGAAAAGAAACTATGAATCCGAACCCAATATTGTTGCAACTTATGAAAAAACTAAAACATATAAAGGAAAGGTTTAACGTGGTGGCACAAGTGGTAGCAAGGATGTGTAGCACCACAATGAAGTAGGTGTGAACCCAAAGATAATCACTAAAATAAGAGAACAATTAAGATGTAGAATTTTGAGCTCTATAATACTAGAGTAAATGATAATAAAATATATTTTCCATGTTAAATTAGAAGGTTGCATGTGTCATCCCTAGTCAAAATTGTACACCATAGGCAAATATGGAGAAAGCCACAACTATACTTGTGGTAGATGATGGTGTTGAGAACATGCATTTGGATACCACCTCCATTCTTTCCACCAAGGAATATAGTTAGTGACTCCAATTTCATGCAAAAATTATAGTGGTGAATGGAAAACTCAAATGTGTCATAGTCCTAACTGTGACCAAAACTTGAAACCAAGCATCCTCCAATGTGTAGATTGACATAGTACCTCTACTAAAAAGATCTTATGGAGTGTAGAGGCTATTTCTATTTAAATGCAAAGAATGTATACTAGGAATTATAGCTAAAGGGAGACCTTGCATCCTTATTTATGGTGACCATAGAAGACTATATTGATTAAACAAAAGATTTTCTCAGAAACCATAACTATGTTATCTAAGCCAAGGCTTGGAAGACTCATGAGCATTAGTTTGAAATCTCATTTCTTTCCATGATGGGAGATGCAATGGATGGCCATAAGAGATGCATTATCATAATACAATTTTCCATACTTCATCTCCAGTGATGGTACACACTACCCATTTAACATAAATATCTTAGACTTTTATATTAGTTAAAATGAATCCCAACCCCGACAATGTTGAAGGAGACCACAATAATCCCAACCAACCTAGTTATAATCATGTCTTTGAGTATCTTAACAAATGATCTAACTTGGCATAGAATGCTTTGGAAGGCAACTATCATGATGAATTATAAACATGCATTGCAACCAAAATCTTTGAACAGACTTGGTAATCTAATATTCTAGCTTGGCTTCAATCTTAGAGACCACCACATTTCATGTTGTGAATCCATGAAATTGAATGTGAAAGTAATTCCTAAAAATGGGAAAATCTAATTCTTAAAAATGGAAAAATATTGCCATGTTGAATCTATTTCTTGTCATATTAGATCTATTTCCATTCATAGTGCAAAATCAATTGTGGTGGTAGGAAAAAAAGACTTGAATGGCAATCAATTTTATACCAATCAAAGAGTAAAGTCAGATGCCAAACACAAAGATAAAGTAATTAATGATTTCAAATTTGAATGTCAATTTCAATATATTTTTATTTTATTTAAAGTACTTTCAATTTTAAATTTCATTACTGTACCTTCAAACATATTATTCCGTATTGCTGTTCATAAATTTTAGTGATCATCCAAAATTCAAATACAATTGCAATTAATGTTTACAAATATTATCAATTGAGAGAAAAATATTTGAAGTAGAAGGGTTCTAAATTATGTATTGCCATGTCTTAATGTTAGTAACCATCCCAATTTCCAATACAATTGCAATTGGTGTTTCCATATATTAATAATTCAGAGTGCATAAAGATTCCATGAGAAGTATTGTATTTAACAACATTATAATCAGAAAGGTTCTAATATCTATTTCCAATGTGGAAGAGACTAATAACTCCAAAAAGAGCGACAATCACCTCTAAAACAATTACTAAATTAGAGATGAGGACGGAAGAGGATTCAGGAACAGAAAGAACAGTGGGAGATCTCGGAGAGTATACCAGCTTTCCATCTATGCGTTTCACCATTTCCTTGTTTCTCCGTGTCCACCAATAGGAAGGAATTTGAAGCTCTGGAATCAATAAGTCAGAATTCTTGTTAACCAGAGCTGGATCTCTTCGTGGCAATCTAAATGGCAGATTGCTATTCTCTTGAAGCCCATCCACTAAATGGAGATAAACCTCTAAATTGTGAAAACTTGAAGGATTATAAGTTTTCTTAAGCATCTGCGAGTTGCTGCTATCCAAGGTAATCTCGATACCCACATGAACATATGTCCATGGAAACCAGTACATAATTCTGGGTAGCCAACCCATTTTCTCATTCACGAAAACTCCAGGAATTTTTGGGACCAAATCCTTTTTGTTTACAAGCCGCAACACTTTGATTCCAATCTCCTCAACGTGTTGGGAAAATGACAAGTTTCCTACGCGCGGAGAGGCAAAGGCAAAGACTGTGACAGGTATTGACCGCATCTGATTTTCATTCATCACCATCTGTTTTATATCATATGCACTTATTGTCGCCAGCGCAGCTCCCAAGCTGTGACCAGTGAACGTTATACTCACATCTTCATCTTTGAAATCATTTAATAACCTCCTTATTTCACCCACAACAATCTCTCTTGCGCTCAGCCTGGATCTTCCAGATCCTTCGTCTACCGATGTATAACATGTTAAAAACCCCTTCTCTATACGAACATCAGGTTTGAAAGTGGTTTGGATGTTGGACTTTGTACTAGCCGATAAAGCAGCAGGAACTAATATGTCTTTGAGATTTTGCATCCATTCATGGGGTGTTTCAGTGCCTCTCCATGCAACAACTATGTCACGCCTTCCCAATCTTTTTATCTCATTTGGGTCAGTGCAAACAGCGATATATCCCATCCAAGCGCCGCTATACCTCCATTTCTCACGGAAATAGGATATTAGGGTTCCGGTATTGGCGTATATATATTGGGTAACTTGGTAACCGAGCCCAAATTTCACAGATCCCAGTGTCTGGCCTAATGAGCTTTTGGAGCGCTTGCAATTCCCATAGTATTGAGAAGAGCGAGTATTATCAAATGCGTCATAGCAGTGCTGTGCAAAATCACCATATCTGAGTATCTCTGACTTGAGAAGTGGGTTAATGGGATTCAACATGCCATTCCAGTTATTGGCACCCTGGATTTCTCGCCAATTATCCCCAAATTCCAGTTGATCTTTGAATATCACATCATCATTCATTTCTTCACTTTTTTTTAGAGAACCATTGCAAACTAGATCTAATGCAGAATTTGCCATAGATTATCAGAACTATTTATGCTTCTCTTTTTGCAGGGCAAGTTTTTGTCGAATTGAGTTTGCAGAGATTTGAGCTGTTCAGAGGTTGGCCAGTTGACTTTTAGATTAGCTGATACAAATGCAGAATGAAGTGAGTAATGTATTTATATTCAGTATTCTGAATATTAAAACCTACCATTCTTGAGGCGACTCAGCTTCAAACCTTCCAGCTGGGTTCCTCTGGGATTCAAACCTTCCATTCTCAGTACACATTATCGTCCATGTGTGACTTTTCAAGTTGTTAAAAGACTGCGCACACGTTTGGCCTGCCATTACTGTTTTAAGCGTGAACTTTTTTACTAAAACTAAAACATTTTGTGTTGAAATTTATAATAAACAAATGGGTTGAAGGAATTTAAAGTAGGTATGGATGATTGACCTTGTACAAAAGTTATATAAATCTTATAATAAAGTACATTGCATATTGCTGATTAATCTTATCTTTTAGTAACTAGGTCTCTTTGTAATGTTTTCCAGTTGATCGGGGGTTGCTCACGCGTTCAGGTATGATTTCGGTAGATTTGGTCAAGGTTCGGTACAAACTAACGAAAATTATAGGGAGGAGGAAAGATTTTGGGATAACATAAGCTAATAATAAGAATCACGGGGAGGGTGCTAGTGGTCGAATGATCAGGATAATATTTATATAACTGCTAGTGGCGGTATGATCAGGATAATATTTATATAATTGCAGAGTGGCGGTATGATCAGGATAATATTTATACAAGTACGAGTGTTTATAATGTTAAATGTTTTGATCTAGAATAATTCCATCACAATGATATTGCTCACAGGACTGAATTATGTGGTTTTGGTTTCAAATTCTTTGTCGCACTCTATTATTAGTTTAGAATATTGTATTTTATTGTTTTGGATGAAAATGTATTTGATTGATTTGTGTATTGTATTATTATATATTATATTTTTTTTGTCTATTTCAAAATAATGTAATATGAGTAAGATCACCTTTATTTAGTTTATCTTAGTTTAATATTATATCAGCAATAAAATGAATATTACTCTCATTTCCTTCAAATGTACCTTTTCCTTTTTGAGAAGGTGGAGGTTAGTCATCATAGAGTAGATGACCCTAATCAAGAAGTCCACAAATATGGCAAAGTTCAAGTCTAGGTCTAACATCATACCTTTCATTTTTTCAACTACCTATCGGAGGATCACCATATCCTCATCTAGTGAACCACGATCTTTCCCCTTGATAGTTTCCTTTACATAAAGTGTTTCCGGCAAGGTGGGCTAGGGGGATCCTCAAGTATTTTCTTTTTATTGGAGGTGGACTTTTAGGAAGGGAGGTAGAGGCAACCTTGACTTCTTGGGGGAGGGGTGGGGAATGGAGGTGGTTGTCAGGGGAAAGGAGTCCACTAAACCCTTAGCAACTATGTCATTGGTGAGATCCTCTATTTCCATTACAAAACTTGTTGAGATAAATATTGTATCCCTTCTCATGGAAGAAGTTGTTACAAATAGTAGTCCACCAATATAACTTGGGGGGGGGAATCAGTTATATAAGAATCTAAAACATTTAACCTTTTAAACAATCTCAACCATTCAATCCAAGTAAACTCTAATCATAAAGAGATGTGCATACATAATTACATAGTCATAACAATGTTCTGCAATGCTCCCCCATAGCATTAGCATTCACGCTAACAATCTCCCCTTTTGGCATTGATGGCAACATAGATGAAAAACATCTAGTTCCAAGAATACCAATAGGTCTCTTCATTAATCAGATCTTGCTTCATGCAAATCATTTATTGCAACACTTCTCTCCCATAGTACAAACTCTCTCCAATGTTTTTCATGTCACTCTCTCCCCCATTGACATCAATGTCAAAGATAGTACATAAGTTGTTTAGTTATTTGAACATACAATAATCTATTAGCACAACCACAAGGAGGTCTATTGCTTTACAAATTTTGCATATATCTTTATAAACAATGCAAGTGTCTAAAGACACTATTTCATACCAATTACCTATTACCAAGAGTCCTTGACTAACTCTATTCATCACGAATACTCCCCCATTGAGGAAGCATCACCATTCAATCTAGTTTAACAATGGTGCTATATACCCTAGAAAGATGCACTTTTGTATCTTCTATTCTGAACTAGGCAGGGGCATAACCCCAAGCATACCTCTCAGGTACTCAAACGTATCCTTTGGTAAGGCCTTTGTGAAAATGTCTACAATGTGTTCCTTAGTGTTAATGTACTCCAGTCTGATTTCTTTCTCAGTAACTTTCTCTCTCAACACATGAGATTTTATGAAAATGTGTTTAGTCTTAGAATGCAAAATAAGATTCTTAAACATGTTAACTGTACTTGTGTTATCACAATAAATGATAACAAGTTCTCTAAATGTAATTCCAATATCCCTCATCATATGCTTCATCCATATGACTTCATTACAATTGTTTGCTGCTGCAACATACTCTGGCTCTGTAGTTCTTTGTAGGGTACAATCTTGCTTCTTATTGAGCCAAGAAACTAATCTTCCTTCAAGTAAGAATGCTCCTCCATAAGCATTTTTTTTGTCATCCTTGTCTCTAGCCCAATCAGCATCTATATAAGTACAAAGAGTGAAATCATTGCTTCTGTCATAGTAAATGCCATAATTTGATGTCCCTTTTAGATATCTGAATATCCTCTTTACTATTGCATGGTGATATTCTTTAGGGTCAGCTTAAAATCTTGCCACAATTCCAACTACATTAGCTATATCTAGTCTGCTATGAGTCAGATACTACAATCCTCCAACCATAGATCTGTACTTCTTTTGTTCAACAGTAGGTGTCTCATCTTTTCTTTATAACTTGTGACCAATTACCATAGGAGTTCCAATAGGTTTACAATCTTCTAGACCAAATCTTCTTAGCAAATCTTTTAAATACTTTATCTGAGAAATAAAGATACCTTCTTTGTTCTGAACAATTTTTAATCCTAAGAAAAATTTCATTTCTCCTATCATGCTCATTTCAAACTCATTCTTCATGTCTTCTAAGAATTTGTTGCTAACTTCATAATTTCCTCCAAAAATGGTGTCATCAATGAATACAATGAGTATTAACAAACCATTTTCTATTTCTTTTAAGTACAAGTTACTATCTATTGTTCCTTTAGCAAATCCAAACTTTGCTAAGTATTTCTCCAATCTTGCATACCAGGTTTTAGGTGCTTGCTTTAATCTATAAAAGGCTTTCTTTAATTTACAAACCATATCCTTCTCTTTTGTCAAAGGAAAACCTTCTGGTTTCTCAATATAAACTTCTTCTTCAAGTTCTCCATTCAAGAATGTTAACTTAACATCCATCTCATATACCTTAAAATTCTTATTTGTTGCATAAGCCAGGAACATTCTGACTACTTCCATCCTTGCTACAGGTGCATATATTTCCTCATAATCAATTCCTTCTTGCTAAGAGTAGCCTTTGCATAAAAATATTTCTTTATTCCTTATTACTTCTCCTTGTTCATTCATTTTATTTCTAAATACCCATTTTGTGCCAATCATAGTTTTGTCCTTTGGCCTAGGAACTAATTCCCATGTGTCATTTATAATTATCTACTAAATTTCCTCCTCCATTGCTTTTATCTAATGATCATCTTTGATTTCTTCATATTTACTCTTTGGTTCTACTTGAGATATTAGACATAATTCTTCATTGATTCAGTTTCTTGTCATTACTCACTTTTATTTACTTCCTATTATCTAATCAATAGGATTCTTTTTTATCAAATTCCTGTTTGAGGTAGGAGTTGTTGCTTCAACTCCTATTTCAACTACTGTTCTCTGTTATTCTCTTACTACTTTAGTTTCCACATTATTCTGCAAATCATTGTTAGTTTTGAGAAATAGTTCATTGCCTCTATTGGTCATCCTAGAACAACCATCTCCATCAGAGTTATAATCCATCATCTTCTCCTTAGTGCCAAAATTTTCATCAATTTTAACATTTGCGCACTATACTATATTTTTGTTCTATAGTTGAAACATTTTTAAGCTTTATTTTTTAATGAAGAGCCAAGAAACATAACTTCATCACTCCTTGGATCAAACTTACTGATATCATCATCTCTTTTGATGTAACTTTTTCTTCCAAATATCCCGAAGTATTTGACTAATGGTGAGTGACCAAACCATAGCTCATAGTGTATTTTGTCCATACTTTTCCTAATTTGCACTTTGTTCAGTGTGTATACTGCAATATTGACTGCTTCTCTCCAAAAGGTTTTTCGTACATCATTCTCGAATAGCATAGCTCTTGCTACTTCAGCAATTGATTTGTTTCTTCTTTCAGCAATCCCATTCTACCCAGTTGTATGGGCTGAAGATAGTTGTCTCCTGATACCATGCTCTTCACAAT
Source organism: Cupressus sempervirens (assembly GCA_028749045.1). Classification (NCBI taxonomy): domain Eukaryota; kingdom Viridiplantae; phylum Streptophyta; class Pinopsida; order Cupressales; family Cupressaceae; genus Cupressus; species Cupressus sempervirens. Next base: position 54,611,140 of record CM053791.1, read on the forward strand.
AGATATTGAACTCTTTATAAGTGAATTCTTCTCCTTTATTAGATCGTAGGTTCTTGATTTTAACTCCAAATTCATTCTCAACTTTATTCTTGAATATCTTGAATTTCTCAAATTCCTCTAATTTTTATTTAAGAAAAGCTACCCACATCATTCTAGTAAAATCATCAAAAATAAGAATAAAGTACCTTTCTCCATAGAATCCTCTTGTTCTTGCAAGACCACTTAGATCTGTATGAATGAATTCCATTTTTTGTGTAGTATAAAACTACTTGCTAGGAAATGAGACTCTTTTCTTCTTGGCCAAGATATAGTCCTTACAAATAATGTCAATGGGTTTAGTGATCTTAGGTAAATCTCTCATGGAAAATGTATTACTGGCTTTCACAATGTTATCAAAGTTAATGTGACAAAATCTTCTATGCCATAACCAACTCTTGTCAATCTTAGCTACCAAACATGTTATTTCAGTGGAGTTTAACTAAAATACATTACCTCTAGTTCTTGTGCTAGTACCAAGTATTTTTCCTTCCTTGTTTTTGATAATGCATGTGTCACTACCAAACTACAATTGGTAACCTTTGTCCATATGTTGTCCAACACTCAATAGGTTATGCTTCAGTCCATCAACAAAATAAACATCATCAGTATATGTTTTACCATCTAGTGTGATAGATCCAATTCCTGTAATGTGACAGGCTACATTGTTCCATACTCTGAAAATTCCTCCATCATGGCTTTTGAATTTGACAAACTTGCTCATATCTCTAGTCATATGATGTGAACAACCACTATCAATGATCCAATCTTTCTTTTCAACTTGTGAGATCAGCGCACTTTCTTCTATGATTTCTCTATCAAGATAATCCTCCTTTATAGCTATGAATCCTAAGTCATCTTCACTCAAGTTTTGATCAGATTCTTCTTCCTCTTCTTCCTCATTAGCATATAAACAATTTCTAGGTCTTCTAGACTTGAATCTTCCCTTATACTTTCTTTCTCATTTAGGATACTTAGATGCATAATGACCATATTCATTACATGTCCAACATTTAAAGATATTCTTACCATCTTTTTCTCTTTCCACAAGAAGAACCACTCCTTCCTGGATCTTTTCCTCAATAGACTTGTTGCTGCTAGCAATATCTCCCTGCACTTTTGTGTTCTTTACTAAATCAGGTTTAATATTTAGTGCACTAAATGTTGTCTCAACCTTTACCAATTCTCTAGATTGTTTTAGATCAAATTCTGCAGCTTCCAATCTACCAAGCAATGTTTCTTTGGTGAAATTAGTAGTACAAGGTATCATTAGCTAAATCATTTGTGCTACTATCTTGAAAGGTGGTGTCAGACTTTTCAAGATCTTCCATGTCACTTCATCATCAAATTTATTTCCATCAAGAGATGTGATTCTTGCAACAATCTTAGATATTCTGCCAACATAGCTTATTACAGATGTATCTTCCATCATTCTAGCATCTTGGAATGTGCAATACAAATTTTACAATCTAACCCTTTTCGCATGTGTATCACCCTCATAATTAGCCTCTAAATTTTTCCAAATCTCATGAGATGCTTTGAGTTGGTTTACTTGTCTATACTCACCTTTAGGTAGAGCTAACAATATTACTTTTCTTGCCCTTATGTTGCACATAAATACTTCTCTCTATTCCTCAGTGTAGGTTTCAAGATTTTATTCTTCTGAATGTTCTTAGATGCCTTGATTACAAGCCAATATCCTAGACCCATGCATGATAAATGAGTCTTCATTTTATCCTTCCAGCTATCATAGTTTGTGCCATCAAATCTAGGATTTCCTTCCTGAACAAATTCTCCATGGATCTCCCAAAGTTGTTAAACTTCCCTTCAAGGACTTGAAGCTCTGATACTAGTTGTTAGAAATAATAGTCCACCAATATAACTGAGGGGGGTGGGGGTGAATTAGTTATATAATAATTTGAAACATTTAACCTTTTAAATAATCTCAACCATTCAATCAAAGTAAATTGTAATCATAAAGAGATGCACATACACAATTACACCAAATATGTTGACTAGGGAAACCCTTGATCAAAGGGAAAACCCCAGTGGGAATGATGCCCAAAAAATGATGTACTAATATGAATATTCTTTGTTAGAGGATGGACCCTATTAGGACTCTATTACAAGACTTAGTACAAAGAGTCCCTATTAGGAGATTCCAATCATGTTAGGAGTTGTAGAAGGTAGTTGAGCCCACTATCCAAATAGCTTCAAGATCATATCAATGAACCCACTATCCAATTGATCTAGGTACAATTCCTTTTTGAATAATAGATGCGAGACAATATTTTACTTCTTCCACTATCCAGTACGTCAAACTTCTTCACCTTGAGATCATGCAATCAGATCTAGAACTTAGTATCCATCAAGAGTAACCCTTAACATCACTTACACACATTAGCAAATCACTCTGCTTTGTTGCTTAACAATATGCAATTCTTCTCTATTTCTCAATCTCAATCATGATATCTAAAACTTGGAAAAAATCTTTCCTTTATTCCACACTCAATATTAAATCCTGGAGTCGGCTTCACATTTTATCATACATTTATTAAATGAAATGCACATTTAATTAATTTTATCGGCTCATAGTTATACCCAAACTTTCACATGTGTGACTTATGTACCTACACACTCACCGATATCATTAGTGGTCAGTGTAATACCTTCAGTTAACTGTGCACCCCTTAATTCCAAATATAATGTGTTGTATTGATTATACAATAGAAATTGTTTTTCCAATGCTCTACTTCCATGCGGTTCTCTATAAATCATTAATCTTTTCCATACTCTGTCAATTCAGGTTCTATGCACTTGCCCATGTGTCCAATACATACTGTAGTATGTGTTGGTAACTGAACATAAGTAGATATGAAATGTAATGTCCTTAATAAAAAGATCATAGTCTATTGCTCTATCAGTCTTTTTAAACTAATTACTATGTTGTCATCAATGACAAACACAGTTATAACAATGTTCTGCAATGCTCCCCCATAGCATCAGCACTCATACTAACAGAAGTCTCTATCAGTAGGGAAGTTACATGCTACTCTCTTTATTTTTTCTAACAATACTATCCTTTTTATTTTCTCTTTCTCTCGACTCAAATTTTGATTCTACCTCCTCCAAAATCCAGTGCCTAATTGTCATTTGCTTCCTCTAAGAGTTGGAGACAATTTGATGGGAGTGCCTACATCCACCTCCTAACTCATTATCTAAGACATCCCAATCCACTAAGGGTTCCATCATAGCCTTCTTCTTAGAGATAGAAATTGAAGACTTTTGCTTATACTTCTCATCACTAATAGATGGAGAGTAATAGGTAACCTAAGTGGTAGGGTTATTAATGAAAATGATGGTGATATCTTATATAAGGCCCTAGTACAAGATAACATAATTATTATTTGATTTTTTTTCCAACCTAATCTCCATAATGAAGTCCTCTAAAAATTGCAACAAAAAACTATAGAATGAAAATCTCATCAGGATCTGTAAAATAACTCAACAAGTGGAATGGTGATATTATTTTACCCAAAACCATTCTTCCTTGGCTTTGAAATACCTATTAAGACTGGTCTCATCAAGGATATTTCTAACCTTGTTCCACTTCCTACCCTCCATGAAAATCCTAGTGGCCTACTCAAAAAAAATTTCATTGTATTTAAATGTGATATCATCTATAATACTTTTATGTTGCTCTAGGTGTTTATCGGCTATATGAAAAAAGGTTCATCATATCCTTCCATGGCTTCCATAAAAGGAAGAAGCCCATCTTTTTATATTTTTATTCAAATGCAAGGATCCTTCAACTATTCATCCTCTATTTTTATCAGCTCAATCTTTGATCATATCCCCACTCATTTCAAGGTTTGGTCCATATTTTATTCCATCACCCCTAGCATGAAGATAGGGGGAAATATTTGAATATATGAAGGTAACAATAAATTATAACTACAAAATTTCTTGAAATGATGTATACAAATGATGGAAGTAATAGGGACAACTCATCAATAAATCATATCACTATATTATTTTCACAAAATTGGTCAAAAAATGTTCACATCAATGTGGCACAAATCCACATGTGAAGAGTATTTCCTTTAAAAAAATTAGAATGGAGTTGTTGTAGAAACTGAGCTTTATGGGCAGTGTAAGAACTTAAATCTCATAATTGAAAATACAACTATGAGTTTAGCCAAAGACAACTCTTCAAATCTTAATTGGGTCACAAAGATAATAATAAAGAGCAACCTCATGAACAAAAAATTATGAAAAGGGTTCAATTGTTCAAAATTTAAATTGTAACCATAACCTACCAAAAATATAGTGATGTTGCTACACCAATAGGATAAACCAACTTTCTAAGCATAAGTAGGGGTCGATGAAGTTTTTTCACTCTAAACGATAGTTTGAATTTATAAAGGAAGGTAGGCCATGTTTCTCCAACACCTAACATCTTCCATCTTTAGGCATAGTTTGGCCTGCATGTTGGCAACTATATTACACTTTTTTAGGTGCAAAGAGTAATATTATATTCCAACCTAGAAATAATAAGATAGACATCATTAAGAATTATAATCATAGACTAGGCCATGATTGACTATTTATTGATAACATTAAGCACATGCTTAGAGTTAATTTAAACCAAAATCTTACTCCTCCCAAAGGAGCTACTATCTTATCACATTAATAGAAGGCCAATAACTCCACCATATTGATAGAGTTGGAGCCAAATTTTCTTGATAAAGCTAGAATGCAATTCTTTATTCCATCATGGACACCATGACTACCAATCAAAATGAAATCTTTAGCTAGCTCATTAAAATCATGTTTGATCCTCTTGGGGGGTGAGCATGGATCCCTTTGAGAGGGAGAGATGGAGGGCTTCTTGTAATGCAAAACTCACATATTCTCTAGAATATTGTTAGCATTAATGAGTGAAATCACCTCTCTAGGGTTCTCAATATTTCTAAAAATCCATTTATTCCTTTATTTAGAAATATTCTAGAAACTCTATTGTAACATACCCTACCAATTCTGCCTTGAATTTTTCAATTTTTTGATTCAACGATGTTTTGTCAAATAGTTGGTGTGCAAAGTCTGATTTGAAATTTATGAGTTTCTTGTTCAAATGTTAAAATTCTTCTCTACCAAACAAATGAACATATGATATGAAGAATAGAAAAGACAAATATCTTGGCACTTGAACACTACTACAAATATGCAATGTAAATAGTTCTTATGGATTGATCATTAATGTCACATGCACTTATCCTCTATTCAAGATATACAAACTTCATATAGTTGTGTACAAAAAGTGACTAAATTTATAATGCAATGACTATTACACAGTGACTAAAATGACTATTATACAGTAACTGAATATGCAAACCCCTTCACAATTATGACATCCATACATTCATCTAACTATTGTAATCGGGTGCAGAAGAACTTGGAAATGATATGATTTCTATTGATCAAAATTTGATGATGAATGTCCAGTTTAGCAACCCCCAAACTATCCTTGGTGCAGGTCCGACTCAGTCCAGGAGCAAGCCGTACAGTATGGCACTGTATGGAAAATATATATTAGCTTTTGCTACAACAATGGCTACCGAAAATGACCTATTCTGAAACACCCAGGCTCTAGCAATGCCACAAAGTTGGAAACATGTGATTTGTACCAGGAATGATGGACTTATGACCTCCAATGTGCTTCTAGGAAGACTTGCAAATTCACCAGTTTGGTACCAAATTTGCAAATGAATGTTGTCCTCAAAATGATGCTAACCAGGCACTACCCCAAACTAGTTCAATGAATCTCAAGACCATCTATTTCAATGGTGTCAAGATTTCAAGCTTGAAGGGATTTTTTCCTTCAAACTATTAAGAAATAACCTCCAGAATATTGTCCAATTTCTTTGATATTTCCAACCCCGACCGAAAGAGAGCTATCCTCTTTCTTTTAATCCTTCCTCACTAGAACTATGCTTATGTCTTGCCAATGCGGGATATTAGTTTTTTCCCTTTTACAAAAGCTCATGTATGTGCTCTAAAGGGAGATCTTGATTTTTAATAAAGTGACTTTATGAAACATTATAATATTTAATTTAAATAGTCACTTTATTGTTATAACTTCAAACATTAAAATAATATACCAAATAAACTCAAAATCCCACATATAATAGCTCATCAGAGAGAGCTCAACAAAATGCATCACATCCTGTCACTGAAAATTGAAGGCACTGAATCCCACCTTGACTTACTAAAAATAGTAAGTATTTCTCAAAACCCAACAAAAAAACTCCATTTGGCATGTAATTAAATTTTTCTAGGCCAAATAACCTCGGATCCCTTTTGAAGTCTTGGTTAGCCCTTGGGACCATAAAAAAATGGGCTAACAATAACATACATCCAAACTAGCTAAGTGGGAGACATTATAATCCGCCCCTCTTCAAATTGCTTGTCCCCAAGCAATCTCAACTTAGGATGTGGAAGAATTTGCTTGGCCTCCCATGTCGCATACTCAAATGGTAGGTTCCTTCACTTCACTAGGTACTCCCTAATAGTCCACCTACAAAGCACCCTCTCCCTAGAGTCAAGTATAGACTCAGGAACCAAGATAAGCTTCCCGTCATCATCAAGAGGTGGCAATACTACTAAACACACCACATTGTGCCCCAGTTCCTTCTTAAGGCATGACACATGGAACACATTAAGCACCTTACTATCTACAGGCAACTCCAACTCATAAGCTACTTCACCCACTCTCCTGATTACTTTGAATGGTCCATAGTAGCATTGTTTCAATTTCTCTACTCCACTCTTCTTGAGAGAGGACTATCTATACGGTTGTAACATGAGGTACACCATGTCTCCTACCTCAAAAGACCTCTCAATCTTGTGCTGATTGGCATATTGCTTCTATTGATTTTGTGCCTTTTGCAAATTTTCCTTCAAGGATTGCATAATGTCCTGACACTCCTACAAAATATCCTTGGCCTTAGGCACCCTGTTGTCCCCAAACAACAAATCCAAGAAATTAGGACCATCATACTCATACAGTGCCATGAAAGGGGACATTTGAATAGACATATGGAAAGAGGTGTTATAGCAATACTCCCCTAAATGTAACCACTTCACCCAAGCCTTCTGTAGTCCTACAATGTAGTTTCAAAGGTACTCCTCAACCCATTTGTTCACTATCTCTATCTACCCATCGGTTTGGGGGTGGTAACTAGTACTCAAAGTGAGATCTGTTCCACACATCCTGAATGACTCCTACCAAAAGTGGCTCATAAACTTGTTGTCTCTATCGCTGACTATGCTTTGTAGCATCCCATGTAATCTAAATACCTCTCAAAAGAATAGCTCTATTGTTTGTGTTGTTGAATATGTAGATGAAATTGCAAAGAAATATGCAAATTTTGTCAATCTATCTACCACAATAAAAATACAATCCCAACCCTACGCCTTTAGAAGGCTTGTGATAAAATCCATGAGAATGCTATCCCACTTCTTCTCTAGTATAGGTAGTGGCTGTAGTGATTAGCCTAGAAATGAATGTTCCTGTTTGTTCTTCTCACACACTGGGCACTCCCTAACAAACTGTAGCACTTCAAACTTGAGCCCCTTCCAAGTGAAGTGTTCTTTGACCTACTAATATGTCTTAAAGAATCTTTGATGTTCAGCTAATGGTGAATCATGAAACGCTCTCAAGATCTTTTGCTTCATAGAAAACCCAGGTACCAAATAAATCCTCCCCTTGTAAATGATCAAATCATTTACAACAATATATAACCTATCCTGAATAGCCCCCTCAATAACACTAGATGCCCAACTATCCTTGGCATACTCTGCCATTATTATCTCTCTCCAATCATCCATGACTATCCCAATAGCAAGCAAATGAGGCCTCCTAGATAAAGCATCTGCGATAATATTTTTCTTCCCTTTGACATAGACTATGTTGAAATCATAGGCCTGTAACTTACTCACCCATTTTTGTTGTCTTTCATTAAGATCATTCAATCCAAGGAAATGTTTCAAGCTATTATGATCTATTTTTACTATGAATCAACTTCCTACTAAGTACTACTTGAACTTAGCTAGCACGTGCATGATTGATAGCATTTCTTTGTCATAGATGTTGTAATTTCTCTCAACACCTCATAATTTTTTTCTTTCATATGTGATGGGATGTTTTTCCTGCATAAAGACAGCTCCTATGCCTTCTCTAGAGGCAACACACTACAGCTCAAAAGGCCTAGTGAAATCTGGAATGGCTAAATAGGACATGAACTCATCAACTCCTTGAACCTATCAAAACAATCCTGAGACCTCTCTAACCACTTAAAATTGTCTCTTCATGTCAAGTTTGTAAGTGGAGCTTTTGTTTGTGAAAATCCTTTCACAAATCTATAGTAAAACCCACAAATCTTGAGAAATCCCTTGAGCTATGAAGTGTTCGTCGGTGGTGGCCAATCCATAATGGCCCTGATCTTGTTTGGGTCAACCCAAATGCCTCCTGCACTAATAATATGCCCTAGATAGAGCAACTCTATCGTCCTAAACTTGCATTTACTCATCTTGGCATATAATGACTCCCTCTTTAGAATATTGAGCACTATATCAAGATGCTTCAGATGTTCCTCCCATGTACTATTGTATATCAGTATATCATCAAAGAATATCAATATAAACTTCCTCAATTGATCTCTGAATACTCTATTCATACAGGAATGGAAAGTGGTAGGGGCATTAGTCAACCCAAAGGGCATGACCAAAAACTTAAAATGTCTGTAATGGCATCTGAAAGCTATCTTCTCCACACCCTCCTCTCTAACTCGTATCTGGTGGTAGCTAGATCTCAAATCAATCTTAGAAAAGTAGCATGCACCATGTAATTCATCAGTAAGCTCATCAATGTTTAGGATGGGGTATCAGTTCTTGATTGTTTTCTTATTCAGCTCCCTATAATCTATGCACATCCTCATTGTACCATCTTTCTTCTTCACCAATACTACTGAAGAAGCGAAAGGACTCTTTCTTGGCCGTATGTTCCCCAAGTCAATCAACTCCTTGATTTTCTTTTTCTATTTCATCCTTATATCTCTTTGGATGGCAGTAAGGTGTGATGATAACTAGCTTAGCCCCTTCCTCTAACTCAATAACATGCTTGATTCCCCTATCTGGGGGTCTCCCTAGAGGTATCTCACCAAACACCTTAGTAAGATTGGTTATTAGTTCCTACACATTAGGTGGATACTCTTGTTCATGCTGCTTTTTCATCTCATCCATTGCTCTAAACTTTGCTACCCACTGCACTTGATCATGTCTAAAGAAACTCTGCATCCACTTGAGTGACACGAATCAAAGTCTCCCATCTGACAAACCTCTGAGCACTATCTTCTTACCATTTTCCTCAAACCTCATTTCCAATTTTTGGAGGTTAAATGTAAACTCTTCCAAAGACTTCATCCAATTCATCCCAAGCACCATATCCTGATCACCAATGTTGACCACAAAGAAATATCCCACCATGTCATAATCTCCCAAAGGAAGCTAGAAGTTGGAGATTTTCTTAGTACAGTCAATCTTGAAGCCATCGGCAACCATCACCTTAAATCCCCTATGCTCCTCTATATGTAACCCTCTATGTGACACAAACTTCTCATCAATGAAGTTATGTGTTGCCACTATATCAATGAGTGCCACAAATATCTGTCCATCCAAAATCCCTCTAACTTTAAAAATGACGGCATCCTATGGACTAGACAATTGAGCCATCGTGCTATCATTTTGTGCTTCCTCATATGAAGAACCATCATCATCTCCATCAATTTTTGATGACTGCTCTTAATCTCCATCCACTGAATCTTCAATGGAAAAGTACTCCATTTTCTTAGTTTGTGCCTTCAATGGACGCTTATGTGAAAAATCCCAAGGTTCCTTGCAATGAAAACAAAGCTTCTTCTTCCTAAGATCATTAAGTGTCTCACTGTCCAACCTCTTACTTTCCTCCTTAGGTGGCTGAGCCTCTCTCTAAAATGGTTTCCTATCCGTATCTTTCCTCAAAGGGACATTCTTTTCCTAGAATTTACTCTTAGAAGCTGAAGAGGAATCCATGTCTCAAGCCTTCTTAATGGCTTCCTGCAAAGTGGGAGGGTTGAGAGCTTTAATCCATCCTCTCAAAGATAAGCTAACCCATCCATAAATAGAACCAGTATCCTCCATTTAGATACATCTATTACTAACACTATGAGTTTATGAAGCTTTATAATGTATGTTTCCAATGATCCCCGCTGTTTAAGCTAAGCTAACTCCTTGAAATGGAGTTTTGAGTCCTTCCTATCAAAATGTTTAATAAGTCTCTCTGTAAACTCCACATATGAGGTAATGTGTGCATGACCCATAGTGACCATACCATGATGCCACCACTCATGTGCTAACCCATCTAGATGAATTGTTGCATACTTAATAGCTTCTTCTTCAGGCATAGGGTTCAATCGAAAGTATGTGTCAAACTTTTGAACCCAAGCTCTTGTTATAGGCTTCCCTAAGCTGTCATAATATGGTAACTAAAGTTTCCCTACTTTCTTCTATAGCTCATAGTTCTGGTTCCTATCATGTCCATGTGGCATATGTTTCATCTGCACATCCATTTATTCTCTAAAGGTAATTGCAGTAGTAAAGTCTGGTCCTCCAACTTCCCAATCTCTCCTCAGCTAATCATGTATATCAATGATCTAGGGCTCTGGTACCAACTGCCTCGAAGCTCTAGGAGGAAAGGTGGGAATCATAGGCCTCGAACTCACTGTCCTAGCTTGTTGGGGTGCATGACCAAAAATTTTCCCAACTTGTTCACCTCCATTTTGTGTCCCATCCTAATTATTCCTATTCTGATTATTACCATTTTGATTATTCCCTCCCCCCATGCTAGCATTCAACCCCATCTGACGAGCCATCATCTACATCATAAGCTCCAATCTCTTATTATATTCTTGTGCCCTCTATTCTACTAATTGTTGTCCCTGTGCCAAGGTCTCTAATAACTGTAAGAATCTTTCATCTCCAAGATCCCCAGTATTCTGATCTCCTGTATTGCCAATAACTTGTTCACCTGTGTCAATATGATCCTCTAGATTTCCTTGTTCCTCTTGTCCTGTGTTTAGACAAGCTCTAGTTCTTCTTAAATTATAGTGATGAGTTAAAGGTTGAACACTCCAATCTATCATATCACCACCTGTTCATTGTGTTTGTACCCACTAGGATGGCAAGATAAAAAAGCTCTAATACCATTATAACATACCATACCAATTCTGCCTTAAATTTTTCAGTTTTTGATTCAATGACATTTTGTCAAATAGTTGGTGTGCAAAGTATGATTTGAAATTTCTAAGTTTCTTGTTCAAATGTTAAAATGTTTCTCTACCAAAAAAATGACAATATGATATGAAGAATAGCAAGGAAAATTATCTTGGCACTTGAACACTACTACAAATACGCAATGTAAAGAGTTCTTATGGACTGATCATGAATGTCACATACACTTATCCTCTATTCAAGATATACAAACTTCATATAGCTATGTACAAAAAGTGACTAAATTTATAATGCAATGACTATTACATAGTGATTGAAATGACTATTACATAGTGACTGAATATGCAAAACCCTTCACAATTATGACACCCATACATTCATATAACTATTGTAATTGGGTGTAGAAGAACCTAGAAATGATATGATTTTTGTTGATTGAAATTTGATGATGAATGTCTAGTTTAGCAACCCCCAAACTGTCCTTGGTGCAAGTTTATATTTAGTCTAGGAGCAAGCCGTACAGTATGGCACTGTATGGAAAATATATATTAGTGTTTGCTACAACAATGGCTATCAAAAATTACCTATTCTAAAACACCCAAGGTCTAGCAATGCCACAAAGTCAGAAGCATGTGATTTGGACCAGGAATGATGGACTTATGACCTCCAATGTACTTCTAGGAAGACTTGCAAATTCACCAGTTTGGTACCAAATTTGCAAATGAATGTTGTCCTCAAAATGATGTTGACCAGGCACTACCCCAAACTAGTTCAATGAATCTCAAGACCATCTATTTTAATGGCATCAAGATTTCTAGCTTGAAGGGATTTCATCCTTCAAACTATTGAGAAATAACCTCCAAAATATTATCCAATTTCTTTGATATTTCCAAGCCTAACCGAAAGAGAGATATCCTCTTTCTTTTAATCCTTCCTCACTAGAACTATGCTTCTATCTTTCCAATGTGGAATATTACTTTTTTCCCTTTTACAAAAGCCCATGTATGTACTCTAAAGGGAGATCTTGATTTTTAATAAAGTGACTTTATGAAACATTATAATATTTAATATAAATAGTCACTTTATTGTTATAACTTCAAATATTAAAATAATATACCTAATAAACTCGGAATCCCACATATGATAGCTCATCGAAAAGAGCTCAACAAAATGCATCACATCCTGTCACTGAAAATCTAAGGCACTGCATCCCACATTGACTTACTAAAAATAGTAAGTCTTTTTGAAATCTCGAAACGAACTCCATTTGGCATGTAATTAAATTTGTCTAGGCCAAATAACCTTGGATCCCTTTTGAAGTCTTGGTTAGCCCCCGGGACCATAAAAAAAGGGCTAACGACAACATACATCTAGACTAGCTAAGTGGGGGACATTACATCTATCAAGGGAATTTTTTCCATAATAACCTAATAGGTGAATGGGAAGAGAAAAACTTCTAGTTGAGCACAAATTGTTGAACATTCCCACTGAACACCCATGAGAGTTAAAAATTATGAAGGATGATAGCCTATACCTCTAATACAAAGGGACATGTGAAAAATATTTGGTATGTGCATATTAGCCTACACAGAATAATTAATCTCATGAATAAGTTTGTTGAACCTTGACATTTTTCTACCAAGGAGAGGTCACCTCCAAGCTAACTAAGAGGACATAGGAGATATAGATAGAGAAATCAACTAATTTTAAATTATCCTAAATGCATCTATCACAATTTATCCCAAATAGTCTTGATGTGAATAGAATTTTGAAATCTTGGGAAGCCATCGAGCCATGGCTTTGTTAGGCTAGAGATGGACTTAGGGTTGGACTCTCTATAAACCAGCAAAACATTAAGTGGTCACCCATATTTGATGTCCAAGGGATCTTGCTTGTTAAAGTTTAGGGGGGCACTGTGTTGGAAATAATTCTTCAAATTGTATGTTGCCATTGATGTTACACAAATGTTAGTATTAACAAAGTACATTCAGTATTCAGTATTAACCAATAAGTCAAGCAATGAAGGGTAGTAGGAACAATATAAAACTTGATAAATGAAGGAATTTCAGTTTTAACTATGCATTATTAGTATTAACCAAGTGGTTGGGCATCAAAGGACTTCTAGTATTAATTAAGTGATCAATCCCAGTATTGACAAAGCTTTAGCGAATTACACATTTCTATTAATAAGTAATTGAAGATTACTATTTGGATGTTTAATGTTTATTTGAAAGAGTATTCAAGCTAACTTATAAAAGCTTGTGATATTTAAGAGAGATCAAAAAGCTTAATAAAAAGAAAAAGAAAAAATATGGAATACATGGAATAAGATGGATATGTGATTGAATGAAACAATAGAGTAGACAAGTGTGGGAGATAAGAAACAAAGAATTTATTCTAATTATTATGGATCTGGAGGTCAACCCAAAACATAGATTTGAATCTAAAAAATAAGTTTCTTCATAAATCAAGTCAAATTACTGTTACCTTCTAACCATTGTAGTAGTGAAGAAATCTCTTAGCAAAGTTTACTTAATAGTCAGATTTTAAATCCTTTAACAAGGTGACATTTCAATTTTGAAATTTTTGAAGACCTCTAACTAGGACACTCCTAATAGGATGATCTAAATCCACTGAAAAGGTCATATTTAATAGGGTTGGCTCCTAATAAGGCTCACTTTAGAAGAGTAAAAATATTGTAACCAGTTGCATGGTAGTTTTCCCAAATTAGGTTTCTACGTTAAATCTTGGTGTCATTCATGTTCATGTTATATGCTTTATGCTTTATGCTTATACAACTAAGTTTTTGATAAGAAAAATAGGTTTTAAAGGGATCCTAAAACCCCAAAGTTGTTATATATCAAAGGGTTGTAAATAAAACAACATATGCCCAGAAACAAAACTTGGGCAACAAAAAGGCCAGATTGAAAGATAGGCAAAAAGCCAAACAAAAAACCTATAGAAACCAAAAAGCCAAAAGACAAAAATTGATAATCCTTTACTTACTCCTCCACCTTCCTTTCAAGGTCCTACATAGTTTTCACTACTTCATAGGCTTTCTGACACTCGTCAACCATTTGCTCTTGATTCTTCAAGCAGGTTCGATCTAGCTAGCTATGGGTTATGCCTATGATGGTTTCATCATCCATCCTATCTTCATCTCTATCCTTCTCCTCATTATCCTCTAGAAGACCCCTGGCTTTCAGCTTTCTAGCAAGAGTAACAATATTTTCATTGAGAGTGTTCAAAATAGAGATCATCTAGTTAGCCATGTTATGGTTGTAAGTCTCCAAATTTTTCATCCTTTTTTCGACCAACTTGATAGCATCCCCCTAATTTATCAAATTCCCTTTCTCAAATTTCTTCCCCTAGTTTTTGAACTATCTCGTTCTTTCTTTTACCTCCTCTAGTTCATGAAACAACCATTTAATTGATCTAAAATTGTCTATCTTGTTATTTCTTGCATTGTTAAGTAAGTTCATTCCCACTTCCCTTGCATTGTTAGTAATAGCCACCAGCACCAGTTCATTCCCACTTCCCTTGCATTGTTAGTGATAGCCACTAGAACTAGATCAATAAGTTCCTCCATCTAGATCTCTCCCTCTTTTTCTTCAAGGATTTGTGGATTCATGACTTCTCTCACAATCCCCAACTTTGAAGTTTTGACATTGAAATTTTTCCACGCCATATGCCTATCTTTTATCAGCACCTCACCACTTCCTTCCTTCATTTTCTCCTTTTCATGCTCCTATGGGGGACTTGGAGAGGGAGGAAGAACTGAAATCTCCAAACCAAAAACAATTTTCCCCTCTAAGGTTATGTTCTCCTCTTTCATCCTACTCTTCTTCTTTCTAGGGTTTTCAACTGGCTCCTCTCTATCTTCATCTTCCTCACACTTATTCTCTTCACTTGTATCCATGTCTTCACCTTCTTCATTAAATTCTTCTTCCCCTTAACCAATAGTTTTGGACCCAAGGCCCTTGGGGCATTTCCTACATGGAAACTTAGATGAAGTAGGTGTTTCCTTATCTTTTCCCCTTGCCTTCTTTCCAGATGAGAGATAAGATTCCTCCTCCTCTGAGCTATACTCTGAACCTCTTCCTAATCTAAAGAGAAGTTAGAACTCCTCATCTCTTTAGAAGCATCCCCTGCATGAGCCAGGGTTTTGCTCCTAGATTGTGCTTTAAAATGCTCATAGATAAAGATCAGTAAGCCCTCATGTAGGGCTAGGTTAGAAGTAGGTTTTTTCTTGTGCCCAGAAATGCTCTTGTGCATAGAAGAATAAAAATAAAATGGAAAGGAAACCTTAACCCCATAATGAAATTGATTAAGCAAAACAAAATGATGGGTTCTAACCCTATCAAATATAGTATCCAGAGATTTATACTCAGTAATGGCCCTCAGCACATACCTCTAGAGATTTTTAATCGAGTCCATCTCATAGTAGGTCTTGAATTTCACCAGTTCCTTTTTCTCTTTTGTATTCTTAGCAAATTCCTTAAAACACATTTGCAGACACCTTTTTTTCTCTATAGAATTTTAACTCCTTGTTTGGAATTTCAGATGGGCAATGACCTCCATAGTAATTTGATATGACACCGCATCCACTTTGACCCTACCATCCTTCCACAAATTTACCATTAAATTAGTTATCACTGGGTCATATCCATGAAGCTTGGCAATATAATTTGCAATTCCACCCTTTTCAAGCTTCTCCCAGACTTTGGTTCTTTGCTTCTAGTTGTCTACCTCACCTACTGGCTCTCTCCTACTCCTTTCACCCACCATATTTGTAGCCTGAATGTTTACAATTTTCATAAATGTCATCCTCTATTTCCCTATCTCAATCCACTAGATACTCTATTCTAAACCACTTTGTCTTTCACCACTTTGTCTTTTAATACCGTAAAAGTGGTAAAGGAAATAGATGACCCATAAAGCATGTCAATTTGACACTATAAATGTCACCTGCCTGTTCCTCCCATATTTACCATAATTGCATTGGCTTTCACCCATACTTACATTAACTTCCATAATTAACTTAAGATTACACCCGTACCTCCCTAGATCCTCTCTTGATTGATTAGGATTCTTGCATCTACCAGAATATTCTCACCAATATTCCATATCATCGTTGTTTCTTTCTTTACTACTTCATTGGCAAACCAATTAGCCATCAAGTTAGCCTCCCTATACTCATGCCTTACATAAATGCATTCAAATTTGCCAAGTTTTTTACAAATTTCTTCAATTATATTTGCAATTTTCAAGGTGGGATGAAGACCCCCTTTAATACATTTGATAATATTATTTGAGTCCTCCTCCAACCATAATTTTTGACTTTTACATCCATGGCTAATTTAACTGTGTGGATAGTAGCACTGGCTTCAACATAATGGTTTGTCTGGATTCCCAAGGGGTAAGAGAGACTGGCAACTCCACCGCCATGACAATCTCTAATTATTCCTTTGCATTTGAAAAGACTAGGATTTCCTTTAGCCTACCCATCAAAGTTAGCTTTATGCCAACCCTTAGGTGGGAGTTTCCACTTTACCTCCTATCTTTGGGTCTCATGTCCTTATCCTTTTCCTTAATCCTACCTTCGTCTTCAATATCTCTATCACTTCTACAAATAAGTTACTATAGGTTAAAATAGATTAATATTCATAAGATTTGTTTGTCTTTGAAGTTAGTTTGTTAATCGAGTTACAACAAGAACTTAGTTTTAACCAAGTTGGGCAAAGAATTGCATTATCGGTGAAAAGTTTGATTTGACATCTAGGGACAAGGAAATTTTTTTTTGGTAACTAATTCACCCCTCCCCTCTCAATTACTCTCTTCATTCCAAAGAATTGGTATTAAAGTATTTAATTCTTGTCAAAAAGCTTTCAAAAACCTAAATTAAAGAGTGAGATGTCATATAGGATGCAGATTTCCAAGCTTAACAGAGAAAAATTTTCAGCATGGTAGGAATTGATGAAGATTTACCTATCAAGCATTGGAGATACTGGTATGTTCTACCTAGAAAATAGATATGTACCACCACCCAAACCCATAACTATGGAACTATTGGTCAATAGTTTGTTCTCCTGTTAGAATTTAGAACTTGACTCTTTCAATTCCTAATTTTTTGGAGAAACAAAAAGATGCTACAAATAAATGGGTCAATATATGTGTTATAATATCACTGCCTTCTAAATTACATGATATAACTCCCTTAGGACTTGCAATGATGTGCAATGACTATGCCTTTCTTAGATTAAATTTTATTGACAAAATAAGCTCTTAATGTGAGAGTAGTAAAGGCTAACCAAATTTCTTGTAGACACAAACAATTTAGGCAAAGTAGATTGGAACAACCTATCACACACAATGGAATGACTATAGTAGATTTTCTTGAGATTTTCTAACCCTTACTACTATTCTAAATGCAGATTAATTATCTGAATGCAAAAGAGGCAAGGAAGAAGACATGCACATGAGGGAAAGTGGAATTTCTTTAACTATTAGACTTGGATGAAATGGAATCCAACAAGTTGCTAATAGACTCGTCCACATTTATTCTTCAATTCCCAAAGAAACTACTTTTAACGTAACACGCAACAAGCAAGAGGAGAAGTAGAATCACATATGAACAAGTAAATGGAATTACCTATACTATAAGAACCATAGTGAAATAGAATCCACCTGATTATCACAAAATCACAAGTAATTGTCCTTCAACTCTCAATGCTGAACTAATCTATTGAATGGGCAACAAAAAATGAAGAGAAAATTAGGTAAGTGGAATTCTAGACTGAATTCACCATCAAGTTTTCCAACCTCTGTTTAATCAAAGAAAATTGCATTTGTAGTTTTGTGTCTCAATTTTGGAAAATCAACAATCACATAATAGAAATAAAATAAGAATAAAATATGAAAGTATCTAATCTTCAACATGGTATGGATACATGGCATCTTCCCCATTGATGATCCTGACTCCATGGCACTTCTGAAAATACATTATGACTGTTGATCTTTATGTGGCTTTAAAAATGATGCAGGAGCATCCATAGGTATAAGGGCAATCCTATGTCACCCAAAAAAATATACTTAGACTTAGTTTTTGTTTCATGTGTTTTCATTTTTGGATACCCATTTGGGTCAAATAAAGGTTCCAACTCTCACAGTTCCACTATCAGTGTTCGTGTAAATCCCGAAAAAATAGGAGTATGTAATTGAGCCATCATTTTGGTGAACTAGGAGGTGTAAATTGACCAAATGAATTTAATTGTGATTTAGAGCATTCCAGAAAAAGAATCAAGTCAAAAGGCCCCATGGTTTGAAAGTTATTGCAATTTTTTGAGTTTTGGAGACCTCCTAAGAATGCTTCAAAGTTAGGTTAGGGGCATTAAATGACCTCAAAAAGGGCCAAAAAATGGGGTATAAGCGAAGCTTGTCCATAAGGCTATAGAGCACTTTGAGAGCTTTTCAAAAATGTAAACAGTTCGTCAATTGGAGCTACAGTTCAAAAGTTATGCCTCCCGAAAGTTCGTTTACCATTTCTGGATTCTTCTAGATTTGCGCCGACTTCTAATGCAGCTTCTGGAACCTTCTATTTGATCGGTGGATGCCTACTAGCACTTTCTAGAATGTACTCCCAGTCCTTAACCCTCCAGCGTCTATTTAAGGAGATTTTTGGCATTATAAAAGGCAGTTCAAAGTGGAGTTTGGGAGGAGGGACTGAAAGGAGAAATTATCTCCAGATTTATGCTATTGTAAGCCCTTAGGGCATGTTTTCAAGTTTATTTTCCTGTACTATTTGTACTAGCTTATTTTCTCAGTTAATATAATTTTCCCTTTTCTGTTGTGTCTATTTGGTTCTTGGGTTGTGTCCCTATCAAAAAACCTTGTGAAAGTCTTCATTCCTTTTGCATTCTATTGTTGGTGCCAAATCCATAAAATTTGTATCACAATAGCCACAACAACTTTGAATTCTAGTCGTCGATCTTAAATCAATGATCAAGATTAAAACTTGATAATTGTCTTTATGTTTCCTTTATCTCTTCTTCACAACTATCACTCACATGATATATTTACCTGATGTGATAATGAGATTCACCAACTATTATTTTGTTTCTTAGTTTCATAGCCTAGAATATTTTGAATTCTTTTTAGCTAGTGATCTTGTGATGATTTTTGAATGTTTAAACATTATCACTTTCATGAGATTGCAACTTAAAATATCTTGAATGCTTTGTAGCTAGTGACCTTGCAAAAACTATTCAACTTAATTATTGTTGTCTCTCACATTGTCGCAACCTTTTTTAAGAATTAACCTTAACACTTTGTGACACCTCAAATGCATGCTTTTGCTCCATCTCAACATTAAACTCAAGTTACCCTTAACATCTAATGATGATGCAATCTTAATCTTTCATTTCCTTGCAACCTTAACTCATTATTAACTTACACTGCCTATGATGTTGCGATGACTTAAACTTTTTCCAATTGGTATAGAAAGCTACTATGTCTAGATATATACTCCACTCTATTTGTTGATGACTCATCTAGGATAATTATTGTAATATTTTTAAAAGATAAATATAATGCTTTTAAAAAGTTCAAATTTTATTTGGCTAGAGTTGAGAAGGAAACAAGAAAGAATTTGAAATGCCTAAGATTAGATAGAGGAGGTGAATTTATCTCAAATTAATTCAACAAGTTCTGTAATGAAAGTAGAATCAAAAGATAGGTATCAACACCTAGAATACTAGAGAAAAATGGTACATAAGAAAGAAGGAATAAATCCATCATGGAGTGTGAAAAAGCACTAATGGTTGAGAAAAAATTTGCACCTAAATATAGAAGAGAACCAATCAGAAAAAAAATTTACACACTAAATTGAGTTTAACTAAAGAAAGGTAAAAAAAAAACAACTTATGAATTATGTTATGGGTATAAGCCTAATGTTTTTTATCTGAAAGTATTTGGAAGAAAATGCTATATCCTAATAGATGTAAGGAAAGAAAAACTTGATGCAAAAATTGATAAAGGTATATTCCTAGGTTACTAGACAATAAAAGTAAGGCATATAGATGTTTAAATGTTGTTGTTCACAAAGTTATAGAAAGTGTACATGTAAAGAGTGATGAATTTGTAGAATGAAATGAAGAACAAAGAAGAAAGGAGCCTAAAGACTATAGAAAGTGTGTTTACTATGAGGAGGAACCTAAGAATTTAACATAAATTGTTGAGGCTAACAAACATCAAAGTGAACCTATCAAGTCATAGGAAAAACAACCCAAGTTGTAGTTAATTCAGACAATGCAACCCAACTCACAAGAAGTTCAACCCAAGTTACAAGAAGTTCAACCCAAGTCACAAGTAGTACAGCCTAAGTTATAGTCAAATTAGCCAAAGGAACCCAAGTCAAAATTAGAGGAGCCTAAGAAAAAGATAGAAGATCTCAAGCATGTAGAACCAAGTTCAGAAACAAGAAGGAAAGAACCAAAACTTGCAAAATATGTCAGAAGACACCATGCACCTAAACAAGTAATTGGAGGAGAGAAAAATGACATACTAACAAGGAAAAAATTAAAAGCTACATGCTTTCTTAGTGAATTTGAACCTAGCTCTATAAAATATTCTTTAGAAAATGAAGGTTGGATAGAGGAAATATATCAATAAATTGAGAAAACAGAAAAGAGTAATACCCGGTCTCTTGTACATAGACCTGTGGATAAGAATGTGATTATCACAAAATTGATATTTAGAAATAAGTTAAATGAAAAAGGAGAAGTATCAATGAACAAGGAAAGTCTAGCATGCAAAGGTTATGCAAAAGAAGAAGGAATTGACTATAGAGAAACATTTTCCCCTATTGCAAGACTTCAAGGAGTTAGAATAATACTAGAATATGTTGCACATAAAGGATTCAAATTATACTATATGGATGTAAAATCAACATTCTTAAATGGAATCCTATAAGAAGAAGTGTACATTGAATAGCCTAGAGGTTTAATTGATCCAAAAAAAAAAGACATGGTATGCAAACTACACAAATTTCTATATGGACTTAAGGAGGTTCCTAAAGCATGATATGGAAGGCTAAATGGATATCTAGTAAGAATTGGTTTTGAAAAGAAAATTAATAATAGTAATTTGTCTATAAAGGAAGGACCACATGATAAGATATTTCTAGTAGAAATACTTGTGGATGATATCATATTTGGAGGAGATGAGATGTTATGAAAATTATTTGCTGAATAAATTAGGAAAGAATTTGAAATGTATATGTTTAGAGAAATAAAATTCTTTTTTTGCCTACAAGTTCATCAAATTAATGATGGCATTTACATCACTCAGTCAGAGTACATCAAGAAAAAATTGAAAGCATTTGGAATGGAAGATTCCAAGCTACCTGGAACACCTATGTCTTTTGGACATAAACTTTCAAAGAATGATGGTTCAAAGGAAGTATATATCAAACTGCCTATAGATCAATGAATTGGAAACTTCAATATGAGGTACACATAAGACCTGATATTACATTGGTGGTTGGTACACTTGTAAGGTTTTCTACAAATCCCAAAGAAAATTACATGATGGAAATAAAAAGGATTCTGAGTTACCTAAAAGGAACTGAAGAATATGATTTATGGTATAAGAAACAAGAAATCATGATGTAAGAATCTTTACTAATGTAGGTGGGCAAAGAAGTGTCAATGATAGAAAAAACACCAATGGAGGAGCATTCTTTATTGAAAAGATATTAGTATCTTGTACAAGAATGAAGAAGAATTGTATTTCTCAATCAACACTAGAGGCAAAGTATGTTGATACAGCAGTTAATTTTTCTAACATTATATGGATCAAGCAATTATTGTCAAGAATGAAGGAGGAAATTAGGAAACCAATTGTTATCCATTGTGAGAACACGAGTGTAATCAATATATCCAAAAACCCCATGATTCATACAAAGAGAAAACACGTTGCAATAAAGTGTGATTACCTAAGAGAATTGTTTCAAGATAAAAGGTGAGATTGGAATATGTGAACACCAAGGATTATATGGAAGACATATTTAAGAAGGCATTACCTAAGGATGTATTTATATATCTAAGAGGTAAACTAGGGGTTATTCCCCTATCTGATGCTCACTAAAGCGCACGATAGTGATGCATCAATCAAGTCTCATTAAAGATCTATCAAGTTGATGTAGATTGTCACACTTCAAGTGTGAAATAAAAAATATATTGCATATGAATCAATACAAAAGGTACATAGTAACTTTACGTATGTATCCCTCAGCATTTTCTTTCAAAGAGGAAGAGTTTGGTATTTCAAGAAGGAAACTATATAGATGATATAATTTATAGCAAAGAGGGAGAAAAATAAAAAAAAGTACACAACAAAGTGATGATAGGTATAAGAGGGATAATTCTTTTGGAAGCTATTGAGACAAATCATAGGCAAAATCATAAACGAAGGTGGTATGGATGAGAGTCAGAATCAACCAAAGGATATTATCAAATTGCTCATACTTTTATCATTGTATGTTGACATGTTGTGTTGCCATCAATGTCAAAGAGGGAGATTATTGGAAACAATTCTTCAAATTATATGTTATTAATTTTAAACAAATGACAGCATTAACCAACAAGTCAAGAAATGAAGGGTATCAATATTAACCAAGTAGTCGGGGAATGAAATGCTTTCAGTATTAACCAAGAAAATTCATTATTAATCAAGTGGTCAGGCATCAAAGGACTTCCAATGTTAACTAAGTGATCAATCCCAGTATTGGCTGAGCTTGATCATATTATAAGTTTGTCTATTAATTAACTAATTGACGTTAAGTATTTGGATGTTTAATGGTTATATAAAAGGGTATTCAAGATGACTTATCAAATCTTATGATATTTAGGAGAGATCAAGAAGTGTAATGAAAAAGAAGAAGAAAAAATATGGAATACATGGAATAAGATGGATATGTGGTCAAAGGAAAAGGAAGAGAAGACAAGTGTGGGAGGTAAGAAGAAAAAATATTTTGATCAATAAGGATCTAGAGGTAAGCCAAAATAGAGATCTAAATCTACAAAAGAAGTTGCTTCATAAATTAGGTCAAATTATTGTTACCTTCTAACCATTGTAGTAGTGAAGAAATATGTTAATAGAGTTGAATTAGTAGTCAAATTGTAAATCCTTTAACAAGGTGTTATTTAAAGTTTGAGGTGCTTGAAGACCTCTACCAATGCCACTCCTAATAGGGTGATCTAAATCCTCTAACCATCTCATACTTAATAGAATGTATTGTAACCTTTAACAGGCAAGCTCCTAACAAGGCTCACTTCAAAAGAGTGAAAATATTGTAACTAGTTGAATGGTGGTTGACTAGTTAGAATAATATCCTAGTAACACAAGGATTGGACATCCTTAAGCAATGATTTATTTCTGAAATTCATTATGTTTCTACTTAGAACATCATGCTAGACTCATTTACTGTATCAATCTAGGAATGTAAACTTGAGATCATGACTATAAAGTTTATACTTTAGTTCTTCTCATTAGTCATCACTACTAAAGTAAAATAAGTTGCTATAGGAAACTTATACTAGGAACTAAACTTATAGATTAAATAAACAATGCTCTGGAAATAAACCTATGCTATAGGATACAGTCAATGGTTCTACTACCAGTGATTACAATTATGATAGTACTTAACAACTGATAAGAAACTTAACTAAATTCTACGTAAGTATGAACAAAGAATTCACCTTCCATGTGGGCCCCCACTAAAGTGTGAATGAATTATAACTTACGGATGGAAGCAAAGAACTATCATATATTTATTCAATAAAATATAGACACAATATAGAATACCAAGATGCTTACTCTATTGCTTGATTATAACATTAATGTCTCAAACAAAACATCTAACTCTCCTGGAAATAGAAGTTCCAACTTATTTAAAGGAAACTAGGAAAAATAAAATGCCTACAAACTAGGCCTTCCATTACATAGCATAACAACTTTTAGCTTCTAGAGAGATAGCATCAATTATGCAAGAAGATAAACCATATTCAATGATTTAGAAATATAGGAACACTTGGCAACTAAATTGTCTTGGACTAAATTAGCGATCACAAAGTGATGGAAGGAGTGGAGCTATAAATGAACTCTGAAATAGTCATCTACCTTGAAAGACCCACTCATCCTTTAGTTCATGCTCCTTGTTTGACTTATTCTTCCTACGAAAGGTTAACGCAAAAAAATACAAAACATGAATCCAAGGCATAGATCATAATAAGTTTTTCCTATTTAAATGTAGCCTTGTTACACAACTATAGCAGGTCTACCCATTAAAGCTTAGAGAAGAAATATACCAGATTTATCATGACATTCATTAATCTAGATATATATTTAGTATTGTCTTTGAGTTTCATAAGCATCAAATATACATATAATTAAAACTTATAAACATAAAAGACTCTATCATGTTCATGAAAAACCATAAAAACCATAAGATATTCAAGTCTGTACTTCAAAAATCATAAACAAAACATCCCAAAAACTTGACTCGTCATTCCCCCCTACTTAGCCATTTACTGGTCTCATTGAAAACAAATTATTTAACCTGGCTGCCATCCTATAGTCAATAGCTATGCTCTATCTAGATCCTCCCTCTACAAAACTCTAGTAAAACCCCTTTTTTTCCTTGTGGCTCTTCCACCTATCCTCTTCCTCCTACATGGTAAAATCATCTAGTCTATCTAAATTCACAAGTAATGGAGACAGTAAAATGGAGGTTAAAAGGTTAATGGAATCCAAAAAAAAATTCCCTTTCTTCCCAAAGAAATGTACCAAGGAGCATATTTGGTTTCCATAGAAAAATTGAGAGGTGAATGTGGTTCTCTCTTTCTCATTTCCTCGGAAAAATTGCTCTAGTGCCAATGTATGGCATTTCTAGCCTTAGGTAGTTCAGTATTCTCCATCTATTCATATGCATTAAATAATTCCTACCTCATTGGATAGATGATCTTACTACCTAATTTAGAGGAGCTATTCTTAACCAGATATAATAGAGAGTTTGAGGATCCTTGGCTTCAGGTCTTAGGAATAGGGGAATGTCTGACTCTAGATTTCTATACACTTCATCTTGAGTGTTCTAACTAATTTCATTATGTATCTAGGACATGAAGGCTCTAAGTTGAATATCCCCATCATAAAGTAAGGGATTCCAAACTTGGTCATTTAGAAGCACAAGGTTGTGGAGATAAAGTTCACATAATAGATTTTTCATGGCTACAGGAGAGTTATGGAAAAGCTCAAAAAAAATGGGTAGGCTCTTGCAATGAGGGTGTCCTATTCTACATAATGTAGGTAATTTGATAGTTCAACAGTTATTCTTTAAGAAAAAAAATAATAGATAGGCAATGAGGATCTACAATCCATTAAGTTAGGGATTAAGGATGTAATTTTACCAAGCTTTACACTTAACTATTCTACCTTTTCCTCCTGAACAAGTGTTTCTTGATAGTGACTATCTATAATTTTGGTCAATTCTTTCTTTTTTTGTTTCCACTCTTCCCTCTCATAATTTAATTTTTTAACCAACAAGAAAATAACATCCAACAAAGGGGTTGGCCTAGACTAAGCTACTATCAAATTATGGTGAGAATTATCTACTACTTGAGGAATAGATGATCTACCCTTTTTAGCACTTGTCTTTTTTAACAAAATCATCCAAATAATCATAGCTTTCTCAGGATTAGAGCATTCTTGATCTACTGAAGCTAATGTTTCTAATCCTTTGTTCAAAATCTATTCTGCCACCCTATTGACAAAGCCCATATCAATAGCTGGATTTTCTTCATATGAATCCCTTTCTACCATAGGAGATTCTACTATAGGAGAAAATGTTGGTTCATCTACTTCCTTGATATAACTAGTAGAATCATCACTTCCTGAATCATCTCCCTGAAAATTCTCAGAGGCTAGTCCTTGAAATAGATAAGCTTTCTTCTTCAAGCTAGAGTCATCTCCGATTGAAATGACTTATGTATTATTGGGCTTATCAGGAACCTTCTCCATTTTGTCATTATGTTGAATATTTTCATTTTCTCCTTCCTTTCGCTCAGAAGCTTGGGTGACCTAAGGTTCTCTATTAGAAATCTCCTCAGTTGGTTTGGTTATTTTCCTAACACTTCCTCTTATTAGAGTTTCCTCCTCTTCTAGGACTTTCCTTTTTCTAGAAGTGCTCTTGGCTACAAGAGGTGTGTTATCCTATAAGATAGTACTACAGTTACTTTCCTTTTTGTTTCTTATGCTCTAGGGAAACTATTTCTACCATAGGGGCAACTTCAACCTTCTTAGCAGGAGTCTCCAATTCTTCTTCATGAACTATTCTTAAAGGAGAGGAATTAGTAGTATTAGAGAAGTTAAAGGAACTAGGGTTTCTAACCATAGCTTCCTTTTTATTTTTGGGAAAAGAACATTTTCTAGTTTTGATAAAGAAAAAAATCTAATCCCCTTAGCATTTTTAATCCTCTGACCTACTCTACACCAAACTAGATTTCGGATAGGCTCCTTAAACCCTTGCAGTAGAAATTCCTCCCAATAAATATCTAATTATTCCTTTAAAGCTTTTTCTAGTATCAACTTAATTAGGCAATGGAGGGAGATAGAGTTCCCTCTACCCTCTTGTACTAGTATTGCTTGTTTTGACAAAATGACAAATACAAAACTAGGAACATTGATGGTTTTGATATCATGCCTTAAAAAACTCAAAAATTTGAAATGAAAAACATGCAAAAATGAGTATCTTCCTTCATAGGTGAAATAGTTAATGAATAAAAACCAAACATTATGGAAACGAATCAAGTAGAGATAGTCTAACAATACCTTGTTTCTTATTAATATCAAGCTTTGGATCTCCATGTAGAGTGAACTAAGCTCTAGTAGAAATTGGGTCATGATTCTCTGTAAATTCCTCACCTTCCAATGGTAATCCCATAACTTTAGCCAAAACTATTTGAGAAAATAGAACCTTCAATCCTTTAACTATTTCCACTTCATTCTTTAAGGAGTTGATAAATTGAAATGCAACCTTGTCATCCCAACTAGTTAGCTTCTGAAAATCTACCCATCCCCTTGCTTGAAAATATGGCCTATAATTCTGGTCTTCAAGTAACATATTATGCACAATAGGCTCTTTTCAAATCATGTCTCCTCCCATCGTCTAATTCCTAGGGTACCAAAACAAAGTTGTAGTAGAGAATAACAAACAACCACAAATTTGGCAAGAAAACTTGAAATAGTAGGTTATAGGATTAGTTTAAATTTAGGAATTTGTTGAGTACTAAAGCTCAAGAAAAAAACTTTGTTAGTAAAAAGAATACGAATCTCCACGTTATCATTTCATAATTACTCATAAATATGTTCCTCAAAACTCGTACACAACATATCTTGCCACCTTAGCAATAGACGTGCAAAAAATAACATGCAACAAAAGGATTTCAAAAAATATCAAATCATTGGCAAGAAATGCAAGTACAACAAGGGAAAAAGAACAAATAAAAAGATTACATAACTATAATGACAAAACTAATATAACTTTCCCTAATAGATAAAATAATGCAAGTGTTTCCCTACTTGCAGTGGTGACAAGGCATACAAAAAATATGTGAAAAACAAATTAATGTCGCATACCTTGGAATTTGTGCTAACTAGAAGTGCTGGCAAGGTGGCAATTGCTATCCATGAATGAAAGAAATGATGAGATGGATGGGTGGAAAACTAGAAATGAAGCAAAAAATTATTATGGAGAATTAACTTTCACAATGAAAGTGTTTATTATGATAGTGACAAGGACAACTAGAGTGAGGAAGGAAAATGACCAAAAAGCTCATTAGGAGATGTTGCAGGAACTACAACACCAACAACAAAAGAGAATTGCTAAAGGAACTCCTCCTTACTCTTTGCTTTGTGATATAATTTAAACCTATGACCATTGACCAACAATGTGAACTGAACATGATCCTCAATGGAGATCTAGACCGCAACATTTGGAAAGACTGCAATAATTCCATATGGTCCCAACCATCTGGTTTCAAATTTTCTAGGATTATGTTGATACCTAGAGTCATAAAGGAGTTCCCAATTTCCAAAAGAAAAAACTTTGTCCTGAACATACTTGTCATGCCATTGCTTGGGCTAATTTTATATGAATTCTATGTTAAGCTCCTTCTAGTCAATAAAAACTCTCCACTTCCCTCCTTTCTTAGGTAATAAAACAAGTGGGGAGACCCACTAACTATCTAATATTGGAGAGACAAAGCCAACATTTAACAACTTCTATAACTTATTCTTTATTCTATCCCTAAGATCTGGATTTACCTAGTGTTGAGGTTGGTGAACAGGTCTAAATTCAGAGCTGATATAAATTTTGTGAGTGTAGAGATGAGGGTGTAGGTCTTTCATGTTAGTATAATCCAAAGCAAAGGCTGATTGATATTTTTTAAGATACTATAGGACTTCTAACCATTGAAAGAAAGTCAAAGCAGTGTCGCCACTTAATTCCTTGTCTAAGCTAACTACTATCTTGGTGAGCTTTTATGCCATGATTAGCTGAGAAATTGGGAAAGACTCCATTTCATGAGGTAGCAATGTATGAGGAAATGTTGAAGTGTTTGAATACTGCAGAGCATCAATAGGTGGTAGCAAAGTGTTAAGAACATGATTCCCTTGGAAACATGCCTGGGTTTCCTCTCCATATTCATTTAGAATAATGGAGAAAATGATCTCATCTTCCCCCTAGAAGATATAAAAGGTTCCTTGAATATCATCATTAGTTGATGAATGAAAGTGACCTCAGGTTCAGTATCATCCAAATCTATCTAGATGATCTGATCATCTTGTAATAGAGGTTGAGCTAGGGAATATAGATTCAGATTTTTAGTGTTGACTCCATTAGATACAATCATTTTTCTAGAGTGACAATCTATATAGGCATCAAAAGTAGCCAGCCAAGGTTTGCCTAGGATTTTTGGGTATCCTCTCATGTTAGCCTTTAGGGAAAGAATGAAAAATTCAACCGGGTATTCCCAAGAATTCAAGGTGACCATAACATCTTCTACCATCCCATCATGTGTAATGGTGAAACTGTCAGCAAGCTATTGGATGGTGGGTGGTTCCTTGATAGCTTTGGTATATGTAGGTACTTCTTTTATGGCTCCTAAAAAAGGATTTTTTATTGCCATTTGCTTCATTTGGGTAAGAAAATCTAGTACTACCTAATTTTATACTGGCTTGACATGTTCCTCCAACCTATGAAGAGATGAAGGTTCTTTTATTACAGGAGTAGTAGGTTGGATTGGTATCTAAATTGGCTCTACTAAAGTAATTGCAACTTCGGTAATAATAGGCTATTGTGGAGAAGGAAGTGATGTTCCAGATCTTAAATGGATGTTATTTAGGGAAATTGCATAACTCTACTATTATGTTATTAGCTTAGCATTGTTGGGATTAGGAGTAGGCTGAGCAAGAAATTGAGTCTATTTAGGGGAAGTAATATTGGTTGTAGGAGGAGGCATCAAAACTCGCTGACTTGATTGGTTAGATGAACTGTGTGGTTGTTGGCACCCCCACTATGGTTATTGCCAGCTATTATATCCACTATATCCACTATGTTGTTGGGTTTTCCATGCATAATTACTATTAAAATTGTGAAAAGTATCTTGGGGCATACCTAGTTTCAGAGCCCATGGCCTCCACTAGGCAACATAAAGGACCTCTCCATTTTCATCAATGGCTTTGAACTCAATAGTCATAGGTTGAGATTCTAGGCTTACAAAAGACTTGCACTAGTAATTCTTTTTGTTCTCCCTATAGTGTGGATGATATTTTTCAAATATTGCATTAGATTCATCTTTCTTTCTCCTTGCTTCCATTGTATCCAACTGAGTAGCAACATCATTAATGATGTCTTGTTTAAAGTCTGACAACATCTTGGATAACTCCATTTTGGACACACCTCCTCCATTAGACTTATGAGGGAGGTCTCTCAAGCATCTTCCTTTCTTCATAGTAGCTCTAGAATAGTTAAGACACATATTCTTTCGATGACAGTGGTGAAGGCAATTGGTCATTGGTATCAACAAACATGTTCTCAAATGGTTCTTCTTGTTGTGGAATTCTAATGGGTTCCCTCAGGTGCTAGATTGAGAACCTCAAATGGTTCTTCCTAATTAAGATTAGGTAAGAATTTCCCAAGATGGTCCCAATTCCTATGCATGCAAAATTAAGCAAAATGCAAACTATCTTAATGGCTTTTTGGTTGAACTAAATTAACACCATCCCTAGAAATGGCACCAAAAATAACTAGTTAGAGTAATATCCTAGTAACACAAGGATTGGACATCCTTAAACAATGATTTATTTCAGAAATTCATCATGTTTCTACTTAGAACATTATGCTAGACTCATTTACTGTATCAATCTGGAAGTGTAAACTTGAGATCATGACTGCAAAGTTTATGCTTTAGTTCTTCTCATTAATCATCACTACTAAGGTAAAATTAGTTGCTATAGGAAACTTATACTAGAAACTAAATTTACAAATTAAATAAACAATGCTATGGAAATAAACATATGCTAGAGGATACAGTCAATGGTTCTTCTACCAATGATTGCAAGAACAATAGTAATTAACAACTCAAAAGAAACTTAACTAAATTCTACCTAAGCATGAACAAAGAATTGACCTTAGGCATGGGCCCCCATGAAAGTGCGAATGAATTATAACTTAGAGATGGAAGCAAAGAACTGTCATATATTTATTCAATAAAACATGGGCACAATATAGAGTACCAAGATACTTACTCTATTGCTTGATTATAACATAAATGTCTCAAAACAAAACATATAACTCTCTTGGAAATAGAAGTTCCAACTTATTTAAAGGAAACTAGGAAAAATAGATAACCTAAAAACTAGAACTTCCATTACATAGCATAACAAGTTTTAGCTTCAAGAGCAACAGCATCATTTATGCAATAAGATAAACCACATTCAATTATTTAGAAATGTAGGAACGCTCGGGAACTAAACTGTCATGGACTAAATCAGCAACCACAAAGTGATGGAAGGAGTAGAGCTATAAATGAACTCTAAAATAGTCGACTGCCTTGAAAGACCCACTCTTCCTTTAGTCTACATTCCTTGTTTGACTTATTCCTCCTACAAAAGTTTAACACAACAAAATCCAAAACATGAATCTAAGGCATGGATCATAATAAGTTTTCCCTATTTAAATGTAGCCTTGTCACACAACTTTAGGAGGTCTACCCATTAAAGCTTAGAGAATAAATATACCAAATTTATCATGACATTCACTAATCTAGATATTTAGTATTGTCTTTCAGTTTCATAAGCATCAAATATACATATAAGTAAAACTTATAAACATAAAAGACTATATCATGTTTGTGAAAAGCCATAAAAACCATAAGATATTCAAGTCTTTACTTCAAAAATCATTAAAAAAAAATCCCAAAAACTTGACTCATCAATGGTTTTCCCAAATTTGGTTTCCACATTAAATCTTGGTGTCATATGTGTTCATGTTATTTTCTTTATGCTTTATGTTTCTGCAGCTAAATTACCAAAGGTTATAATATATTAATATTCATAAACTACTTTGTTAACTAAGTTACAACAAGAACTTAGTTTTAACCAAGCTTGTTAGAGAATTACATTTTTAGTGAAAATTTTCATTTGACATCTACTGACAAGCAAAAATTTTTGTGGTAGCTAATTCACCCCTCCCCTCTCAATTACTCTCTTAATTTCCAACACACTGCACTGCATTTTACAAATGTGTTATCATGACACCTAAAGCTCTTTTTATCTAATGATACTAAGAGCCTCACAACATGGAATGACATGCAAGTCCAATTTCATCAATTTCACCTAAATTAGAAGATTTTTGACCTATTGGCCTCTACACATACTTCACAAGTTGAGTATTCAACTTATCAAACCTTTCTTGAAGGACTAGAAATAGTATCCACACACTCCCCTTCATAATTACAAACCTAAGAAGGGAGGCCTCTAGTTGGTGCCACATTTTCTATGATTGATACTCTCAACCAACTTTGGCACCTACATTCTTCTCAATGAAACTAGAGACTCAAATTTAAAACTATTTGGACCATCATCACTGAGCCAAAGATTACACACATTACTTCATGTGTTTTTTCCTAGGGCATCCTCCTAGGTCCTCTGATCAAGCATCTGAGAATTCCTAATCCTTGGTGTCCCTTTTGTGGACAATCTGAGACCTATCTACATATCTAATAGTTTTATGGTGGGAACTAGACCCCTAATATTTAACATTTTTTAGCAAGTAAAAAATTATTTTTAAGAAATAGGAAAATATATCAATTCTTATTCCAAATAATTATTAAAAATTATAACCCTTAACTTCATCCATTTCTACACATTTTATTAGTTCACTTCATTATCAAATTCTACTTAGTACTACCAATTTTATGTCACTGAAGATGAATAATTATACTTTTGTTATCATTTTCCTTTATAAATGGGTGATGTAGGTTTGTGATTTTACCCTGATATAAATGTTTCTATATATACTAAAGATTGCATATACAATAATGTAATGATACAAACTCAATTATTGGCCAACAAGGTAGCCCTTAAGGTGGCACACCTACATAAATGCTTAATCATTTAGGAAAAGCCCCCTATAAAATGGCTAGAGTATCACCATATTCTTTTTTTTCTAGCTACACTCCAACCTGAGGTCATTATTGTGGTCACATTTTTTCTCCCCATTGCTCCCAAACTCATTGGTCCCACACCATAAATCTCTTGGTGATGGGAATGATAGCCAATATTTCTACTTAGCTACTCTATCATGAGGTGGCTCTAGCTAGTCATTGGGTTCTCCTATTTCTCTTGATGTTCCTATTATAGGGTAATCCATCCTTGGTGGTCGCTCTATGTGGCTTGAGACCACTTCATCAAATTGGTATTTCCCTCGAGTGGCCTTGGTACACTGGCTTCTTGGGACTAAGGTGGAAAAGAAAAAGAGAAGGAAGCTACTAAATATGGCTGGTCTCTTCCCAACCTATGTGTTAACCTCATTGATGATATGGGGTTTAGATGACAACCAAGATCATCCTCCCTTAGCTAGCACTGCTCTTGCAGTGTGAGGGATTTTACTTCTTTTTTTAAAAATAGTTTGTAAGATTTTTGACCTTGATGTCATGTGAACTTTTGTCAAGTGGTCTCATATCCCTGCACTCTTTTTGTGAATATGTAACTCTAGTATATTTATTAATAGAAAATTTACTATTCATCAAAAAAACTCAATCAATGTCATCTATTGTTAGAGTGTTGTACAAAATTCATTAACTATAGAGATAATTGATAATCAATTCACTACCAAAAGTACAATTATTTACTAACACAAAATTTAATCCCTTAAATATTAAATTATTTATTAATAATGGTTGTTAATTTTGAATTCCTATGGACTCAAGTGGGAAAGATTAGGAATTTCTGGATAATATTGTAAAGGGGTTTTTACATCACTAAGCAATATAGACAATATTCAATTATTAATTTTCACCATAGACATATAACTACTATTTATAATGAATCTTCTAGATTAGTTAGATTTAAGATTAATCTAAACAACTCATCATAAAAAGAAAAGTATATTAAAAATGACAATATTTTTCTAAATAGATGATACAATTATCCAATCTAATTTCATCTAAAATAAAAGGGATAACCATTTAAATTTTGAAATTATACTTATTTTGTATATAAAAGTATAATAGATATAATCAAATGGTTAGAGATAATATGTTTAATATATGAAGTGTGATGTGGTCCCTAAGCCTAATGTGAGTAATATCAAAATGACATTATGTAATATTCAAAATTATTTATCTAAAATGTGAATAGTTTTTTTATTGTAATAAGTGTTGTGAAAAGTAAAAATAAATAGAATTACATTTATTTGAAATGAAAGGGATTTGAATTTTACATCTTAATTTTTAAATATGATTTTAATCTAATTATTTTATAATTAACTTTCAAAATCCATTTTATTACAATCAAAAGTTTGATCATTAGGTCTAAATATGAAAAATTAGAGAAAATATTACATAGTTTTTATATTAATAGAAGCAAAAAATGGGTGACAAACTATTGATTGACTGATAGACACCTCACTAACCAAGATCATAAACAACACACTAGCCATCCATTGACATAAAAAGAAAGCACCTACAAGAGTTTTCTTAACTAATATCAAAGACAATATAGTCAATATTGACATACCAGTAGCCCAACAAGAGCAAGATAAACAAATAAACTAACAATAATAAAGTCCTTAAAATAAGTTTACATATTGGCCACATAAGGCAAGAACTTTTCTCTTTAAAAAGCTAAAATCTTAACATGGAATGAGCCCAAGCTATCATTATTTCTTCTCATCAATAGGAGTTGGTTTTTCTAGCAACACATCCATCCTATCATCGAAAAAGAACCTCTAGAGTCTCTTGGCACTCTTATCATCCTCCTCTACCTTACCTCCTATCTTCTCCAACTAAAGAAGTTGGAGAGTGGTTGTTGTAAAATGCACATGACCTTCAAAACAAGCTCTACAAGAGTGATGAGCCTCAAGTTCAAATCTATCAATAGGCTCCTTTTTTTTTCAACTTGATCCATATATTCTTCAATTCAGCTTCAACTTGTTTGACAATTAGTTTATCTAAATTTGGGGTGGGAGGTGCACCTAAACAAGGGGGTACATGGGAGAAGTACAAGGCATTAGGGGATGAATAGGGGATTTCTTTGGGGTAGGGGGGATAGGGGGATCCTCCTTAGGCTTAATGAGGGGGGAAGTAGCTGTCATGGGAGAGTTATCATTGGGACCCAAATTAACTTCCTTTGTTGTGAGATCAATTGTAACCATACTAACTAATTGAAACATGGGTATCTTTTTCCTTCTTTAGTTTCTTTTGGGGGGGATCCTCCTCTTCATCAATGTAAAGGTTCCTTCTATATTTTTGCTTCTACCTAGCATGGGTTCTTTTTCCTCCACTCCCATTAGACTTAGAATTTGAATCTATCTCTTTCACTATCTTTTTTCTCCCTCCTATTTTTTTGGGTATTATTGGCAATTGTATGAGATCTTTGCCTCCCCCAGTGGACCTATTTCCTATCATAGTAGACAAAGTGGTTCAAAATTGGAAAGTGCAAATAGTAACCCACTTTGTAGTGGCCCTCAAGAGTGAGGTAAATATTACATGTTTTAAAAAAAAATTAATTTATCAATATATTATTAGAAATTAAGATTCTTTCTTATAGTTTACTTAAGAATTAAAAACTTGAAAAAACATGTTCCTTTGCAACAATATGTCCAAGATATAATAGAATGCTTTTTAAGATTTATTGAACAAAGACTATAGAGTGATAAAGTATTATTAGACTAAAACTCCAGAGAAATTAATAAATAAAAACTAAGTTACATAGAATTCATTTGAAATAATTGAAGATAAATATAAATATTTTAATATAACTAGACATATATCGAATTTATTTTCATATATTTAAACTTTAGATGTTTATATATAATCTTTAAGCTTCAATAATGTGTACTTATATAAGAACTATACAATAATAAAATATAAATAGACTATAAAAACAAATTAAATAGAATTCCATGTAACTTTTTTTAATAAATAAATAATATTGTCTCTAAATTTATAAAATTAGTGTATTTTTTCACTAATAGTTATATTAAAAATGTTTAACAAACATTTATAAATAGATTTTAACAGTGATATAAACCTAATAGTAGCAATGAGATTCATAAAGTAGATTTCGTTAGTCATATAAAACCCATAACAGGAGTACTGAGATTCATAGAATTGAGTTTAACGTTGATACAAAACCCATAATAGTCGCAATATGATGCGTAAAATAAATTGTAACAGTGATAGAGTACCCATAACAGTAGCAATGAGATGCGTAGAATAAATTTTAACAGTGCCTTTAAACCCATAACAGTACCAACAAGATTCATATAATAGATTATATTAACATAACGTTCCCACTAAAACAACCATACACCCTCTGCAACGTTACATACACACCCACACTCACACTCACACTCTGGAATGTAAAGCTGAAGTCCAATCTCTCTCTCTCTGAAAAATCACACTACCATAATATGCACTTCCAAACTCAAGCTTTGTTAATGAAAAGAATAGTATCATTGGGCACCCAATGACAGAATTCACCTTCCCCTGGCTTTAACTTGAGGTTAACCAAGGTCTGGCTCTCAGGAGGATAAGGTTTAGTATCCATATGACATTCAGCAACCACACTCTGCTCAACTCTACTTTCCTCATCCTTCAATGCTACCAAATACATGTTAGTACTCTTCACATAGTGGCAGTAGTAAAGTTTGAATGGAAACAACTGACTGTGACAAGCCACATGTTTGACAGAGCTGGGTGAGATGAGTTTTGAACCCTTTACGGTAACCACACGGTTAGTAAGCTTTGTGGTTGGGATAACGCCGTCAACCAGTCCAACTTTGTGGGTAGTCCCATCAAGAACAGTAGACACAAACTTTGCCATGGATTCCAAGGAAATGACACAACTTTTGGTCTCTATGCTAGAAGGTGGTGATTCACACATCTCAAGAGCTTTAGCCATTGGTTTTATTAGAGCATCTGATCCACTGGTTGGAATATGTAAGGCCTCAACTAACTTCATTAGTTGTTGGCTATGGAATGGAACATTTTGGGCAATACTATGTGGGAGAAATGAGACATTTTCATAAATTGGGCTCTCATGAAAATCAGGAAATAATAACTCTTGTCCAACAGTATTGATCTCGCTTAATCGAAAAACATTACTATGGAGTTGCTTTTCTTGTGCCTCTTCTGGCAGTGATGTCTTTCCACAGTTACCTGTCACCAACCCATCTTGTTTCATGTCTAGCAACTTTCTCTTCTTGTAATAAGATCTCACGCAGCTCTCTATCTTTGATATCTGAGATTTGTGACATAAGAGCCCCGCTCTTTCGCAAAAACTATTGTCCTTCACAATAGCATTCAAACCATATACTGCAGACTCATTTGCAAGCAATGAGACTTCATCGAGATTTAAGGGAGAGATAGAGCGAGACAGTTTGCTAGGCATGCTTAGCCCAGGGAGTTCCTCCTTCCACACAGACATTGCAATCTCATCTCCGCCCCCTAACGCCTGCAAAATTCAAATTAGTGTAAGGGAAAAAAAATATTCAAATTGTAACAGAATTGAATCGTACATTTAAGTATGATATCATGTCAAACTGAAATAAATCTGTTTATTTTGCTGAAATCACTACTTCCCTCCCAAAAAAAGTCATCACAACTATTTAATAGAACAGTCAAAGCCACTAGAAAACCCACGTTGATGATCTAATAATAATAACAACTAGATTATGGCCAGTGCCACCCTTAAACACATTACTTAGAAAAATAAATTTGGGAAAAAATAGATTTGAAAAAATAAAGTCCTTTAGTTTAGAATGAAACTTAGTATATGATGTTTAAGTTAGTATATGATGTTTAAGTAGTGAACAATATAAACCACGCGATTTCAAAAGCCATCATACTCATAAATCATAGAAATCCCACATTTATCATATATTAAACTGTTCGCCTATTCGCAACATACCACAAGGAGATGCATCACAAGGCAGAAGATGCTAATAGAGAATTCAAGCTCGAGAACGGGAATACCAGCCATTTTGAAGAAACGAGCAAAATACTGAAGATAATGCGAATTGGAAAGGGGTGCATCCCTTTAAATGGAGCTTTCCTCGTTGTGTTATTGGGTGGCAGATCATGAATGGCACGTTGCGTTTATCAATTTTTGAAATATCAGGATTTGTTAGATCGGCGATTTTTTATCAGAATGACACCCACGAGATCAGCGCCGTGAGCAAAGAATCTGATTCTCTGTGAGGTGTGTATATTTCTAGCTATTTTCGTTTTGAAAGCTGGTAATTAGTGTCTGCCGTATAAATTGGCCTGCATTGCAGCTGTATACAGAGTAAAGATAGAAAAGCCGCTACAGGTGTTAAAAGCGGGGAATAGATGGAGGAGACCTGGAATTTGCGGGTTTAATATGAAAATTTATAGACTAAACTTATTTGTTTGATTGCATTTAGTTTGACCTTTAAATGAATATAATTTCCGAGAATTTCATAGAAGTTATATATATATATATATATATATATATATATAATAAGTTCTTTAATATATTAAATTTATTTATAATTGTCTTTTTACAACTTATTATACTTGTCTTAGTCAATGTACTATCCACAACTATCTAGATTAATTATTGTTATTTATTGTAATTAATTATTTTTATATGTTAAGAGAATTCATTGAGTTGTAGGCTCTTACCTTAAATATAGATATTTAATTATCTATTATTGTTATATTTTGAACAATGTTATATAATCTTTATAATATTATAATATTATATTTAATATACAATATAATTAATATCTTAAAATAGAATTAAATATATATTCTAATATCACTTACATTTTCTAATATAATCTTATCATTTAGAATATATTTTTTGTACAATACTTTAAAAGTACAATATAATAAAGCTATTCATTACAAAAAAATTTATTATATCAAAATTAAAATATATACATGGTGTTACATTTTTTAATTGTTATACATATATGGTGTTACATGGTGTTAAATTATTTTTCCTAGTTGAATACAGTTAACTCAAAATTATATAAAAATAATGTGATTTATTAATGTGTAATATTGTTAAATGTAAATAAGTTAGTTTAGAATTTTATACTTCTAATGTACTATACTTTTTAAAATATATTTTTTGTCATTCAATTTATAATGTTAAAAATATAATATATAGTTATATTATACAACTTTTAAGAAATATTATTATATATATTATTATTTTGGTATTATAATTTATTTATAATATAGTAATATAATGTGTTATATATCCAATAAAGAATATATATCAATAATTATATTTACTACGAAAATAAAAAGTTAGATTAGATTAATCATATTTTATAATTAACAATTAATAACTATTTATATAATTATAACAAAAAATACTTTATTACTACAATTATCATTATAGAAAATTATAACTATATAATATTTTGGTAAATTAAAATATTATTTATACTATAATAATTTTATTAAAATAAAACTAAAAACTAAAGGCTAAGTCACTATATGACACTTGATGTAAATGTAATGGATAAAACTAACATATTAATCTATACAGTCTACTAAATTCGCAAAGTAGTGAAGTACCAAAAAAATGTTGGCAAGTTCTAAGTTTGAATGTTGAGTAATTAAAGTTTACCAAATCATATTAATAATTAATATTAACACGTGAATCTAAAATAACTAGTTATGTACATAGTATATTATAATATTAATAGTACTCATTTAAACTAAGTTTATTATTATTTAATGTTAAAAATATCTTAGATTTTTCCTTCCATTTTCATGTGTACATTTTACCTATGTTGAACATCAAAATATTTCTTTTGTTTGACATTTCTTGCTCCATTTTAGATGAGTTCAAGAACATTAATTTCTATATAGTCATTGCTTAGAAAATAAAGCATGAAATGTATAAATGCCATAATATAATACTACTATAATACATATACTCTCTTACCCTCTCTTGATGGGTTTCTACTCTCCCTCATTCTTTAAATTTAGAATTATGCCTAATTCTATCGTTGTTAACAACACACCTATTTATAATTTAGTATTTGATATCTTAAACATAGGCTTAGTACCATGACCTTGTTGTGCCAATTTAAAACTTCATGCTCTTAGAAATTATGCTAAGGTAGTCATGAACTCCTCATCCTTTTTGGACCTACTGCATAACCCATCACACGGTGCTCCTCTTTGAATTTCTCATAAGCTCCCTCTACTCCCAAGAAGGCACTACTTATGAGGTAATTGATTTTATTTCTACTTTCAAATGAAGGGCTTGTTCTATGAATTTGAAAAATAGGGTATGTGTTAGATAATTGAGGGGGGGTGGGGTTAATCAAATGGTTTATTACCAATTCAAACTTTATAAACTTCAAGAGAAATTACTCTATGATCTCATTTAACCTCCCAATTAACTCTTATAATTGATTTACTTCAAACTATGAACTCACTATTTATGTTATTACATATCATCATAAATTAACTTATCTTTTATTGAGTTGCAATAATAAGTAAATAACATGGAAATAAAGTTGCAACATAAAAGTATTCACATATCTGAGACCATGATTTAATGTGGAAACTATGTAAAGGGAAAAACCACCTAGGATTGGCAACCTAAAAATTTCACTCTTCTAAAGTGAGCTCTACTAGGAGATAACCTTGCTAATGGTTTACATACACATTGCTAATGTGACTTGGTTAGATGATTTACACCAAAAAATCATCTTGACCCTATTCACTCCTATCTAAATAGTGGCCTACTTTGACGAGCTTATAAAAATCACTAATTGATGCTACCATATAGGATTTTATAGACTTGTTAGGCACACTTGGTTAAAATATTTTTCTACTAAAATGGTAAGTAAGTAATAGTTCAAATGGTTTTTTAGGTTTAGCACTACCTTTCTTATTTATATCTCAGTTTCACTCTATCTTCTTCCTTCTAATTTCTTACTAGCAGATTTACACCTTCTCACTTTTACTTTTTACTTAAATT
The DNA here is from genome assembly GCA_028749045.1 of Cupressus sempervirens. NCBI lineage: Eukaryota > Viridiplantae > Streptophyta > Pinopsida > Cupressales > Cupressaceae > Cupressus > Cupressus sempervirens. The sequence continues at coordinate 54,652,321 of CM053791.1, forward strand.
AGCTTTGATCCTCTCTCGGCTTTGTTATGTTCTCCTTGCTTCTTTCAGCTTATTCTCCTTCAATAGTTCACATCCCTTTAGCATTCAAACACCAACAAAAAAACTTTCTCAAGCATCTCCTTAAATAGGAATATATTTACTCCATATTCTTCTAGCTTTTGTCACTTAACCATATCTGTAGATCTTAGATTCCTTATATTTAGTCACTTAGAAAATAGAACTTTGAGTGAACTTTGTAGTCTTCCTTATCTTTCTTAAATCTCCATTATAAAATCTTCATTTTATTTCTTGACTCATAGATCTTGTAACTAACTTGGACTTTAGCCTTCGAACATCTCAAACATTCTTAATTTTTGTCATAAATTGGCCTAAGATTGTATTTTCCTTAACTTTTTTTTCTAGCTCATGCTCGATGAACATAGTATTTCACTCAAGAAATACATTACTCAATTAAAACTAGAATTACTTGGTTAATAATGATATTTTTAATTTTCTTTCCTAACTTCTCTATGACAAGTGTAGTCACTCGCTGAAAATTATCTTCCTTCACCTTGTTTCTTGGTATAGCTTGTATAGCTCATTACATTAAAAGATTACATGATTGTAAAACAACCAAACCACTATTATATTATCACTTTCCAACTCATTCAAGTTCCCATTGAATACCATACAACTCAATACTTTTTCATCAACATAGTTTCTTCAAATCATCTTCATCAACTGAATCCACTTCATCAATCAAAAGATATAACACTCTATTGAATTAGCATAATGTCTAGCCAACTAAGAATTTCACATCAATGACAATATAACAAATGATATTACTCTTTTCCCTAAATTCATAACATTATCGGTTAGAGATACCAATCTCCCTATTTAGCATTGATAACAACACATAACATATGATTTTACAAATTACAAAATATTACATAATATAATCAAACATATGCATTCACAATAATACAACTATTGATTTCATGTGGTTCTCTATAAAATATTCACCATCATGTGTACTTGTTCTTGATCTTTTACATTAACAATATTCAATATCCCCCCCCCCCCCCCTTAGGATATGATCTCTTTCTGTTATGCAACATCTTCGATCATGAATTTTGATTATCTTCCTTTGATTCTCTCTATCTCATTTTATTTATCATAGATTCTCTCCTCCTTTATAGATTCTTGCCCCATTAGAAAATGATTCTAAAGGTAACTATAAGTTAATTTTCAAAACTTCTAAAACCTTTTAGCTATACCTTTTACCTTGCATGTATCGTTTAAGTGATTTTTCATGACAATCATCTTCTGAACTTCAAGAAACTCTGAAAGAGTGAACTCTTGCATTAACTCCAAAAGATATGTTTGTTTATCCATGAATTGATGAAACATGTATTTTACTTAGTAAACTTTTGATAGGGGAAGGAGCCCCATCTTACCTCTTAGATGCTTAAAAGCATCCTTAGGTAATGGATTAGTAAATATGTCTACAATTTTTTCCTTAGGCTTCATGTACTCAAGCCTTACTTTCTCTCTTGTGCTTTCTCCCTCAAGTAGTGATACTTGATTTATCTATGTTTTTCTTTAAATACATCACTAGGTTCTTGGAAATATTTATTGCACTATTTTTATCACAATAAAAAGTATCAGGATCACTTATCTCTTCTTGCATACCTTCCAATAGTTTCTTACTACAAATAATATTTTATTTAAATGATTATATCAAAAATATAAGTTCATCTTCAGTAGTAGATTGTGAAATGAAACTATTTTTCTTTCTTAACCATGATATCAATATTTCTCCAAAAAAGAAAGATCCACCAATTGTGTTTTTTCTATCATCCCAATCTGCATCAATATAAACTTTAAGAGTAAATTCATCATCTTGTTTATACCACTATCCAAAATCTTCAATTCCTTTTAGATATTTTAATATCCTCTTGAAAATAGTCATATGTGTTTCCTTTGGATTAAATGAGAATCTCCCAACTAAATACCAACATGCATAATATCTGGTCTACTATGAACAAAATACTGTAATTTATCAATCATTTATCTATATTATGTTTCATTTATCTCTATAGTGATATCATCTTTTGACAATTTTACTGTAGTAACAATAGGTGTACTAGCTGATCCCAATTCATCCATTACAAATGCCTAAAAAATATCCTTTACATACTTAGATTAAGTCACATATATACCATTTTTTGTTTGATGGACATGTAATCCAATGAAAATTTTAATCTCACGAAACATTGACATCTCAAATCCTTTGCTCATTTGATCAAAAAATTATTTACATAGCAAATCATTTCCACCAACTATAATGTCATCCACAAATATTTTAGCAATGAATACCATATTTTTAAATTCACTTTTTAAATAAAAATTATTGTTCTCACTTGTTCTAGCAAATCCAATATTAATAAAATAAGAGTGTAACCTTTCATAGCATGCTCTTAGTGCTTGTTTTAGTCCATATGGTGACTTGTTTTTAATTTTCAAACCATGTTCCTCTAATCAAGTTCATCAATTTTTTCTAGTTTTTTAAAGTAGACTTCATTTTCAATTATTCCATTCAAAAATGCATATTTGACATCCATTTGATAGACTTTGAACTTTATGTATCTAGAATAGGCCAACAATATTCTTACCACTGCAATTCTTTCTATAGATGCAAAAGTATCGCCATTACATATTCCTTCTTCTTGTGCATAACCTTTTCAAACTAGTCTTTCCTTATTTCTCACCACTTCTCCATTTTTATTTAGCTTATTTCTAGAAATCCTTTTTTTTTCTATCACATTCTTGTCTCCAAGTCTTAGTACTAATGTATTCATGTGTTCTTCTACTCTATATAATCAATTTCTTTATTCATAGCATGCATATAAGCTTCATTATCAAGTGCATCATTAACCATTCTTGGTTCAAATTCAGCTACCAACTAAGTAAGTTATCTCTTAACTTACTTCTTGTCAACACCCCAACACTTCTATCTCCAATGATTTGTAAAGGTGAATGATTCTTCCTAACATTTTTTGCCAATACAAGTTTAGATCTTGGATTCTCAACATTTTTCTCACTCAATTGGGGTTCAACTTCCTACTCAGTTTGTATTTTCTATTGCTTGGGTAAGGCATGTTGTTACGCAGTAGTGTATTAGGTACATATTCATACACATAGATAAGTTTTTTGTAATCTTCAAGTTCCTGTAAGGAAACTTGCAAGAAAGAATTTAACTATTTTCACATAACCCATTAAAGATCTAAAATGAATATGTAGTTAAAATCCACATGCAAGAGAAGAGAAAACATACCCACAAAAAATGTGACACAATATATACCCCGAAAAACCCTCATTGAGGGAAAAATCCAGTCTCCAAAAGCATCCATCATCATGTATTATTCAGCAAAAACACCATTGCAATACAACCATAGAAGCCTTCAAAGTGATAGCCAAAACCAAACAATACATGTTAACAAACATGAATCCACACATCCCATGCCATGCTTCCAACATTCACAAATTCTCCCTTGGCTAACCTATCAAGACGTGTCCCACTTGACTCTTTCCCTTTTCATCTTCTATCTTTCACTCTACAACTACCCTTGTGGGTAGTTATATAATAGAAAGTCTCACAAAACCACCAAGTGGTATTACATAAACCATGTTCTAAAAAAATGTGATACATAATCCATTGACCCTACATTTAATATTGAAAATTTAATTATTTTCTCCAATATTAAATAATTGGATAAAATATTATCACAATATTATAATACAACTCATCAAGTATATCACATGGGAATCTAATACATATTGTATTTTCATCTAGGTGCAACATTACATAATAAAATAAAATAATACAATATAATAATATTATGCAATATGTGCAACACCCATTATCTCAACAATCTCTCACTTGTTATATACATTCCATAGGGTCAATCTGTAGCCACATAAATTAACAAGGGAACAATCCCTCCTAGCATATCCACCATCATAGATCAAGGTACATGAAGTGCTCCACCTGGTATCCACAACAAAATAAAATTATTCAGCCTCTCAAATATGAATGATCATACATAGAATTCATCCAAAGAGAAAGCCACCCAACCTATCACATTAGAAGATCATAAAATCCTATACCAATTAAAATGTTAAGCACAAAAAAGCTAATCCAAAGGTAATCACATGTATCCATAGTTTTCAAAATATCTATAGCTGAAATAGCACCGACAACAAGTGTCGAACTCATCTAAATATCCTTGCCTCCAAAGGTATACTAAGTTAATCTCACATCATCAACATATCCAATCTATAACCTACAATCACAAGCTTCAAGAGCAATACCTACCATATATATACCAAGAACCTCCCACTACAAAAGATAATGTCAAATCTATAACCAATCCACTCACAACATATGAAAGATGTGAATCCATGTAGTCTCAAGGACATCCACTACACATAAAACAATAACTTGGAAGAACAACTCTCATAAAAAAAATTTCGAATACTCTCCCAAGCTCTCCACAACCAACAAAGGAAAGAGATAAAGGAATAACCATGTCATCTCTCGCATGTCATACATGAGCACAAACCAGTAATAAAAATCTCTAACCAATCTCAAATCCAATGTAATAAAAACCAATCATCCTAGAAGATAACCAAGACCAAAGAGAAACCATGCAAATCATAACCTATATCATTTCCTTCTACACACACTTCTTGATATAAATTGTGCAAGTATGATCTCCTCCATAAAACTCCAACCAAGAAGCCTCAACAACACCCAAACAATACCATATAACTAATCATGGATGTAAGCCTTTCACAAGAAGATCAAAATCATAAACCATTCCTAATCCAAGGAATATGCCCAATATAAAACCATCTCCCAAACTCAACCAACATAACAACATACACAAATGGAGATAACTAATGCTAAGCCATCTCTCAAATGAACCCTCCAAAACTAACTCATGTACCATAGCTCAAGATCCATATCCATGAAAGACAAGCATAAATATAATGCACCTAAGAGAAACAATGGGCTATACCTCTCAAGTAGCAACACCACCAAGTAGAGGGTAAAAGCACATATCTGTGTCATCGTTTGTGATACCAAAATCTATTTTGGTCAAATCTCATTTCTCTATCAAAACTCAATTTTTTTCAAAAATTAAAAATACGCTTTTATAGATCTCAAATTCAATATCATCATTATATAAATTTTTGAGTGTTTTGATTAGTTATAATATGTTATAATATCAAAGTATTATTAGTCAATATTTCAACATTTTCAGAAGATGCTCCCTCAAAAAAGGAAAAAAGATAGTAAATCATATCCAAAAAATTAAAAAATTATATTTATCTCTAGAGGAGAGAATCATCTTCATGAATATGTAATTTTTTTTCAAGAAGGTATAGATTTGATAGGAAAGTTTTGACGGGAGGAAAAAATTGTTGGATTCTAATAAGGTCAAACTTGAGTACTTATAACAAAGAAAATATACATCAAAAATAATTATTTCTTTTTTTGTGCACTAGCTATACATGTCATCTATAAGATATTTTCAAATCAGAACAAAAAAAGATGATTTGCATATACTTGTTTGATGGGAACTACACTGTATATTTTTTATAGTTAAAAAAGGGAATTCAAAATAAAATTAAATAAATAAATTCTTACTCAAAAAAATTATAAAAATTATAGGCATAAAATTCATCCAATTCTACACATTTCATCAGTTTACATCATCTTCATATTTTAAACACAAATACCTTTTTTTTTGTCACTAATTTTCAACTATCACATTCTGATATCACATTTCTTTATAAAAGGTGACACAGGTTTGTGCTTTTACCCTAGACCAAGAGTGGGGAATGAGAATGTTCATCAAGATATCCAAGTCTCTAACCAAGACTCAACTAAGAATGATCTCCTCTTAAGTCCATATCTAGTGAATGCCCCTCGGACTTCCTACTAAAACCAAATAATTATCCCAACAAATAATTCTCTAATCCAAGAGAAATCAGCATCACCATCATCTCTAAGTATCCATGAGCACCTATAACCAATAAATCCATGCTAACTCCAAATGCAAAATAGCAATATCATGAAGTATCCAACTTATGATCAATGTACTCAATACCAAGAAACTAAACCAAGATCAATGTCAATATTCCAACCATGGCCTCGGACCATAAACATGACAACATGATCTAATCATCTCAACCAAAGAGATAACATGTTCCATATGAACATACCATAACATGTCAAAACTATAAATGTGTATCAAAGTATACCATGACATAATAATAAAACCATCCTCACACCAAGGATAACATTTCAAATGAAAGCATAAACCACATCTTTACCAAGAACTTCACTAGTCCTCAAGATGTAACCATCTACACACACCATGAAGAAAAACCATTTCCACATACCATAAAGAATCATCTCCACACACCATGAAGATAACCAAGAACCTTATGAGTCCTCAAGATCTAACCATCTTCACACACCATGAAGATAACCAAGTGCACCATCCAAATTACTAAAGACCCTTTTACAATAACAAGATCTAAGAAAAACCTCCTTTGAAAATACTCAATAAATATATCAATGCCAAAAACTCCCAATCAACCTTGGTATCAAGGCATCATAAAATATATCTCCTACATGAAGATCCTTTGAGTCTAAACTCACACAACCAAAGTGTTAGTACCAAGTGAAACCAAGATCTCTAAACCCAAGAAGATACAAACCAAACAAGGAACTAATCATGTACTATCACCCCATCACTGTCACAAGCTCCTACTAAACTATATATCCAAGCTATCGATGACATCATGATCAAAAAAAAACCATCCTCTAACCATGAGAATCAACCAAGGATCAAACCATCAAAGAACTCAAAGTGCACATCATGAGCTCCTCAAAAGAAACCAAATAACCATGATCCTCAACCAAGAAGATAGTATACCATCATAACCAAATTAGGAATCCAAACTAATGAACATAAAGGAAGTACCTATATATCCAACCAATTCACACCAAAATCCATGGAACCATAATCAAATCGATGAATCGAACAACTAACTCTCAATATGTCCAACCTATTAGCATAAAATAGTCGACCACAATTCTCCACCATGACTATATCGGGTAACATCTTCGTCCCTTCTACATGAAGAAAAAATCAAAAAATTATGTGACTTACCGCATAGACAACCTAAGTCCAAGACACCAATTTGAATATGCATCGATAATGAAAGATTAATGGGCAAAGACAACCCATAACCAAGTTACCACTTACAACACTACACAACTTGTAGATCCAACAAGTCATCATACATATCCAAACAAAACACTGATAACCATGTCATCATGAGACCAATCTAAAATATAAATTGAGTATACAATGACATCAAATCTTAAATCTCCAAATATACAATGTCATAAACTGACATTGTTGCCAAAGCCAATATATACCATGAACTATTCAGATCAATATATCACCAAATAAATCTTGTCAAACCTGCACCAAATTTGAACCAATGTGTAGAGCTTTCCAAGAGCTTTTGTTAACTACTCAAAGTCCAAAATTTGACTCTGTATGCCCAAGTTATACACTAATTTGTGCTCAAAATAAGTAACATCTAACTTTAGGGCTCTTAAGAATTTTCAAAATGTCAAAATCACAAAATCAAACCTACACTAAGTTGTTCTCTGAATTAGCTTTTCAATGCCCATAAGAAGTCTAAAATTTGATATCCTGAGAAAATGTTATTGTTGTTTTACTAAGACAACCTTTTTAACATTTTCGTTGTGATTTTTTGTTTTGTGACAAAAATTCTGATGGGATTAAATTTCACGGTCATCATTGGCTAAAACTAAAAAAATTCTTTCATTTCCTTTGAACATGGCCAAACTAAGGCATATTATAGATCAAAATTTATGGAGAGATTGACCTGAATCCAATGGTGAGGTCTTTTTTTACACAAGAGGTCATTTCTACAAGCTCCCCCCTACCCACCCTTAAATCCTCATTGAAATGAAACATCTTAAAAAAAAATTGTCCAACAATTTCACATGCCCAAAATCTACCAATATCTAATCATAACAACAAACCCAATACCCTCAGATCTGTGATAAACAACTCATATATCTTGTCATTTCTTTTATCCTCTCATGCATTCTCATAGATTCAATCTAGGGTTACAATAACAAAACCTAGCTCTGATACCACTTGTAAGTAAACTTGCAAGAAAGAATATAATCATTTCCACATAACCCATAAAATATCTTAAATAAATATGCAATTAAGATCCACATGCAAGAGAAAAGACAACATACCCACAAAAAATGTTATGCAAGATATACCTTTGGAAACCCTCATTGAGGGAAAAACCTAGTCTCCAAAAGCATCCATCACCGTGTATTATTCAGCAAAAAGACCATTGCAATACAACCATGGAAGCCTTCAAAGCCATAGTCACAACCAAGCAATCCATGTGAACAAGCATGAATCCACACATCTCATGCCATGCTTCCAACCTTCACAAATGCTCCCTTAGCTAACCTTTCAAGCCTTTTTCTGCTCGATTCTTTCCCTTTTTTCTTCTATCTTTCACTCTATAACTACCCATGTGGCTACTTATATAGTAGAAAGTCTCACAAAACCACCAAGTGGTATTACATAAACTATGTGCTACCTAACCCATTGATCCCACATTTAATATTAGAAATTTAATTCTTTTTCTAAATATTATTTATAATTATATAAAATATTATCACAATGTTACAATACAACTCATCAAGTATATCCCATGGTAATCTTTACATATTGCACATCCATCTAGGTGCAACATTACATGATAAAATAAAATAATACAATATAAAAATATTATGCAATTTTTACAATGCCCATTATCTCAATAGTTCCTTCTTGCTTTCCACATCAATCTTGCTTGCAATATCATCAAATCTTAAATTTGGACTTTCAATCATTTTTTTAGTATTTTTGTTTAACCATTCATAATATTTTTTTCTCTTGGATCAATATCCAAGGAAAATAGCTTTATCTCATTTTGAATCAAGTTTACCACTCCTTGCATCTGTATGAATGTAACATCTACTTCCAAAGATCTTCAAATAACCTACATTAGGTGGATGACCATACTAGAGTTCATAGGGTGTCTTTTTCTTCCTTACATCAACTAAACTTGGTTGAGAGTTGTTGGTTGATGGAGGTTTATATAGGATAACAAGATACTGAGAGGTGGGGTGAATCAAAATCTTAAGAAATTTTACTTTTCAACAATTCACAACCACATTCATCAATTGTCTTGTGCATGTAAAACTTGTAATAATAAACTTTTTGTAACATGTAAATTTGATCTACCACATGCATGAAAATAAATACATAACACAATATTTGTTGCCCAAAAACCCTCCAAACTAAAGGTAAAATAGGGGAAGGGATGACACCCACAAATCTCCACTACTATAGTAATAAAGTTAAACTATTAGGGTTACAATGTTTCATCATAATATATGAACTACCATGTGAGGGGTTTACCTTGTTAAAAGTGGTTGAGGCTATTAGGTTTTACCTTGTTAGAGGATTTACCACTTACAATGAAGTAAGGACTCTATTAGGAGATTTACAAAGATCTATTAAGACCACTTTGTTAAGAGATTTTCCCTGATGCAAGTTGGTAAATTCAGGACCTGACTCTCAATATTCTTTATAAGCTAATTTCAATTCTTCTCCTTGCTACCTGATCCTCTCTTCTAATTCGATAAAAAAAATCTTCCCTCTCACTACTTTGAATAGGTCACTTTCTTTCTTAAGAGATAATAGAACACTTTCACTAACTTTTGATCTAATCTCGATATCACTTCACTATTTGTTTTTTACTCCTTGTTCACATACACACTCTTCTCCTCTCATCTCATCACTATGTCAAACCATGTGGCATAGGTTAAGATATTATCTATTTAAAGAGTTTCAGAAAGACACTTTCAGATTTTGCCTCTTATCTAAATCATTGATCGCAAAGCATAGGGATCTGTGATCCACATGATAAATGTGTAAAACTCTCTATAACAATCTCTCTCTCTCTCTCCCTCCCTCCCTATATATATATATATATATATATATATATATATATGTATATGTATGTATGTTTATATATATGTATATGTATATATATGTATATGTATATGTATATATGTATATGTATATGTATATATGTATATGTATATGTATATGTATATGTATATATGTATATGTATATGTATATGTATATATGTATATGTATATGTATATGTATATGCATATACATATACATATACATATATACATATATACATATATGTATATATCTATATGTATATGCATATCCATATACATATACATATATACATATATATATATACATATACATATACATATATACATACATATATATATGTATGTATATATGTATATGTATATGTATATGTATATGTATATGTGTGTATATATATATGTATATGTATATATGTATATGTATATGTATATATATATGCATATGTGTATATACACACACACACACACACACACACACACACACAAAATGTTCCTTCCAAGTTGGCTTGAAAATTATTTACCTCAAAATTTGTATCATTCTTGACTTTTATGTATACTCTGCATTGCTCTACCTTTACTATTTTTGTGATTCTCAGAATTGTTGTTGCTCGGTCTATATTATACTCAACAAGTACTATGTGACTCAATACTTGTATTCTTTGAACTACTCAATAGGTGTTGAGATCGATTAACATATAAAATGCTCAGTGACCATTCACTTACTTGGCTCCTATAGAGCTCAATGCATACTTATGTGCATAGCTTAGCCTATATAGAGTATCTTGGTCATAGTGATGACCAACTAAATCCATCTTGTAAGTGACTAAGTGTTTAACACAAATAGACAACAATAGTTAGAGATACCAAAAATCTCACCCTTTGACATTAGTGGAAAAAAAACTTTTTCATAATTACATCTTTACAAATACAAACTGATATGAGCTCCCCCTAATGTCTTATGACTTATGCAAAAAATTAATAATGAATAAACAATGTAAAACGAATACTTATCCATGTACTCTTCTCTCTGTCAAAAAATTCATTTCCTCCTTAAAAAAATCCATTTCTACCTTGATTTTAAACACATATGTCATGGTTATTGGGGTTTAATAGGTGGTAACAAACTATATTTATCAATGAATGTTTAATGAACTCAAGTGATCATGCACCGTGCATGATCCCATGTGGTCGTTGCTACCTCCAAAATGTGATTCTACAACTGTAAACTTGTAGCTAAATCAATTAATATTTCAGCCACTAGAAGATTGTGATCTTTGTTGATAAGATCCTAGATTGATTGCATCTCCCTTTGCATGATCTCTAAGTGAGCTATTAAGATTTCTTGAGTATACATCAATTTAGATCTCATGTTGTTGTTAGCTTTTTGAAGCTTGTCCAATGTTCCTTGAGTATTCTATAAATTATTGTAATTATCAACGCTAGATCCTTCTGACTATACAATAATATTATTAGATCTCCTCATCTCAACTTTAATCTAGTGTACTTGTTCTTGAATGTCATTTGTGAACCTTGGAATATCTTACAAAATGGTGCAGACATGTTGTACTTTACATATACGTTCTTTTGTAACTTGTACACACTCTTGCAATTGAACTTTCTTCTCAAAAAAATTTATCAAATCTTCATCCACAACCTTATTCTTGAGTCTTATGGCTAACTAGTCCATCAATTTTTCATTGGATTCTATATTGCCAACATTTACTTGTTCAACAATATTTACAAGCTGGGTAATAATTAGGGCTTTTTTATCAAAATTTTGAATATCAAAAGCATCAACAAAAATGTTTTTCACATTATAAAGTACTTGTCTTTGTTCATGCTCTCTTCTTAACTCTTCTTTTCATTTATTTTTCACCAAAATATTTTGTAACAAAATTGTTTGTTCCAAGGTGAGATTTGCCAAAGCTAACTGTGGCATCTCAATTATTTCATCTAGACTAACTTCAATATCTGGTGAAGTCATCTTCTACTCAGTGAAGGAATTTTGTTGCTCAAAACTAATTTTGGAGTTGGTGAGGGACTTTCACCACTCGATCATGTTGATACTCCAATGCTTAAAACAACAATTTTCGCACTCAGTTCAGCTCTACTTTTCTCTTTATTTTCCTCAATGTGAGCTGCTGAAATAGTTTGATTGACTACACTTGTGTCTTTTACCTTAATTACTACCTTTGTCTCTATGATCCTTGATTTATCAGCCTTTGGAGTATAAGGGGTATCGGCATATACTAGTGACATGTTGGCTTGTAGGCTCAACACACCTAGGCTTTCTCCACTATTGTTATCAGCGTCTATGGTCACAATCTTAATTCCTTTCTCTATCTCTACTCCCTTGTTTGATAGCCCAAAAATGATTTTCCAAAGTAATTCATCCTATTGTGCTAGAACTTCCATTTTATTCTATAAAATCAAAAATATTCTATACTTAGGAAAAAATATGTTCTTGTACTTTGCCAAAAATGCTTCCTATTGATCCTAGGATAAATCAGTCATAACTCTGACTAAAGTTTAAGTCCTTATATTTTTCTCTTCTTCCTCTACTTATTTCCATCTTCTTTCTAATCTCTCATATAAATCCTTGGGTATCTTCTTCTCAATTTCACTAGGAGCTAGCTTTTTATTTGCCATCATATCTATCATAGCCTCCTCAACTTTGATTCTATCAATATTTTCTAGTGTATCATATTTTAAAAATCTAAACCTTGATAATCCTATAAATCTTCTAAGATTTGCACATACCTCTTCAATATACTTTTTTTGCCTTATGGGTGGTTGATGTGAAAACTAGTCTTTCTTCCACCCTAGCTACTGCTAGGGATACCTTAGGTCTTTCTCTTGACCTAATAGGGTTACTAGTTACCCTATTCTCCTTAGGATCCTAACAAAGAGGTCCTAGGCTTTTCAACTAATGCACACTAATGTAAGAACAATAACTCTCCACATCACAACCAACCCCAAATACTCACATGACTCACCAAATGGATGAATAGTAACCTAACAAGGCATTTGGAGTCCCCTCAAGGTTCACAACCAAAAACAACCTTGAAACCCTAATTGAGTTCCAAAAATCATGCAAGATTTCATCAAAATGCTTGAAATGGGGCTACAAGTAATTAGCCCTCCTAATGAAGGAAATCCCACATACCTTGTAAAATTCCTTAATAAGGGGTCAAATAAACCATTGATCCAAATGTATATGAGAAATAAGCATGCAAGAAATACTAAACTAAGAAATCAAAAGCATTTACAAACTTGTTAAACATAACATAAAGTGAGACAAAGAGGAAACAACTCAAATGAGAATGTGAGCCATTAAGGGACTCTCTCAATGAGATTGTTCTCTTGTTTTAGAGATGAGTCTATCAGATAGGTTTGGTATGTATGCTCAAATGCTCAAAATGGCTCCAATGGAGGATTTGGATTTGGGTGTGGATGATGGCTTTGTTGTAAAATTTGGTTTTAAAATGGCATTATAACTTTAGCTCAAAGGTTTGTGATGATATGGCTTGGGAGGGGATTCAATTTATAGGCTAAGGGCTTGAGGGTTGGAGGGTTAATATTCAAGGAGAGATTAAAGCTTAAGGAGGGCTAGGATGCACTCAAAGGGGAGCACATGGATTGTGCTTGTTTAGTACCAATCAGGGAGTGACACATGTCACAAGGTGAGAGGATGGAGGAAAGGGCAAGGATGAGTCAACAAAGGAGGCTCAAGGAATAATATCTTCATAAAGACCCTTCATAAATGGCTTGTAAGAGCAATGAATGGGCTTGTAAGAGTCTTTATGGCCTTTGTAAGAGCATTCATGGTTGGGTGGTTGGGATATTTTGGAGGGAGTTGAGATTGTTGACTTTGCTTGGCTTAGGAAAGTCTTAAGCTTTCTTAGGGAATGTGACAAGGTTAGGGGGGGGTGGGGGGGGGATTAGAGGTGATTTAGGATTATACTAAGCTTGTTAGAGATATGCAAGTTGATGGCATTTAATGAGGGTGTGTGAGTTAGTAGCTAAGCTTGGTTAGTATGGGTGGATGGGGTGGATTAGGCTAAATGAAGCGTTAGGGATAGGTTAGGGGTTATTAGATTTGAGGGTTTTATTTATCAAATAGATTTATTTAATAAATGGGTATTTTGGAATTAGATAGAAGAATAGGATTTAATTGATAAATGATAGGTTATTTGATTTATCAATTAGGACTATAGATGATTAATTAAATTAATCAGCTAGGGGATGGCAAAGGATTTAATCAAATAGGAATTTAATTAATGATGCCTTTAAAGATAGCTAAATAGGATTACTAAAGTGGTGTAATCAAATTTAGGTGTCTACATTTTGCCCCTCTTTGACATAGTGTTGAGAAAACATTATTTCAAAGAAGTTCAGATATAAACAACACGAGGAAGATGTTTTAGCAACAAATTTTCCCCAGTCTCAGATAAAAAGAGGAGAGACTAGACTTAGATGATGCCCCCTCAAGAAGGTGACAGAGAGAGAAATGAGGCTTGACTGCTTCTTGAAAAGCACTAGAATTTAGGATAAGCAAGGAGACTCAGATTGGCAAAGAGAAGGGGTTGAATTAGCTCAAACTCTCACTATGGGAGAATGATAAAGGGAGAATCAGAAGCACAAGAGGAAGCAAGCTTAAGACTTTAGGGAAGGTGGAGGATGAAGGAGTGGAGCACTATAAAAAGGAATCTAGGAAGAGGGGAGGGATAATGGGATTATAAAGCTGATGCAATAGGATTTCAAAGAGTCAGATTGGCGGAAGATGGATTTTGAAGATCCCTAGGAATAGCATTGTGGATCTTGAAAGGTGAGGCTTGGTGGATTGATTGGATTGGTGGATCCCTAAGACTAGGATTGTCTATCCCTAAAGCTAAAAGTGAACATTGATTCAAAGAGATACTGATGCACAAGCTGGGGTAGGAGAGACGAATGCTAGATATGGATGGGGGATAATGGAGGGAATCCATTGAAGCTTATTGAGTGAGGGGATACATCAAAGAGAAGTACCACCATGTAGTTGAGAACTAGATTTGCTATAGGACTATTTTTTAATTGCCAAGGTTACCAAGAACATCAAGGCCTTTTCACCAACTATCCAGAGGACTGACAAACTGACTCAAAACAAACACACAAGGATTGCCCTAGCATCACACATGAATCTCGAAAGAATCAGAGTGGAACTGACACTGGGTAACCCTCAAGCAGAAAAGAAAAACAAACAAAAGATTGGATCAAGACCTTACGCTTAAATTTCCCCATTCACAGTATACCATGATATGGAAGATCGTGGCAACCTTGAGGAGGGAACAAGGAGATTTCTTGGAAAAGAGACTTCAAGACCTAAAAGGGAAAATTCCAAATCAAAAGAAAGAAAAAATCCAAAAGAGAACCGTTTGCCAACGAGATGGGTGGGACGAGGTACTAACGAACCAAGATCAGACATGAGGAAAGCTATATCCTTCAAGGATCTAACGGAGAGCACCTAAGCTGATGGATCTAGATGAGCGATGCATCTGGCAAGCTAAACTAAGAAGGATAACACTTTGATGATAGGAGATCTATCTAAGGGATGCATTGGAATAGCTAACCAAGGGTTGTGTAGTGTGTGTAAGATGTTGATCAAGGAGGAACTAACATGAAAGCTGGATAGATATAATGGTACTAAGCTAAAGAGGATGTATAAGCTGACAGACCAAGATATGTTACAAATGGACAAGGTTGTTCATGTTTTGGTTTTTTGTGAGATGGAAATGTTTGTGAAGGGTGGGATGTCTACAATAGTTGATAAGCGGATAGGTAGATGGTTTGCGAAAAGCTTAAGGAAAATGGGATTCTTCATGTGCATGTGATAGGATACAAACTAGGATACAAGATTTGGCATATAATAGAAGCTGGAATATGGTACAAGCTTTGGGCAAGATTTGGATATACAAGCTATGATACAAGGGATGATACAAGATTTACAATTTCAGGTACAAGATTTACAAGCTGTACAGGAGGTATTTACAAGCTTCATTAGATTTTTGGATATTTGGTTGGAACACCAAGGGAACAAGTAGGTGTGCTATGGGATGGTGGGTGAATGGATGAGGGATAGGATAGTGATAGATAATGGATTAGCCTTAGTACACAAGGTGCTTGAAGTACCAGGTTTTCACCAAGGTACCTATCCAAGGCACTTGAATTGCCAAGTTTTCACCATTGGACGCTTATTTCTCTTCACTATTTTTTTTTTTTGTATTTTTCAAAAGTTGGGTATACCAAGGATCTTCAAGCATAGAACTTCTTGAGATGAATGATGTTAGTAGGATCATTCAAGAGTTCTCCTTCTAGTGTAGATAGCTGATAGGCTCCAGAGCCAAAGGATGGAGTGACAACATAAGGACCAAGCCAGGTAGGTTCAAACTTGCCTTTCTTTTCTCGATCTGCTTGGACTTTCATATTTTCTTTGAGGACCATGTCGCCTAACTAAAAATGTCATGGGAGAACCTTCTTGTTGAAATTCCTTTTGAGACAAGTTTGATAGACTGTGAGATGATCATAGGCTTGTTGTTGCTTCTTGTCTAAGAGATCTAGCTGGGTGAGCCGAGCTACTCTATATTCTTCATCTGATATTTGCCCCTGCAAAGATATGCGCAAGGAGGGAAGTTCAACCTCTATGGGTAGTACTACTTTGACACCATAGACTAGGGAGTATGGAGTTGTTCCTGTGGATGTATAGAAGGAAGTTTGATAGGCCCATAGGGTTGGATTTATTTTTAGGTGCCAATCACGGCCAGAATCATTGACAACTTTCTTTAGGATTTTGAGGAGGGTTTTGTTAGTTGTCTCTGCCTGGCCATTACCTTGTGGGAAATATGGGCTAGAAAAGCGATGATGGATGTGAAGGGAAGTGCATAATTCTTCCATGTTGAGGTTTTCAAAGTTACCTCCGTCGTCAATGAAGATGGTGGATGGGATGTCGAAGCGGAAAACAATGTGGTACAAGATGAACTTGGAGACCTAAAATCCTGTAGCTGAGACTAGGGGGACTGCTTCCACCCATTTAGTGAAATAGTCTATAGTTGTTATTATCCACTTATGTCCATTAGATGAGATGGGTGTGATAGTTCTAACTAGATCAAGGCCCCAACAAGCAAAAGTCCAAGGTGGTGCAATAGGCTGTAGATCCTGTGCTGGAGCATGCACAAGATTTGCATGCTGCTGACATGGGAGACACTTTCTGACAAAGTCACAGGAGTCTTCTTCAATGGTAGGCCAATAGTAGCCTACTCTAAGGATTTTTTGTATGAGGACAATACCACTAGTGTGGGTACTGCAAAGTCTAGAGTGTACTTCTTTTAATGCCATTGCAGCCTCATTTTCATCTAAACATCGAGAGAGAGTATCATGATAACCCCGACGATATAGGGTATTGGCTATGATAACATAGCGGGATGATTTTCGGATGAGGTTTTGGCATTGGGTATGTGTGAGGTGAGGGGATATGATACCATCGTTAAGGTAAGCATAAATCTCATGGTACCAAGGGGATTGGGGACCAACCAAGACACAAATACGATTTGAGTCATCATTCGCATAGGCAAGTGTGAGGAGCTGCTCGACTAAAAACTCATACTATGTAGCTGCTTGGGGAATTTCCAAGAGTGAGCTGATAGTAGCCATAGTGTGTGTTGCTTTGTTCTACATTTGAGGCACTTGTGTAAACTGAAGCTTTGTAAAATGCTAGGTTAGCTGATCAACTAGCTCTTTGTAGGGTAATAGCTTTTCATCTTTGGTTTGATATTCATTTAGGGCTTGCTTGATGATGAGCTGAGAATCACCAAAGATTTTTAATTTAGTAATGTTCCATTCTATAGCTATCTTTAATCTGGCTATGAGAGCCTCATATTCAGCTATATTGCTGGTGCTAGGGAATTGTAGCTTGAAGGCTTTTGGAATGTAATCTCCTTGAGGTGTGACCAGCAATATTCCTACCCCTAATCCATGAGATGTGTGTGAGCCATCAAAATAAAGTTTCCATTGGGGTTGTTCTTCAATTAGACAAACATGTTCATTTGGAAATTTTGTGATCAAAGGATACGTATCTACTAGAGGCGCATCAGCTAGGTGATCTGCTATAGCTTGCCCTTTGATTGCCTTTTTGTCCACATACTGGATGTCAAATTCGCTAAGGAGCATAACCCATTTGGCCAAACGGCCTGTAAGTGTTGTTCTAGAGAGCATATACTTGAGAGGGTCAATCTTGGAGACTAGTTGGATGGTATGACTTAGCATGTAGTGGCAAAGCTTTTGAGTTGAGAAAACAACTGCCAAACAAACTTTTTCCATAGGATTATAATTGAGTTCATAACCAACTAGGGTTCTACTAATGTAGTAGATGGCTCTTTCTCTGCCGTAGTCATCGAGCTGTGCTAGAAGTGCCCCTAGAGCAGTAGGCATTGCTGATATGTATAAGATCAAGGGACGACTAGGAACTGGTGCAACCAAGATAGGGGGATTGGTGAGATACTGCTTGAGTTGATCGAAGTTGTGTTGACATAAAGGATCCCACTTGAAGTTTTCATCCTTCTTCAGTAAATGTGCAAATGGCATACACTTATCTGCAAGTTGGGAGATGAAGCGTCGAATGGATTGAAGCTTTCCTTGAAGAGAGCGAAGCTGTCGCAGTGTCTAGGGAGGAGGCATGTCTAAGATAACCTTGACCTTCTTGGGGTCGATCTCTATACCTCATTTAGAAACTATAAAGCCTAGAAGCTTGCTAGACGTGACCCCAAAGACACATTTCTTGGGATTCAACATGAGATGATATTTGGCTAACCTATCAAAGACTTTCTCCAGGTTAGTAAGATGATCCATGAAGGTGTGAGATTTAACCAAGATATCATCCACATAATCCTCCAAAATGCTATGGATGAGATCATGAAAAATGGCTATCATAGCTCTTTGATAGGTAGCCCCATCATTCTTTAGGCCAAAAGGCATCATGTAGTAACAAAAGATTCCCCAAGGGGTAGTGAATGTTGTCTTATGCTGATCCTCTTCTGCAATCTTGATTTGATTATACCCAAAAAATCCATCCATTAGGGACAAAATTTCATGTCCAGCTGTAAGATCTACAATCATATCTATGTTGGGCAAGGGAAAATCATCTTTTGGACAAGCTTTGTTAAGATCTCTGAAATCAGTGCAGATTTTGATGTCACTGGAAGGTTTAGTGATGGGGTCCATGTTGGAGATCCACTCTAAGTAGTTGATAGGCCGGATAACTTTAGCAGCTAACATTCTTTCTAATTTAGCTTTGACCAGTAATGCCACCTTGGGGTGCATTTTTCTAAGCTTTTGTCTGACGGGCTTGATCTTTGGATTGACTGCAAGATGATGAACTACAAGCTTTGGATCAAGTCCTAGCATGTCCTGATATTACCATGCAAATCAGCTAATGTTCTCTCTTAAGACCTCAAAGAGGAGTTCAGCTATGTGAACAAGTTTGGGGATCTCTAAAGAATTGATGTTGACTTCTCTAGTATCCTCAATTAGAATAGAAGACACCTCTGGTTGATTATCTTGAGGAGGTAATGCTAAATCCTTGTATTTTGCTTGTGACTCTGGATTTTATTTCTAAGGGGTTCTCTTCGCTACCTTAGCTAGTCTCGAATTCACCTTAGTTCCAATTTTGGGTGTGTCGAAACTAGGTTGGGGATTTTCTCCAAAATACCCCTTAGGATCTAGCTTATAGATATAGGTAGAATTTGGCTTTTGTTTTCTTGTGAGGAGTTTCTGCTCCCATGAATCTTAGAAGTGCTTCCTCTGATGTGAACTCATCAATGTGTATGATGCTTGGTTGGTCCCAATCTATGAGTTGTGGATGGGCGAGTGGTAGGTCAATGAAATGGATGGATAATTCTTGGAGAACAGAGTCTTTGAGGAAGATTTAGTCTGGGATATCGTCGTAGGCTCTCTTTTCAACTTCCTCAAGAATGTCTTCGATTTTGACAAGGTCGTGGTGAATGTTCAAAAAAGTGTGACCGTTCTCATTGGTGCCCCCAGTTGTGGGTATGCCAAAGCCAAGACCTGACTTTGATTCCCACTTGTGTGTGTCGATGGGGCACTACATGCCTCTTTCTTCTGGTCCTAGACCACCACCTTGATAGTTCCATTTGTCAGTGATGAGCTTATGTTCTTGGGGATACTTTTGGCTGAAGTTATCAAGGTGTGCTTGATTTCTTGGAGGTGCATCTTTATGTAACCAATTGTTGATATCTGGAGTGAGCTCCTCATGAAGAGGGATTTTTGAGGATACAAAGGTTTTTGGGCCAAACTATTTGTAACAAGGAGGTGGAATCTCCTTAGCTTTGTGATATGTCAATCATCCATGGGTGTGTGAATCAAGTGGGAGTGCCCTGACAGCAAATGCATCTAATAGACTATACTCTCCATAGCCTTTGTTATTGATCTTCATGGAAGATAGGGTGGAGGCGAGGATGGAGGTGAGGGTGGAGGTGAGGATGAGCTGGTGATGGTTGTGCTGATATCAATTCCAAGGCAATGGTTTTCATATGAAGCTTCAACCGCATTGCAGTAAGCAAAGGGTTCTGGATCGGCATGGATGTTTACCTCAGTGCCCTGATGCAAAAATTTGATGCATTGATGGTAAGTGGATGGAATGGCGTTCATGGCATGAATCCATGGGTGATGAAGGAGGATGTTAAATGGTAGGTTTAGATCAATAACATGGCAAAGTGTTTCATGGATGACTTGCCCAACCTTGATTGGCAGAAAAATAGTTCCTTATGTGGTTCTTTCCAAGTTGTCATAAGATTTGATGGTGATAACTTCACTAATAATATCTGCTTCAGTATATCTAGCTTATTTTATGAATTTTAGGGTGAAAATATTCAAGGTTAATCCATTATCTATCATTACTCTTTTTACGACAAAATTGGATACCATGATGGCTATGTGAAGCGGAAGGGTGTGATCTGGCTCAACCATGGGTATGTCGGTGGGTTTGAATGATAGGGCACATGAGGATGAAAGGTGTCCAACAATATTATGAAAATTAGTAGCGTTGATATCTAAAGGGACACGAGATTCTATGAGAGCACTATCAAGGATGTTCTTGTACACAAGACTAGTGCGGAGAAGGTCTAAAATGGAGATTTGGGCTGGCATGTTGCCAAGGTGTTCCAAGATATTGTACTAGCTTTTTGATGGAGCTAATGGTGCTGGTGACACAGGTGGACTTGCGATGTTAAATCACGCTCTTCTAGTGGTGACTGCACACTCATTGTTTGGGCCTTGGATATTGATAACAAATTGATAGAAGGCTATTTCTCGAATATACAACCTATGAGGCTACCATAGTCTATGTAGGATGAAGTGTGTTCATTTTTCTTCCCATGCGGTTGGTTTGGCTGGCAGTTGTTGGTGTTGTTGTTGTTGGTTTGGATAGGTGCTTTTCCATGATTTTGGTTGTTGTGAGGAGGAAAA
This sequence comes from Cupressus sempervirens, assembly GCA_028749045.1. Classification (NCBI taxonomy): domain Eukaryota; kingdom Viridiplantae; phylum Streptophyta; class Pinopsida; order Cupressales; family Cupressaceae; genus Cupressus; species Cupressus sempervirens. Next base: position 54,673,980 of record CM053791.1, read on the forward strand.
GCATTTTGATAGATCTATAAGCTTGCATTGGGAGAGGTTTGGGCACCAACGATGATTTCTTTTCGATCAATGAGGTCCTACACATAATCTTTCAGTTTCATGCATCTGAGGGTAGTGTGACCTTTTACCCTATGAAATTTGCAGTACTCATTATCTTTGTACCATGCAGCTTTGGATTGGCTTGGGTCGATTTGTTGGGTAGGAGGAAATTTGGTGAGGTTTTCCTTGACTAATTTCTCAAAAATGACATCCAATGGCTCACCAAGGGATGTATAGTTTCTAGGTGCAGGTTGGAATCTGGGCTTTTGTCCTGCAGCTACATTGATGGCATTAGCTTGATTGCTAGACCCTAGGAAGTTGGGTCTTGGATTGTGGTTTTGATAGCTTTGGTGATTCTACTATTGGTAGTTGATAGCTTGCTAATTGTTTGGTTGATATGGTGGATTGGACTGGTTTTGAGAAGGACCAACAATATTCACATGTCTGGTGTCATTGACGTCATCTGTTGCAACATGCTTGTTTTTGTTCCAATACCTAGACTTGTCATTGGAATGTGTTTGATTTTGGTTGGCCTCTTTGTAAATCTTGACCACACCATCTTTAATGAGTCCTTGCTCAAGGATCATTTCTTTTTCTTTGATATCTTTGTAGGTCTGCAAATAGTTCATGGTCATGTGGTGAGCCAAGCTGGAATGGGCATTATCAATAAGTATTTTCACCAAATGGTGCTCTAGCAAGGTGCAAGATATGAAGGTGTTAAGGGTTTGCCATCTTTGCAGATATTCGAGAAGGTTTTCTCCACCTTTTTTCTTAGTGTGGACAAGATCAACTATGGATAGCTCTGTTTCAACAAGATGGGCATATTGGGCTAAAAATGTCTCAAACAATTCAGCAAAGTTTTTAATTGTTCCATATGGTATTCTACAAAATCATTCAAGAGCTGGTCCGGCCAAGCTTTTGGGAAAGAGACGCAAGAGGAAGATGTCATCATATGCCACTTCTTGGCAATGCATGTAAAATTCTTTGATATGTGTGACAGGGTCTCTTTTTCCTCTAAATTTGTCAAATTTGGGTGTCTCAAAATGCTTGGGAAATGGAGTCATGGTAATGGCTCTGTCAAATGGTTAAGGACACACATTCTCAAATTTGAAGGTTTTTGGGTCATTTCCCTCTTGGATGTTCTTCAAAGCTATTTTCATGGCTTCCCATTCTGAATTAATGGGTGATGGATGGGGTGCCCCCAATGTAGGAGTACCTTGAGGTAGGTATGTGCTAGATGGGGCAATGGAATATGGATGGCTTTGAGGTATGGGCTGGTAGGGATTGTACATGGCTTGGGCAACTGAATGGTGGATGATGGGTTGCTGAGGTGGAGAAGGCACATATTGCTGCATGTGTTGTGAGGCTTGCTGTTGATACTGGATTTGGGATAGGGATTGAGAGATGTAGGTTGGTTGTCAGATAAATGGATTTCTTTATGGAGGTAAGGTATAAGATGGTTGTGAAGCTTAGGAAAAGGATCGGGGAGCTTGTGGAACTTGACTTTGTATTTGAGGAGTTTGACCAATATATGTGGGTTGTGCCCCCATCTGGGAAGGTGTCTGCATGGTGAAAGAGGCCAAGTAATTGGTGGTTGGTGGTGGTGTATTTCCTCCTAGAAGTGGCATAGAAAAATAGTTGGTGATAGGAGGTAATGGATTAGTTAGTGGTGGAGGTGGTGGGAATTGAAAGCTTGGGAATGGAACTGATGGGGTTTGATAGCTTGGTGGCTAGATTTGAAAGCTTGGTAGAGTGGTGGCAGGAGCTTAGGTCACTTGAGAGCTTGGCAGAACATTAGTAGTAGCTCATGGGGTTTGATAGCTTTGTGGAGTGAGGGTAGTAGCTTGTGGATTTGTGGCTGATGGCACTAAGCTCCAAGGACCTAGTGGAAATGATGGAATTGTGCTCTAAGCTGAGGTAAAAAAAACTAGGGGTGATGAAAGGTTGATTACTTGGCCCCATGGATGGCATTCGGGTTGTATATTGCTGAGGTTGGCCAAAGATGCTAGCACTAATTTGAGAGATTGGTGGATTTGGAAGGCTAGGTTGGGGAGCAGTAGCAGCAATAGTGAAGAGACTGAATGATGAGGTGTTTTGGGTGAAGGGGGTTTGGGATGGAGTGGTATGGACCAATGGTGGAGTGGTGGTGGCTGGATTAGCTTGTGGAAGGGAGATTTCAACATGAGTAGAGGCTGGTATGTTTGGGTCTGTTGGATCATATGGATTGGTTTGAGGCTCTTCTTTTGGCACATATTGAGGATAATTCAAATCATAAGAGCCTATGGGTGGTGGGAGTTGCTCAAACAAGGGGTGAGATGGATCTGATAAGGGGGGAGGTCTTCCAAAGTCAAAGGCTCCAATTTTGTCCCTTCGAAAGTTAGCCATGATTGTTTCCTTGTTTTTGTCTATAATGGCATTCACCAATACTGCATTTCCTGGTTGGTTCATGAAAGCTTCAATGTCAGTAGGTGATGGTATGGTGTTCTCTAGATTGAAGGATGGTTGACTACTCAAGGGGAGTGACGTTGCTTGATCCAAATGATAGGGCTCCATTGTTTCCCTCTTCTTCTTGGCTAAGCGAGTGACAGGTGGCATGAAAATGCAGAATGTTTCCTAGGGATGAGATGCAACAATGTTGATGGATGCAAAAGGAGAAGGATTTTCTATGCAAGAGATTTCCTAGGTTGAGGCAAAGCTATATGACAAAACCTAAGGAGGATTTTGTTGGGGATTCTAACTTCAAAGATATATTGCCAAAGCATGAAAGGTCTGCTTTCCTATGTGCAAGCTTGGTGGTGATTTGTGTCAATTTAAGGATAGACTGATAATCCTTTAAGAAGAACACGAGATTGACCACTTGTGGATCCTAACCTTTAGCTCAAGGTGATGAGGGATAACAAGTGACAAAGCTAGATTACCTTAGACAAAGCTCTGTCAAAGGGATAAGCTTGGTGAGATTGGTGGATTTGGAAGATGTTTAGGAATGGCAAACTTTTGGCAAGGTGACAACAATTTTGAAGGCTTGGATGCGAAGCTTTTGGATTGCTGGCTAGATGGTTTGGTTCTAAATGAGATGGATGAGCTAAAATGCTTAAGGGGATGACTAAGGATGGCTGGCTTACATAAAAACATGACTCTAAAGTGAAGCTTATGCAAGAAGATGTGGAGAAACAAGGGGGTCTAATCATAGAAATCATGCCTAGTTGGTAAGGCATAAGCAGGGTTAACTCCTGGATGTTGGTTAAGTTGAATGGTGTGATCTAACCAAGCATCTTGAAGGGCTTCGTCGATAGCTTTGTCCTCTACTTTGTGGAGTTTAGCAATTTGAGGGCTTGGTGTTAGTTCCTTTCTCTTGGCTGAAAGTTCTTGGTATGCCTAAGATGGCTTGAGTTTAACTTTGTGAAACTTCTATTTTGGTTTGGGTTGTTCTGACATGAATTTTTGAATCTACTTGGCTTTGAGACATCTTGATTATTTTGCTTCAACTTGTTCAACCTTTGGAACAAGCAGTGACTACGCTAAGTGTGTCCTAAGCTAGGATTGACCAAGTTTGGCAAACATTCATTCAACAAATAAAAAATCAAGCAATAGATAGGAACAACCAGATAGAAGTTTTAGATTCTCAGAATGTGATACGTGCGCCAAGGAGTGTCTATGTTTTACAAATGTTTCGATCAGTCACTTCAAACACATTAACACCCTAGATGGTTGTCTACAAGGTTGACAGTTGGTTTAGCTAGGGAGTCCTCAATATACCCAAGGTACGTGAGGCCCAAATCCGTAGATGAAACCCAAACAATGTCACACAGCTGAGAGGAGCGGTAACCCACTTCTCCTCTTTCACTTCTTAAGGGTATAAATTTCCTTGAGGCTTATCTCGAGTGACAAAATTTTGATTCCAAGAGAGGTGTTTTTGGATTCACCTCCCGATCTTTATACTCCGCCAGAACGCTAGAGTTGAGGTCGTCCCAAGGGGTGATGAAATCCCCAAGCAGGCCTCCTAAAGCTTAAACAAGATTTTGGATTCCAATCTTATGCACCCAAGATGGCCTCGAAAGATGACAAGGGGAGAGAAAACTTGGATGATCTTGGGCTAAAAAACACGTTTGTTCTTTTACCAACTCTTATGTGTGTTGATCTAGACTTTGCAAGCACTCATGTTTAAGATGCAATGTTCAATTCCAACTTGAAGCATTAACAAAAGTAAAATCGATCGAAGAATGAATACAAGAAGAAGAGTTAGGGTCAACAAAAGTAAACTCACACACCCAGAGGCCCTCCACGTCAAGTATCAATTAATTTCCTTTTAAGGCATTCAAGAGTTGGTGTGATTTTGTTTTAAGTCCAAAACAAAGATGTGTGAAACTCGATTGCCAAGCACGCGCCCAGAGGCCCTCCACATCAATATTTGTTCAATTATTATGTCCAAATGAAGTGTTGGCGAGACTGATGCTCATTCAAGAGATTTTCTAACTTAGAAAAACCACTAAAAACCCAAGTGAGTGGAGTTTGATTTGCGTGGAGCACTTAACACCCTCTTAGGTAGACCCATCCCCATAGATGGCACTGATATTGCAACCAATGGTTAAATTGATGGGTGATTAAAGAGGGTGAGTCCAACTAAAAACTCACTCAAAGTGTCTTTAATTAGTTTTTGTAACTTAGAAAATTTCTAAAATGTGGATTCTTTTTATGCCCAAAATTAAACATAACAAATAAGCATGCAAGAAATACTAAACTAAGAAATCAAAAGCACTTACAAACTTGTTAAACATAACATAAAGTGAGACAAAGAGGAAACAACTCAAATGAGAATGTGAGCCATTAAGGGACTCTCTCAATGGGATTGTTCTCTTGTTTTAGGGATGAATCTATTTGATAGGTTTGGTATGTATGCTCAAATGCTCAAAATGGCTTCAATGGAGGATTTGGATTTGGGTGTGGATGATGGCTTTATTGTAAAAATTGGTCTTAAAATGGCATTATAACTTTAGCTCAAAGGTTTGTGATGATATGGCTTGGGAGGGGATTCAATTTATAGGCTAAGGGCTTGAGGGATGGAAGGTTAAGATTCAAGGAGAGATGAAAGCTTAAGGAGGGCTAGGATGCACTCAAAGGGGAGCACATGGATTGTACTTTTTTAGCACCAATTAGGGAGTGACACATGTCACAGGGTGAGAGGAAAGGGCAAGGATGAGTCAACAAAGGAGGCTCAAGGAATAATATCTTCATAAAGACCCTTCATAAATGGCTTGTAAGAGCAATGAATGGGCTTGTAAGAGTCTTTATGGCCTTTCTAAGAGCATTCATGATTGGGTGGTTGAAATATTTTGGAGGGAGTTGAGATTGTTGACTTTGCTTGGCTTCGAAAAGTCTTAAGCTTGCTTAGGGAATGTGACAAGGTTAGGGGGGATTAGAGGTGATTTAGGATTATACTAAGCTTGTTAGAGATATGCAAGTGGATGGCATTTAATGAGGTTGGGTGAGTTAGTAGCTAAGCTTGGTTAGTATGGGTGGATGGGGTGGATTAGGCTAAATGAAGGGTTAGGGATAGGTTAGGGGTTATTAGATTTGAGGGTTTTATTTATCAAATAGATTTATTTAATAAATGGGAATTTTGGAATTAGATAGAAGAATAGGATTTAATTGATAAATGATAGGTTATTTGATTTATCAATTCGGACTATAGATGATTAATTAAATTAATCAGCTAGGGGATGGCAAAGGATTTAATTAAATAGGAATTTAATTAATGATGCCTTTAAAGATAGCTAAATAGGATTACTAAAGCGGTGTAATCAAATTTAGGTGTCTACACCAAACACCCTTTTCAAAGATCTTAAGGATTTTAGGTGTCTAGGGTTCTCAACTTGTCCATATAGTATGAGCAAAAATTTAGCCTTAAAACAAGGGTTTTAAGGGTTTAGTAGGATTTGTGATGAAAAGAAGGTTGTTCCTCCCATAGTAATTTCCTCAATACCTCTAATTGATTTTGGGGCTTCACCACAAAATGCTCCAACACATTCCAAGATCTGGTTAAAGTATCACAACATTCAACCACTCCAAACACCTCTACACTTGATTGTGATCCCTAGCCATGCATCTCTAGCTCGCCTAGGGCATCACCATAAAATCACTTGCTTTGATTTCCAAGGGCCTTCATTTTCTTTATAATATTTGCAAGGATTAATCTCTCAAATCTCAAGAGGCTATATAGATCCTATAGTGGGAGAGGGAGTTATGACTACTTTTTTTCAAGCACTTGGTTTAGAACAATAGGATAATAGAGCCCAAAAAAATTTATTCAAACAATAAAAACTCCACAAAACCACAAAGTAGAACCCTACATAAATCTAAATCAAATTCCTCTAACTATTCAAGCAATAACTATTCCTAAACTAACACATTAAAATGCCAAAATCTTGATGAGTATAAAACTGCATGATAATGAGCTTGTTGTTTAGTCCATACACACATAATCTACACAAACCTCCAACCCTACCATAAGGCCAAGGATGACCTTATAAAAAAATCCCCACACCAATACTAACTTCTTTAGATATTTACCAACCTCCAACTAAAAATTTGGTCAATTGTAACAAAAATTTGTTAATGTTGTCAATGACATCATTGCCAATTTTTTAGCACTTTTTGCATTTTTGAGTGTTTGACCTTCAAACTTGCTCCAAAGGTTTCCAAGACTTTCCTAGAGAATCTAATGGATGAAAAAAATGTAATAAGGTCTTAAAAACACTAATGTGACCAATCTACCCTAATAACCTAAAAGATGCTCCATTTGACCTTATTAAGCAACTATGAGCAAGTTACCCTGAACAACTTCACCTTAGGACTAGGCTAGCCCTATTATTCACCTAGTGGTGTAGCTAGCATGAATACAAGCCAAAATAACCTAGGAAACCTAAATTTTCAACAAGCCTACCTAGGTGCCCCTACACCATACCCCCCCACAAAAGAAAACTATGTCACTCTTGTGGACAATAGGTCTTGGGGGATGTCTGCCTTGTGGAAATTTTCTTTAGCAACCCAAGTTTCCTCTGAATCATGATTTCCCTTCCACTTGATGAGATGCTCCATGTACACCTGGTTTCTAGTGGTCTTCTTCATTCTTGAATCCAATACTTGTTTAGCTTCCAACTTGTGTGATGAAGGTACTACTGCAGCTTCTAGATTGGTATTGACCCAATGACTACTCTAAGGTATTGTACCCTTGAATTCAACCAAATCCTAAACATTAAAAACATTAGAGATGCTCAAATTTGATAGTAAATCAATTTTATAGGCATTGGATCCATATTTGGCCAAGATTTTTCAAGTCCCCTCTCTTTTTATTTGTAGCTTGGTTGGAATACCTTTTTTTAATTTGGCCTTGTAAAAATGTACCATAACATAGTCATTAGCAAAAAATTGTAAGTCCTTCCTTCTTTCATCCACCTTGGCTTTCAATTTGTGTGTATTGTCTTGACTAGTATTCTTGACTTTCTCTTGGATTTCTTTCATGGTTTGGGCAAAATCCTCAGCATGTTCACTCCTATACTCCATTCCTCCAAGATCCCTCAACTCACACACACCTCTTGGATGTGTACCATATATAATTTCAATGGGACTTTTACATGTGGTTTCCTACTATCATTGTAGGCATACTCTTCTTGGGGAGTGATCAGATCCCAAGTTTTCCCATACTCCTTAGTTAGGCACCTCAAGAGATTACCTATCACCTTGTTGACCACCTCAGTCTAACCATTAGTTTGAGGATGGTATGTTGAATGAAATGACAAGTTTGTACCAAGTGTGCTCCACAAGGTTTTCCAAAAGTGACTCATAAGTTTTATATTCCTATCTAAAACTATGTTCAATGTAAGTCCATGAATCCTCACAACCTCTTTGAAGAACAAATATAAAATTTGGCATGCATCATTAGTAGTCTTACATGGAATGAGTACCCCATCTTGCTGAACCTATCAACAACTACATAGACACTATCATAACCCTATTTTGTCTTAGGAAGACCTAATATGAAGTCCATTCTCACACATTCGTGGGGCCTATTTGGGATTGTTAAGGGCTAATAGAGACCTACATTACTCATTCCACCCTTAGCTTGCATACAAACTATACCATTATATTATTAGTAGAATTTGAATCCACCACAACCTTGCAAGCTTTTTTGAGAATCTTGCATTTGATCCTAAATAAAGCTCTCATATTCTTAGGTTCATCAGGAGTAGGTTGTTTGATCAATACCCTTCTAAACATAAGATATTCTCCTTTTTCTAATTCTAAATGATTTACTCCACTTTCCTTTCAATTAGAGCTATCCTCTTCTATATATGCCACTATTTTGTCATGGTTTGAAGAAAAGGGCTTCTTAGGGCATCTATATGCTAGATGACCTAGTTAACCATAGTTTTTGCACTTCATGCTAGAAAAATAGGAGTTTCTTCTACCTGATCCTTTATTTCTCTTAGAACTTCCTTGGTTACCTCTTCCTCTACTATAACCTCCTCTAAAAATTCTTTCAGTGGCTTTCTTTGTCAATTTTCTCTCTCCTTGGTTTCTCTTCTCATTACCCTTGCCTTGGTAACCTGCTCTTTGTCCTCTTTGATTTTTTCCCTTGCCTTTATCTTTGAAGTTGGAATCCCCTTCTTATTATTTTCCTCCACCTTTAGGGCTAGCTGATGGAAGCTTTGAATAGTAGTAGGTGTCCACGAGCTAATCTCTTCTTGAATATTCCACTTTGAACCACCCAAATACCTTGACACCTTTATTATCTCTTCCTCTTTTTCATTGGATCTAAGGCATAACCTCTAAAACTCATTTTTATAAGAGGCCATGTCCAAACATTTTTGTGTCAATCATTGTCTTCTCTTGTGAATTTGGATTTCAAAATCCTCAAGTAGGAAATTATCCTTCAATTTGGTAACCATGGTATTCCAATTAGCTATAGGCTTCTTTCCCACACTAATCCTCTCATATTGAACATATTTCCACCAAGGTAAGACTAAGTCCCTGAGTCTTGACTTAGCCACTTTGATCTTTTGTGCCTCTGACACCCCTTCACATTCACAATAGCTCTACATGTCGTCCAACCACTCCATCATTGTATCTATGTCCATCTTCTCACTAAATAGTGCCACACCTTCCAAAGCTTTCCCTCCTTGGACTTTATTATCTTATAAGAAAGCTTCCTCATTCAAGATAGGGTCTAGTTCAGGGACAACATCTTCTTCTACTACCCTTCTTTTGCTACCTCCTTACCCTTCGCATTATCTTCTTCCCAAGTCTTAACTTGCTTTGATACCACTCTGATGTGATGACTAGTCTTTCTCCAACCCTAGATACTCGTATGGATACCTTAAGTCTTTCTCTTGACCTAATATTGTTACTAGTTACCCTATTTTCCTTAAGATGCTAACAAAGAGGTCCTAGGCTTTTCAACTAGTGCACACCAATGTAAGAACAATAGCTCTCTAAATTACAACCAACCCCAAATACTCACATGACTCCTAAAATGGATGAATGGTCACCAAATAAGGAATTTGTATTCCCCTCAAGGTTCATAACAACTAACAACCTTGAAACCCTAATCAAGTTCCAAAAATCATGCAAGATTTCACCAAAATGCTTGAAAAAAGACTACAAGAAATTAGTCCTCCTAATGAAGGAAATCCCACATATCTTTCAAGAGTCCTTAATAAGGGGTCAAATAAACCACTAATAAAAATAGCCTTTTAAAAGACCTTAAGGATTATTGTGGTCTAGGGTTCTCAATATATTTGTATAGTATGGGCACAAATTTAGCCTTAAAATAAGGGTTTTAAGGGTTTAGCGGGTTGCCTAATGAAAAGATGGTTTTTCCTCCCATAGGACTTCCCTCAATGCCTCCCACTAAATTTGGAGCTTCAATACAACATCCTCCAACATAATTCAAGCTCTAGTTGAAGTATCACAAACATTCAACCATTCCAAACACCTCAGCACTTGATTGTGATCCCTAGCCATGCATCTCTAGCTCACCTAGGCATCACCATAAAATTACTTGCTTTACTTTACAATAGCCCTCCTTTGTTATAAAATGTGTACAAGGATTCATCTCCCAAATTCTAAGGGTTCATATAGATCCTATAGTGGGAGAGGGAGTTATGACTCCATTTTGTTCAAGCACTTGGTTCTAAACAATAGGCTAGCAAAACCAAAAACAATATATTCAACCAACACAAACTCCACAAAAACAAAAAAAATAGAACTATAAAAAATCCAAATCAAACTCCTCTAACTATTCAAGTAATAAAAATTCCTAAACTAAACATCAAAATGCCAAAATTTTAAAAAGCATAAAGTTGTGATAATGAATTTCCTGCTCAATCTGTACACATAGAATCTTCATGAAATTCCAACCCTACCAAAAGGCCAAGGATGGCCTTATGAACACATCCCCACACCAATCTTAACTTCTTCAAATAATTACCAAGCTCCAACTAAAAAAAAAATTGATTGCAACAAAGAGTTGTCAATGTTGTCAATTTTAACTTTAAAACATTGCATGCTTGAACATATAGAAATAACATATAAAGAAAATGCATCTAGAGAAACACTTGACACCAGATATGATTACCCAGAAACCCTCCAATGAGAAGGTAAAACTGGGTTGGGGATGACACCCACAATTCTTCACTACTGCAACAATAAAGCTCACCTGTTAAGGTTACATATTTTGACCATTCTCATGATCTGCCCTATGAAAGGATTGCCCTATTAAAGGCTTACAAAGGATTGTTAGATCCTACCCTATTAAAGGATTTTAATACCCTATTAAAAGTGTACCTGGCTAAAGGACTTCAAAACACTCACTTGGAATGTCACCTTGTAAAAGGATTTCATTATGATTGTTAAATCAACCTTGATACAAGGATTTCATCCTGCTGATATAGTTGTTAGAAATTATAGTAGAATGTTTGATCTGATTCACTTACAATCTTGTATTTCTAATTTTAGATCTCAATTCAGTTCATCTTGATCCTCTCTGATCTAATATGAAATTGTTGTAACCTTGTTGATTTTGCAATTCTGTCCTTCTTCTAAGTCACCTTGAATATATGCTGATCAATTCACCCCTTTCATTGCTATCATCACCTTCTTGCATGCATTCTCTAATGCTCTCTCATATACATTATGAATTATGGGGCTATGTCTTCCTTTAAAAAGACTTTGGTAGCTTAGGGTTAGGTATGAATCTATGATTGAGATTCGTCCAACTTTCTCGCACAATTCCCTCCATTTTTCTAATTGGCTGCATGTAGATCACATAGGGAGTTTGAATAGATTTGATCTTATCTTCAAAGCTTTGAGATCTATCCTTATGTTGGCTCAAAAATGGTTTACATAGTTGTTTGTGCCATCAGAAACAACTAGGTCATTTCTGTGTTACTCAACACTTGTTGATACTAATGTTCGGCACATACTATAATTCTATCTAGCTCGGCACTTGAACTTTCTCAGAATCTATTGTTCAGTTGGCACTTTAAAATTTCTTGGCACTATCTATTTGCTCAACACTTGAGTGACTCAACACTTACTATATTTCTGACTTGGCACTTATTACAACTCGACACTTGTAAATATTATACTTTGCATATATTGCTAGCTCGACATGAACTTAGAAAATTATAGCTTAAGTGTGTTGACACTCAATTGTCAAAACTATTTTGAGATCAACAATCTCCCCCTTTGACATGAGTGTCAAAAACATTTAACTATACATGATGAGTCTATCTACCTTAAGTATATAATTATAGTTCAATATATACACAAAACTTCAAAATTGATCAAAATTTTGTGACGGACTATACACCTCAAAATTTTGTGTCTCCCCCTGAGTTAATGATGTGCCTTTTCCTATATCTAAAATTTTGCTCCTTTGAGTGGATTTTCCTTATGCTGATACTCTTTGTATGATATGCCTTATTTTCTGCATTTCTGATGTTTACTTCCCCTTTGTTTTGTTTTCTCTTCTCTTTCACATCTTCTCTTTCACATGTCTCCACTTGTATATTGTCTTGCCCTTTCTTTTATCTCACTTTTATTTATCTCCCCCTTTTTGACACTTATGTTAAAGGGTCTATATGTTGTATTTAGCAAGAAAGATCTTATTAACTTCAGAGTAGCATCCCAGTTTTGTATAGCAACTTCTAGAGATTTAATTTTTATTATTGTCTCTACTCTTCAGAGTAGCATCCTAGTTTTGTATAGCAACTTCTAGGGATTTAATTTGTATTGTTGTCTCTACTGCAAGGTGAACTAAGTCATTTAATGTTGAAAGATTAGGATCTTTCTTTAACATTATCTCAGCATAGGCTAGTTCCTTCTATAGTATCTCCTTGTGAGGGGTAAGGGTGGCTTGTATTTGTACTAGCTTGGCTCTAGTATTAGCCACTTCTACTATGAGTACAACTATTTCTTTCTATATGTGTAGCATGTTATTGAAGTATTTTTCACTCTAAGTTGGGTCTTGTGGTGATTGCATGCCTAATACTTTCAGATTTCTCTCCAGACTCAAAATTCTTTGGCTTGTTTCTTGTGTGAAGAGTGTGGGGTCACACAATTTAGTGTACAGTGAGAATATATTCTCAAGCACCTTCTTCACTTTTTTAATTTTATTTGCTAGCTCTACTTGACATATCTTCTCATTGACCTTTGCTTGAATTTTTTTTTCTAACCATTCCATAAGTTTAACATTAGCATCTTAGTCCTCATTTGTCACCTGCTCAACAATATCTGACAATTTTTCTAATATGTTCTTTTCTTCACCAAGTTGCTACAAGTAGAAGGCATCTAACAAGATGTCCTTAATCTCATGTAATACTTGCTTTTGTTTATACTCATTTTTGAGTATCTCCTACTTCTTTTTCCTTTCCAATGCCTCTTGCATAATATTTATTTGTTCAAGTATAATATTTTCATAGTCATATTTTGGAATTACTATTTCCTCATCTAATGTAGGGTCTCCATAATGAATTACCCTTGCAACTCTTGTGGAGATCAATCCTAGTGTAGAGATTTGTAGTGGCATAACATTAGTGCCTGACTTCTGAAGCATTCTTGTAGGAGTCCCAATAGTTGGTAGATTTGCTAATGTTTGAATTGCTTCCCGCTCCTTTTCCTTTGGACTATCCTTATTGTAGTGCCTCTCCCATTTGACTTTTGTAAGTCATCCTGATGGATGCAACCTTGCTAATCTTTTGTTGTGATGGATCATGATTCTGACCTTGAGTGGTCTACACCGTTGAGGTGTTTGGATTTATGTTCCTATTTCAGTTGCTTTGTTTATGCTTTTGACTGATCTATGAGATTATGTTGTGATTGGGGGTTCACTAAGGTTCATGCCAGTGGTTACCAGGATCGATGTGGTATCATGGGGTTGTTCCATGATTACCCTGAGATGTGTGCAGAGATTGCACTGTGCTCTACTACCATGCTACACTGGACTAGCTTCCTGTAGCAGTGATTTGTCATGTTTATGACTGTGTTTGCTTATGAATTTTAAGTGCCTTTTTAATGTTGTTTAAACAATCATTATTTAATGCTTAAGTAATTAAAATGGATTGTTCATGTTGGATTCTTTGGTTCTGTGTTGTAGACATTTACCTTGACATATTTTGATCTAAGAGATATATGTTACTTATGTGATGTTTTACTTTTGAGGTGACCCAAGGTTCAGATGTTATACCTTGATTTCAGTATCATAGATATTAGACTACTATGATGTTCAGTTAATCATATTGCATGACGATGTCATTTTGAGATGACAGTGCATTTTATGATGATATCTGGTTATTTGGTATTTGGACATACCTCTGATTATGTTATGTGATGGATTTAATGCTATGGTTATTTACTTCATTCCTGCGTTGTTATGCTTTATGCGAACGTGAGTGATGTAAATAGATTATTTTAATATAATTAAATAAATGGTTAAATTAGGTGATTTAATGCATTTATTGCTTTGGCTATGTTATTATATGCAATTGCACTTGATCGTGTTGTTTAGTGTGCAGGATTTATATCCCTGGCAGTAGCACATGGAGTTAGTGATTCAGCCTTTCATATTTTACCAATGTCACTCTTATATGGTCAACGTATCTTTAATTAAATGTTTAATTTAAACCTTTCAATGATTATTAAATTTGAACTCATTGCATTATGTGATTAGACCAGTAAGTGTGTCTGTGCATTTAGAGGTTCGCATTGTCGCGAGTCATTGAGGAGATTTTTGTGTTTTTGAATTTTTGAGCTTTTTAATTGATTTATTTTAATTTTTGGTAGCTTTTCCATAGATGAATTCCTATTTATAGGAATAGCCTATTTTCATTTGGGTCGATTGAGGGTTTAACTATATTGGTCGATTAAATGCCCTAATCGATTATTCACTCGAAAAGTGAATAAGTATCCAAAAAGGAATTTAATTCCTCACTTCTCACTTTTGAATTAGAAAGTTGGAGAGTAAAACCCAAAATCCTCTTCATGAGGATTTATTGTTTTGTTCGTTGTGGGAGCTACAGGTGTGGGATCGTCACAAGGTTGGGCTCGTTGGATCCAGCTTGGGGAAACCTTAAATTGCCACAATTTTCAGCTACTTCTGCTGGCTATTTATTTTCTGGTTCAAATTCCCATTTTGCCCTTTTGGTTGTGAGGTAGGGCTTTCTTGTTTTATGGTTTTTGCTCTGTTTCTGCTTCTATTTTTGGTAGCCATTTGTTTAGAGGCTAAGAATTAGTGTTCCCCTCCGTTTATGTATGTTAGTTCTACCCGGTTGGGCGGGTATGAACATTTCCTTATTTTTTGGGATGAAGGTTTGTGATTTTGCACTGTTATGCTGGCCATTTTTGCATAAAGTGTCCAATTCCATTTATTTTTGGATTTTTGGGGTTTTTGTGCCCAAAGGTCAAATGGGTTTTAATTTTAAGTTTTCCTAAATTTTGGGATTTTTGTCTCGTTTTGTATGTCGCCCTGTTTTCTCAAGTTTTCTTGGCACAATGTGGGTCGTGGACCTTGATGATATGTTTGGATATCATTCAGACCACTATTGCACTCTTATGTTGCATTGGGATGCATGTTGCATCCGTACTCCCGACATTGTGTTCGATTGAGTGATTTTATACCTGTTATGGTTTCTTTTGGACCTTTGCTTTGTTTCTTGGACATTGGGATTCATGTAGAATCCATACTCTCAAATTGAGGCTGGTTGAGTAAGTTCATGACTTTTGGTCTTGTTACATCATTGGGATTCGTGTAGAATCCATACTCTTGAATTGAGGCGAATTGAGTGATTTTATGATGTATGGTTTTATTGGCTTTGAGATTCGTGTAGAATCCATCCTTCTTGTGTTGCTTTTAGTTGGGTGTTTTCTTTGCATTGTGTTCTCATTCTTGTCCTTGTGTTATGATCTTCATGATGGTGGTACACCACACATGAGTACGTGTGCGTACATTTGTCGGGTGACTTGCGAAGCCCGATCTTTCATGGTACTTTCAAAATTTATGATTATTGGGGTTGGGATGGGAGTATGCATGCCCATGGGCACTTGTCATAGGATGAGCATGGGTAGGGTAGGGTAGCATATGGAGGGGGCTTCTATCTCGTAGCCCAACAATCATGGTGCCATGGGTTGGTAGAGGAAGCTTTATATAAGTGATAATTAAATAAAATGCATGAATGATAATAAAACTTAAGATAATAAAAAGGTTTGGGGTGCTAGAGCCTTTCCATTGAGGGATGTTGAATTTGCACAAGTCCTAGCTTGGGCTTTTTGATGCCAAGTGACTCTCCATGATGTTAGCCCCTACTTAGTAGCCTTTTGAGTGTCTGACCAGGACCTTTACTCCTTGCATTGTCTTAGGTTGTTGGTTGCAACCATCATACTGTCTGGCATGAGTGTTATCCATGGATGTTCCTTTGTGTGTTTGTGGTTGGATCATTATCTCCATCAGCATGGCAGGTGTGGACCTATGAGTTCCACATGGTTGGGAGGCGTAGCTACCTTCACCACTACTAGGGACCGATGTACAGAGACGATCTTTTGTCCTAGTGCGATCGCTACTGGATTTTTTCACTTGGTACTTTGAGTTTCAGAGTATGCCTTCTTGTGATTTATGCTTTCATTGGAATACTTGGATATCCTATTTAGATGATGATAGTTTACTTGATGCATTCTCATATTATGATGTTTAGCATATGATTAGATGATTTGAATTGTTGTATTAGCATATCTATTGCTGACTATTGTTTAGCATGTAATAGGTGATGTTACTTACTGTAGGATTATCTTATGTGTTATCACTAGCATGTTAGATTTCCTTATGCTATTATTGTGCATGTTTTTAGTAGTGATGTCCCTATTACGACAGTACTGACGATTTGGTCGGTGGCTTGGGATGTTACGCGCAGGGGATGGCTAGGATCCACGATGGTCTTATGATGCTATTGACAGTTGGGAGAAATTGCGCACTTATTTGGTTGTTTATTTCTAAAATGTATTCTATTCATTGCGATGTTTATTTTAGTAGGTGCTTTTCTATTATGGTTTATATGGATAGATGTTCCTCTTTCCTTTCTGTTGTTGCTCTCGAATGTTCATTCCTTGATTTGCGTGGATCTGATACTCCCTGGTGTGGAGGTTTCCTTTTTTTTTAGCTTTTTGTTTGCATTTTTTAGTAGTGCTAATTGGTTTCCTCATGCAAGAGTGTATTTTCCTCACACGAGAATGTATTTTCCTTGCACGAGAGAATACACTTCCTGCGCGAGAATGTAAATCCTTGTGCGTTGCACAGGGAATCCTCGCGTAGTGGGCAGGGAATCCTCACGCGAGAATGTGAATCCTTGTGCGAAGCTCAATAGTCCTTGCATGAAATGCACACTTTCTCACACGAAGCAGTGAAAGATCTCACACAAAACTCGAGACCAATTTCTTTCTCGCACGAGAAATAGGGGCTATCTAGGCTTGTCGGATGAAAGTTCAAAATTTGGTTTTGGACACCCTTTTGGTTTTTACACCTTCCTGGTTCAAAAAAGATTTCGTAGGGGTTTAAAATATATTATTTAAGTATAAGGTCCTTATACTTAAGATATATTTTAATATTTGCGACGAATCTTTTGAGATAGGTTTCAGACCTCTCGGAGACAAGTTAAGGATTCTAGAAAATTTCAGGGCTTCAAAAATCATGACTTAGCCAATTTTTAAGGCTTCAGGATTTCAGGCTTGGTCAAATTTTAGGATTTTACATACTACCCCAGCTTGGTTTTTCATTGATGAGTGGTCATTCTTGAGCCCTCATCTTGTTTGTGGTGGTTGTTGGCTTTTGCTCGCATGTGTTAGTTTGGTAGTGGCATTCAGAGATCTGTTGGTTGTTGGGATTGTGGTGAAATCTTCTATTGTGATCTTTGTGATCTCTGTATGATGTTGTCATGTACATTCATACTTGTAAAATAAAATAAAAAAATCTGCCTTGTATTTCATCCTTGTTTCCAAGGACCTCCAAGTAGGGCATTACACTTATCCTCTTCTAATTTGTCTTTATCAATAACAATTATCTATGGTGGTGCACCTTGTACTTGTGCAATAGGTATAGAAGTATCCATCTATCTTGTTTGTTCCTTTGTGGGCTCTCTGTCCTCTACAATCTGAGTCTTTTGCTCAATCATCATGACTTTGACTGTGTTATCAACCTTGGCAAATGTATCTATTGATGTTTGCACTATAGGTTGTCCACTTGTAGCTATAGGGATTAAAGAAGTTTGTTCTTGTGTATTCACCTTGTCCCTTGTTAAATCAGCTACAACTTTATGCAACTCATCTATGCTGACAAATACAAGGTTATCACATAACTTTTCTTGTAAAGTTGATTGGTTAAGGATCTTCTTTTGATCCTCTACAGTGAGTGGGTTGATGTTTTGAACTGTGCTGTTAGGAACATCTTTCACTTTCATTATTTTTGTAGGTGTGTTTCTCTTATGTGGAGGGCTTGGTAGTAGCAATTGTGTGTCTTGCACACTCTAATCTATTTTCTACTCCTCAGCAGTTGCCATTTCATCTTTTCTTTTTTGTGTCTCCTCCACTGTGTTATCACCTTTTTCTTTCTCAGTTTCCTCTTCTTTATCATTCTCCTCCTCTTTCTCATCATCATTTCCTTCAAATGGATCTATCTCTCCTAGTTTAACATTAGTCAATACATATATCAACTTCCACATCTTGGTGGATTTATTAACAACATCTTCAATGTTGTTTTGGAGAATGCTGAAGGCTTTGTACTTAGGTGCAAACTTGCTTCCATGTTTCTTGTTTGCCTTTTTTATTTGGCCTTTTGACAAGTTTGACAGTACTTGTGCCAATGTAGACTCCCTTATTTCCTTCTCCATATTTAGAAAATAATGCCATTTATGTTCAACAATGAAATATATATCCTTAGGCATAGTAGTGTCAAATTCAAGGTGGAGTATTCTTGAATTTTGCCATCATGGCTTACACTAACTCCTCAATCTTGTTCTAATATTCTATACTTAAATTATTGAGTTCAATAGTTTTCAAACCATTCAAGTCTAGATTATCCCTAATATTTTCACAAACATTATCAATATTGGACTTGGGTGCATGACTTACCACTCTAAACTGGCTATTGTCATCTGACTCGGTCCTTTCTTCATTAGAGTCAAATTGTGCAACATACTTTCTTCTTAATTTCTTCTTTGTTGGACCTTACTACTTAGTATCCTTCTTCTTTTCTTGCTCCTTATCCTTTTGATTTTTGGCCCTTATGCTAGCTCTTGTAACTAGTGCAATAGGCTTTGCAAGCTTGGTTTCACAACTTTCTTACCCTTTGGCTGAGCAGTAGGTTGTATCTTTGTCTTTCTCTTCTTAGGCTCTGGTTTAGTTGGTGCTTCCTTGGCTTTTTCTTCCTTTCCACCTTCTTCTTCTTCAATATCTTCTCCCATGCCTTTTTTAAAGGCAAGTGTCTCCTAGCCCTATGCTTCTTCTTCTTCATCTTCATCATCTTCTTCTTCCTCAGCAGTTCCTTCTCCAAATTTGGCCTTGAGTTTCTTGACCAACTTGTCTTTCTTTTTTAGTGTTAATGTTGTTTTCAACTCCATTTCTACTTTTTATTTCATAAAATCATAAGTACCAAAAGGTTTTGTTGCTTTGTCAATTTCCTCTGCTAGCAAGTTTGTGATTGTTGTTGATGCTTCATCAATGTTTATTTCATATCCTAGTGGCCTTAGCCATCTAACTCTTGGCACTGCTGCTTGAATAAAGGTGTAATAAATATCAACTAGAAAGGAAATACCATTGATGTGTTGCTTTACTAGGGAAACTAGAATTCTCAATCTTTTCTTCATGGACTTCTTAAAGTCCTCAAAATAGCTAGTCATTATAGTTTCAAAATTAGCTCCCATCTGTTCTATGTACTCATTAATTTGTATAGTTATAGACCTATTGGTCTTCCATCCTATCTTTCTAAAAGAAGGAAACTCATTCTAAACATAAATAATATACATATCGAAATTGAACCAAATTTTCATTGAGCTCCTTTTGATCTCGTTATTTCTCCTAGGTTCTCCATGATTTGTTGCAATTGTAGTTCTACAGGATCATAAGTGTGATCTTTCTTTACAATCTTGTACCCTACATCAACTGCAATGCATGGTACATTTTTTAGTCAACTTGACCGATAGAATTTATGAGATATGATCCTCACAAAAAATTCTAGAAGTGGATCCTTTATGGTGTCAATAATAATTCCCCTTTTGTTCCACTTTGCCCCTATATTCTTCTCAATGGCTTCTCTAGAATCACTTCTTAGGGTTTTAGGCCATTCTAGGGTTGGAAATCCTGTAACCCTATGCATGATTATCTTTGAAAATTTAATAGGTCCTCCTTCTAACCATAAGCATCCATTGTGAATCCTGCTCAAAACTATTCTAATCTGCTCTATTTTGAAGATCGTAGGGAAATCTAGGGCATGCATTACTCCCTTTTTCTCAATAATGTTGAATTCCTCTTTCAACACTCTATTTTCACACATATTTTCATATGCCTAGTGAATTTCCATGTCACCAATCCATCCAACCTTACAATTGTAACATTTCCTAACATCTTGTACCATCACAACCATTGGTGGAATAATAGATAAAGCTCCTATTGGATCGTTCTTGTATGCAATCTCTGGTATGGCCCTAAAATCTAGTTGCTTAACTTCATTGCTAACTAGCTAAACCTGAAACAATTTCTTATCCTTAGGGTTTTTAGAATTAGAGGCCAGTTTTGTAATCTATGGTTTTAGTAACTCCAAAACTACATAACTTGGCACTTGAGAAATACCTTGAATCGATGAAATCATGCTTGATTACCACTAGAATCTGCTCAAATACTTTGTTCTTCGCTTGAAATTTTCTTTTTCACTCTGCTTAACCTTGCTCTTTGTTCATAATGATGAGAAATGAGAAAAAAATCTACCTTATACCCTTTCAATATGTTGCATTTAATGCTTGGTGCTTATATAGCTATAAACTTTGGATTTTTCTCATAAACTTTCATCTTTATTCATCCTTTTCAACACTAACTTACCTTGGAACCGATGTATGATAAGGCATCTAGATGTCAATCCAACATACCTCTTTCTGCTTAGTTGGATGAAGTGTGACCACTTGATCTTTCAAGCGAAATGATTCCTTCATTTGATGTGTTCCATCCATCTTTCTTCTTCCATGTCTTATTCATCTCTCCTCTAATGTACTCAATATCTACCTTGCCTTTTCCTTTATTTAATTTTGAGTGACCAATCTTCAAAAAACTAAAGCATGTAGTTTGACCCAACCATCTATTGTAGCTTCCTCTAAAATGTGTCCTTATGCACTTTTTAGGAATGTGTCCATACTCTTGACAATAATGACAATTGTGCCTTGTGTTGTAGTCCCAATTGTAGGAATTTTCATGGTTTTTTCCCTTGTTTGATGACCATGTGGGCTTGGATTTGCATTCAAAGGCTTTGTATCCAAAGTTCTAACAATTGTAGCAGTGTCCTTCAAATTTTGGTGCATGCATAGTTCTTGCTCCGCATTCATGTGCCTAGTGACCTTGTTTGTTGCACTTGTAACAATGGATCATGTTCCTTAGTTTCGCATTTTGACTAGCATTCTTGCTCCTAAAAAAATTAGTTTTGTGTCCTTTCTTTCCACAATTATGACAAGTAGGTTTAGGGCTCTTACCTTTATTGCTTCTTTCCTCAATAGCTTTGGATGATTCTCCTTCTTCAATACTTGTGTAGCCCAATCTTGATGTGTCTTTACTGGATCTAGGGGATCTCAATAGTTGCTCAAAGTACTTGATGGCTTCATTTGGCTTATTCAAAATTTCTTCAAACTCCTCTCTTTTAGGTCATTCTGCAATTGCTCATTTAGTAACTTTGACATTCAACTCATGATGGGAATTCATGATTTGGCTTAGGGTCTCCACCTACATGTTTGAGATCCTAGACAACTCTGCTGATTTTTCTTCTAGTCTGTTTGATAAGATTCTTTTGTCTTCTTCAATCATCGCATTTTCTTCTATAGCTTTCTTATTTTGCTTAGTCACCTCACATAGCAGTATTACTTGTGATTCTTGCTCTAACTTGAGATTTCTGATCTCCTCAGCTTGTGCTTTGTTCTTATCCATGAGATCTGCAATCGTTGCATCAAAATCATAGGAGTATACCATCTGCAAATAGTTTTACATGGTGTCAATCTCCTTATATTGAGTGTCATTTTCAGCTATAGAAATCTCTTTCCTTCTCTTTAGCAAACTTTTCAAGGAATCTCTGGCTTCATCCAATTGTTGTAGTAAGAGATGTATCTCAATCTCCTAATTCTCAATGGTCTTTCCCAACTTGTAAACCTCCATCTCAAGATCTTTGCTCCAACTTGTAAGGCTTCTCCTAATGAGAACTTAGCTCTGATACCAACTGTTGGGATTAGAAATGGGAAATGTATACTTTTGAGAGGGGGGGGGTAAATCAGAAGTACTAATCTCTAATCAATTTTAACATTAAAAGATTGCATGCTTGAATATATAGAAATAGCATATAAATAAAATGCATCCACATAAACACTTGACACCAGATATGATTACCCAGAAACCCTCCAATGAGAAGGTAAAATTGGGGTGGGGATGACACCCACAATGCTTCACTACTGTAGCAATAAAGTTCACCTATTAAGATTACATATTTTGACCATTCTCGTGATCTACCTTATGAAAGGTCTACCTTGTTAAAAGTGTACCTAGCTAAAGGACTTTAGAACACTCACTTGGAATGTCACTGTGTTAAAGGATTTCACTATGACTATTAAATCAACCTTGATACAAGGATTTCATCATGCTGATATAGTTGTTAGAAAGTATAGTAGAATGTTTGATCTAATTCACTTACAATCTTATATTGTTGATTTTAGATCCCAATTCAGTTCATCTCTATCCTCTCTAATCTGATATGAAATTGTTGTAACCTTAATCCTTTGCTCTTCTTAATTGATGTCATTCTTCTAAGTCACCTTGAATGTTTGTTGATCAATTCACCCCTTTCACTACTATCATCACCTTCTTGCATTCATTCTCTAATGCTCTCTCATATACATTATGAATTATGGGGCTTTGTCTCCCTTAAAAAAGACTTTGTTGGCTTAGGGTTAGGTATGAATATACAATATAGATTCATCCAAATTTCTCATTTAATTCCCTCCATTTTTCTAATTGTTTACATGTAGATCACATAGGGTATTCAAATAGATTCAATCTTATCTTCAAATCTTTGAGATCGATCCCTATGTTGGCTCAAAAATAGTTTACATAATTGTTTGTGCCATCACAAACAACTAGGTCATTTTCGTGTTACTTGGCACTTGTTGATACTAATGTTTGGCACATACTATAATTTTGTCTAGTTCAAAACATGAACTTTCTCAACATCTATTGTTCACTTGGCACTTTAAACTTGCTCGGCACTATCTGTTAGCTCAAAAATAACTATATTTCTGACTGGGCACCTATTGCAACTTAGCACTTATGTATATTATACTTGGCATATATTTCTAGCTTGGCATGAACATAGAAAATAGCCTAAGTGTGTTGACACTCAATTGTCAAAACCATTCTAAGATCAATAAGCTAGCCCTATTATTCACCTAATGGTGTGGCTAGAACCACTACAAGCCAAAATACCCTAGGAGCCCTAAGTTTTTCAAAAGCCTACCTAGGTACCCCTATGCCAGTGGTCCTCTTACCAATTTCCTCTTGTTTGGTTTTGGGGCACTAGGCTCAATAGTCTCTACTACTTTCTACTTGTCATTCTACTCAACACTAGAAGTTTCCTTGGTTCTTGGCTTAGTTGGTGGTGGAGGAGAGAGGGGTGTCACCACTAGCTTCTTAGTTCCTTGAGCCTTCTTAATTATTGGAGTGACAATAACTAGGGCTTTATCCTTTTAGCCTTTTTCTTCTTCCTCTTTCTCATCACCATTTTCTTTCTCTTCATCCTCTCCAAGACCTTGTGTAATTTGGAAAGGTCATTTTCCCTTGCTTAGGGTGCTCAATTTTTCTTCTAGGTCTTCAATCATTCTTTTCCTTTTCTTATCCTTAGATTCTATGTTGATATTCATACTTACTCTAGCCTTAGCTTCTTCATATCTTCCAAAATATTTAGCCTTGGTGGACCTATTTCTTCTTTCAATAGTGTAATAATGTTTGCACTCACTAAATCATTATCAATTTCATATTCAAAACTTTGTAACCAAGTCTTCCTCAAATTTATTGCCTACACAAATGTATTGTCTATGTCTACAATAAAATATATGTCATTATAATACCTTGTGACCAATTCCTTAGGTATTCTCATTCTAATCTTCATTCTTTTCTTGAATTCCTCAAAGTAAGCATCCATGGCATTCTCACAATTTTCTCCTAATTGAGTAATGTATTCATTTATATGTCTAGTGACTGGTTTTTTTTGTTACCAAACAATATCACCAACACTAGGAAAATATTTTTGGATATATAAAATAAAATACATACAATGAGGGATCCAAACTTACACATTGAATTATTTTCTTTTTTGATAGATGATAGATTCTTTGCTAGTTGCATTCTTTGTATTTTAGCAAGATCGTATTCATGATCTTTGATCACCATCTTCCATACTTGATCCACTACCATACATGGCACACTATTAAATCTGTTGGTGATTTAAAATATTGCAGTTTCAAATTATCCCAATGAGAGCAAGGTACATCTAGGGGTAGCTACTTCCCATCTTCAACATACCCTTTTAGACACCAGGCCAACTATAAGGCTAGACCCTTCTTCTACTTTAGGCTCTGCAAAACCTAGGTAGCTAGACCTCAGATTCACTCATATGGTACCAATGCTAAAACATACACATGAATCTAATAAAGTAGATAAAACCCTTAATCTTCTAACACTTATACAAAGATCCTAGACATGAAATAGCTAATTACATGGCCTAAGAAATTGCTAAGCTAAGTGAGGGCATCCTTTCAGCTCTTAAAATGAAAAGGGAAATGGATGAATTATAATGTTGATTTCAGAAAAACCCTAAATATGCAGTAGTAAGAACAAGTTGATCCTATAGTTGATCAGTGCCTTATCCATTGGGAAATTCCATGAATCACACACATACATGATCTATGATACCAATAACATATTCCATATGTCAAGATATCAATTCTATCTTATCACTTTGTGAATCAGGCTATAAAGACCTGATTCTCATGAAGTATCCTTCTCAAATAACCATCAATCCTTTCAAATAAATCAAGCATTTACTTGGACCTTTATTCCAAAAACAAAATATATCAGACATACAACCTTAAGGAGATGTAAATGAGTCTCAGTTCTTTGTCCCTAAACCACATAATATTGAATATTATAGAGATAGGAGACAAGAATCAAAATGAAACTAAGAAGATTCTTGCTCACTTGTATTCATTTCTTTGAAACTATACATTGAGATGCATGCAAACAATTCATAAAACCACTAAATAGATCAAAACTATCTATATTAGCTTAAGTACTATTGTTCATACAAGAGAAATAATGAAGAATGTGGTGGAATCATAGCTTTGGATCCAACAATGTCATCTCATTTAGAAACTAGAACCAACCACCTAGTCTCACAATGAAAAGTGTGAACCCTTTACAATGAATAAGAAAGAGAGAGAGAGATATAGGAAAAGAATGAAATCCTAGATTTGATCTATAAGTAACATGTGTCTACTTAAATCTTCATTCCATGTTGTTGTAAAGAATCTATCATCATTGTTAGGTAACAAACTTGAAATATCTCTACTTCAAAGATGACAACCCTTGTGTTGTCAAAATATCTAAAATGCTAATAATACCTTGATGAAACTAAATTGAAGGTAACAAAATTTGTTCCTAACTACATTCATACTGCCTCTTATGTTCATTTAGTTCACCATTTAAATAGAAATCAAATCTTAATTGCCCCAACTAAATGAAACTTTAAAAGGGAAACCTAAGAAAAAACCTCACATAACTTAAACCAGTGGCTTCCTATGCAAAAACAAACTCCAAAAATGGAATGTTCATTCTCTCCTAATTTCGGTGATATATAATAGTCTCATATCCTCTTATTAGAAATGCCAAAAATCTCATTTTAAAAATCAAGCTCCTATGAAGGCTCTCTGGTCTACACTTTCTTTTTAAATTTTATGTAAAAATTTAATATTTACTAAATTCAAAACTTTAGGATATATCTCCTTTTAATTTAAAGTTTCTACACATGAATTTGAAGAAAATATTTTTAAAATAATTTTTACCACTTTTGAATTTTTCCTTCATTTATGCATCTAGATCTAGTGAGGTTTATGTTACATGGTAGCATGTCATTGGTTGGTGTATTCCATGTCATATGCTACTTGGGCACCACATGTCATGATTTCATTTGTCATCTATCTAGGCAGGCCGCACATTTCCATATGCAATATTTGAAATTTTGAATTTCATGCTAGCATAATTTTGGAGCTCCACAACCTCCATCTTACAAATTTATGAAATGCCCCTGGAATTTCCCCATGTGGCATCTTATCCATCTATTTTCACACACAAAATTATTATTTTTTTGCCTCTTTTCGATGGTGGGCCCTCACACAAGCATGAGCTTGGTCTTTGTCATAAAGCATAAAGCTTTGGAAACATGTGATGGGTATGCTTTGGTATTAAAACACTAAAAAATCCCTTTGTGGCATGCATATGGGATTAAACTTGATTCCCTCTTTCCATAGTCTCTCTATAATGAAAAATGCCTCCCAAATTTTTTCTATCACCAAACAATGCCATACACACCTACTAGTCATTTGATCCATGGTCTATGTTTTGGCCTGTTACATGTTTTTTTATTGTATGCCCCCTTCTTATTAGTGATGATAAAAACATAAGAAAATAAAAAAGAGAAGCTACTGACAATGATTTTGTATGATTTTCTTTCCTTCATTGAACCACAAGCATTGTTCAACCTAATTCTCACATGATTAATGGAAGCAATAGAAAAACTTTGAAAAGGGGTGGTGTACTAGAAGTACATGGAGCCTCCTAGTTTTAATAGTTTTCCAACATTCACCATACTCTGTCAACCAAAAATTCCTTTAAAATATTTCAGAGTAAATAGATGCCATTTTGATGTTTTCCCCTAACAACGTCATTCACGATGGGCCAAGGAATTGGGAGTGTACTTTGTTCTAGCTATGTTGACAACTACTTGAGGGATTATTTTATACCAAACACCTAGAAATCTTCCTCCAAATCAAAAAAATAACATGTCAACACTTTATTCTTCAAAGATTGATGCCCTTTGTCAAAGTTGATCTGCACAAGAACTCACTAGTTTTTATTTTTTTTGGGAAAACATTTTAGTCTCAAGCTCTTGTCATGGTGTGCTCTCTGTCCATACAATTGATCTCTTTTACAAAATGAACTTCATATTTCCTAATTGAATGATTATGCCGAATTCTCTTGAGGCCAATTTCTACCACTTGCATTGCACATTCAATAAATTCTTATGCATGGCCTTCGTATGTTGAGAAAATGATGCAGTGCCCTCACACGATTCTCAATATACTCTGATCTCATCTTTACATTATGGAGCTAAGCATCTCCTCAATGCCATGGAGTTCTCTTTCTATAGTGATTTTCCTCCATACGTTGGCTTGGTGTAACAAAGCTAGAAAACCTCACTTGATGCTTTTATGTATTGGCATTCCACCTTATTTTCATGTGGCTCATTAGTGCACTTCAAATTTGATGCCAATTAATCTTCTTGTCCCTTGTAAAAATGGATCATGTGATCAAGAAGGTGCTCTTCCATTTCTAGGCCATTGTCCCTGGTCAAACAATAGTGTAAAAGCCTACCATAAAAAAACATTTCTTTAATTATGCTTGGCGCTAGGTGGATCTATTATAATTTTTTATTTGCATTGTTGGTAGTCAGCCTGCGTTACAACCAAATGATGTGAAACATGGATGATTTGGAAAGCCACCATACTTCCCAAATCTTGTACTCTAGTACCCTTTAGAGTTGTGATAAATATCAGCCTTGTTAAAATTTGGGTTGCTATGATAATAACTAGTATTTAGATAGTTAAAACCACCTACTCAAGAGTTGTTATCCATCTAACTATGTGTATCAATTGAAAGACACTTCAAATGCAATTCAGAAATCTGTTCAAGATTAGATGGGAATTCCTTATTTATTTCACATCATCATATCTCCAATGATGAGATGTCCATTCAAGAGCATTATAATTGTTCAAATTATCCTAATCACCTATGTTGAAATTTTTTTATCCTCAGTTACTTGTTCATCTAATGAATTTAGCCGAGCCCCAAAGTGGGTCCAGCTAAAAAAATTATGAGTTCAAACACCTAACATCTCATATGGGCCTACTAAATATCCTACATTGGCTGGATTCAAATTCAAGCACTGGTTTTCCATTGAAAACTTATTTCACCTCTTTCTACAACTTGTCCATTTTGTGCCAAGTGGTACGCAGATCGACTTTAAAAACTGACAAAAACACTTGACCGGGCCCTAAAAACAAACCTTCTAATTCTTTTTTCAGCAATATCTTACCCTATCAAATCTCATATCATGATGATCATTCAATTAAAATATATTGACCATCAAAGTTTCCTTCTCAAAACTGCCTATGAGCAAACATGTCAAAAAACAATAAATCTCGTTTGGATTCGGCTTTGCAAACAAGGCAAATTGATACTTGGGGAAACAAAAACTAAGGAATTTTTTTAGTATCATGAAGAGATTATAAATATGTGATTTTTTCTCATGAATAATAATTGGGCATATTTGACGAGTGGTAAAAGTGGGCTACTCAAATTTGCAGATTGGAAATACTAGCAGAAAAGTGATTTTCTCAAATAGAATGGACTTGGGAAAGTGTGCAAATAGATTCATCAAGACTTGAAAACTAACACACTTTAAGAATTTCTAGAGTAAAACAAAATGGTACAATCCATTCAATCTCACCTATAACAAATTCAAATTTATGACATCTCGAATAGGGGTATCGACCAATCTGCATTTTATGACACCAATAAAACTTTTAAAATTACATTTGGAATTGCATTTGAAAACTAATCAAACAGATTCATCAAAGCTCAGAATTGAATCATAACAAGTCTCTAACCTCTAGAATGTAATGCAAAACAAATTTTCTCATTTTAGTAAATTGGGTCAAACTTTTAACAAGTCAAACAAGGCCTCCGAGAATTTTGAATAATTTACATTAGCATGACAACAATAAACAACTGACTTTGAGGGATTCAAAACCTAATCAAAACATCTTGAAACAACTTAAAATCTAAAACATAGGTTCTTTGATATGGATATTAAACACTCCCAAATCAGAAAGTCATGTAACATTACTGGGTACAAGATATACAAGATATTCAAATGCAAACTAGGCCTACTGTCGTTGTTTCATACTTGGCAAAAATGCAGATTTGGGCATTGCTCAAAACACAACTTCACATAATGACTCAGAATGGAAATTTTATCTTCATGGGATGCATGGACATATCAAATTCAAGGTTTTAGAAACATTAAACACCTCTTAGGCCTCAAAAGGATGGTCAGGTACACATGCACTAAATGTGCTTTAAGGGCTCAAAAGCTTGGAATGGTACTCAAATCGGGAAGGCAATTTTGAGTCCCATCACAATCTGCTTGACTAGTAATATTTGTGATCTATAACCTCACCCATTCCACTTAGCCCCTATGTTTGCCTCAATTTCCTCTACACTTAGACATCACATGGTTTTCGTCTTGTCTAGGGTTGGATAATTAGTAACTCTATGAATCATTTCCTTCATGATCTCCATGGGTCCATTCTGTAACTAGTACTTCATATCATGGATTCTGCTCAAAATAATGTTGATCCATTTGATTTTTAAATTTCTTGTAAATTCTAGGGCACAAGTTAACCCTTTCCTTTCAACATCTTTAAATTCATCCTTCAAGATTCCTTAATTACATAACTTCTCATATGCTTCTCTGATCTCATAATCTCCTCCTTCCCTAATCTTACATATGTAAGAACTCCTAACATTATGGGTCATAATAACTTTGGGTGGTATCAAGGATAGTGCACCCATTGAATCTCCTTTCATTGCAATTTTTGAAATAACATGAAACTTTGGTGGAGGACAAGTGTCACTCTTCACCAGTTGGGTTTTAATAATCTCTTAGCTCATTCTAGGGGTAGATGAAGCTTCCATATCCTTTGTTATGGTTTTAAGTCTCTTCTTTATCTTCTCTAAGTTACCTCGCATAGTTCAAATCTTCACCTGTTCACACTTCTCATCTAAATCGCTCTTGAAATTATTTTCTAGTTATTCAAATCACCAAATCTCTCTGCATTATTGAAATATGTATACAAGGTATGAGATAATGTCTTCAAAATTTTATATATACCTTCTTTTGATCAATTTAGGGTGTCCATTAATGTTGTGTATGCAAGTAGGTGAAAGCCAATTGTCTTGGTCGATATTGGTGCCTTTGAACTAGATCTTAAATTTATAGATTAGTCTATTCCATATCACTTTGTCTCTATCATTTCACTTATGAAATGCTTGCTCCATGTTGCAATGCTTGGTCAATAAAGAAATTTTTACTAATGTTTGGCAATCCTTCATAAATCTATTTAGCTGCATCTTTATTTATGCAAATATGGATTTTGGCACATTTCATGTACAAAAATGATGTATGGTATATCAATTAAATTTATACAATTCCATACATGTATATATTTCTTGCTTAGTTTGAGATGACATGATCACCTTCTCCATTAGTTTGGGTGACCTTAGCTCTATTTTCTCAACTATTTCCATGTTTGGCTTTCTTTTTCCATTTTTGATTCATCTCCTTTATTTTTTCAATATCTACTTTTCCTTCATATTTGTCTTTTGTTTTTTTTACTTAATGTACTTGAGTCTTGTAATTCATTTTTATATGTCCAAATTGGTGAGATTTGGAACATGTGGATCTAGGTGCATAATTCTTCCTCTGATTATTCCAATGAGGTTTTGTCTGAGATCTAAAATCATATGCTCTATGCACATACTTTTGATAATTATATCAATATCCATTAAATCTAAGTGTAGTAGATGTATTCCTTATTCTTGACCTACACTCATGTGTTTGATGCCCTCGTTTCTTGTAATAAAAATAGTAAACAATAAACTTAGGCTTAGGATTTTGCATAACATGTTTTCTTTGACAAATTTTTTAGTATGACCACACCTTCCATGGTGGTAGCATGTTGGTTTTTCCTTTGACTTTGCATTTCTCATCTCTCCATTCCTAGATAATTCTCCTTGTTGAGTGTATGAATGTCCTAATCCATCAATACTACTAGATGAATTCATAAGTTCTTCAAAGTATTTCATTGCTTCTTTTTATTTATTGAATCTCTCCATAGATTCTTTCTCATTTCTTAGTTCATTCTTTAGTATGTCCTTTTGTGATTTGAGAATTGTAATTTTTACATCCTTATGATTCATTTTTTTATTTGCAAGAATTAGTTGATTCATCATGTCCAATTGAATTTTAGTGAGTTTTTACACATCTAATATCCTTTCTTTAAGTCTGGTATCCATTACCCTTTTATCTTCTTCATCCATATTCCTATCTTCTTCAACTTTCTTATTTTGTTTAGTCACTTCACATAATCTAACTAATTATATTTCATGTTCCCTTTTCACTCTTCTTATTTCTTCATTCAAGAGTTTGTTCTTTTCAAGTAGATCTGTATATGCTTTGTCATTTGGATTGATTGATTCACATAGTCATTCATTCTAAACTTATTCATAGGAAAACTATTTATATTGGATAGCCAATTCCTTTCTTCTCTTTAAGGATTTCTTCAAATCTTGTCTTGCTTTCTCAAGTTTCTGTAGTATGAGTTGGATATCAATCA
The DNA here is from genome assembly GCA_028749045.1 of Cupressus sempervirens. Classification (NCBI taxonomy): domain Eukaryota; kingdom Viridiplantae; phylum Streptophyta; class Pinopsida; order Cupressales; family Cupressaceae; genus Cupressus; species Cupressus sempervirens. Next base: position 54,705,587 of record CM053791.1, read on the forward strand.
TCTGATTGTCAATAACCTTGTCTAGTTTAAAATCCTCCATCTCTAAGATCTAATCTCCAAGAGATTAATCTTCTCTCAAAGAACCAATTCTTTGATACCAATTGTTGATTGATCCAGAGGTATAAATAGGATAACAAGATACTAAGAGGGGGGGTGAATCATAATCTTAAGCACTTTTACTTTTCAAGGTGAAAGCATAGATCTATGTCACTTTTGGGGCTAACTTTAAGGTTCTAACAGGACCAAATTTGGCCAGACATCTTTCAAGGGGACCAAATCTAACCAAAACCATGTGGCAACAACTAGACACCAAGAGGCATGTACATATCTGCAGGGATTTAGCCGGATTGGATCTGGTCATACCTAGTTTGGCTAGATACAATCCAGCTAGAATGACAAAAATTATATAAGCCACATTAAGAAAAATCTTCCAATCATTTGCATCATACGAGCTCGTTGGAATTGTGGAGCAAGAATAGCTATAGGAGTCATTCTAGTGGATTGAGCATGTCAACAATTTCCCCTAATTTTTTAATATGTTTTAAGTTTTATTTTATGTTTTCTTAGGTAGAAATATGGTTTTTAATGTGTATTTTTAATGTAGATTATTTTAAAGAGTTCAAATTTTTTATATTATTATACATTTATGTTTTTAAGTACTCTAATATTAGATAAAGTTTAGATAGTGAAATTTAGTAAAACTTAGCAATTATTAGAGAAATTAGATTAATTGTAAAATATTATTTATAGGAAATAGTAGAAAATTATATAGAAAATTTAGAAAATACTATAACAGTTAGAAAACTTTGAAACTTTATAAAATATTAGAAAATACTAGAACAATTAGAACTTTTTGAAAATATTAGAAAATTTAGAAAATACTGCAACAATTAGAAACTTAAGAAACTTTAGAAAACAATAGAAAAATTTATTAAATATAGAAAATTAGTTAGATGTAAATTAGAAAATTTAAATATTTTGGTTTTAGCTTTATTACAAATCATTATAAATTGTTCAAAGGTAAAGGTTTAGAAACAATTGTAAACTAGTAACTAAAACCATCAGATTGAACTAAATCAGACTTTACCTCTTAGCGTGAACACAAATAAATTATAATTAAAACCTTAACATTGAACCTTATAAATTATAGGTAGGAGTGGAACTTAACATTGAATTTAATTAAATCACAACATTAAAACTAATCAAATTCAAACTAAAACTCTCACATTGAACCAGATTAGACTCTAACTCCTATCCGCTCTGTAACCATATAATCTCAAAACCTCTCTCTCTCTCTCTCTCTCTCTCTCTCTCTCTCTCTCTCTCTCTCTCTCTCTCTCTCTCAAAGTTTTAGCTCTCTATCCCTCTCTAACTCATAAACTCTATATATCTTTGTAAACCCTAAATTGCTCTCTAATTCCTAAACCCCATCACTCTTTAAACCCTAAACTGCTCTCTAACCCCATAATCCCTAACATAACATCATCTCTCCCATCTCATCTCTCTATCTTACATAACCTCATCTCTTCCAACCCTAACCTACTCTTTCTCTCTCTTACATAACATCATCTCTCCCACTCCTAAACCCCATCTCTCTAAACCCTAAACCACTCGCTAACCCCTAAACCCCATCTCTCTAAATACTAAACCACTCTGTAACTCCTAAAACCCATATTTGTAAATCCTAAACTACTCTCTAACTCCTAAATCTCATCTCTTTAAACCTTAGACTACTCTCTAACCCCTAAACCCCATCTCTCTAAATACTAAACCACTTTGTAACTCCTAAACCCCATCTTTGTAAACCCTAAACCACTCTTTAACTCCTAAACCCCATTTCTCTAAACCGTAAACCACTCTCTAACCCCATTTATTCCCTAGTGTAACTTCATCTCTCTCTCTCTCTCTCTCTCTCTCTCTCTCTCTCTCTCTCTCTCACACACACACACACACAACCTCATCTATTCCAACCCTAACCTAGAATCCCTAACATAACTTCATCTCTCCCCTCTATCTCTCTCTAACTCCTAAATTCCATCACTCTAAACCCTAAACTACTACTAACCCCATTTAATCTCTAACATAACTTCATCTCTCCCATCTCATCTCTCTCTCTCTCTCTCTCTCTCTCTCTCTCTCTCTCTCTCTCTCTCTCTCTCTCTCTATCTCTCTCTCTCTCTCTCTCTCTCACTCTCACACACACACACACACGCAACCTCATCTATCCCAACCCTAACCCATAATCCCTAACTTCATCTCTCCCCTCTATCTCTCTCTAACTCCTAAACTCCATCACTCTAAACTCTAAACCACTCTCTAACTCTTAAACCCCATCTCTTTAAACCCTAAATCACTCTCTAAGTCCTAAACCCCATCTCTCTAAACCCTAGACTTTTCTCTAACTCCTAAACCCCATCTCTTTAAACCCTAAATCACTCTCTAAATCCTAAATTGCATCTCTCTAAACCCTAAATTGCTCTCTAACCCCATAAACCTTTTGTCTCTTTCTAACTCCTAGACCCCATCTATCTAAACCTGAAACTTCTTTGTAACTCATAAACCCCATCTCTCTAAATCATAAAATTCTCTCTAACTCCTAAACCCTATCTCTTAAAACCCTAAACTACTCTCTAAGTCCTAAATCACATCTCTCTAAACCCTAAATTGCTCTCTTACCCCATAATTCCTAAACTTCTCTCTCTCTAGAATTTATATAACTTATCTCTCCCAACCCTAGCCTCATCACTCTCTATCTAGATCTCAAACTTTTAACCCTTTGTCTTTCTCTAACTCCTAGACCCTATCACTCTAAAATCTTAACCACTCTTTAACTCGTAAACCCCATCTCTCTTTTTGTAAAACTTACATAACTTCATCTCTCCCAACCCTAACCTCATGTGTTTCTTTCTAGATTTCAAACTTTTAACCCTTTGTCTCTCTCTAACTCAGGTAGACCCCTTCTCTCTAAACCCTAAACCACTCTGTAACTCATAAACCCCATCTCTCTAAACCCTAAACTACTCTCTAACTCCTAAACCCCATCTCTCTAAACCCTAAACCGCTCTCTAACCTCATAATCCCCAAACTTGTTATCTAAATTTTATTTGTACCTATTACTAAAAATATATAATGTAGTTAACATTTATTTATATGTAGCACAATAGGTTTGTTTAGAAAGAGTCATTTAGTGTGTTTTGATTAAATTAGTTTATATAGTAATCTATGTATATATGTATATGTATGCATGTGCAGATCTCTACTATCATCTATCCAGTTTTGCTTGTTTATATCTTTTGTCATTATGACATCGGGGGGTAGTGATTTTAGAGAAGCTAGTGTACGTGGTCATCCCCATAGTGGCTCATCCCATATATCAACCACTAGTACCCAAGATAGGGAGATATTATTCAGTGATAGTATTTAGCACTTACAGAGTGCACTTGATACTATTGATTAGAGTCTATAGGCTTCACCTACCCTTCAACATAGGGATAAGGCGATTGCAATTAGAGATGAGCTAATTAGCATGATGCACACTGTTGAGGGTTTTAACCCTTATGATAGTGTTAGTTTGGACACTTTTTATAGCACTTTAACCCATACTATCAGTGGTGGTTTTCAATGGAGGGAGATAGATTAGATGGTCTCAGTGGAGAGTGTGAAGAACATATTCCCACATTATCAACCTTTGAAAAATGTTAGAGGGTATCGTGCTATGAGGTGTACTAATCCATTGGTGGCACCTTTCATTTATCCTTGTTGGATGTGGCCCCAAAAGAATGAGTTCCCCTTATATTTCTACAAAAAATTATTTGTAGAATTTCATCTACATCAAGAGGTTGATTACACTGATATCCCTGGGCATGTTGAGTAGGTTCAAGGTAGGTTCTTAGATAAATTTAGACATCTAGATGCTCCTACACCTATTAATAAATGAGCACTGATTGGTTCAAACCTTTTGGTGATGCCAAAAATTTTGGAGTTAGCTATAACTAGAGATAGAGTGGTAGATAATACATGTAGAGATGTGTATGAGCAGATTGCCACTATTGCTACCTAGGTGCATGAGATGTCTTTTGACCAAGTGCACAAATAAATAGCATAGTCATGATCTACATCTATAGGTGGTCACACTACTACATCATCTTTAGGTAATGATATGTACCATGAGGTTGACATCCCATCTCTAGTAGACGTCTCCATAGAGTCTTCAGTAGAATGATTGAGGGTTATTAGTACATGTTTGTCCATTGATATACTTTCAGCCTATCAAGCTATTTAGTTGTTGACCGAACAGCCACTTAGTGTGGTACCATCATATGTGATTGGTATCATCAGAGGTACATTAGAGGCATAAGGTGGTTAGGAGAAAGAGGACATACATGTTACAGTATAGCTCCACCATGGACCATAGTTAAAAAGGATGCAACCACCCTATAGAGGTAGGTTCCTACCCACCATGATTTTCATTGTTCACAAATACGCTCATGGATCCTACACTTGACATGGAAGATATGAACTTCATTGATAGAGACTTGAGTGAGATAGGTAGGCATATATTCATGATGACGATGGCATATGGGGACTTGCAAACACCTATGCATCTTGTGTAGCAAGAGACATAGATAAAACTTTACAAACATGTCTATTTAATTGGACCTACAGATCTTATATTTAAAACCTTAGTAAAGTATAACTTTTGACATATATTTGTTTCTTCTATTGCATACAGACTACATCTACAGCTTGTGAGGATGGAGATGGAGAGACAACTGTCGACCCTAGTCATCCTGAGTCACAGGTAAATTTAATTGTACTTACATTATTATTTATTGAATTTATACACATGCACATGATACATTTTTTCTTATATTGGCAATAGGTTTCGCGATCTCGTCTCAGTCAATCACATTGTGGAGCGTGGCATGATCATGTTTGATATTCATATATGTCATATACATGATTCTTGATATTGATTTACGATGATATCATTTAGATTTATAGCTATGGGATATTTTACATTTACATCATGCTCATATTTGACATATTTCATATTAGCATGAGTTATCTAACCATTTGCATTTATAGTAGACATATATGATATTTTGATGAGTTATGTGACCATTTACATTTATAGTTGACATATTTGATTTTTCATGAGTTATGTGACCATTTACATTTATAGTTGACATATTTGATTTTTCATGAGTTATGTGACCATTTACATTTATAGTTGACATATTAGATATTTCATGAGTTATGTGAACATTTATATTTATAGTTGACCTATATGATTTTTTCATGAATTATGTGACCATGTTTATGTGTAGTTGATATATTTGATATTTATATTTATAGAATATCTTTTACGTAAATGTGGAAACATATTTTTGAAATATCTCTTACATTTTTATTTAGATAATTGTTAATGTGTAATAAATTTACATGTTCTATAAATTAATAAAAATATGTGTTACATAATTTTCTATGTGTGTTGTAGAAGTGTATAGCAAATGTAAATGTAATAGAAATAAATACATTATTTTTTAGATAATTTTTAATGTGTAATAAATTTACATGTTCTATAAATTAATGAAAATACATCTTACGTCATTTTCCAAGTGTTTTGTAAAAGTGTATAAATATTTTTTTAAAAACATGTATAACTATTGAAAAACAATTTATGTATATAAATTTGAAATATTTTATGAATCATTAAAAACCTACCTATCAATCAAGAAGTTGTTGATACATATGGCTAGGATCCTCTTTATCTTTAATAATCTCCAACAACTTTTCATGCTTCTTGATATCTAACCTCCACTTTGGTTTGCTACATCCTTTTTTTGGCATAATGTCAAACTAAATCTTTGTCGCTAAAACCAAGTGGCTACAATGCAAAACTTTTTGGCTAGGCATGTATTCAATAAATTAAACACCATTGTCGTCAATTTTTGTTTGTTGATAATAGGTGCCTACCAATTATATTATATTATTATTTCTTATATAAAAGAAATAATTATTTACAATTAATCTCTCACTCTCTAATTAGTTGTATACATCTCATAAGAGGATAATCTATACCTTCTATAACAACTGAACCCATTGGATATGACTGGTTATCATCATCTGTACATGATTCAGTCAACTTAATCTTTTCTTTTGTGCATCTAAGTAAATAATAATCCACACCTTCCACATTTTGAGGATCTACATCTAAGTAATAAATAAATATGAAGATAGATAAATATAAAAATGAAACATGTTTGTAGAAACTCACCTAGAATAGCTAAATTAGAAACACATTCATAATTAGTTGAATAGATAGGATTATGAATGTCTATGTCATTGTCATCTTCCTCATAAGGGGTACTTCTGATTAACTTTTTCCATGTCCATTTAGAGACATAGCTAGTCACAATATTCTCACATTAACCCATTATTGTTTTGAATGTAGACATCACAAAAACATGATTTTTCTCTTACTTGAATTATTGGAGGCTTGTGTTGTCAGGTAGTCATCAGTTGATACAATTTTCTAATTTCAATATTGGGTTGACAATTGTAAGGATTTGATCGATCAATATCGGTAACACATTAAATTGGCAAGTATCTATGTTAATAATCAAAATATTAAAGTAATAATGTTAATAAAAAATGGAAAGCTTACCTTTCACTTCCCCAAAAAAAAAATTATTATATATTGTACCATGAGGAGGAAAATGAGATTTGCACCATTCAACAACTTGGTTTTCTTTGTCTATGTTTGAACTTGTATAGAAAAGAAAATTGTATCAATTTTAACAAAATATAAAAGAACTATCTAAAAGATGGTCATATACATCAAATTTTATTAGTACATAACAATATTATACTTGAAAGTTCATGTTGGTGAAGTGCACGCTTTACACATGCTCCTACACCATCATGCTCTCCTTTTCCATGACCAATTTCAAAGAAGTTCCAAAGAAACTTAACATTTTGTCTCACATGTTATGTTGCAATCCAATTGAATGCTTTTGTAGACTTAAATTTTCCTAAGAAAAAAATTAAAATAAATTCATGACTAATCAAATCTATATATAATTAATTGTTCAGTTAATTAAATATGTGCATGAAATTTTAAAGTTTAACTTTCAAATACATGTACCAACACAACCATCAGACCAAATCCAATGTTATAAAGCATTTATCCCATGATTTGTGAGATCATCAAAGAACATTCCAAAATAATGAGCTACATAACTCCTATTGTGAACCCTATCATCACTTAGATAAAAATAGACTTCCTTGATGATAATGTGTTCATCTAGATTGATACTTTCTACCCCATCCACCTCAAATTTTGCATGTCTATAGGAAACTTGTACAAAAATTGCAATTTGATTTGAGTGATAATATTTAGCTTGAATTTCAGATTGAGGGGAAAACGTATAGTTTTCAAAGAAGGCTACAATTCGTAGAATACATCCTAGTGGAAAATTATTTTTTGAATCTCGAAACTATTTGGCTTGCCATCCTGAACCATGAAAATGTTGGATGTGTAGATAAATCATAGTTTTGAATTTATCTATAAACTCACCATATGGAAAATTGCTCTCTGTCAAAGCTATTTTTTTTATTCTTCTCCATTTCATGTTCGACATATCTCATACTCAAATCTATTCCACACAACTAATGTTGAAACCTCAATGTTTTCCATTTCATATGAAAATTTTTGCAACTCTCCACAATTTGTACGTGCATTTTTTATGCATTTTACATTAAATTCACTTGAATCTTCAGCATTATAACATTAAAAGGACTTGAAAAATTGTGTTGTGCTTCTAGGAATTATTACATCTTGCTTAAGTGTTGCCATAGCTTTTCTAAAAGATTACAAATAAAGATAAAACTCAACATGATTTTGACAACAACAAGTTTCACGTACCTTATTTGTGCATACAAAACATGGGCACAACCTCTCAAACATTCTTTGGAAAATTTTAACTTTTGACAATTCTTTTTTGAAAGCTTCAAATAATTCACTTTGTGTTGTTTCTGCAAAGTGTTTTGGATGTGCTATTTTCATACATCTCTCTTCATCTTTGATATGTATAGTGTCTCTTCTATTGGAAGAAATATGTGATTGGCTGGTCCAATATTTAACCTATCTTCTAGCATCTTCAAAAATTCTATCCTTTCAAGGAAGTCAAAAAATAATAGCCCTTTCATCAAGAAAATTTCTCCTTTTTATATATCTTTGAATAGTTCTTCTAGATAGATTGAGCATTTCAGAAATTGCTCAGACTTGGTTTTTTTATGACAAGTCCTTTTTCGTAATCATAGTCATCAATGCTCTCCATGCAATACTTACATTAGCTACTCGACTTTTGTTATCAATACCATTTAATGCATCTCTCAAATTCTAAACTATTGTTTCCTTCACATTATCTTCTAAGCTTTTCTTATTATTCACACCTAACAACTCTAGGATAGGACTCATTTCTCTTTTCCTAAATGATCTGACAAATAATCGTGGTTTACCAATCAGACATTTATTTTGAAAAAATTCTTCCCACATATTTTGTAGATGTAGCTTAACTATACATTTAGGCATCATGTGTTCAAATTATTCAGTTTCTCTAAAAAGAGAGTCTTCGTACATCTCCACCAAATTTTCCAAACGTAAACCATATTTTCCAAATGTCCTAATACTTCCTAGAACATCAATAGGATCTTCTTCAACTTCAATCAATGGATCTTCAATTGGTGGCTCTTTATTATGTTTTGTCCATCCTTTCTTCTAGTCATCTTTGACTTGATCATATCTTTTTTCTCTTTTCACTTTATTCCCCATTACGCAAAAACCTAAATAGAGAGCTTCATATCACTTGCATAGAAAAGACTTCCAATTCAATTACATAAATACTAGTATATCATAGAAAATTTAGAAAAAAACTTCCAACTTTAGAACCTTATTATATTTGACTTTCTGTAACACTACAAAATATTAAGATAAGTAGTTACATTAAAGCATTTCTAAATTTAGATTAAATAATTTATTAAATGTATTAAATAAATTAAATAATTTAACTATTTAATATTTTTAATAGTTTTCATAATATTTTAAAACACCTAAATTCATTCTAATAATTTATTTAAATCAAATTAATTAATTAATTTTAAATAAACAATAGCGAAGAGCCTACAACACAATTGTAAATTGCGAGCCTCTCAATTGGGAGGTGTTGGGTTCAAATCTACTCAACCTTAACTAATAATAAAAAAATAATTAACCACAAAAAATAATAATAATTAACCTTGGCTTCGGCCTCTTACCAATCAAAAAAAAAATTAATTAATCATTTTCAATACAAAAATAACTTTAAAAATCTAATTTCTAAATATTTCTTCAATAAAATTTCATGTAAAACTTTACTTTTTTACTATTACAAATGCAATTATGAATTAAATATAATTATTTAAAAAATTAAGCTTTACGTTTAAAATAAAAAACCTATTTTATTGAATTAAATATAATAATTTAAAAATAAAACTTTACCTTTAAAATAAAAAAAACCTATTTTGTTGAATTAAATATAACAATTAAAAAAATAAAACTTTACATTTCAAATAAAAGACCTATTTTATTGAATTACATATAATAATTAAAAAATAAAACTTTACATTTCAAATAAAAAACCTATTTTATTGTTTAAAGGTGCTCACACATGTGACCTTGTGCAAATGACTTTTGGGTTGAATATAGATTTGGCCAAATCTGGTTCGGTTGGATCTAGTACTATCGGATTGGATCTGGTTGGAACTATCTATGTCATCTGATGTGGTACTTTCTTTCATTTTTTGCAATTTTGAAGAACTTAACACTTTAGAGGACAATTTCATCATCATAATTAGGGTTTGAAAAAAAACCACTGGATAGAACTTGTAGTCAGAATTATGCCAATATAATTTTTTTTATAGGTGACACAATATCAATTACAATAATTGCAAAATAATGCAAGTAGGTATTTCAACATTGAAGATGATGCACATTTGGAAAACATAAAAATAAGGAGATGATAATGAAAAAAAATTAAAATGATGAATCGTTCTAGAGGAGAGAGTCCCCTTCAATAATATATAACATTTGTAATAGTTAACATAGATTTACTAAGAAAAAGATGGTGGGAATGAAAAACTATTAAATTATGAAAAGTTCAACTTTAAATAGCTATAATAGACAAAATATTCAATATTTTTGAAATTTTCTTTTTCATAGTCCTAGGTTCATATGTCATCAACAACATACTTCAAATTTAGATGAAAATACATTTATTTGCAATTATTTTTGTGATGGGAACTATAATGCCTAATTTGCTCAATTTTTAGCATTGTCAAAAAGGTTATTGAAAATTATAAAAAATTAAGATTTTTATTTTTGAAATTTTTTTTTAAATAACATACATAAACTTTATACTTCTATACAAATTTCATCAGTTTAAACCAACTTAAAATTCAAAATAGAAATATATTTTTTACATTGTTGAAGTTTAACACTTTTTTTGATGTTATCATTTTCCTTTGTAAAAGGGTGACACATGTTTGTACTTTTACCCTTCAATAATTCACAATCACATTCATCAATTGTCTTGTACATGTAAAACTCGTAATAATAAACTTGTTGTAACATGTAAATATAATCTACCACATACATGAAAATAAACACATAACGCAATATTTGTACCCAAAAATCCTCCAAGGTTAAAACTATGGTGGGGATGACACCCACAAATATTTACTACTACAATAATAAAATTAACTTATAAGGGTTACAATGTTTGAGCATAATATATGATCTACCCTATGAGGGATCTACCCTATTAAAATCATTTAAGAAAGTTAGGTCTCACCTTGTTAGAAGATGTATAACTTATAATGAAGTAACTTGGACCTGATTATGAGATTTGCAAAGATCTGTTAAGACCAATCTATTAAAAGATTTACCCTAATTGAATTTGGTTAGAACTAATTCAGTACCTGACTCTTGGTATGCTCTATAAGCTGATTTAGAGTCTTCTTCTTGCTAACTAATTCTCTATTTTGATCTGATAAAAAATTATTCACTCACACTACTCTAAATAGGTTAATTTCTCTATTAAGAGATAATAGAACACTTTTTTTTACTTTAGATCTAATCTGGATCTTTCACTTTACTTATTGAATTTTACTCCTTGTTTGCATATATACTCTTCTCCTCTCATCTCATCGCCATGCTACACCATACAATTTAGGTGAAGATTTTCTCTATTTAAAGAGTATCATAAATATTTTTCTAGATACTTCCATATTTTGTCTCTTTGTCTGAATCATTGATCACAAAACATTCGGATCTATGATCCACATCATAAATGTGTAAAACTTTTTTAACATCCTCTACATATATTAAAGGCTCCTTCCAAGTCATCTTGAAAATGATTTACCTCAAAATATGTATTATTCCTTACTTTTATGTATACTCTACATTGCTTGGCCTTTACTATTTTCTTGATGCTTGACATTGTTGTTGCTCAATCTATATTGTTCTCAGCATTTACTACACAACTCAACACTTGTATGCTTTGAGCTACTTGGTAGGTGTTTAGCTTGGTCCTTATAGAAAATACTCAATGAGAATTCTCTTACTCATCTCCTATAGATCTTGCTATATACTTATATACATGACTTGGCCTATATAGAGTAGCTCGGCCCAAGTGATGACCTATTGACTCTTTCTTGTAAATCTTTAAGTATTTTATACTAATAGACTACAATAGTTAAAGATATAAAAAGAGAGTATAGACCATGGTTCCAATATCTTCTTTGTAGAACATGTGTGCAACATCCTTTTCAATTAGAAATGTCCTTGCACAATCCATAATTGATATGTTCCTTCTTTTAGAAATTCCATTTTGTGGTGGTGTCCTGTGTGTAGATAATTGTCTATTGGTACTATTCTTAGCATAAAATTTAGTAAGTTCAATAGACATAAATTCACCACCTCTATTAGATCTTAACAATTGAATGATTTACTAATTTCTATATCAACTCTATCCTTATACCAATTGAACATATCAAAAGCATTTGATTTTAAATTCATGAACATGATAGTCATCATTCTAGAATAGTCATCAACACATAAGATAAAATATTTGTAACCATAATAAATTTCCATACCTATTGGTCAATATAGATCATTATGCAGGAGCTCCAAAATATCAATAGGAGTGTCTTACTTGAAAATATTGACTTTTTAATCTTGTCAAGTTGGCATTCTTTACACAAAGAATTCTCAGGTTTATGCATATCTATTAAGCCTCTAACTGTCTTCTTTCTACTAACCTTCACCATATTGTCAAAAATTATATTTCACAATCTTTTATGCTGCAACCATGCTCTTAGAAAGGCCAGGGTTACTGTTGCATGAAAAGATCAACCTATCAATGCCTGATACAACCAACTGTCTTATAGAACCATAGGAGGTGGTTAAGCCATGTCATGAATCCTATGAGGGATGATGGCCCACTACCAACAACCCCACTCCTAGCATCACTCACTATGGCTTGAGATCCAAAGCTATGACCAAGCTCTAATACCAATTATTAGAAAGGACTGGGTTTCTATTGCACCAAAAGATCAACCTATCAATTCTCAATATCACCAATAGTATTATAGAACCATTAGAGGTAGTTAAGTCCTATTGTAAATCTTGCGAGGGATGTTGGGCCACTGCCAACATGTGCATCCTCAACATTAGAAAATAAGAATGTATCAAGAGTAGGAACATGATAAAATAAATTTATTTTATTTTCCATCCTAGATCTAATCAAATTTCCTTCATCATCAAAGATCTTAACTTTTTGTATTATAAAACTCCATCTTGTGACCTTAATTGTTGAATTGAGAAACACTCAAAATATTATACTTTAGTCCTTATAACTAATATGGATCATCACATATGATTTTATCATTCAATATTAATGATCCTCTACCTTCACTAGGCATAGAATATCATTACATTAACATAACAGTTCCACCATCATCAATTTCTTCAAGTTTGTCAAAATTATATATGTTACCAATCATATGATGTGAGCATCCACTATCAACAATCTATGTATTATTCTTGCTAACATGTGGAATAAGGGATCTTTCCCTCTCATATATTTCTCTATTGGGATCTTCCTTGATAGAAACATAAACTATCTCAAGTACTTCTTTCTCTTTATTAGTACTAGACCTAGTGTTCTCTTCTCTAGCAATGTAGCTTGATTTCTTCATGTTTCCTTTGTAGTCCTTTATCTTCTTGTACTTTTAATATTTCTTATATTTTTTTTCATGGTTACTTCTATTAGGATACTTAGTACCAAAATGACCAAGTTCACTGTACTTAAAAACAAATTAGGGCAGTTTACCTTTGATTTTACCTTTACCTCTTGATAACCTTCTTTCAAGCAATGCTTCAATTTCATCCAAATCATCTTCAAATTCACACTGACTCATATCTTTAATTTTCTTCTCTTTATTTTACCTACCAATGGTTAGTGAGTAATTAATGTACTATTATCAAAATTTCTCAATTCAAATATAGTCAACCAATTGACTGAACCATCAAGTGTCAAAATATTATCAAGCATAGCTCTTATTTCTTGAATTATAGAATATTTTATAGCATAGATAGGAGAGAGAGGTCTAAGAAATTTACATAAAATTTCACTATCATCAATAATACCACCAACATCTCTAATTACAAATGTAAACATAAAATACAACAAACTCATTCACACAATTTTACACAAGGATTTTATGTGGAAACCCAGTTTCGGAAAAACCACTAGTAACATGCTACCCAATTTTAATTTTTTTAAATGATGCTCTATGAAAGGCCAACCCTATTAAAGGTTACAATACACACTATTAAAACTGACCTAGTTAAAGAATTTCATTCCCCTATTAGGAGTAAGCCTTGTTAGAGGACTTTAGAAAATTCCATTAGAATGTCACCAGGTTAAAGGATTTACATATGACTATTAGGTAGATGAGACCTTAATCCAAAGGATTGTCTAGATTGATACAATTGTTAGAAAGTAATAGCAGGTCTTGATCTAATAATAAACATAACTCACTTGTAGATTATAGATCTCTGGTTCAGTTCTCCATTCTGGTTGGCATTCACACTCTTCATATTTGACAATGTGTTCACCCTTCAAGCATTCATCCTCTTAATCCTTCTTCCTTTGCATGTCAATTGTAGACTCTTCTATTCGACTACCATGTGAAGCAACACCTTAGAGTTATTTTCTTCCTTAGGTTCTTGCACATCAAAACCTTTGCTTTTGGCCTTCTATCTCTATCAAAAGAGAATTTAGGTATTTTTTTGTTCAACCATAACTATACACTTTGGGTTAGGTAAGATTCAATGAATCTACCCACTTTTCTATTTTAGTCCCTCTAGAAACTTCTTTTGCAATCTTACTTGAATTTTTTCTCAAAATGGTTTATCTTGAATTTTGTGCCACTAGCTCATCGTACCTATCTTCCACACACTTCACACAATTCAATAAATCAAATTAGTCAAATCATATTCATCAAATCTTTTATTTAACACTTTTTGATGTCACTCGGCATCTACACTATTAAACTAAAGAAAGGTACAAATAAAAAACCTTACAAATTATGGTATGGGTACAAGCCTAATGTTTGTTATCTTAGAGTAATTGGAATAAAATTCTATAACTTAAAAGATGTAAGGAAAGGAAATCTAGATGCAAAAAGTGATGAAGGTATATTCCTAGGTTACCCCAATAAAAGCAAAGCATACAAATGTTTGAATATTGCTACTCACAAAGTCATAGAAAGTGCATGTGTAAATATTGATGAATCAATTTTGTAGAAAGAAGTGAAGAACATAGTAGTAAAGACCCTTTAGACTATAGAAAGTTTGTGTACTATGAGGAGGAACCTAAGAGTTTAAGAAAATTAGTTGTAGTCAATAAACAATTGGCAGTAGAACCTGAGTCACATATAGTTCAACCTAAGTTGCAACCTAAGTCATAGTTAGAGGGAACTAAGTTATAGCTAGAAGAGTTAGAGGATCCTTAGCAAAAGACAGAATATAATGGAAAACCAAGTTTAGATTCAACTAAGAAAGATCCAAGACTTGACAAATATGTCAGAAGAAATCATGCACCTGAACAAATAATTGGAGGAGATATAGAAGGCAATGTGACAAGGAAGAAATTAAAAGATACATGTTTTCCTTGTGAATTTGAGCCTAGATCTATAGAAGATGCATTAGAAAATGAAGGTTGGATAAAGGAAGTGAATGAATAAATTGAGAAAATAGAAATGAATAAAACCTTGTCTCTTGTACCTAGACCTAAAGATAAGAATGTGATTGGTACAAAATTGATAATTAGAAATAAGTTGAATGAGAAAGGAGAAGTAACAAGGAACAAGGAAACATTTGTATGCAAAGGTTTTTTTAAGAAGAAATTATTGAGTATTGGGAAACATTTGTCCCACTTGCGAGACTTGAAGGAGTCAGAATTCTTGTAGTATATGCCACACAAAAGGGATTCAAAGTATATCACATTGATGTTAAATCATCTTTCTTGAATGTAGTGTTCAAAAGAGATTGTTTGAAGTGAAGAACCTATAAAGGAACAATCATTATTTTATCAATGATATCAAACCTGCTACTCGTTCATAAGACAATTTCTTTTTGGTCTGAATTTTATCATTTTTCTGATTGATGAAGAGGATTTGAAAAGAGAAGATAACAAGAATACCTAGAGAAAGGTTGAGTTGTTTGGTGTATAAAAGGAGCACTAAGACCAAGTAATAAATTGATGATATTATGTATTGTTGATCTACTTAAGGCTAAAGTAAATGGTTACTTTTGCTAAGCCAACAAGAAGTATTTTCATAAAAGTTGTCTGCCAAGCTTGGCCAAGCAAACAATATAAGCTGAGAAAATTCTAGTTTAGGCTGAGTATAAAGTTATTATATGTTGCTTGCATCAGTAAAATTTAGTAAGTTTTGTGCATCATGGAAATAACAGTGGTGACCAAGATAAGAAGATGTAGTTGATGCCAAGAAACCTAGTGTTGGACAAGCATCAGAAGACTATTATTGATTATTGAATAGGATAGATGCTAAGTGATAGAAAAAAGTGCTAAATTGAAGATTTAATGAATCTAATCTAACTAATTTAATTTCTTGAATTTTTTGAAGCATGTGGAAGATTTCTATGATGAGGTAGCAGCACAGAATTCAAGATAAACCATTTTAAGGCGAATTAAAGGAAAATTGTAGAAGAAGTTTCTATTGGATACAATTTTTTAACTATGTGCTGTCTTTGATGTTACACAAATTTCATATCAGTTATTAGATAGTATCTACCAAGCTCAATTTGTCAACAAGGAAAATTCTAGAGCCTACCGAGCATTCTTGGAAGTTACTCTATGGAAACAATTTCTATCGAAGGACTTTGTGGCAGAAGTAGTGTTAATCGAGCTCACAAGGTTAACAAATGAAAGTTAGTGTTTACCGAGTTTACTCGATCTCCAAAGGATTTTGTAGAGTTTGCAGTGTTAACTGAGCTTTAGTTGGTTAACACTAGAAATCATTTCTAGAGCAGTGTTTACCGAGTAGGGTTGACCAATGAAGGATTTCATTGTTTTAGGAAATAAAGTTTAATTAAGGTAATGATTATTGGTAATTTCAACTTGTAAATGAGTTAACTTGACAATTTTTAAGGTATAAATAAAAGGTCAAGTTGAGAATTCTAAAGTGCAATGAGCGAGTATGCAAGTGTATTGATTATTTGAAGAGGAAAGTGTGAACAAACTTTGAAGGATGGTAAGATATCCTTGAGGAGTAGCAAAGATTTATTTGATCACAGAGGATCTAGTGAAATAGAAAAGAGATATGTATCAGTAATTCAGTTGCATCTCATTCAAGTCACTTCATTGTTACTTTCTCACCATTGTAGCAGTGATTTCTAAATCTCTTAACAGAGTTGGTTTAATAGCCATTTGTAAATCCTCTAACAAGGTGATAGTTCTATTGAATTATTCTAAAGACCTTTTGCAAGGCCACTCCTAATAGGGTGATTAAATCCTCTAACAAGGTCACACCTAACTGTGTGTTTTGTAAGCTTTAACAAGGTTGGCTCCTAATAGGGATCACTTTAGAAGAATGAAAATCAGTAGCTAGTTACTTGGTAGTTTTTCTTATATTGGGTTTCCATATTAAATCTAGTGTCGCATGTGTTCATGTTATTTGTTTTATGGTTACATGTTAATCACTGTGAGTGCTTAAATATCTATTAAGATAACATACACTACATCTATCGAGTTACAGCATTTTTCTGTATGGTTACCGAGTGATAGCAGTAACTAATTTTATAAGACATCTAAAGGATATGTGGATTTTTTTTTGTGGTAACTGATTCCCCCCCCCCTCCCCCTTAGTTACTCCATCTATATTTCCAAAAATTGGTATTAGAGCTTTTAGTGCTTGCAGGAATGATCTCAAGGATCTAAGCTAAAGATCAGGATGTCTTACAAGAGAGAAATTCCAAGGCTTAACAAGGATAAATTTTTAGCATGGCACAGTCTCATAACTTCATCTATCTTCCATTGGAGATACTGGATTGAAATATCTTGATGAAGAATATACAACTCCTTCTAGTACACTATCTATTAATGATATTGCTAAGAAGAAGAATCATAACACCATGATGATAGACATTGCATCCACTCTAAGCTATGAATAATTTGATGATATCAAGGATTGCAAAATTGCCTTTGAAATGTGGAACAAGCTGAAAGATATCAAGGGAGGTGATGAATATGTGAGAAGAGCCAAAGCAGAAAGTCTAAGGGCACAATTTGATCAAATGAGGATGAGAGAGGATGAAAACATTGTCAAATATGTTGAAAGGGTCAAAGCAAGTGTTAGTGCAATCAAGGCTCCTAAAGGAGATATCAAAGAAGAAATAGTTGTAAGTAAAGTTCTTAGAACATTGCTTCCCATTTATGCAATTACAGTATCTACAATTCAAGAAAGAAGATGTGAAGCAAATCATAAGATAAATTTGGATGTCATAGTAGGAAGATTGACTACATTTGAGCAAGATAACTATGATAGTTATGTTCCAGCCTCCAAGAACATTGAATTAGCATTTGAAGCCAAGCTTTCAATCAAAGAAAAGGGCAAGAATATAAAGGATAGTCAATCAAAAAGAGAAGAAAAATCAAAAGAGAGTTTTGGTAGTGATCTTGAGGTGGTTGAAGCTCTACTTGAAAGGAAATATTCTAAAGGCAAAGGAAAATATAAAGGTAAAGTTCCTCTAATTTGTTTTTCATATGACAAAATTGGTCATATTCTTGCTAGGTGCCCAAACAAGAAAAACAAGGATGAGAAGAAAGGTCACAAGTGCAATGGCAAGAAAGACTTCAAATCATTCAAGGAAAAAGGTAAGGAAACATGTTTCATAGCTAAGGACTCTAAGGATTCTGATAAGAGTGAAGATGAAATTGTTTACATTGTTGTGAAAGGTGAATCTGATAATGATGAGGAAGATAAGATGGCACTTATCTCTCGTGTAAGAAAAAATGATACATGGATCTTAGATAGTGGTTTTTCTCATCATATGACTAGTGACAAAACAAAGTTTGAACATTTTGAAGACTATGATGGTGGTAGTGTGAGGTTTGGTAATAATGAACCTTATTGCATAAAAGGAAGAGGAAGAATCTCACTAACCAAAGAGCTTGTATGTGACAATGCCTATTGGGTTGAAGGACTAAAACATAATCGGTTGAGTGTGGCATATCTAATCAATATTGGATTCAAGGTGGAATTCATGCATGGAAAGGCAAGACTGTTGGATGACAAAGGAAAGTTGATTGGATTAGGCATACAAACAAAAAGGTAACTTGTTCTATCTTGAACTTGGTGAATGTTCATGTTTTATTTCTCAAGTTAAAGAAATTTTGTTATGGAATAAAAGGTTATGTCAAGTGAATTTTGATAACCTAGTGAAAATAAGAAAATTCAATTCCTAGTATAAAGAAACCAAATGTTGGTCTATGCAAGAATTGTCAAATTAGTAAGATGGGAAAGACTATCTTTAAAAGTAAAAACTATCAGTCTAAAGAAATTTTGTAAATTGTGCATACTAATTTGTGTGGACCTATTGGAATTGAGAGCTATACTAGAGAAAAGTTCTTCATTCTTTTTGTTGATGACTGCTCTAGAATGATGATTGTTATGTATCTGAGAGAGAAATCAAAAGCATTTGAGAAGTTAAAATGGTATTTGGTTAGAGTAGAAAAGGAAATAGGGAAAAGAAAAAAATGTTTGAGATCAAGCAGAGGTGGTGAATTCATCTCCCATGAAATCAATAACTATTGCATTGAAAGAGGAATCAAAAGATAGGTATCAACTCCTGGAACTCTCGAGCAAAATGGAATAGCTAAAAGGAGGAATAGATCTATCATGGATTGTGCAAGGACTCTAATGATTGAAAAGAACATTTCTATCAAATACTGGAAGGAAGCTATTAGCACTGCAGTTCATACCTTGAACCAAGTACAGTTGAATAAGGGCTCATTCAAAACCCCCTATGAGTTATGGTATAGTTATAAACCCAATGTAAGCTACATAAAAGTATTTGGAAGAAAATGATACATTTTGAAAGAATCTAGAAAGGAAAATTTTGATGTGAAGGGTGATGAAGGTATATTTTTGAGATATTCTTGCAAAAGTAAGGCATATAGATGTTTGAATTTGTCTACTCACAAAATCATAGAAAGTGCACATGTGAAAGTTGATGAGTTCGTAGAAAGGACTGAAGAAGATAGCAAAAAGGAACTAGAAGATTATAGGAGATTTGTTTTCATTGAACCTAATATAGTGCCAAATACATCTATCAATCAGGAAACTTCTACTCCCAAGTCTTCAGTCACCAAGTTGTAAGAAGTTCAAACTAAGTTGCAAGAACCTAAGTCACATTTAGATGCTATTGAGCTAATGCCTACCAAGCCAAAGTAGCCAAAACCTGAAGTTGAAGTGCAAGAGGATGACAATGCAATTCATTCAAAAGGCAAGGAACCTTTTTTGGCCAAGTATGTCAGGAAACATCATGCACTAGATTAGACTATTGGAGACAAATATGAAAGTACCATGACAAGAAGTAAGCTAAAAGGTACTTTTTTACTTGCTAATTTTGAACCTAGAAGTTTCAAAGATGCATTAGAAAATGAGAGTTGGACTGAGGCTATGAATGAAGAGATAGAGAAAATAGAGAAGAACAAAACATGGACTCTTGTACCTAGGCCTAAAAATAAAAATGTGATTGGAACTAAGTGGGTATTCAGAAATAAGTTGAATGAAGATGGTAAGGTATCAAGGAACAAAGCTAGACTGGTATGTAAAGGCTACTCTCAGGAAGAAGGAATAGACTATGGAGAGACTTTTACTCTTGTTGCAAGACTAGAAGGTGTTAATACCTTACTTGCATATGTTGCACACAAAGGATTAAAGATATATCATATGGATGTCAAATCTGCATTTCTCAATGGTATTTTGGATAAAGAAGTTTACATTGAGAAACCTAAAGATTTTGTTGATCTAGACAAAAAGGACATGGTCTACAAATTACACAAAGAATTATATGGTCTAAAACAAACCCCTAGAGCATGGTATGAAAGATTGCATAACTACCTTATTCATATTGGTTTTCAAAGAACTAATGATAACAATAGCTTGTACACCAAGGAAGGACCAGATATCAAGATTATTTTGGTAGAAATATTTGTGGATGATACTTTGTTTACAAGAAATGATGATCGATGCAAATATTTTTTAGAGAAAATGAACAAAGAATTTGAAATGTCTATGTTTGGTGAGATTAAATTCTTTGTTGGTCTTCAGATTTAGCAGAGCAAGAATGGTATCTACATCACTCAGTCTAAATATATCAAGGAGATACTCAAGAAGTTTGGTATGGAAGATTGAAAACCAGTTGGAACTCCCATGTGTACTAGACTAAAACTTACCAAGGATGATGAATCCAAAGAGGTAGATCAAACCTCATATAGGTCAATGATTAGAAAGTTGCAGTATGTAGTTCATACAAGGCTTGATATTGCTCTTGCAGTTGGTATGGTGGCAATATTTTCAGCAAAACCCAGAGAAAATCACATGATGTCAATCAAAAGGATCTTGAGATACTTGAAAGGCATTGAAGATTATGGATTGTGGTAAAAATTTAGAAGAAATTTGGACTTGAAAGTGTTTACTGATGCTAATTGGGTAGGAAATATTGATGATAGAAAGAGTACAACTAGTGGAGCATTCTTTCTTGGAAAGAGGTTGGTATCTTGGACAAGCAAAAAGCAAAATTCCACTTCCCAATCCATAGCTGAAGCAGAATATGTTGCAGCAGTAGTAAACTATTCTAATATTGTTTGGTTCAAATAGTTATTGGAAGGCATGAAGGTTGAGATCAAAGAACTAGTTGTTATGTTTTGTGATAATACAAGTGCAATTAACATATCAAAGAATCATGTAATGCATTCCAAAACCAAGCACATTGCAATAAAGTATCACTTTGTCAGAAAATTGTTATAGGATAAGGAGATTAGACTGGAATATGTCCATACAAAAGAATAAATTTCTGACATATTCACTAAGCCATTACCTAAGGATGCATTCTTGTATCTAAGAGGTAAGTTAGGGGTCATTCCCCTATCTGAAGCTCACTAAAATAAAGTTTTAGTAATGCATCAACAGGAACCGAGATGAAGATCCATAAGTTGATGTAGCATAGTCATGGAAACATTACATATGAATCAGTACTTAAGGTACATTATCACTCATTTGGTATGTATTTTCTTTGGCATGTGTTGTCAAAGAGGGAGAGTTTACTATCATATCTTTCTAAAATTTGAATTTGTTGGAAGGAGAGTTTGATGTTTGGAAAAAAGCTATGTAATTCCTTCACAGAAGGAGATTAACGGAGATCACTGCATTAGTGAAGTTTGTGGCATGAAATCTAAGAGGGAGAAAAATTTCTATCAGAAAAAGACTTGCTTGCAAATTTCATTGTGCTATGACATGTTGTGTTACCATCAATGCCAAAGAGGGAGATTGTTGGATAAAATTGTTTAATTGTGTGTTGTCTTTGATGTTACACAAATGTCATATTAGTTATCAGATAGTATCTACCAAGCTCAATTGGTCAATAAAGAAAATTCTAGAGTCTATTGAGCATTCTTGGAAGTTACTTTGTGGAAACAGTTTCTACCAAGCTCACTTGGGCATCAAAGGACTTTGTGGCAGAAGTAGTGTTAATCGAGCTCACAAGGTTAACAAAGGAAAGTCAATGTTTACCGAGTTCACTCAATCTCCAAAGGATTTTGCAAAGTTTGTAGTGTTAACCGAGCTTTAGTTGGTTAACACTGGAAATCATTTTTGGAGCAGTGTTTACCGAGCAAGGTCGGCCAATGAAGGATTTCACTGTTTTGGGAAATAAAGTTTAATTATTTTATATAATGATTATAGCCAACTGAGGTAGTGATTATTGGTAATTTCAACTTGTAAATGAGTCGACTTGAAAATTTGTAAGGAATAAATAAAAGGTCAAGTTGAGAATTCTAAAGTGCAATGAGCGAACATGCAAGTGTATTGATTATTTGAAGAGGAAAGTGTGAACAAACTTTGAAGGATGGTCAAATATCCTTGAGGAGCAGCAAAGATTTATTTGATCAAAGAGGATCTAATGAAATAGAAAAGATATTTGTATTAGCAATTCAGTTGCATCTCATTTAGGTCACTTCATTGTTACTTTCTCACCATTGTAGTAGTGATTTCTAAATCGCTTAACAGAGTTGGTTTAATAGCCATCTGTAAATCCTCTAACAAGGTGATAGTTCTATTGAATTGTTCTAAAGACCTTTTGCAAGGCCACTCCTAATAGGGTGATTAAATCCTCTAATAGGGTCACACCTAATAGTGTGTTTTGTAACCTTTAACAGGGTTGGCTCCTAATAGGGCTCACTTTAGAAGAGTGAAAATCAGTAGCTAGTTACTTGGTGGTATTTCCCATATTGGGTTTCCACATTAAATATAGTGTCTCATGTGCTCATGTTATTTATTTTATGGTTACATGTTAATCATTATAAATTCTTAAATATCTATTAAGATAACATACATTGCATCTACTGAGTTACAACATTTTTCTATATGGTTACTAAGTGACAGTAGTAACTAATTTTATAAGACATCTAAGGGATCTGTGGATTTGTTTTTTTGGTAACTGATCCCCCCCCCCCCTCCTCTCAGTTATTCCATCTATATTTCCAACGATTTCTAGAGGGACTAAAATGAAAAAGTGGGTAGATTCATTGAATCTTACCTAACCCTAAAATGGAAATCATGGTTAAATGTAAAAAGACCTAAATTCTCTATTTATACAGATAGCAAGCTAGAAGCAAAGGTTTTCATATGTGGGAACCTAAAGAAGACAAGAACTCTAGGGTATTTCTTCATATGGTGGCCTAATAGAAGAGACTGCAATTGGCATACAAAGAAAGAAGGTGTAAGAGGATGAATGTTGAGTGATGCAGTGCAAGGTAGGAGAATCCCCAAAGGAGATGTTCCAACCCCTAGAAAATAACCACATAGCAGAAACACAACAACAAGCAACACAAATGCAAGATCTGATACCAAATCACAAATGTTTATTCATAGATATAATTGATTAGATGCAATATGCTTGGTTGTAAGGCCTTTTGGGTTAGGGCCAAATGCAAACAACAATTACAATATTAGTTCTACAAGATCTTGCAAGATCTAGTTAGCACATGCCAATTCAAGTGAGTACAAATCCACAACTGAATAAGAACACCAAGAAGAATTCACACTCATACCCTTAGGTCCACCAAGAAATCCTCTGGTCCCTAAGCGCTAGCCCTAGCTCTTCAAAATTTTCATCTACACTTCATCCCCTTCTCCAAGCTAGAATGAATCATCTTCTCCTTCTCCCTAAAGAATCCACAAAACCCCTTACTTATACCCAACTAAGCCACAAATTAACCTAGTTCATTAAAAACTAAATTAAATCCCTTACATTAACTATAGGTTGAGCCATAAGTCAGATACAACACTAAGTTAAATATCCATACATAAATTAAATTCCAAAAGCTGGCTCATAGAGAACTTGGCACCAATAGAAACCAAGACCAAACTGAGTGTCAGCAAAACCAAGACAAGCACTAGTAAATTCCCAAGAACTATCAAGTTCTAGAGACCATGCAGAGCTCCTAGACCATGGTGAGTTTCATAGACCATATCGAGTTTCCAGACCATGTCAAGTTCCACAAACCATGTTGAGTTCCCAAATCATCCCAAGTTTCCAGACCATGTCGAGCACCAGTATCTACCAAGCTCCACAACTTTAAGCCAAAATTCCTCTAAACATTTAGGATTGTAAGAAAACCTAGGATACTCCTACATCAAATACCCCAGGTTTGAAAAGATGTTCAAGTAGCTAAAAGAAAATCTTCTAGGATTCAACACATAAATCCCAAATTGGTTCTTCAAATACATATCGTCCAATTCCTCAACTTGTACACTTTTTTATTTGTTCTTCTTTCGCTTCTTCATATTCATCTTTGGTGTGCTTCAAGTCTACTTTCCATGCTAATCTCTAACCTTCTCATAATTTTCCAACTCAACTCACCTACCACTACTCAAGTTCCTCCTACCGATTTCTTCATTCTATAAAGGAATCAGGGAAAACTTCCTGCAACCTTTCTCAGCAATAAACACATTCTTGACACAATCATGCACAACCCTGCAATCATACTACCAAATTCTACCAAGTAACACATGAAAACTATTCATATCCAAAATATCACACAACACTTGATCCTTAGACTATCCTATTTGGAAATAATCAAGGCATTTCTCCCTCACTTCCAAAGCATGCTCTCCTTGCAACTAGCCAATCCTATAATGATAAGGTTGTCTCACTCTCTTCAAACCAAGTTTTTGAACCATCTCCTTGGTAACAAGGTTATTAGTACTACCATCATCCACAATCACCTTGTAGAATTTACCACCAAACATACAAGAAGTCCTGAAGGAACTAGTCCTCTAACAAGAATGTAATGTCCTCTCACCAACCAGTACTTGCCAAGCCATTAAATTTTCTCCTTTCTCAAGATGATTGTCTTGAACTACAACCTCATTCACAAAAACAATTGTCCTACCAATTGGACATTCCAAAGATCTATTCCCTTATTTACCACATTTGAAATAATTATCTTTGAGCCCACCTCCACCTATCCTTCTTTTGTGATCAGTACATTTTGGTTCACCTTCTGAACTCATTTTAGCTTGTGCCAATCTATCTTGCTTCTCTTTTCCTCTAGCATTACCTTGATTTTTCCTGTTCAACTTATCCTCTTCCTTTAGAGCATATTGATAAGTATCCTCAACTAAAGAAATATTCAGCATACCAACCTTATCTTGAATATTGAATCCCAAGCCATTAATGTATTGAGATACCTTATCCTTTGAAAATTATCTATGACCAAACTAAATAATCAACTTGTACAATTCCTCAATATAATATTTCATAGACATATCCTTCTATTTCAGATTTTGTAATCTCTTAAGCAACTCAAGTAAATAATCAATAGGAATGAACTTATCCTTCAACTTAGCCACCATCAAACTCCATCTAGATATCTTCATTTCACCTTCTTCACTCCTAATAGGGTGATTGAAATCTTTTAACCAAGTCACATTTAACTGCGTCTACTGTAACCTTCAACGGGGTTGGACTTTCATAGGGCATTACTTTAGAAGAGTGAAATTTGGTAGCATGTTACTAGTGGTTTTTCCCAAATTGGGTTTCCACATAAAATCCTTGTGTCAAATTGCATGAATGAGTTTGTGGTATTTTACACTTACATTTTTGCAAAGTTATTTTGACCTAGGACATTGACCTACTAAGTTAAGGTATTGGATGTTCTAATGGATGCATGTATAATATGGTTTTGTGGATATGAATTTGTTAAGCACTAAAAATTTTTATTAGTACATTTGGACATTGGATAATTGATTCACCCCTCTCTTAGTTATTCTAAATATTTCCAACAATTGGTATCAGAGCATTGGTACTTGTGAGGAAATAGTTGGAAGGTACTAAAAGCTAAAGATCAAGATGTATAGAAAGGAGGTGCCCAAACTAAATAAGAAAAAATTTCTTGCATGCCAAAGTTTGATTAAGCTACATCTAGGAGGTCTTGGAGATTATGCACAATCTACCATTAACACTGAGCATGTTGATTCTACTAAAGCCCCTACTACTAATGATCTAAAAAAGAAGAAAAAACACAATCGGGAAATGTTAGAACTTGCATTTTCCCTAAGCTACTCAGAGTTTGATGACATCAAAGGATGTAATTCTATGAAGAAGATGTGGGATACTATAGAGATGATTTATGGAGGAGACAAGAATGTTCTGAGAGCCAAAGTTGAAAGTCTAAGAGGAAAGTTCAATGACAAGAGAATGCAAGAAGGTGAGACTATAGTCCAGTATTGCACAACAATCAAAGATGTTGTGAATGTTATCATAGGAGAGAATGGTGTTATTGAAGATGAGATTATGATCAACAAAGTATTGAGAACCCTATTGCCTATCTATGATATTAGAGTCTCTACCATATAATAACTTAGCCATGTTATGTTGATCTAAGATTGGTTTTGACAAGTGAGTGTCAAAAAACTTAAGTTATTTACTTAGTTCATGATGAACAAGTAGTACATGTTGAGCACAACATGCTGACTCCATAGTGAGTGCTGAGCCACTCATGTGCCACATCACTTAAGTATCAAGAAGACATTGTATGCTGAGTGAATTAGGAGCTAAGTAAATAGTGGATGTAAATTAATATAGATACCAAGTCATAACAAAAAGATTAGTATATGTTGAGCATTAGAGACTTTAGGTGCCAAGTAAGATAGTTTTGAAATATTTGTTTGTAAAGGCACAAACAATTATGTAAACCATCTTGAGCCAACTTAAGGATGAATTATGATATTTTGGACATAAGGATGAATCTTAAGTTGAATTCCTAATGTAATTACATGTAGCCAATCAAGAAATGGGAAGGATTAAGTGACAAAATGGATGAATCTCAGACATATAATTCATACCTAACCCTAAGTCACCAAAGTCTTCTTAAAGAGGGAAAACCCTAAACTCTCAATGAGCATGTGTGTAAGGTGTTGAAGTAGAGTATAGAGAAGTTTGCATGAGAAAATAGAGAATTCATGGTGGCTAAAGAGTTATGAAGTGAGACAACATTGCAGAATAAGTTAGAGTAGAACAGAGGAAAGAGAAGAGTATACAACAAAGAGACATATGATCAAGAAGACATCAGTTTAGAGGTGATCTGTTATTAGGAAATCAAGTGCTAATCATAGGATCAATGCTAAGACATTTTAACAGGTGATTGTAGTCAAAATCTCTTAACATAGTAGTCCTAACATGTTGTATTGAAATCCTTTAATAGGGTACTTAGTTATGAGTTAAAGTCCTTTAGCAAGGCACACTTCTAATAAGCACTACTACATTTGACCCCATTTTTAGACCAAAATTTTTGACCAAAGTTATGATTTCATCTTTTTTTTGGTTTTCATCCCTGTGTTGGTCAAAAATTTCCTAAGTTTTTCCAAGTTGGTCAAAATTTTGACCAACTTGGGTCATAACCAAAAAAAAGAAAAAAAAAATATGCACTAGCACGATAGGTTTGTGCAGATGAACTAAATTAAGGGCCCCTCTTCCCCTAGCCCCCCACCTTATAATTTTTGAAGGCATCCTAGGATGATGGATGCTATTGTTAATGCACTTGGAGTGTTTAAACATTGGTAACATTCAGACGCTGACTTTGCTTGAAGCCATTTCATCTATTTCAAAGTTATATGGACTATATTGGCAGATGTTTTGGAGTTATATGGACTAAATAACTAGATAGATGATCAGCAAGAGATCCATTTGGAATGTAATCATAGGCAATCATGTGTTATCCATCCCCAAAGAAAAAGCCAATAAGCCTGACTAGGTTCTTATGGTGAAAGCGTGAGAGAACTTCAGTTTAATTTTTGAATTTTGTCACACCCTACTTTCACATAGATCCTTTCTTGGCCCTCTTTATAACCACCACTTGGCTCACATCATTGAGTACAATTGAATCTACCTCTGCATTCACACACAGACGTAGGGCAAACTAGCTTGCCTCAACTACTCAATTATGTGGGAATTTAGGTTTCTGGTAAGGACAAGCTTCCATCCAATAGGGATACTCGAGCTTCTAGGAGACCAAAAGTCATTCTTGAGATAATCAGAGGTGTCATCCTCCTTCTACACCCTAGGTTGGTGTGGGAGAAAGAAAGAGTTCCTCTGTATACCTATAAGTTCCATGATACTAAAATTAGGTAAAGAAAAATAAAAGTTGTACTAACCCTCCTATATTTTTAAAATTATTCTCTATTATTATGTTCTTATCTCTAGATTTAATTTCCATGTTAAAAAATTTTACAGATTTATATTCAGAAATAAGAACATAGTTGCAATTAATTTCTATTGTTTTGTATCATTTATGGGTGTGAAAATAGGAATGTATGAATGGAATCTCTTGAGCTTATTACCTCAGAGATCCAAAACCCCCAATCCTCTAAGGTCACTCAAACTTGTAGGCAAGGTTCTTGTCAAGAAATTTGACCTTTGCTAAGGTTTTCTAAGAATTTGGTTTTTATTTAGAGCTATGATTATCCAATGTTATTGTCAACAACAAAAATTTCATTATAATGTTAAAAGAAATCTACTCAAATCTGTAGTGATTATTTCATGGTTTTAGATTCTCTCATTTATTTACTTTGAGCTATGATTGTTCAATTCTATTATTAACAAAAACTTTTTAATCATAATGCCTAAGGAAATCTACTCAAATCTATAGTTCTTTCCTAATTTTAGATTCTCTCTTTTATTTACTTTGAATAATAATTTGAATTGACTAAAATTTCACTTACTTACCTTTCAAGTCTACACAATCCTAGCATGAAACCATAATCACATCCTTCTTTCCTCAACTACACAAGGTGAATACCAACTTGCATAGAACATGCGGTTATATCTTCATTTTATAGATTTTAAAAAAAATAACAACATAAAATATATAATTTTCATCAAGAAACTCTATTATAAAAATTATTTGCAAGCCACAACCAAAAGGATTCTAAGAGGGGTCATAGGTTGCTCCTCTATCTCAGCTATTATGCACATCATCAGATACAAAGTCTCCTAGTTTTCAGTATATTATGTTCATTCTAATGCAACAATAGACCACTATAAATATTTTAATATAACAATTTATACTCTACATTTCAAATGATGTGTATTATCACCTCAAAGTGTGCTTCGTACTTTCAATCAATGGAAAGAGTTTGTGAAGACCTTTGAAAAGAATACAATGATGAGACAACTTCACTTCAAAGACACAAGTCAGCCTTTGTCCATCTTGGAGGTTTAACACTTCAAAAAAAATGACAAAAGAATGGGTAGAGTTACATGAACTCAAACCAACTCAATTTGATAGTGGATTTACATATGTCAAGAATGCAACAAAATTGAGAATGCTTCCCATTTATCTCCTTTCAAAAGTTATCAATTTATCTGTTATAAAAAGGAATTGGCTTACCTACAGCATTCATGCACAATCATTGAGGAGGATGAGTTTACCCCTTAATGAATGGAAATGTTGGGACTGTGTGATATCCTAAAAGATCAACAAACTCCAACTGCAAGATGTCATGTCAATCCCTAAACACAACACAGAATGATGAAAGGGAAAAGTTGAAGGATTTGGTTGGAGTTCTATTGAGTAAAACAATCCCTTTTATTGGCATTGAATAAGATTCAAACTATGTATGATATAGACAAATATAATGCAAATGAATAGCAGCAACAAATTTAGTTTCCTAAAATTCATTTTTTAGTAGTCTTTTCAACCTTCTATTTTGTTGTATGTACACATTGTTAATGAAATCTCAATGAATAAGACATTAAAGACTTGTTAGTTTGTATTTTGACTCATGAATTCATAATTCAGCTCTATTGTATAGTGATATGGTTAATATGGAAAATTTCTTTTACACATGTTTAAAATTTGTCATATTTTTAAAAAATATCCAATGCCGCTTAGAAACTTGATGGAACATTGTAATCATTAAGACTTGGTTTCTCCTTTTACAAGCCTCAATGCTCCTTGTTCATTTTTGCTGAAAACTAGAGCTTTCTACCAATTTAAGAAAGGCAAGACTCCATTTAGCATGCAGGACATAGGAAAATGTTTGAAGCACAAACACCATATTACTGCTATTAGCTACTATTAATTAATCACAATCATTGTTTAAATGTGAAGCTGCAATAAGCTATGAGTTCTAGGGGAAGGGCAAAAAATGACAGTTAAGAGAGAGATTTGGGTCAAAATCAACTTTAAAATATCTCCCCACCAATAATTTCTATGCATTTACATTCACATCGAAGAAAGCTATCACCATTTTGGCTATCTCTACAGTTGTTATAGATGAACTGATAAAATAAAGGACAAGATAAAAATGTTCAATATGTTATACACTAGTTATTAAACTTCCATGCCAAATGTGTCATCAATGCTTGCAAAGAATGAATCAACCCAAATTTTAACAATCTTGTAGATCATCTCATAATAACGTGCAACTCAATATCTTCTTCTGGCAAGATGAGCGATGTCCACTGGGAGACCTAAAATTTCAGTAAGAAACACCCAAAAGAAAGAAGTTAGTACAATTCCATTTCCTTCAATGGTAGCTAGAAAGAAATTTGACTATCACATACCTCCGCTGATTGTTTTTACATCTAAATGAGTTGTTGCTAAAGGCCCAATCAATAGATATAGTTTGAGTCAATAATTTGGCAACATTGAGATTTTCTATTGTAGCTTCAGCTTCATTGTATGTTTCATACTCTATCAATGCATATCCCTATAATAGCACACCAACATTCAAAGCAATGGCCAGATATTTCAAATCTTTTATACAAAGGACTATATTAGAGAACAATAGCATATAAATATACAAATAGTTGAATGAATCAGCATTAAAATATTAATTAGCACAAAAATGTTTGAAACTGCATTGTGATTATGTTCCATTTAGCAACCACTGCCTTCAAAAATCTATATTGCCACTATCATTCCAGCAATGTCAAAGCTACAATTCATTAATATGATTAACAAAAATAACATCAATCATAGACTATTTGCAATGAAATTACTTGGGTTTTGCAATTTGATGGAATTTCTAAACAATCTTTTAAAACATTTCACTTATCAATTTGTGTAGAACAAGAAATTCACTTAGAATTCAACTTGCATCGTATCTTTTTCAAATATCACTTCTTGCAGATAATAATGCTATAATTGAAACATCTCATTCTATTAATTATTTATTCCTCCAAACCGTGTTATAATTGGAAAAAATGCCCTTCACTTCATAGGAGAAAACAACTTGCAAATATCATCATTCCTCTACATAGGATTAACCAGTGAATAGCTCTATTTCAACTAGAAACTATATTGCTTTTACATCTTCAGCTCTACCAAAGGCAAGTCAATTTGCAACTTGGTATTTAGAATAATGAGAGACTTACTAGTTTTTGTGAGCACTAACTTCTAGTGAGGTTATTAACATAAGCCTACTTTTAAGGGGATCCCAATTTTTCAATATTATTGTGGGGTCTGTAAGAATTGAGGAGCCATGTGGGCTCTCCATTTGTTTTACAACCTTTCATCTGGTCCCATTTCCTTTGCAGCTAAGTCACATTATTCGTCAAATTTCATCCATGAGATTTGGATTTCAGTGAATTCTTACTCTTTTCAAACTTCATCTGAATTTTATAATATCTAAATATAATACTGTTATTTAATATAATAGTATTTTATTTTAAACTAATAATGAGTTATTTAGTTAAATTATTTAGCAATGTTTAGCTATTTTGACAATTTGTGGATATATTACTAATATTTAAAAATACATAAATATATTTAACTAAAATTTAATATCGAATTACTTTGCCGAATATTTACCCTTGCTGAATTTCATTCAAATTTTATGATTGATGAACTTGAATTCAAATTCAAACCTTATGACTTAGCTTTGCAATATCATCTCTTCTCTTTTTGCCTTCTAGAGAAACTTTTCAGGTTAATGAATTTTCATTGAACTTCACACCCTTAAGAATGCATCTAGCATAAATCCATTTTGTTCATAGTCTTTTCAATAAATCCATTTTATTCATAATCTGCAAACATTGTAGTCGACAAGAATGCATCTAGCATTCTAGCAAACAGCTCACGTGCCTTGTCTATGCTTCCAAATTTTACATATATGTCTACACAAGCAATTATAATTACAATATTTGACAACATATTTTTATTCTTCATGCTTTGATGGATTTCCATACCTGGTTTCAAATCTCTGAATTTTCTTAGGCATGAAAGATTCTGGCAAAGGTCGCCAAGTCTATCTTTACACCTTCTTATTGCATTTCATTTTTTAAATCTTTCTCATGAAACCCATTCTATGCATAGCTTAAAATCATAACATTTCATAGAACCACATTTTGGGTAGGCATTCTATCAAATAGTTCAAATGCCTTATCTACCCTTCCCCATATGAGGGCAGTTGCAAGTACAACATCTCACAAGATGTCTTTGCTTTCATGGATATCCATAGCCTATTGTAGAGCTCCAAATTTGTGTACAGGCTATAAGTACACTGACAAATGTAAATCGATCAAGCTAGAGGCCTTCTTTTTACATATGCTAAAACAAAGTGAATTCCTTGTGAGGATACGTCTGCATTCTCTATGCTATTGTAATCCAATAAAAAACATTTATTTGGACTTATTTTCAATAATGTGTTGGTTATATATCAACATCAAGATGTTATGTATGAATTAGAGAAAGTTAAAGTTGAAATACATGTAAATAAGCTTATTACTAATATTCTTGTAGAAAATATAAATATTCTATTGATTTTAATATTTGATTTTTTGCACATGCCATTGAGGAAATATCTCACTGCAATTTATCTAAGTTATCAATTTCATTATGTGTGCTTTTTTAATCACACCTTTTGAGGATATATTGTCCCTTATTCCTGTTGTAAATAACCTGTACATTTTTTTCTTTTAAATGGGAGGATTTTTTTGTCTTTACTTAGGATTGTTGTTTGGAGATTGCACTATGGAAGAGTGTGCTCATTACTTGGAGATAATCAAAACATACAAGAACAAGCCAGCTAGCAGTATTCTAGAGCATACTAACAATGACTATCTATCATGAGTATTCTTCATATCTTTGTTGAATAAAAGTTGTGTACTGTTCATGTAGATTCAAAACTTAGAAATATTCATTTCTTTTAGCTAGGAATAATAAAGATAAAATGACTGAAAGAAGAAATAGATTTAGAAGAACCTCTTTAAATGAATATAAGACATTTGTGTTAAATTGTTTTGTGTTTTGTCTAATTTGTATTGTATTTCTGAATGATCAATGGAAAAGCTTTCTTATATCTGCATCCTTGAGTGAGGAGTGCCATTGTATTGGACATGTCTCATGTCCCTTTATTTCCTTTGCTAATCACATCTTTCTGTTACAAGTCTTCTAACAATAAGATCAGTTAGTATAACATTTTTTAATAATGAAGATTGTATCCCTTCATGATCATTTCTAGATGCACCTTTTCCTTGTTAGATTTGCATCCTTTCATTCAATAATTAATTAGCCTTTAGTTATTGATTATAATATTCTCCTTATTGGTCAGAATATGGAAAGAAAAAATATGGTTACCACATACCACATATGAGCTTTGATAAGAGCCAAGATACCACATACTAAGGCAAGGGCTCATAAAAAAATGTAAATTGTACAAGGTTAGAATTGATATTGTCTAGTACGAATTAATAGATAATTTCAGTGATGATAGACCTTAATGGGCCCCCTTCCACCCACTTACTAAAATACTATGAGGTTGTGATGATTAAAATATGGCCTTTAAATAGTGGCAGAGATATTTTTCCAATTATATCTAAATCCCATGTCTAGAAGGGCACAGAGAGTTTTGAGCTTAGTGAGCCTGTCCAAGAGCTTAAATCAAATTTCTATGTTATTGGCATTGTGAGTACTCTTGATAAATGAAAAGGAGTCTTTCTCCATAATTTTCTAATAGTATTGCACATGAATTACCTTTTGAACTAGGGCCTTACCACCTATATGTCATCTAGTGGGGCCTAAATGAGCCTCTCAAAAAATGAGTGGTATCTCACCCTTGGTTAAGTATCATTGGAGGAGACCATTATAGGATCTCTGATAAAAGACATTTGATAAGACAAGATAGCAACCAAAGAGTTTTCTGATACTAATATAAGCATTTTCATCAACTCTATCAAGGAATTTTTTTCTCTTCAAATACCCATAGATGCCAACAAACCATTCTTCTGAGTCTACATGTACACAAATGGGATTACCGAGGCTTGGAAATTTGGATACTACATGAGATCTTCGCACTTGTAGCACAAATTGATATACATTGGTGATGATTTCGGGTTAGACCAAAGAGGCTACACTAGCCTTTGCATCCATATACCAATTTTCTCTCTTTGAAATACTATCTATGGTGTAGTAATAGAATTGATTAAGATCAATGGTAATTCTATATACTGAGACAACCTAGATTGGTTCCCCTTGAGTTTTTATTGGATTCACTATCAACATACAGTTTCTATGTATATGAAGGCTTTTAATCTCTATAGGAATCATGACATGTACTCACATGATTAGGGCTTTGTACTCAATGATATAATTTGTCTAGTGGAATTCTAGGTAAAAGGAATGAGGAATTAATTTTCCTTCAAGGGATATCAAAATATCAAAATAACTGGAGCTTACACCCCTTTGACACTTATATATGTCATGTACTTTCATCCCAAAGATATCACTGTAATGATGGCATTGTGATAATTGTTGTCCTGCATTTTGGTGTCATATGTTTCAAACACTTGATGGAATTACTAAATAAGCATTTGTGAGTTCTCTGACAATACTGTCTATTACATTTCCTACATATTCTTGTATACATTAAACTACACCCTACGAAGCAAACATATGACTGGTCAGAAATGAAGAATACAGATCTGTACGAGTCCTAGTCTATGGTGATTTGGGACAATTATGGATAGTCTCTAGAAATAGAATTTAAAGAAAAAATACAAGGAAAATAGCACAAAAATCTAATGTGAATCAAAATAAGACTTGTTTTCCTCTGAAAAAACATTATTGTGTTGTAATGGTAAAAATCAAGTAGAAGATCTTCTCCTTCATGTTCAAATTTTATGCTCATCTATATTTTAGTCTTGATTGACCCTTAACTAGTGAATCTTGGATAATCATTATTCGATTGTAGAAACATGTATTCATTTTCTTATATTTTTTAGCTTTACTTACTTAATGCTCTTAGCATTATTTTTTGTTAAATATTATTGATACACAATCATTTGGATTGGAATGCTTAGGACTCTTGCTGCAATTCTACAAGGAATTATTGGAGCTTGCTTTCCTGCGTTCAAATCATTCCACCTTTAGCTCTCGACATCCTTAAATTGCAAGACAACACCAATTGTCAAACATTTGGGTTTCATATTTCATCCAAAATCAAAATGTTAAAAAGAAAAATCCAATGAAGACATCCTAATTAGATGATTTCTATCAGTATAATATATATTCTTTAAATACAATTTGCATTCTGTGGTTTCTAGACAAAATGAGAATTTCAATTAGAATACTTAATCACAAAATCCATCCAGTCTATTTTCTCCTTAAAGAAGATATCTAATAGCTCCTTTCTCATTTATGGATTCCCACAAAATATTTATCAACACTTACCTTGTTGCTTGTAACAAAATGTTGCATTTCTAAACTCAGATCTACAAGCATTTGAACCCTCCAAATATAATATTCCTTTCTAAACTCTAAGTTTAACACTAAATCTATTTGAGTTTAGATATCTTGATCTTTACTTTATTTTCCAAAATCATCCTCCAAGGTAAAACTCTCCAATCTGCTCTTCTCATATGCTTATGGAATTGTTTTGGATGTTCCAAAGAATTTCAACATCCAACCTTTATAGACATTTGAGTTCTAAATTCACATCCCTTGATATTAGGCCCAAATGGTCTACGGATTAAGTTTTTTTTTAATTGTACAACCACCATGAGGCCAAACTTGCATAAGCTAATTGATTTGTAATTAAGTGAAATCTAAATTCTTCTTTTGACCCTTAGGCCAACCCACTCAGGCCTATTTTTCAACAAATTTCTATTGCAATTTTTTCATGGCTGAATTGTAATGATCTTAGGCTCACGAGTTTTTGAAATTTACCCATCTTTTGAGCTCACATATTCTTGATTGAAGATTGAATTAATATGTTTTGATCTTTTAGTCATCTTCATTAGTTGATGCATTAATCACATTAGTCATTTCTATCAAGATTAGTCATGGCATGCTACTGTTAGCACCTAAGTAACTTTCACCTTGTGACATCTCTTTGAGGCATTTTGCAAATAACTAAGATACATTGTCTATAAATCCAAATTTTGCAAACATCTAGGCCTTCTAGAAATTAAAGGATCATTTTAGTTACATTT
This sequence comes from Cupressus sempervirens, assembly GCA_028749045.1. NCBI lineage: Eukaryota > Viridiplantae > Streptophyta > Pinopsida > Cupressales > Cupressaceae > Cupressus > Cupressus sempervirens. The sequence continues at coordinate 54,742,440 of CM053791.1, forward strand.
GAAAACATTAATCAAAAATTTCCATATGTGTAGATATAAACATTAACTACAACATGTCCAATTTATTTGCAGGTATATTTTCCTATGAAGAAAGACCAAGCCTGACAATATGAACCTAGAACAAAATAATGAGACAATGGCTGCATTGTGGGCTCAGTTCTAAAGAAAACCTAATAAATTTTATTGTCCTTGCAAAAGGTGTAAGGGCTTAAAGAATCAAAGAATTCTAATCACAATAGCCCAGAGTCATTATAGGCAACATGGTCATGTTGAAGCAGGCCATGATTTTTGTCCATTGCTAAATGTGGATTTCATAGTGGAGGAACATGGAGGTGTGAGTATCTAAGCTGAAGATAACACTCCCATGGAAGAAGATGATAATCTACCAGAGGACATGATTGAAGAAGATGGTATTGGGGTAGGTGATGAAGAGGCTCACAATGATGGTACTAGTGAATCTAATAATGATGATGAAGATGATCTTGATAAACCTTTACTTGAGAAGGTGCATGAGCCCTTATACAAAGGCTCCCAAACAACTCTACTCTTAGCTATAGTGTTGTTGGTGAACTTAAAGGTTATGAATGGTATATCCAATGTCGTTATGTCACATATGCTAAGGTATGTCATTTTTGTCATCTTCAATATTAGCATAAAATTACTATTCATTATATTAACAATGCATATTTGTTGTTCTAGGTTGATTAGTGAGTTTTTCTTACCACCATCAAACATTTTTCCTCATTCGTACCGAGAATTATCTAACATTATGGATCAGATTAGAATGAAGTATTAGACAATACATGCATGTCCCAATGATCACATTTTATATCATAAACAACATGAATTTGCAATAGAATGCCATAATTGTCATGTTAGTAGATATCGGTCAGATCAAATAACAAAAAAAGTGCCTCACAAGATTCTTCGGTACATTCCCATTATTCTAAGTCTTCAACAATTATTTAGGTACACTAGCTTGGAACAATTTATGGATTACCATGTACGCAATAGAAGTCAAGATGACATTATGCGAATGCTTGCCGATGTTTCTACATTTAAAGAGATAGAAGAAACATGGTCACACTTTAAAGAAGAACCTTGTAATTTGAAGCTTTCATTAGCAGTAGACGGTGTCAATCCATATGGAGATATGACATCTATTTACTCAGTGTGGCCTATTTTTTTATTAACAATAACATTCCTCCTTGAATTTCCATAAAGAGGGAGCACATAATTTTGTCAATGATTGTGCTAGGTATTTTTCCATTTTACAGTTATCTAAATTAATTTATAAATAGTATATGAAAATGGTCATTATAATTACATAATATTTATGTTCATTCAATTGCTAGGTAAATACCAAGTTAAAGATATGAACGTGTATATTGAGCCCCTAATTGATGAGTTGTTGAAGTTATAGAATGGAATCACTATGTATGAAATCTCTAGACCTATATGACATCGACAATTTCAATTCCATGTAATGCTTGTATGGACAATACATGATGTCCCTGGGCTAACTCATTTTTGCGGTATGTTATATTGTTAATATCACATATTTTTGGTCCATTATAGTGCTTACACATTACTATCGAATGCTTAAGTTGCACATGATAATTGTACGTGATCTTTTAGGTCTTCAGACAAAGGAAAATTGTGCATGTTCAATTTGTGGTCTGAAGATGAAATCTCATCATTTGAGAAGTTTAGGAAAGTAGGTGTTTGATGAGTTTAGACACTTTCTCCACAATAATCATAGGTATTGAATTGTTGAAAAACATCTTTTCAATGGGAAAGAAGAGACATCATCAAGGCCACAAAGAATGACACCTCATTTATGGAAGTTGGAATACAATCGACTAAATCATCGAGGTAATGTGCAAGTTATCGTCTGAAGTTTAAAATTTTTATTTTGATATTGTCTTATATTTACTAATCTTGTAATTTATGCTCATGAAGGTCATCAAGGCATCAATGACCAATTTCCTAGTGGAATGAAAAGATATCCTACTCAATTTAGTAGGTTACTGTACTACAAGGATCTCTCAATCATGCATTTGTTTGATGATATGCATATTAGAAAGAATGTAATAGAGACACTATGGAAAATTTTGGATGGAAGGCGTGATAGAGAAAAAATTGCCAAAATTTGTACTGACATTCATGAATCCAATCATGCACTAAAAGCTTTCATTCAATCAAATAGCAATGGAGACTACATAAATACAAGTGCCCTTCCTTGAATATTAATGGAGCAACAAAGTGATGTATTAAAAGAAGTCATAAAAAAAAGAAAAATTTCCAATAGGATTTGCTGCAAATATAAGCACTCTTCTATCAATGAAAGTTGATTTTGGGCCAGGGTTGAAAACACATGATTGGCATACATTCGTCAAGGTAAGTCATGTTCTCTATTTACAGTATATTTGTAAGATTGAATGTACTACCAATTGTATTATTTAATAATATATTGAAATTATCATTTTTTAATGATTGCAGTTCATCCTACCTCTATCCCTTCTACAACAATTTGACAACAGTATTAAACAAGTTATATATGATCTTGGAAAATACATGAGGTTAGAATTATTTTTTCTTAGATTTGTAGCTTTTTATCTAAAATCTATTGTATAATTTTATTTGAAATCTTGTTTATGTATTTTTGCGTGTTGAATCTCTTTTAGATGGTTATCATCTAAAGAAATTGATAAAAAAAATATAAAATATTGGAAGAGAAAAATTCCACAACTTATGTGTGAAATGCAAAAGTGTTTACCTCCAATGTTTTTCAATGCTCAAGAACACTACCTCATACATCAAGTTGAGGAGATTGAATTGTGTGGACTTGTACAAGCTAGATCAATGTGGATGGTTGAGAGGCACTTGAAATTTATGAAGGTATTGGTTCAAAAAAGAGCACATCCTAAGGGTTCTATGATAGAGGGATATATGATATTCCAAAAAATGGTGTACATTACTGAATATCTTCCAAAGTTTGTAGCAGATATCTATGTAGATCGCATTTGGGATCCCAACTCTAATAAAAAATTCAAAGGGGGGTACCTGACGAGGAAAGGTAGATTGAGGAGGGTGAGAGGTAATTATAAGTTTTATTTTGTAATTTAATAATTCTTATCCATCATCAATATATAAGTTGTTTCTAACTGGTGTAATTTTCTTCTTTATAGTTGGTCATGAGTGGGATGCACTACACTTGTATATTGCAAATAATGTTGATTCAATGACAGTATGGATTGAACAGTCTCAAGAAAATGGTCGCTCATTAACATGGGATGGTGTTGCATCATTGGTTAAAGAAGCTCATCGTAATGGAGATCCCAATGTTATGCCAATGGTACTTGATCTAATATATGGCTTAAGAGATACAAAGGTACACATAAGATTACTAATCATGAGACATAAGTTTAATATCAACTCACAGATCAATGAGAAGATTCTTGACATATTTGAATAATTGTAGGTCAAACACCACAAAGCTATGTACTACCATGGCTATAAATTCCACACAAAAAAGTTAGATGAAACAAAGAAAACGTTTGATTTTGGGATAAGTGTTGTCTTTGCAGTCACCAATATTTCATCTAGAACTAACATACATCCTCAAAAATTTAAAAATCAATACTATGGAATTTTGAATGATATACTTGAGTGCGACTTTAATTCATTCAAAATAGTTCTATTTGTTGTCAAATGGTTCAGGTTACGATTGAATTGAAATGATCCTGATAGGATTGTTATTGAACATGATAGCGGATTTACTAAGATTAATACAAGGTCATTTGAGCCTGTCAGAGATGAGCCCTATGTTCTTCCAAGCCAATGCAAGCAAGTGTTTTACTTTGGGTTGACCGCAAGAAGTTGGGTCGCAATTCCACAGAAGTCAAATTTGTGAAATTTTACTTCTCAGAAATAGGTACCTGATTTTTTAAAAATCAGGTACCCATTTCTGAAATTAAGCTTCAGGCACTCGAGCCAAATTTTAAAAATTGGGTACCCAATATTGAAAACCAGATTGGGTGCCCGAGCTGCTCAAATATTGTCCACCCACCCTTTTACAAATCGGGTACTCGATTTCTTAAAAATTGGGTACTACAAATCGGGTACTCGATTTGTAAAAGTTTATATAACCACTTTTTTGGCATATTTGAGGTCATTTTCATGACCTCAAAAATGGGAGCCTGATTAGAGATGCATACGGGAGCCCAATTTTTAGCCCTACCGACTACCCCCTTGTTGCTAGTTTTCGATACACCAGGTATTTTAATATGTTTTATACTATTTTAATTTATTTTTTTCAATTTTCAATTTAATATGTATGTTAATTTATTGTTTATTCACTTTTAATATGTATGTAAAATTGTAAATTTACATTGTTAATGAACTTAGATGTTTAAATTTTTTTATCTGTTAATTAATATATAGTTTCGTAAATGTTTATTTAAAAAATTATTGTTTTAGATGTTTTGAAATGTATTTAATTTATGTATTTATTACAATGTTGAATGATTAGATTAGATGTAAATTCATTGTTTAAACATATAATTTTACAAATAAATATAACCTCGACCTTGTTTTAACTATAACCTTGACCTAAATTCATTGTTTAAACTATAATCTTGGCCAAACCATATAAATAAAACCCTAAACATATATAAAGTACTTAATCACATAACAGCCTGCCAAGGGATCCAAACAAAAAACTTATAGTATTTAAAATGATTTTACTTAAATTGTATTGTACTTTGTTTCATGGATCGAAAATGGATGATGTAAACTATTTTATAAATGTATATTCTTGCAACCTTTCATACCCTGTGACATGTACAGTGGATGATTGTGCATTCCAAATTGCCAAGTGGCATTCGGAACAAATGTATATAAATTATTTAAATGGATTGAACTGAAGTAGTTAATATTCTTTCATGTGGATGTGTTATTTATTTTACTTTTAGTAGTTTATAATTATTTAAAAATGAAATGTAAATGTGCTCATTAAGGAATGCAATCTCTTATGTTTCTTATAAATGTAAATTATTGTATGTATGTTATTGCTTGCTTAGTAAAACTTTTGATTAGTTCTTTGGATCCCTTGGCTGGGCGTCATTTAGGATTAACTATAATGTCAATTTGTATTGAATTTAACTCTAATCATAACCCTTACTATCATCTTAACCTTAATCTTAATTTGCTAAAACCTACACCAGGTAATATATAAATAATTAAATAACTTTCCTATCTTACCTTGAGTACTAATTTTATAAATGTCAAACCCTAAGATTGAAAGGTAACCCTGGCCCTTAACTAATTAATAGTATACTTATAAACCAAATTGAATTAAACTATGATCATAAACCTAATTATATATCCCAACTTAAGAGTAGAAACCTTGAATTTAACCTTAAAAATCCTTTCCCCAACCATTAACCAAATTGAACCATTACCCTAGAAGATTGAACCAAGTTAAACGTTGATCTTAAGACTAAACCAAATCACCCTAAACTAGAACTCAATAATATATTGAACACTTTAAAACAAAATTCAAACCTAACTTTTTGGAATTAATGTTGGTTTTTAATCTAAAATCTCTAACTATAATTCTATATCTAAAACTAAATTTATCACTTTAAAACTTAATTCAATTTATTAACTCTTGTCCTAATTGAAACCTAAGCATGTAAACCTAATCAAACAGTACAAACCAAATTGAACCCTAATCCTAAAACTAATTAAACATTGATATCAAGGCCTCAAAATGATACATCATAAAAAAATTAGAAGAGACTTGAATGAATCAGGCATCTAATTAAGTAACCCTCCCTAACCATCAAGAGGTGGAGGTGTCCACATCAGTGTGAGTAGGAGCCCAAACTAGACCCTTGGATGCCTAACAATATATCTAAAGAAGTGAATAACTTGTCTTTCCACTGGATGCCTAAACCTTTATATCCTAAGTGAGTATTCATCATGTAATATCTAATTAGGAGGGTATTGAAGCACTCTAACACACCAATCCCTAACTAGATAATTATGTTAGGGTGGACTAATTTCTATTTATCTTGGGTTGGAAGTGCCTAAAAGTTTTTTTTGGAGACTCGAGATTCCCCTATTTGTTTCCTATTTTCCTATATGGGTAGCCTAAATGTTTGTTACCTTTGCAAAATGGAAGGCCACATAAAAAAATATTGCCTTATTCTATAAAAATAAATACCCACCCCCTAGTGATATATATAGTAAGATCTTTTTCCTAATTTTACTATAAATTTGTTTTGTTAGAAGACGATGATAGTTCAAAATGATTTAGAAGATAGGGATAAAATGAGAACCATCATTCCTAGAATGAAGATGCATTATTCCAAGTGATAAACCCATTTCTATCATAAATCAACTCCTCCATCCAAAAAATTAGTAATGAGAAATCCCTACGCCAAGTAATCAATGGAGGGCTCATAAAATTGATCAAGTGATCAACGGAGGGCTCATAAAATCCCTAAGTCAAGTAATCAATTAATCCCCAAGGGGAGATAAGAATCTCATTAAAAATTAGAGAGGACACTCCTAAATACATATCATACAAAAAAATTATTTCCAAGGTCTTAGCCTCTAGACTAGAAGATATCCTACCTAAGATCATTAACCCTACACAAAAGTGTTTTGTTAAGGATATTTATGCATATTGGAGAACTTGATAACCTATTGGAAGACTTTGGATTGAGAAACATTTCTAGGATAGAGTGTTGGCATGCTCAAGTAATTGATTATGAAAATCTCTACAAAAGGGTGGAATGGAGTTTCACTATGATGATGTTGCAAGCCCTCCATCCCATATTAAATGTCAAATGGTGTCCTCTCTTATGATTGGTGTCAAGGTTTTAGTAAAGAAATTAATGGGGTTAGATAATAATTTTTAGGACTCTCTAGATCAATTATGAAAGGGTGTCCTCTTGCATCCTCTTTATTTTTTATTGTTGAACATTGACTCATTACATTATCTCCTTAGAGATAACCAGTTGTCTCTAAAAGTTAGAGGATCTACTCTTCAAATAATTAATAAGTATCTAACGTACATAGTTTGTTGATAATATATTTGTATTCTTTTTAAGATAGAAGAGTGCAACACGAGTCATTTAATGATCAAATTGGACCTCTTTTCTTTGTATTGGGTAGTAAGATTTATGTCTCTACATCTATCTTATTGGGGCTAAATATTGAGTCCCCTAACTTGTGTAGTAAATATGGTATTGGATGGAGATTTCATAATTAAGTGGTTAGGTACCTAGGGATTCCATTTGTAGTAAACCCTAACATATAAATGAAATGTGTCTTTATATCAACAAGAAAATCTTTGGAAAACTCAACAACCGAAACTCTAATTATCTCATTTTGGTTGTTAGAATTCAAGTATGTTAAAAGATTCACTCCTTGAATATTGGGTGTAAGTTTCTCTTCTTCCTGCTCATTTTATTTAAATCAATTTGGTCTTCTCTATAAATCTATTAGGAACATTTTGTGGATAGCCAAGGGATTACTCTAGCAATAAAATGGATAGCCAAAGCTTCATAAGGTAATGAATTATGGATTATGATTAGAATTAGGATTACTATATGGTTAGGGATAGGGTTCACATGTATTAGGTCATTACTTGACATGATCTACACTTATAGTTTGCATTAAAAAGCGGATAATAGTTAGGATTCAAACTACAATCATAAATATTTTTTAATCAAATCATAATTCTATCTCTAAGCTTTCATTAGATAATTGTAACCTTAACTCTCATCTTAATGCCATCTATTATATATCCTATAAACAATAGGACCATAATAAATATCCGAAACAGGTAAATATAATTTTAACTAAAACCATAATCCTAGGTAAGTTCCCTAACATTGAAGGATCGCAATCATTATAATAATCTTAAGCTTAGGCATCATGAAAACTGTTAACATAACAAAATTGTAAACCATAACATTGTCATAATCTTAACTTTGTTTCATCCTAAGACATGAACATGTATAATCCATAATGAGTTCATACAATCCCCCAGTGTCACAAAATAAGTGTACATGAAAGAAAAATTAGCTTGGTGGCTCCTATTTTAAGAAAAGAAACCTTGAACTAACCTAGATATATTTTTTTGGACTATTATTTTATGATTAGACTTAAAAATTTAGTATTTAATGTTTAATTTGACTTAAGTGTTTAACTTTATTAATTTAATTGATATGATTTTAATAAAGATATGTGCATTTATATAGATCTAGTTGATAAATTTTAGATTTAAATTTTATTAAATAGTAATTTTGTCATGTATTATGTTATGATGTATTTTTGTCATGTTTTATGTTTTATGTTGTTTAAATATTGATAGGGACACAACCCAAGAACCAAATAGACACAACAGAAAAGGGAAAATTACATTAACTGAGAAAATAAGCTAGTACAAATAGTACAAAAAAATAAACTTCAAAACATGCCCTAAGGGCTTACAATAGCATAAATCTGGAGATAATGTCTCCTTTCAGTCCCTCCTCTCAAACTCCACTCCGAACTACCTTTTACAATGCCAAAAATCTCCTTAAATAGACCCTGGAGGGTTAAGGACTAGGAGTACATTCTAGAAAGTGCTAGTAGGCATGCACCAACCAAATAGAAGGTTCCAGAAGCTGCGTTAGAAGTCGGCGCAAATCTAGAAGAATCCATAAATGGTAATCAAACTTCCGGGAGGCATAACTTTTGAACCGTAGCTCCGATTGACGAACCATTTACATTTTTGAAAAGCTCTTGAAGAACTCTATAGCTCTATGGACAGGCTTCACTCATCCCCCATTTTTTAGCCCTTTTTGAGGTCATTTAATGCCCCTAGCCTGACTTTGAAGCATTCTTAGGAGGTCTCCAAAACTCAAAAAATTGCAATAACTTTCAAACCGTGGGACCTTTCGACCTGATTCTTTTTCTGGAATGCTCTAAATCACAATTACATTCATCTGGCCAATTTACACCTCCTAGTTCACCAAAATGATGGCTCAATTACATACTCCTATTTTTTTGAGATTTACACAAACACTGATAGTGGAACCGTGAGAGTTGGAACCTTTATTTGACCCAAATGGGTATCCAAAAATGAAAACACATGAAACAGAAACTAAGTCTAAGTATATTTTTTTGGGTGACACAGGATTGCCCTTATACCTCTAGATGCTCCTGCATCAAATATATATGCAGATTATATTTGAAGGACCCACTGCAACCCCCTCCCCCTCCCATACCCCCACCTCTACCCCCTCCATCTCTACCTCCACCTCCACCTCCACCTCCACCCACACCTCCACCACCCACCGCAGATGAGCTCTGTGAGACCATGAGGCGTAACCTCAATGGCCTCATGAGTGATATAGGGGCTATCCAACATGATAGGCACCCCCCCTCACCTACTACATCTTGCAAATAGCATGCAAGGTGTGGTTGACTCCATCCATCATTTTGATTTAGACATCGATTCATTTAGATCATGGAGGGAAAGCATGCATCCCTTCTACTCTGATGGCTTATCATATAGAGAGGTTTATAACTTGCATATAGGTAAAGGGAATTTTCAACATTATTTTGTAAACCCTAAGATGGGTGAACCAATTAGTGATAAGAAGCCTTGCATTTCCATTAGGTGGTGTACACATCCACGCATAGCAGCACATTTTGGGAGCAATGGTGGATGGTATTTGACCATCCACCACACGCTAACCATGAGGTGCCCATGTACTTCCTTAGAAATTTATGGGCTGAGTTTGAGTTGGGTTTGAAACCCAACTATTTACATATGAAATCATTTCAAGGGGTTGGTAGAGGGATGCCTCAGGATAGGCCTGGGGCAAAGCTGAGTGATAGAATGAGAAATCATAGGAAAGTTGAGCCCCTTGTACCTCTTCCTACGCCTGTTGTGCCTACTCCTCACCATCGTCATGCAGTTTCATCTTCTTTTACCCATTTGAGTGCCCTTTCGGGCAATTTAGTATAGCAGTGGATGCAGGCAGTACATGCTCCTCCACTTGGACATGTTTGTACTAGCTGTGGAGGCATATGCACAGGCCCCCAGAGAAATCTTGGTGTAGCACATGATGGCCATTATGCTAAGGGTGCAAATTTTGATGAAAATGTATACGCTACCTGTAGTGATGGTAGTGACGAGATAGACGTGTCATCATTTGTTGACCTCATGCAGCAGGGAGAGCCTGGAGAGAGTCAAGAGCAGCAGGTAAAATTTTAATTTCAATATAAATATAAAGTGCACATAATTATTTACTTTCTACATACATGTGTAATTGTATTAACTATATTAATTTTTACTTTTCAAATAACAGAGGATGGATGATATTGTTCCTCCTAGGAGGCAGTATAGTCTTTTTTTGAGACCTACAAACGTTGGTGTCCCTTATATGATATGCACTTTGAATTATAGTGTAAAAATGTACATTCAAATTTGAATTTAATAACATGTGTTCATATGTTATTTTTATTTGATTTTGTAGGGATTGTATGCATCTACACATATTGATGTTAGTACAAGTTCTACTCCAGTTACCACTGAGGCACAGCCTCAAATACATGTGGTATGAACTTTTGACTGAAGACAAATAATTTTTATTATTTTTATGTATGTACATTATTATTAACTTATAATCTGAAAAATTTTGACTCACATTTATATATATATTATGTGTTTTGATTTTACAAACAAGAGCATGGATATCATACTCATCCATACAGGCCTCGGTATAGTCTATTTTTGACTCCATCTTATGATTATCGTGCTAGCATACCTATAGACACATCTATGACATTGGCTACCACTTAGGTATGATATATACATGATATATACATGTTAAATTTATAGTGTATAAAAAATGTAGTGTACAAATTATGTACTTTGTAATTATTCATGTATATTTAATTTTGACTAAACGTTTATGTATCCATAATTTTAGGACTACGTCACCACGAGTGTTACTAAGAGCATGGGACTTAGCCAAATGGAGGTACCTACATCATCATTTGAGGTCAGTATTGTGATTTATGTACATAATTTATAGTTCATTATGCTCTAAAATCAAATTTTTAAAATGTATGTATTTTAAGTTACAAGACCTCACCACTGCTGCATTTGGTAGTTTTGATAGTGTGCCTCCTCCCATTACTGAGGGACACCCATCTCATGTGGTATAATTTATTTTATTATGTAGTGAATATTTAATTTATTTGCAACCTAGATTTTGAGACCCATTTCAATTAAGCATGTACATGATGACATGTGCCTCATGTTACACAGGGTGATACATCTACCTCACAGGGTGTTCGACATGATGAGACAACTCATATTACACATGATGATCAATCTAAGTCCTCTTCGCGTGGAGCAAAGAGGACATTCAATCAGATAGATTAGGCCTTTTTGGCACCTATAGATTGTGTTTTTATGATGTATATATTATTTATGATGTATACACTTTGTGTTAGGATAATTAAAATTGTATGTTAGAACATGTATTTTTTCACTTCATAGATCATGTTATGATGTATGTTAGACCATGTACTATTTTTTTATGACTTCTTATCATTCTTGTGTATGTAGTACATATATTACTATGTTTCACCATGTTTTAAGTATATTCAAACCATTTTCTTTATTCTGACATATTTTATTCATGAACATATGACACATTTTGTAAGTATATATGCAAGATGAACAATAATTTTAACTATCTATAGAGAATTATTGGATAAATATCACATCAAATTTATGCATTGAGATTCATACAAATAAAATTGACCTACTAGATTAAAAAATGTATTGATAATGTACCTAACAATGTATCATAAGTGATCTTAATGTGTTGTTTGGTAATGTAAGACTCATTATCACCTAATAAGACCTATTATGTGGTAGTAAACATATGAATACCTATCATAGCCTATAACAGACATAACATGACCTATTAGGACTCCCATGTCCCCTTAAGACACACATGTTTGGATAACGTACCAAACAATGTACATCATAAGTGATCTTAATGAGTTGTTTGGTAATGTAAGATATAATCAATACAATGAATACATTAAGTAATGATCTAACATATAATCAATACAATAAGTAATGATCTTTAAATTATCATGTGCAAGTGACTTATTTTTAATATTACAATCAATAGTAATTTGAAACTTCAAACAAAGATTAATTTAAACATGCTTGAATGTAAAAGTAATGGAAAAAAATAGGAGGTCATTAGTTAAATTGACAATTAATTTATAATTTATCAAGTTCACATACCTTTAACTTTCAAATAGAAGTAAACTCTCATTTTTGAATTAGTTTGTACAACATATTTCACAATATATGTAAGACAATGTCAATGATATATTTATAGTTCAGTGAACTCATTTGAAACATAAAATTGGTTGAACACATCTCTTCAACTGAGGTCTTGTAAAATAAAAATGTAAAACAAAAACACACATGTTAATAAACACATAAATTAATATTCAAGGTATCTGAACTATGTGAATATATATGTGTAATTTGTATGTACTTACTATGTGAAATTGCACAAGATGTTGATGTTCGATCCACTTTAACATTTAAATTTGCATAAATTGTAATTGAGACCTGAATAAGAGGTATATATAAGTTCTCTAAATTGGTATTGACAACACAAAAATACATGTAATTAAATAATACAAGTACATATATATAAAAATAATAAAATAATTTTGTTTGATTAAAATGTAGTCATCCCACTATACCATCTGCATCCTCTCTCTTTTGCAATGCATCTATGATTATCTTGTGCTCATCCATTGAAATTGTCCATAATACCTTATTGGTAGGTCTCCCTTTGTATCTTTCTAATTTCATATTTGTTGCCACAACCAAATGAGAATATTGTAAAATCTTCTTTTTAGTTTGGTAGTCTTCAAATGTTGGCAAACCATTTCTTCTTGTTAGGTATCTACGTAGCCAGATGCCAGCTACAACAATAGACCCGATTGGATACTCAAAACCATCATCGTCTACTTGATGACATGTCAATTTTTTCTTAGGTTCCACACATCTAGCTAGCCAATACTCAATCTATTCATCATTATCACTAGGTGCAATAATAGCATAAACATGTCCTACAAGATAAGATAAAGTATAGAAACACTTTAATCACATGAGTGTACATATGCAAATTATATAAATTGAAGCATGAGATCACAAAAAAATCTAATTAAATCATGCATACTAGGTTCTATGAGGTCTGAAATACGATCATAGTACTCTCTCACTTAGATGAATGGAGTTTATTATCACTTAAATAAAAATGGTACTCTCTCAATATTTTTTGATCCTCCTCTGTACTATCAGGTGCATGCCTATAAACTATATGAACATAAATTATTACTTGCATTGAATTGTAATATTGTGGTTGTACCTCTTCTTGTGGTGCAAACATTGTAGTTCTCTGCAAAGTCAACAACTGAAAGTATAGTACCAATTGGAAATGTATTCTTACATATGCGAAATTTTCCATCAAGCCATCTAGAATATTGAGAGTGTTTAACATATTTTGGTATGATCATACTCTTAAACTCATCCATAAATGCATGAAAACTAAATTTATCTGTAACTAGATCACACCTTCTTCCCATCTTCCCATCCTTCAATGAATATTCAATAGTTTTGAATATTTTTACCTCAACTAATTGTTGTCCAAAAGTAGTCAAAGCATTTTCATGCAAACATTCATCTAACAAAGAAAGATTGCCGCACATATCACATGTACTAGAAAGACATGCATTGAAAAGAAAGTATTGATCATTAGGTGGCTTACAAAACAAACCTAATATGAAATCTTTTATAGTTTGAGGTGGTATTTTTATACCACATTCTTGCAACATTTCTTTACTATACATGGTACCATGTATAGATTGAAATACATCATAATGGTAATGAAATTGAATATGAGTTTTACAACAAAATGTGATTATTTCCTTGTTAATCCTTACATACCATGGTTTACACTTTTCAAAAGATCTTTGACTAAAGGTAATATTTAATACCTTACCATCTACAAAAATTTTAAACAATTCAATTTGAGTCATGTCCAAAAGGTGTTTAGGATGTGGATCACGTATTTTTGACCGAATTCTCAATTTAAGAACATCTCTTGAATTAGGTGATACTCTTGTATTATCATGCCAAAAAATTTCAATCAAACTTTTGATTTCACTAGTAAGTTTCATATCACATCTTGGGAGTCTACCACTAGAAGTCCATAAAATATTTGCTAGATCACATTCAAAGTTAACCCTTCTCTTTACAGCTCTTTCTAAAGTCTTACGATTCACATTAAGATATCCACTTATGTTGGTAATCAATCTTTTGTTAGATGTTGATTTGTTAACTAAAGCTTTTTTTATTGCTCGTCGTGCTGCATTCTTATCTTTAGATTGACTTCTCTTTTCGATAACATCAAAAGCACTAGCAACAGTGGATACAACTTGTTTTAAAGGCTCATTTTTATTCTTGGGTTTTGCATACATTCCCAACCTTCTCATTACTTTTCAAATTTTAGACATTTTAATTAGTTGCAACATTAGCTGACATTCAAACCCAAATTTCTTATTAAAAAAAAATGCCTATACAATCTATTAGCATGTGTCCTAATTTGTCTCCATGAAACCAATCCCTCAAGATTATCTAACACATCATTAGGAATATGAAAATTATGTTCAAACACTTTACTATCATCCTGACATGTTTGTTCAGTAGTCGGTGTTTCTATGTTTACATTCATGCAATTTTTATTTTCAGACACTTTACTATTTTCACTATTATTTAGGATTTGAATATCATTTTCAAATTTTCTTAGTATTTCTTTTGGGGCAGGCATTTCAATTGGAGTGTTTCGTGCATGATCATTTGACAATTGCTTCTCATGAAGAAAATCTAAATCGTTTAAATCGTAACCTGCTTCTAAAAAATCACCAATTTTATCACGAGAGAAAATTCAAGGGTTTGGAGACACACTTGTATTGAATGCATGATTAGAATGTGCATCTAAATTTTCTTGTATTGGGTTCTCTTCTTTGACCTCTTCATCCATCGTGGTATCTTCAATGTCTTTCTCCTTTGAAACATTGTTCAAGTCTCTAATTCTCTGTCTTCTCTCTCGTTGATGTTGTACTTCATTCTCTTTATTTGTTGCAATCTCCTCATCTATTAGAACTCTTGCTTTCTTCTTTCTTCGTTGTTTTGATCCCATGTTTGCACCAATTTTGAATTTGAATCAGTAGCCTGCAAATTGTATAAGAGGACAAGAAAATAGAATAAGCGTGATGAAATTCAGTGTTGCAGGTCAAAACTGTTGTTCAATCATTTCAATCATTGAAATTGGGTTGGTGGGGTAACTTTTGGGGCCCAATAGGTACATTAGAAACGAGTACCCAATTTCTTAAAAATCGGGCACCGAATTCTTTAAAAATCAAGTACCCATTTATAAATCAGGGACCCAATTTTTAAAAGAATCAGGTACCCAATTTTCAAAAGTACAGTACAATGGTTCAAAGCAATCGGGCACCCAATTTTTGAATTACAAGTCGAGTGCCTGATTCATGAGACGTGAGTAGGAATTTGGTATGGCTCCCAACTTTTGCATGGGGTTTTGCCTTGGCGAAAGGCATGGCATAGGCTTGGTCCCACCAAGCCATGCCTTTGTGATCTTTTGTTTTTTAAGGCATTTAATCGACAATTTTTGGTATTGTCGTAAAAATTTTTTAGTCATTCCTATTGAATTTTTTGACGAGACAAAAACCCATTATAGGTCTTACTGTTTTGATTTCAAAAATGTAAATTTTATAGTGTTATTAGTTTATTTTCTATTTTTCCATTATTTATTAATCAAAACTATCTCCTAAACGTTAAAAAGTGACATTCACTAAAACTTTAATAACTTTTTTATTTTATAATTTTTCTTAAATTAATTTATATTTCATCAATCTACATACAATTCTTTTGATGTTAAAAAAAAAAAAGTTGAAAAAAGTGATATTTTGATCAAATTATGTGGTTCATACACGAGAGGTTTTAAAATTTACCTTTATAGCCAATTAATAATTAATAAAAAAAATTATTCAATAAAAAATTAAAGAAAAATATTGCCATCAATCTTAGGTGTATTAGGTAACTCCCTTTAAAAATATTTGCAAAAATTTATTTATTTATGTCAAATTATGGTGTTCGTACATGAGCATGGTATGGTCCTGAAACAGGCATTTTGAAAAAGTGGTTTTTAAAGATCCATATCAAAATAATAATCTATCAAATGGGTGCACAAATAAATTACTTATTCAAAAACTAGATTCTGAACACTAAAAATTTTATTTCTAAAGTTTTTTAATATTCAATCTCTAAATACCTCAAATTTTGACATCAATTGACAAAAAATTTCAAAAACATGAAAAACACTTCCACTTTTTGGCCAAAAGTGAGACCCAACTTCTTGCACTAACCCTTGGTGTTCCACAAAAATTAGGTTGGTCATTTTTTGTTAGACATAACCCAAGAGGAAGGCTGATAAAGTATAATGTGATCGAAGAAGAAGATACTGAAGAAACACAAGAGCAAGTAAATGATTATCAAGAACGATAGTTACCCAGTGATGAAGAAGAAGAAGATGGTGATGATTTTGGCCATGTTGACGATAATGGTGATAATGATGATGATGATGTTGATGATGATCATGATCATGGTGATGAAGATGGTGATGATCATGGTGATGATGGTCATGATGATGATGGTGATGAAGATGATGATGATGGTGTTGAAGATGGTGGTGGTGATGATGACAGTCAAAGTGACAAGTATGATGATGGTGATGATGATGATGATATGGATGAAGATCATGATGATCAATGAAATGTCCAAGTAGGATCAATGTCAACTATGATGGGGTCTTGTATGACCAAATTTTTCTTTCCAAACCATATGTGCACATATAAACATTAAGTAGAACATGTCAAATATTTTTTTAGATATAAACATTAGTTACACTAAATTTTTAACTTAAGACAAATGATTTACATATACAATCTACTTCATTATTAATATTTTTTTTTATAAGTCTATTACTTTAATTTCGCTACTGATTTCTAAGACTTACTAATTTTTTTCACAGGGCGATATGGATGCACCATCTCAAACACCTTCAATAGAGGTAAACATTAATTATTGTAAATTTTAATGTTAATATAGAAAAAAATGCCATATTATTTTGTTCTTTTCTTTATGACTTTGGAGTTATTTTGATGAAATTATACTGATATTTGATGTCACAAATGATAGGAAAAAGCTAGAATGATCGTTGACCAAATGCGATCTAAAATACGAGCATCATATCTACATGACATCACCCTTAGTACTGACCCTATGTTCATCACCCAAAAAATTAAGCAAAGATACACTAATGAAATTGTTAACATTATCATCAATGGTGATAGAAGTGAGGAGAAAGAGGCATTGAGAACAGCATTGGATAGTAGAATCCAATCTTTGAAGGTAAGTAGTAATTCAACTAAAGCAGTAATAGAAGTTCAATAGATAATAATATTTTATAGTATCTTATGGATCATGATCTCTTATTTTATGTGTTCTTGTATAGACATATGTGCCAGTTGCAACATCACATGGTGAACATGGTGAGGGTTGTTGTGCACAACCTTCATGTAAGTAACACTTTGTTTGTTTTGATCAGCATTATAACACTTACTCTCTTTTTTGTGGATGTTTCTAGCTAGTATCCCATTTGATCTTTATCCATTGAAAATGTCTTTGCTAATAATATTCTATTCTTTAGCTCATGATGAAGTGCAAACTCCTCCTTTGATTGGCAGTCCAGTATTGTCTAGTGCATTGTCGGCAACAAGGACCATGAAAACATCCTCGTCTATGACCACTAGAACTGGTAAAACTTTGTTTTGCTATATTTTGTAATGTATTTCTACACGTTGATGAAAAATGAAGTAGCATATCAGTGCTTAAATGATGTCTACAAAAGCCTGCATACACACACCACGCATACATACATACATACATATATATATACCCACACATAGAGAGACATGGAGATAGGCAAGGAGGTAGACTTTCAGTTTTCTCTTGTATACCTTTTCCTCATGACTTCTCGTATGCACTTCTAACATTTTTGGGCTCATGACCCTTGACTATTTCTCCCTATACTATGTTTTCCATTGTGTTGTAGATGATTATTTCATTAAAGGTTACAAGTAAAATACACTCTCAATTTTATAAGATTACAGTTGCCAATTTGAACTACTTTACTAATGTTCTAGATTTTGTAGCCCATTGGTTATGCTTCTCTTTCATGCTAGGCTAGAAGTTATCTCCATTCATGATAATGAATATTCATTTTAGCAACTTTTAGTTCCTTTCTATTATGAAGCTCTTAAAACTCTGGAGACATTTTTTCTCATTTTAGCTATTATTACTATGAATTCAATTTGACTAGTGGCGTCTCTCTATCGTTCAATTCATTTGGTGTCTACTTTAATTGTCATGATGTTTCAGTTGATAGACCAATAAAGAGTAGTACTGCTAAAGCTGGTCCATTTCCTGGAGCAGTTTGTGTGATTAGTACCGGTTCATATGAAGGGACATTGTTGCTAAATAAGAAAACTATGTTTCTGTTAAAAGAGCGAAAGCTTCTAGGTGCTTTAAAATTGTTATTAGTTAAAGTGTAAATTTAGTTTACTTTTACATTACTCATTTTGGACTGATAAATCCTCTATGTTTTTGTAGGTAATAATGCTTTCTTTGAACATCTTTTTCATATGAAATTGAGACTATTTGGACCCACCATACGTAAAAGGTACGTAGTTTCATATCATTGCTACATAAATTTTCTTTTCTTCCATTTATTGTAATATATTAAAGTTATTGATCTAACAATATTTTTTTTTTTTTAAAGGTGGAATTTACAAGCTGTGGAATTAAAAAATCAGATGATTGCATCTTTTTAGGAGAAATTTGGAAAAACCATTTTTGACACTAGCCTACTTCTCAAAACAACAGCAAAGCATATAAAGACTGTGAGGGATCAATGTAGAAGGGCTCTTAAGAATAACACAAAGTATGATCATCCTCCTATGATTTCACTAATGGAGTGGAATGAATAATAGAAGATGCAAAGGAGAAAAGGCTATGTGAAGATAGAGATAATGAAGCAGCACAAGGGAAAAAGAGGTATGTCATGATAGTATTAAGTACATTGTAATCATGCACTAATTATTGATATTTGTAAATATATAATCTAAGATGTTTGAATTTTTTCATAGATTGTAGGACACATCTATGGCTACAAATGCAAGAGTAGAAAAATTTGGCCAACACAAACTTCGCTCTAGTGGCTATATAAATCTCCAGTCTCAATTTGTAAGTAGGAGCAATGAAATTTTTTTTTTTTTAATATAATGTTGCAAATAATTTTGTTTAATGAAACCATACATGGAAAACTGATGATATTAAGAAAAAAATATAGGGCACAAAATTCAATGTGGAGGTCACAGATGAAGATAGAAAAATTGCCTTGAAGGAAGGCTATAAAGTTATGGCTGCACACCTACACGAAGAATCTGTAAGCCTTGCCCAAGAATCCAATGCACCAAATGATATCTCATAGGTAAATTGGTCAAATGAAAAGTAAATGAAATTGAATAGTTGAGAAGATTCTTTTTTGGTATTAGTTTTGAATATAAATTGACTACATAACAATGTGCATAACATTTTACTCCAACCTTCATATCCTACCATAGAACCTACTCATGATGAAGGCCATGATGTGCATTATAGTGGTGGAGGTATTAATTTTCTATTGGAAATTAATTATGCAATTATGAATACAATTTAACATTTTCAATTGCAATTTGACGTGTATCCTTTTTTTGAATATTTCAAAGCATGTTGAACATCATGCTAAAGGAGTGGACCATGTTCCAAGTGTTCAACATGTTGACATGCCATGGATCAAAATATTAATGTACATGAGGTAACATTGTCAGGTAAGAAAAATGCATGTTATGTTGTAATCGTACTTAATTACAGACTTGTAATAGTTAGAAAAAGAAAAAGAGTATGCCAATTTATCCCATTCACTTGTTCTTGCAACAAAGCCCCCTTTAGTGTAGCAGCCTCCTACTCCTCCAAAGAGAAGGATCCATCATAATTTGACATTACATGTGCCAGAAGAAGAGGAGAATGATGTAGATATGGATGCTCCTATGAGCGCTTTTCTTAAGAGAGCTCAAAAAAACAAAAAAAAAAGAAATGATGTTTTAAAAATCTTCTTTGATAAACCTTGTTGGATAATGAAAGAACTTTGTTTTAAGTAATTACGTGTGAATGATGCGTATTAATACATATTTTTATTTTATGTTAATGAATATTGTTTTGTGTTAATGAAGTCTTGATTAGTATTGTGTATTAATGAATGTTATGTGATTGTATTGATTGAATGTTATAGTTCATAAATGGATGAATGAATGAATGAAGTGTGTAATTAGATGATAATGGGTACTTTAGATTGATGTTAGGGGGAGGGGGGTGAGGCTAGATGAGCTTCCACCTTCACATGGTTGGCCTTGTTAAGTAGATAATATTATAGTATTCTTGAAACCAAGTAAAGCTCAAACTAACATAAAATGGACACTTTGCATGTGGTAGGTCTAAAATGATCCACGACTACTACTGCCCATAACATAGAATGCAAATGTGATATGGGATTTATGTGTGGCTACCTGCAATGTTTGATATTTGATCATTTTGTACCCTTTATATATTTGCATTCTCAAGGTAGATTTGACAAAGTCATTGTGATCTAGCAATTTTAACTTTTGAGTCCTACTAAACTTGTTATTGTTGAATATGACTAATAGGTGATAGCTACCCTGAGAGAATTTGGGCTTGAGTCATCAAAATTGATTCTTGGAATTGACTTTACCAAGAGTAATGAGTGGACTGGTATCAAACTCCTCTTACATAGAAAGTTTCATATTTGTTTAGTTCAGCTAAACTGGGCATAGAAAGTTTCAGATTTGGTATCAAAATCCTCTCACATAGAAAGTTTTAGATTTGTTTGGTTTAATAGAACTTCTATTGAAACCTTACATGACCATGAGACTCTTCAACTACTAATTTTTGGAATTTAAAAATAATCAATGGCTTTCCATTCATCTTTTGTTGAGAACTATTGGTTTTGAATTCAACAAAAAACACATCATGTGTTAAACACATTGTGTTTTCAACACCACTGACAACCATCCAATGATCTTGTCTTTCCATCATGATGTCACCATATGGCCATGAAAAATATTGAAACATACTTTTCACATTGTCTCCATAGTGTCATAAACAGATTTGAAATACACAAACACTGCCTAAGAGTTGTCATCCTCATAAGGCGGTATAGCTAGTGAAGGCATTTTGAACATCTCACAAACAACACTCTGAGATAGCACCTTTTGGAATCAATGAAAAAAATACCTAATCTAACAACATCAACATTGTATCCTACATTTTTATTTGTTTTGATAAATTGAAATCGTTGATGCTACCAAGCACAGCCATATTGTGCCAAGTGCCTTTTTATCAAGGACCCTTCATCTATCATATTTGTCAATTTTTTTTATTTTCCACCAAATGATAAGAAAAGATCATTCTAATATAGATACTCTTTAGGGTACAAATCAGCATGGCTTTCTATTCTTCACTCTGACCTCTGGTAGGTCATGCCTCATCTTCAAGGCATCTTCTGTTCACAGATTACCAGGGGCTGGAAGCATAGGAGTATGTTGTGAAACTCCATACTCTTCCAATTGTTTGACCTGGAATAGTCTCATTCTCTATTTCTTGCCTCATAGCTAGCTTCTTTGCCACCTTTGCAATATTGAGTGATAAATCTATTGATTCGACCATGATTGTGTCTGATGATCTCCTTATTCGCAATTTTCCATACAATTATTTCTGCTCCTAAATCATGGGTGGCTTTTACTCAATCAAGTAATACTCAGTGGAAACTAAGGCATCCTAAATCATTAAGTATAATGATATCATACAGTTATTAAATCTAAAGCTGAAAATTTTATTGAATGAAAAATGGGGCTTCATCAAATTAAATTCAACAAAAACTAGGATATCCTAAAATATTAGAAATAGGAGAATTCCTAAAAGGTGATCAAGGAACATGAGGACTTCTCTAATAACATCTATCTCATCTAACTATTTGAAAAATAGCATATGTTATACTTAGAATGTTCTATTTAAACTAAACCATTTTATAACTATTCTATTTTTCTCTCCATTTATAATGAAAGGATAAAGGAACTAGTCTTATTATTCCATTGGTAAATGTTGTAACAACAGTAGGCAATGAATGATGATATGGAAATTTAAGTGCATCCATCAAGTACATGCTCGTTTAACCATCTAGTAATTTTATTGACAGCATTTGTTTTAGATCTAAAAATGTGGAATTTTGTGGTTATATAATCTACATGCAGAGACTCAAGAAATGCAATCAATGCTTGGGAGTTGGTAAGAATGCAAACCCTCTCTTATTGTAAATGCCAATGAATTAATTATTGTTTTCTATGCATAATTTTACAATTGAACAAAATGAAAGGTCTTCTTTCCTTTCAATCTATTCACAATAGAATAATTTTAGCTCAAGTACATTGTTATTTTGTACATTTGAGTACATAAAATCTAGGGCAAGAGAAAAAAAAATTTAGCTATGACTGTTGAAAGATTCAATATGTATGAAGAGTTTTTTACTTAAAAACACAAAAGTTATTCTATTTCAATGATTCTCTATATATTATAACATGAAATGTTTTTGCATTTGACTGTGAGCTTTTTTCATAAATAGTCAGGGTTAACTCCATTAACTACCATAACAAATTGATAGCAAAGAAGACTATTTCTCTTAATATCTTTAAAATGGATCATCAAAAATGATTAAACATTAATTCTCCAACATGATGTTATAGAATGATGAACTGGAAAAGCACAAGAATGCAAAAAAAATCTTCAGTAATGTTTTATCTTTCTGTCATTTCCTTTGACACTTGACAAATTCTATATCTGCAATGCTTCTAACAATAGCAGGCAATGAATGATGATAAGAATAGCAGGTAACTTTTGATGATAATGAAAATTTATGTGCATCCATCAAGGACATGCTCATTTAACATGCTTGTTTAACCATCTTAGTAAAAATTTAAGTGCATCCATGGGTATTAATTTTTTTGTTAGAACTGTTTAAGGAAAAATATCATTTAAGAATACTATGGGGGTTGACACATCCTATGGTTTTATATGACAGGTTGCAGATCATCATAGTTTTGACACCAAAACTTTATATCAAAGTATTTGCAACTTGGTAGATGAAAAGGCTCTGGATGTAAAGACACTTAACCAGTGAGTACTGACCATACCTTCTTAATTATATGTTTTAGTGCACTACATTTTTTTGGTATGATTTCTTTATTGTTAGATCTTGATAGAGTTTCATGGGTTCAGAAGGGAGCATTCATAAATATTAATGGGTGGTACAAGTGAGTGTTGAATTTTTTCAAAGGAATCACAAGGATGAATTACTAGATGTTCTAGAGATTGATGTAGATCTTGTAAATAAAGACTTATTTTATCTAGTTTTCATGAAAAGGTAAAAGCAGCAAGGACACTTAGAATTATTTTGGAGTACTACCTCAATATTTAGGAGCTTATAGTGTCTTGAATGTCTAGTTTTTTGGACCTTTTATGAATGTTATGTAGACAGTAGATTGAAGAAAAGCAAGAACTTCTTCTAGGGCATACACCCAAGGTAGTAGTAAAGACATCGTTGCGCAAGGAGAATGTAAGCATAAGGCTGAGGACAGTAATGATTTCTTGTAGTCCATAACATTTAACTAGATCTTTGTGAATCTGTGGTAGCTCAAAAAACACCACTTAGCCTTCTTTAAAAAAAATTATGCCTAACGAAAAATGGAATTCATCAAGAATAAGAAAGAACTCTTTGAATGCATGCTCACCAACTTTAAGCAAATGATTCTAGCTTTAACATGAGCACGTCTTGCAAAAAAATTGTCCATCACAATTCAAAGCTTTGAGCCCAAGTTGTAAAGCATATATTTGAAATTGATCCAAAAGACCATGTATCACACATGATACTGGCTAATATCTATGTTGTAGTAGGGAAATGGGATGAAGTAGCAAAAGTGAGGAAACTAATGAGAGATAATGGGGTCAAAAAGGAAGCAGGATGCAGCTAGATTGAAGTGAAAAAGAAGGTTCATTTCTTCATGGTTGGTGACCCTTCAAACCCACAGATGGAGGAAATATATGCCGAGTTGGCAAAATTGATAGAAGAAATGAAGAAGGCAAGGTACTTGCCTGATACAAACTATGTCATGGATGAAAAGGAACAATATCTTGCCTACCACAGTGAAAAGCTAGCAATTTCTTTTGGGCTCATAAACACCCTAGTTGGTACACCCCTTAAAATAATGAAAAAGAATTGTGTCTACGGTGATTTCCATACTGCTATCAAGTTTATGTGCAAGATTGTTAAGCGAGATATTATATTGAGGGATAGTAACCAATTTCATCACTTCAAGGATGGGATCTATTCTTGTGGTGATTATTGGTGATGCTAGTGGAGAAGCAACTACAAGTAGGCTCTTCATGTTTTGGTAGGCACTGAGCTATTTTAGTACGTGTTATGTGATCATACCATGAAGACATTAACTATGAGCATACATGCTAGCAACCAATACTATGAACATTGTCAGAGTTCAAGGGCTAAAATGGGGCTAATAACAAATTTTAATTTGATTGCGAGTCTACTAAAGAGTGTGAATTTGTTGAACTATGTGAGGCTTACTACTAATGACAAATGTATATGAGTTATGGTCATTTGAACTAGTTCACATATCAGAGTGCACATATAACTTCTTGTGCCACCATAGGCTCTACATCTTAGAAATCATCCCCAAGTCCCTCAAATGGATTCACCCAAGCAATATTTTCCAACAACTATCAAATTCCTACAATGACTCAATAGGCTCCAAACTTGTCTTCTCTTTAACTAGGTGTTTCCTCCACCTTCACACACTTCAAAAAACTTCAACTAACATGTTCCCAAGGTTCCCAAACCCTCAACTCATCGTCTGATACAAAAACTCAATTCTAGCCCTTCACTAGGCCTATTTCTCAATTAGCCTTGCCTATTCAGTTTCCAAGGTTTTCTTCCACTTTTTCCCAAAGCACTCAAAAATCTAAGACCATATCTTAATACCCTTTCCCTAGTTACACAACATACTTTAAAGTTTCATACTATTCCTTTGGACCAAATGCCCAAACCATTACTACTGCTCCATAATTAGCCCTCTATTAGCCCTCCTATTACAAAGCAACCACTAATAGATCTCATCCCACAAACCTTCTAACCTCAAATAGATTTTTAATACCATCCCAAACAAAGGATTCTCCCATTCACAAGAGATTCCATCAATTTTTTCTTTCCCAATCATCAAACCTTCCTTCTTAGGTGCCTAAGCCTAGGGTTTTGCCAAACTCACCTCTCCAATCACTTCTAGATCCTCCCAATGGATATAACACCATATAATTACCATATCTTGACCTTCTATACAATAAAATGTAGCCCTTATGTGGATGGAATCTCCTGACCTTGACTGGTCCAATCACCATGTAACCCCAAGACAGCACTTTGTCTCAATTAGAGACCTCCTTATTCAATCTCTTACATATCATGCATACAACCTCATTATATAATTGAATTATAAATTATAACACCCTCTCCCATGAGTTACATATCCATCATAGTAGTGGGAGAGGTGAAAATCTTAAATTATTTTAGACAGTTAACTTCTCTGTCATGTGACAATGATAGTCACTTATTTGTTGTACAAAACCCTTTAACAAATGGCCTATTTTGAATGAAAGGAATCTTTAAAATCTTCTAAATCATTTTTAGATTCAAGATAAAGCTTTGAAACAAAATAAACTTTTCTCCAATCCAAAAAACAATGAAAGGAATAGTCACTATTTTACAATAGTCTGAACATAACAGTGAAACAGAGGTTGTTTTTATTGATTCTTTCAATCCCTTACATGAGATCTTCAACCATAATATCTTTTGAACACAAAATAAATTTTATTTATTGACTTCTTTTCCTCCTTCTAACTTCCCAAACCTCAAAGAAGTGACTCCCTAACTGTCTCATAACAGTCACTTGACAGTTTATCACCTTTTATTAAAACAACATTTTAATAATTTGCTCTTGTTTTAACATTTGATAATATGAAACTTTTTAAAACTTCCCTAAATGACTAACTATGTTTAAAAGGACCTAAGGACTTCACTTATCCTCTTGATTCCACTTGGATTGCCATATGTGGCCTATTGTTACCATTTTGACAATTTGACATATTTTGCAATTACATTAAATTGACTGCATTTTATATGCACATTATAACTCTTTGACCTCATGTATGCTTCCTAGTACATGCTAGGACTCCCATCCCCTTGACGTATTATAAATGACCCCTAGGTACATTCTAACCCTCACAATGCCATTAAGGCTAACATAATTGATCTTAATACAAAATGATCATAAGACATATTTGAAGGACCATTTCATGGTCTTATTACAACCAATGACCCATCATGGTCATGTTGACATCTTGTTGCCTCTAGGGTCTTCTTATGCCTTCATCCTTGGCCTTGATGTTGCTACATTACCTTCCTCCAGGAGGATTCAATTGAACTATTCATCTAGGATTCCACATTTTGCATGCATGTCTACCAGGGCAGATGCAACTTAAACAAATATATTCTCTCAATATATCTATTTTTTGCATATCCGACCATGACTTTTGATGACCACATTACATTTAGGCATCCTGTCAAATAGTTCACATGACTTATCTATGCTTCCATTTTGCAAGCATGTCTCCCAAGGCAAATGCTACTACTTCATCTATACCGTCTGACAAAATCCTTTATGCTTTGATGGATGCCTATAGCTTATCCCAAAGCTCTCATTCAGTGGTTATCAGATGATCAATCAAGAGGAAATAGTTAAGAGCTTAGAGTGACAAAATTTTCAAATGATCATATGAAATGAAATGGGTGTGCGAGTAGAAAGAAACTAGAAAGACATTGTGGTCAAATGAAGGCATCATAGGTTGTTATGTGCAGCATCTGAGCCTAGAACACAAGTTTTAGCCAGATCATTTGGGACGTAGCCCTCAAAACTGTGTTGGTTGCAATTGAGATGTTCAATTCATCAAATGCATTGTTAGAAGATGGAAGCCTTCTTGCCATGTTGATGTACTATATTTTTTTAATAGGTGAGACGTGTGATTCTACAGTCACATATTCAGCCCAAGCATGTAATGAGGAAGAAACACAAGCTCCCAGTGATAGAGGTACAACATCTTCCTCAAAATCTTAATATGGCAGCTTGCTTTAGCTCTAACCAGTCTGTTACATAGCTTCCACCTAGTTAGAGATAGATCTGCACCATATAACAAACTTTTTCTTGATGTTGCATATAAACTTCACCAATAAGTAAATGTGTTTAGCATTTTTCAAGACCTTGGTACTTGAGTTGTAGTATCTAGTCTAAGTGTTTCAAGTGCTTGTACCATAAATTTTAATCCATTCAATTCCATGTCATGTGTTTCTGTAGGGATCCAAACTAGTTTAAGCCTTCATTAGGAGAATATGTTCATTTCAAAGGATCAAATGCCTACAATGTTCACATTTCAAGTATCGGGTATGATTTCTTTCTACTCTATTTTACATTGATCAATGATATAAATCATCTTTAGGATTGATATGGTTTACATTTCTATTTTCTAATTGATATGGTTTACATTTTTGTTTTAGGAAGACTTTTGTATCAACATTTCAGATGATATTTCATAATCTATCTTCTACATTAACTAAGATCACATGTCAATTGAGCCTCTATAGTTTTTTTTCATCTAGAGACAATTCTAACACTTTGTGAATATTATGTTAAGGCAGAAGAAAATAGCAAGGACACTCTTGACATCATCTGCAAGGAACCATGGGGACAATTCAAAGCAATATGCTTCTCCAAGTAAAATTAAAGAAGTTGGTAAAAGAGATGAAGCTTCCTTCCAAGGGGCCCAAACACCTTCCACCCCACATGAATCACACAACTTCTCAACATCAAGGTCTTCCACATACTAGTCAAATGAAACTGATCTCTCTGACCTTGTTGATATGGACTATGGTAAAGTGTATGATATGTAAGTGTATGATGGAATAGAGAAAATCTAGAGCACCACTATAACTTATAATATAGATGGATGGTGATAGTAGTTAGTTGGAGATCAGTTTCGACATTCCATCCATCCCTTTTTGGGTACATGATGATAATTTTATTTGGTGGTTGTTGTTGAGCAACATAATAGTTCTATTCACATTATATATCAAGTAAATAAATGGCTTGACATTACTTAAACTTTTCATGCTATCCATTTCTTTATATAATCAAAAGGCTTGAATATGGCAAAATGTTCACCATTAAATGGGGACAATCCCTATGGAAATTAACTGAACTTAGTTGAATTGTGCAATAATAAGTCATGTTATGTGTACCCCATATGTTCAAAACATGAAAATAAGTCTTTTTATCATATGTTTTATCTTTTGGTGGGCCCTGTCAACCATGGACTTCCTTCATACAATGTACATGATTTGTCTCAATCATATAACTAATTATATATTCTTCATATTAGTTATTGTCAGTGTTTTTTAGGCATTCTATAAAATAGTTCACATGCCTTGCATATGATATGACATTTTGCATGCATCCTACACTCTCTCTCATCTGACTGATGATGGGTTATATAGAGTGATTTGAAACCATGATTCTAAAACACACACAATCAAATCCAAAATGAACTTGCACTACAAATGGATTGTGGAAATCTGATATTGGTAATTTTGCATGCATGTCTACCAGGACAATCACAACTTAAACATATATTTGTCCTAGTAGACATGCATGCAAAATTAACAATATTAGATTTCCACAATCCATTTGTATGCAAGTTCATTTTGGATTTGATTGTGTGTGTTTTTTAGAATCATGGTTTTAGATCACTCTGCGTAATCCATCATCAGCCAGATGAGAGAGTGCAAGATGCATGCAAAATGTCATATCATACGCAAGGCATGTGAACTATTTTATAGAATGCTTGAAAAAACAATTACACCTAGCTGTTGGTCAAAATTTCCACCTTCATTGGTCAAAATTTCCACCAATGCCTAGATTTTTTTCCACCTTTGTTGGTGTAAATTTCTATCTTCATTGGTCAAAATTTCCACCAACGTCTGGATTTTTTTCTACCTTTGTTGGTGGAAATTTGTACCTTCATTGGTCGAAATTTCCACCAATGCCTGAATTTTTTCCTACCTTTGTTGGTCAAAATTTCTACCTTCATTGGTCGAAACTTTCTACCTTCATTGGTCAAAATTTCCACTAATGCTTGAATTTTTCCCTACTGTTGTTGGTCAAAATTTCTACCTTTATTGGTTGAAACTTTCTACCTTCATTGGTCAAAATTTTCATCAATGCTTGAATTTTTTCCTACCTTTGTTGGTCAAAATTTCTACCTTCATTGGTCAAAATTTTGACAAATTTTTGATTGAACTTGGACAATGACAAGGGAAGGTTTTCGACCAATGGATTAGTCAAAATTTTGACCAACTAGTATGTTGGTCAAAATTTGGATGAAAAATGGGTCAAAAATTGAACCCAAATGGACTAGTGAGAGTATTCAAATCCTTTAACAGGGTGAGACCTAACAATCTTTGTAAGCCTTTAACAGTGTAGACATTTCACAAGGTAGATCATGTCTCATGATCAAAACATTGTAACCTTCATTGGATACACTTTATTACTACAATAGTGAAGATTTGTGGGTGTCATCCCCACCCCATTTTTACCTTCTCACTTGGAGGGTTTCTGGGTAATCATGTCTAGTGTCATATGTGTGTGAATGTATACTTTCTTACATGTTTTAGATGTGCATACTTTATATGTTATAATGTTGTTATATCTTATTGGAAAGAATGCTTCTGAGGGGGGGGGGGGGCGCGGGGGTGTGAATTAGAAGTAGTAGCTTTTAACCTATTTTAAATCCTTAATAACATATCTTTGAAATGAACATGCATGCATAGAAACATTAAGCAATCATGAGAAACAAATATGCATCACCACATAACACTTGAGATTTTGGTAACCCAAAAACCCTCCAGGAATAAGAAGGTAAAACTGGGGTGGGGATGATACCCACAAAATCACTGCAGTAATAATGTTTGACCACTTCTGATGATCTGCCCTGTTAAAGGCTTTACACTGTATCAATAGTGACCTGGTTAAAGGATTTACAAACACTTTACATGAAGTGTTACCCTGTCAAAGGATTTAATCACCTATTTAAAGGATCTACAAAATAGCTGTTAAGCTAACCTATCATCATAGGATTTCCTTTCTAATACAATGGCTAAAGAGTATTAGGTATAATAAACCTGATAGCTTACAATCCTTGATTGTTGAATACAGGCACTTGATCTACTTTCTTTTGATCTTGATCCTCTGAGATCTGATATTCTTCACTCTGAAATAGTTTTCCTTCCATACCTTCATCCCTCTACATACAATGAGACTTAGTCTTCCTTATAAAGAGATTCGAAGACTTAGGGTTAGATGTGGATCTATGATCCATATTGAATCTTTGTTTCCCACTCATTCCTTATACTTCTATCATTGGTTGCATGCCTTCTCCATTTTTCTTATTGGTTGCATGTAGATTGCATAGGAAATATAAATGATTTGATCTTATCACTTAAATCCTTTGAGATTTGTCATATGTCAGCCATGAAAATGGTTTACATCTAAGTTTGTGAAGTTACAAACTCATATTGTTGATTCTGAGTTACTCAGCACTTACAGATTCCTGATGCTCAGTACCTTCTGTAACTTGGCTCCTGTATCGTTCCTATCTTGCTCAGAATTTTTTATGACTCAGCACCTGAATATTTCTTAGCACTTGTATCATACTTAGCACCTATAGTCACTTGGCATTTGATCTTCACTCGGCACCTAATGGCTTTCCTAACTCGGCACAAGTTGTGGCTCAGCATACATAGTGTACTCAACTTTAATGTAGAAAGTGGTTAAGTGTGTTGGCACTCAAGTGTCAAAACCATTCTTAGACTAATAGTGCATACTTTATATGCTATTTTAGTTTATACATTGAATGTATGAGATGGATGTGTGGTGAAATTTTTATGGTTCCAAGTTCAAACTGTTGATTCACCCACCCCCCTAGATGTTTACCTTTCCTATTATAATTCAAAAAATTGGTATCAGAGCCTTACTCTCTGAAAGAGAAGCTTTGTAGCTTTGAGGAAAGATCTTGAAATGGAATTCTACAAGTTGGGAAAGACTATTGAGAATTAGGAGATTGAAATACATCTCATTCTACATCAACTGAATGAAGCAAGATATGGAAGAAAAAGGATGGTTGCAGTACATCAAATGGAGAAGGGATCACTTCACCCAATGGGTCAAGTGGTCGCACCTCATCAAACTGGGCAATCAAGTTGTATGTGGGACTGATAATTAAATTTCATATCATTCATTAGTTCCAAATGATTTAGTACTAAAAAGATTACATTAGCATTAATAAATTGCCATATGTTATTAGAAATTCAAGAAAAATCTTTAAGTTTTTCATGTTCCTGCCAAGCATGAAATATTTCCTATGTGTGCCAATTGAAATACTAGAAGATGTCAAGTTATTAGATTTCCTAGTTGACACCAATCTCATAATGGATGTTGGGTGAATGGAATGTTAATCAATACTGAGTGAGCCTAAAATTGGTTGATGCCAAGCTTACAGCTATGCAAGAACTTTGTGTTTATTGCAAGGTTATCAAAGGGTATTTGATCAATTTTGGACTCATTTCACATCATTTCAAATTTGAGAAAGAGCAAGGAGAGTAGAAGGTGATCTAAAAATCCATTGAAATCAATTGCATAAGATCTTAGTGATTCTACGCCAGTTCATCAAATCTTACAACGTATTTATCAAGAGTTGAGCTATGTAGTTTATATTTTTGAAAACCCTAGCTTCACATAATGGCTTCTAGTTCAAAGAATATAAAGGCAAAGGAGGTTTTTAATGTTCAATTAGTGAGTAATGAAGTTAAGCAACCATTTTTGAAAGCTTTTCCTAATATTGCTTACAAGCAAGACCCTTCTAGTGTGTTATCCATGATACTATTGAATGTTTAAATGGTGCAAGATGTGAGAAAATGCTATAACTATAAAATTGGTAGTATTGGTGATATGGAGATTAGGGATACATGCAATAGACTCTGTGATAATGGTGTACTGAAAGAAGAATTAAAAATTGTAGAGAGGAAAGGGTTAAATCGTGCCCTAGATTTTCCAAATGTATTCAATACGGAATGGATTAGGATAGTGCTTAGACAAATTCTTGATAGTTCATTATGGCTAGATAATGGACCTATCAAAATTACTGAGAGGATAATCTATTGGGTTACTGGCTACCCAACCCTAGATTGGCCTAAGACACTAAGAAGTGACTTGAAGGAGGTGATTGAGAAAAACACTAGAGCTATATGGAATAAGAGAGGCATGACAATTGACACAATTACTAATCCTTTGATAGAATTTTTTGTAAGGGTTATATCACACAAGTTTTTCCAATCTAGTAGATTAAAAAGTGTGCCCTGTATAGTTGTGGATGTGGGATATAAAATTCTTAAGAATGATCACACATATGATCTAGCAAAGTTAAAACTATAGCAGCTAGTTGAGAACCTTGGAGAAATAAGAAAGACAAAGAGTGCACAATGAAATTTTGGTTATATCCTAATTTGCATATTCTTTTATGTGCAAAAAAAATTCCCCACATTTGGTACAATTGCATGGAAAACCAGTAGATCAATAGGAGTGCAAATAGGTGAATACATTGAACAATTGGGAGAGAACTTTGAATCTATGATGACAAGCTACTTTGAAGACTTCAAGAAATCAATGAAAAAGAGGTTGAGAATACTAGTGTCATTTACTAGAAAAACACTATGATGACATTTTTTTCTAGTGGATGTTTACTATACTTTTGTACAAGATGCTACACCAAGGGTGAGATGATTGAGATCATTAGGATATAAAATAAATGTGGATAAAGACTTTGTAGCTGTAATTGCATTACTTGCAGAAGATGTGGATAAAAATTCCAAGGCATTTGGGAACTATGAGTTGGAGAAGTTTAAAATACCATGGATTTGAAGACAAGTTCTTTTATTAAGAAGAAAGATATGCTGGTGAAGAAGCTAAAAGCTAAATTTGGAGAGGGTTCCAATCAAGAAGAAGAAGAAAAGGATGAAGAGGAAGAAGATTCTCAAACACAAGCACCACTAGCTTTGACACAAAGTATGGGAGAGGACCAGCAGGAAGAGGTGGAAACTGAAGTCACTGAATGTGCCAAAGAAGAAGAAGCCAAGGAAAGACCTACTCCCACACAACAAAAGAAGAGGAAGGTCGAAGGCACAACCTATGACAAGGGCTAAGAAGATTGCCAAACCAAGCCAAGCCAAGCCCACTGCCCTTGCCACAAGGGCTAGTACACGTGAAATAGCTCAAAAGGATAAAGAAAAGACCAAACTTATAAAGAAATGAGGTCAAGTGTAGAAAAAACCAAGAAGGAAATATGTGGCACAAGTAGAATCTGATGAGGAGAAAAAAGAGTCAAATGACAATAGCCAATTTAAGGTGGTGAGTCACAATCCCCTATTAGATCTTGAAAACTTATGTGAAAATATTAAATATAGTGTAGACTTATCAGGATTTACACATGTTGATTTTGATAATTTAGGTAAACTTGAAAAGAATTAGGTGAAAGAATCCATTAATTCTATGATGGAAAAATTCAAAACTACCCCACTAGAGATTGCCAACTCAATGCCCAAAAGCCTATATGATAGAGTTCAGCAAAAATGGCACTATTGTCTGAACTTGGAGAGACAAATTAGAGAAACATCTCTAGCACAGGTGATGCCTAAACTAACTAAGGAATATATTGCTAAGGTTGTGAAGAATTATGTAGTTTGGATTACACCTAAATATAGAGCCTTTAGCATATTACAAAATAATATTGAAGATGTTGTTAAGAAGTCCACATAGATGTGGAAACTCACTTATGGGTTGACTACAGTTAATGAAAGTGAACAAGAACCCATTAAAGTGAAGGATGGTGAA
The DNA here is from genome assembly GCA_028749045.1 of Cupressus sempervirens. Taxonomy (NCBI): domain Eukaryota; kingdom Viridiplantae; phylum Streptophyta; class Pinopsida; order Cupressales; family Cupressaceae; genus Cupressus; species Cupressus sempervirens. The sequence goes on from CM053791.1 coordinate 54,776,925, forward strand.
GAAGATGATAAAAATTATGACACTATTGAGGGAGGAGCAGAAATGAACATAGATGACAAGGCAACGGATGAGCTAGAGCAGCAAGAAGAATAGAGTGTGCATGATCACACAATTTCCTAGTGTCAGTCCTCAACATGTCACAAATGAAAATACTAAAATAGTAATTGTTAAGGACATTTCTAATTTCATAGCTCAAAACATCAATTCCCTTAAAAAGGAAGATATTAGATTAGTCCACACTATAGGCAAAACTTTGTGATAATCTTGTATTAGTGAATGTCAATGAATTGTAGAAATTAGTGACTAAAACAATAAGGGTAGAGGTGAATCCACAAGAACCACCTTCTATCATCCCTCAAGTCACTAATGCACAAAATTTGGTCAAAATACTAGAAGACACATTAGACAAGGTTGATACAACTATTAAGGTTGATGCAATTGCAAAGGATATAGTGGAAACAGAAGAAAAACAAGAAATAGGTTAGATAGACTTATCTATACCTACAGCATAGATACAAGGTGTATCACAAGTCATTATGGAAGTTAAGGGAAAGCCTAAAGAGATAGAACTAACACCTAAGGTGAAGGAGCAATTTTCCATCCAAGCCCTAGTAACCTTACCAGTATCTAGCACTCCCTCCACTCAAACTCTTCAAAAGTCAAGCATAGATGCAACACCATTACAGATCTCAATGCCAAGCCCAAGTTCATCAAAGGGAAAAGAAGTCATAAGATGTGAGCCTTGATGAAGAAACCATTTTTCCAAAGTATGATTACAATACAATGACCATAGAACAAATGGGCATAATCCAACAAGCCCTGGCTAGTAAGAAGCATCAAGAAATGCTTAGAAGGGAGCATAGGTAGAAGTAGACATTGTAGGATATAAAAGACATCTTTTTAGATGCATTTATTTTGCCAACTCTAGATGAGACCAAGCCATTGATTGAATAGCTGACAAAAATGGTGGAAAATGTTAGTGAGACAGACCTAGATATAAATGCTAAGTTATTAGAATGGTTAGAAAAGAAATTTTAGAGCAAAGTGAATGAAAAGATATCAAGTAACCTAGCACTAACACAAGTTGCATTGGAAACTAAGGTTGAGGATGTGAAGAAGGTACTTGAGAACATATTCTTATTGTACACTAAATTGTACAATCCAACACTCTTCACCCAAGAGACAAGTAGTCACATCTTGAACTTGGAAAGTTAGATCAATTCATGAGGTGTAAAATTGCCTATGAATCTAGGTCAGAGTGAGAAGCACTTCAAGAGATTGCTTCAAACCCAGAGTCAATTAGCTACATTTTTATTAGATGAGGCCAACATAAGGCCTATAGAAACATCTCTAGCACAAGTGGTGCCTAAACTAACTAAGGCATAGATTTCTAAGGTTGTGAAGAAGTATGTAGCTAGGTTTACAGCTAAATATAGAGCATTTAGCATATTACAAAATAATAATTAAGATGTTGTTAAGAAGTCCACACAAATGTGGAAACTCACTTATGGGTTGACTATAGTTAAGCAAGGTGAACAAGAACCCATTGAAGTGAAGGATGGTGAAGAAGATGGTAAAAATGATGACACTATTGAGGGAGGAGTAAAAATGAATATAGATGACAAGGCAATAGATGAGCTAGAGCAATAAGAAGAATAGAATGTACATGACACAATTTCCTAGTGCTAGTCCTCAACATGTCACAAATGAAAATACTAAAACACTATCTATTTAGGATGTTTCTAATATCACAACTCAGAACATCAATCCCCTTACTGAGTAAGATCTTAAGAAGATACTAGATCAATCCTCACTATAGGAAAAACTTTGTGATAATCATGTATTAGTGAGTGTCAATGAATTGCATAAATTAGTGATTGAAATAGAAAGGGTAGAGGCGAATCCACAAGAACCACCTTCTATCATCCCTCAAGTCACTCATGCACAACCTTTGGTCAAAATACTAGAAGATACATCAGACAAGGTTGATACAACTGTTAATTTTGATGCAATTGCGAAGGATATAGTGGAGACACAAGAACAACAAGAAATAGGTCAGATAGACTTATCTGTACATGCAACATAGGTACAAGGTGTATCACAAGTAATTATGGAAGTCAAGGGAAAACCTTAAGAGATAGAACTAACACCTAAGATGAAGGAGCAAGTTGCCATCCAAGCCCTGGTAACCTTACTAGTATCTGGCACTACCTCCACTCAAACTCTTCAAAAGTCAGGCACATATGCAACACCATTGTAGATCTCAGTGCCAAGCCAAAGTTCATCAAAGTAAAAAGAAGTCATACAATATGGATATGTGAGCCTTGATGAAGAAACCATTTTTCCAGAGTATGATTATGATACAATGAAGATAGAATGGATGGGCATACTCCAACAAGCCCTAGCAAGTAAGAAGCGTCAAGAAATGCTTAGAAGGGAGCATAGGCAGTAGACATTATAGGATATAAAAGACATCTTTTTTAGATGCATTTAGTCTACCAACTCTGAATGAGACCAAGCCACTGATTAAATAGCTAACAAACATAGTGGAAAAGGTTAGTGATACAGACCTAGATACAAATGGTAAATTATTAGAATGGTCAAAAAAAAAAAATTCAAAGCAAAGTGAATGAAAAGATATTAGGTGACATAGCACTAACACAAGCTGCATTGGTAATTAAGGTTGAGGATGTGAAGAAGGTACTTGAGAACATATTCTTATTATACACTAAATTGTGCAATCCAATACTCTTCACCCAAGAGACAAGAAGTCACATCTTGAACTTGGAAAGTCAGATCAATTCATGAGGTGTAAAACTACCTATGAATCCATCTCAAAGTGAGAAGCACTTTAGGACATTGCTTCAAACCCAAGTTCAATTAGCTAAATTATCAGCAGATGAGGCCAACATAAGGGCTAAACTGATTAGCATCCAAATCACTTTGACCCCTCATATAGAAATTTTGCACAAGGAACTAGGATATGCCAAGATCTTAATGAAGAAAGACCCAAATCTTTCTATACTAGATGGTCTAGTCTACCTTGCTATCAAGAGAGCTATCCAAATCAAGCCATTAGATGTAGCATGTGAGAACTGGGATGTAGCTCTCAAGATAATATTAGATGTCCATAAATCCTTTTCAAAAAAACACACTATAAGTGTATAGCCCATTGGCATAAGTGTCAAAAAGGGGGAGAAATAAAGGAGAAATATTTTGGGGGAGAATGAGGATTTTGGGGAGATATAAGGAGAGTGAGAAATGGGGGAGAAATAAACATGAGAGATACAAGAGGAGAGTAAGAAAAGGAATGGAACAAAGATAGATTATGTTAAGGGAGAGAAAGCACATGATAGTATGAAGTCAAAGAGTATCAGTTGAGGCATATTTACAAAGCAGGAGTACAAAATTTTGGATACAGAATAGACATATCAACTTAAGGAGTTATCAAATTTTGAGGTATCCAAGTTATTGCAAAATTTTAAAGTTTTGTATATAAGCTGAGTTAGAGATATGTTATGCTCATGAGATTAAGGATATTAATGCATACTCAAGTGTTTTTGACACTCATGTCAAAGGGGGAGATTGTTCATCTCATATTGGTTTTGACAAGTGAGTGTCAACACACTTAAGTTATTTCTTATTTCATGCCAAACAAGTAGTACATGCCAAGCACAACATGTATATTATAGAGCATGCCAAGTCCATAATGAGTGCCAAGCTATGCATGTTTTGAGTCACTCAAGTGTCGAGCAAATAGTATATGCTAAGTTATTCAAGAGCCAAGTAAACAATGTATGTTGAGTAATATAGATGTCGAGTCATAGTAGAAAGATTAGTATATGCCGAGCATCAGAGACTTTAGGTGTCAAGTAAGATAGTTTTGACATATTTGTTTGTAAACACACAAACAACTATGTAAACCATTTTCGAGCTGACTTAAGGATAAATTACAATATTTTGGAGATAAGGATGAATCTTAAGTTAGATTTCCAATGCAATTACATGTAGCCAATTAGAAAATGGGAAGGATTAAGTGGTAAAATGGATTAATCTTAGCTATAGAACTCATACCTAACCCTAAGTCATCAAATTCTTCTTAAGGAGGAAAAACCCTAAACTCTTAATGAGCATGTGTGTAAGGTGTTGGAGAAGAATATAGAGAAGTTTGCATGAGAAAATAGAGCATTCATGGTGGCTAAGGAGTTATGAAGTGAGACAACATTGTAAAATCAGTTAGAGCAGAATAGAGTAAAGAGAAGAGTATACAACAATGAGACATATGATCAAGAAGGATCAAGAAGACATCAGTTTAGAGGTGATATGTTATCGCAAAATCAAGTGCTAACTACAGGATCAATACTGAGACATTTTAACAGTTGATTTCAGTCAGAATCTCTTAACATAGTAGTCCTAATAGGTTGTATTGAAATCCTTTAATAGGTTGCTTACTTAGTTGTGAGTTAAAGTCCTTTAGCAAGGCACACTTCTAACAGGGTGTTGAAATAGCTTAGCAAGGCAAGACCTAAAAGTCTTTGTAAGCCTTTAACAGGGTAGACCTTTCATAAGGTAGATCATATCTCATGATCAAAACATTGTAACCTTCATTGGATACACTTTATTACTACAATAGTGAAGATTTGTGGGTGTCATCCCCACCCCAATTTTTACCTTCTCACTTGGAGGGTTTCTAGGTAATCATATCTGGTGTCATATGTGTGCGAATTTTTACTTGCTTACATATTTTAGATTTACATGTTTTACATGTTATTTCAATTTATACATTGAATGTATGAGATGGATGTGTGGTGAAACTTTTATGGGTCCAATTTTAAACTAATGATTCACCCCCCATGCCCCCTCACCCCTCAAAATTTTACCTTTCCTATTTTAATTCCAACAATTTCTTGGTAGTAATCTAACCCTTGAAGGACTGATGGGTAGACTCACTACTTTTGAGTTTTCAAATTTTGATAATTTCAAAACTGAAAATGTTGAATCTTCTTTCAAATCCAAACTAACACTAAAAGAACCTAAAGAGAAGAACAAAAAAGTTGAAAGCATTTTTCTAGTGAAAGTGATATAGATGATGAAGATGTAGAAGATCTTGAAGCATTGCTAGCTAGGAGATTTCATAGAGGCAAAGGGAAATACAAAGGTAAGTTACCTAACATTTGTTTCAATTGTGATAAGGTTGTTCATATTGTTGCAAGGTGTCTAGAGAAGAAGAACAATAGAAGTGGAGAAAAATAAAAAGGTAAAAGAGATGATAACAAAAAAGACTATAAAGACAAAGGAAAGAGGTCTTGCTACATTACTAAAGAGGAAACAAAAGATGGATCTAATGACCGTGAGGATGAAGTTGTGTATGTTTCTATGAAAGATGATTTTGATGAAGATGAGGCAACTACATTAATATATTGTGTGAAAAAAAATGATAGATGGATCAGTGGTAGTGTCCACATCACATGACTAGAGATAAAATTAAGTTCATTACCCTTGAGTATTACAATTGGAAATAGTGTTATATTTGGCAATGATGTACCATGTTTGATAAAAGGTAAAGGATCAGTAAAAGTAACTAGAAAAGATCATGTGTGATAATGCTTACTATGTAGAAGGACATAATTATAACTTGTTGGATGTGTCACAATTGAATAGTTCAGGTTGCAAAGTTGAATTTGATAACAAGAAGGCTAAGATTTATGACACTGATGAAAAACTAATTGGAAATGGAGACCATACTAGAGGTAATTTGTTTTATCTTGACATGAATGATGCTACTTGTTTTATTGTATAATTTGATGATGTGTAGCTATGGAACAAGAGGTTATATCATGTTAGTTTTAATAACTTATCCAATATCAGTAACATTAAAAGAGTCAGAGGTTTACCTAAACTAAAGAAACTTGATAATGTGATTTGTAAATAATATCAGTTAGGCAATATGACCAAATCTAGTTGTAAAGGTAAGACTCACTCCTCAAATGAAATTATGGAATTCATTCATACTAATTTGTGTGGACCAATTAATGTGCAAAGCTACAAAGGTTACTAGTACATTATCCTATTTTTTGATGATTATACTAGGATGATGACAATTATGTTTTTGAAACAAAAATTTGATATTTTTCAAATGTTTAAGTGGTATCTAGAAAGAGTTAAAAAGGAGACTCACAAAATCTTAAAATGTCTAAGATCTAAAAGAGGTGGAGAATTTACATCAAATGAGTTTGAGATATTATATAATGATAGAGGAATTAAAAGACATACTTCTATGCGTAGGACCCCTCAATAAAATGGGATTGTTAAAAGGATGAACAAATCTATAATAGATTGTGCTAGAACATTGATGATGATGATTAATGTTTCTTTGAAATACTGGAGAGAATTTATAAGTACACATATTTACATGAAAGGAATGTTGATGTACCTAATAGAGAAGTACACAGTGATTTGGAGTTGACATGCCCACTAAAGAAAGAAGGGCAGAACCAAGATTATTGAAGTATGTCAAAATACATCACCCTGCTGGACAAATAATTGGAGATAAAGAAGGAAAAACAATAAAAAGGAAGACGTTAAGAAGTGATAAGTATTTCTTAATCATGCATGAGCCTAATTTAGTGAAGAATGCATTAAAGAATGAAGCCTAGAGTAAAGCCATGAAAGAAGAGATTGATCAAATTGAGAAGAAAAAAACATGGACTCTAGTACCCAAACCAGAGACCAAGAATGTGATTGGAACCAAGTGGGTGTACAAAAACAAATTGGATGAGAATGGTGAATTCATAAGGAATAAGGCAAGATTAGTTTACAATGGATATGTACAAGAAGAGGTAATTGACTATGGAAAGACATTTGCCCCATTTTCAAGATTAGAAGGAGTAAGAACTCTTCTTGTTTACTTTGCATGCAAAGGTTTCAAATTTTATCAAATGGATGTGAATGCATAATTTTTGAATGATATACTAAAAGAGGAGTTTTACATTGAATAGCCAAAAGGATTTGTTGATCCAAACAACAAGAACATGGTATGTAGATTACATAAAGCTTTATATGGTTTAAAGGAAGCTCCAAGAGAATGGTATGAAAGGCTTCACAGTTATCTTGTGAAGAATAGTTTTGAGAAGATTGATGACAACAACAATCTATACTTGAAGACAAAAGGAAGTAAAGGGGTTTTACTAGCTGAATTATTTGTTAATGATATCATATTTGGGGGAAAAATGTATTGTGTAAGACATTTGAAAATTAAATGAACAAAGAGTTTGAAATCTCTATGTTTGGAGAGATAAAGTTATTTGTTGGTTTGCAAGTATATCAGATGAAATATGGTATTTACATTACTCAGTCCAAGTATGTAAAGGAAATAATGAAAAATTTTGGTATGGAGGATTTAAAACATGTTAGTACTCCTATGGTGATAAGACACAAACTATCCAAAACTAATGATCCTGCTAAAGTAAATAAAACATTGTACAAGTCTATGATTGGCAAATTGTAATATATAGTTTATAACAAACTTGACACTTCATTAGTTGTTGGGATTGTTGCAAGGAATTTTGCAAATCCTAAAGAGAATCATTTGATGGCTATTAAAAGGATCATGAGATACTTGAAAGGAATGGAAGACGGTGGTCTATACTACAAGAAGAATGATAAATTTGAGTTGAGAGCCTATGCAAATGTAGATTGGGTTAGAAACATTGATGACAAAAAGAGTACAAGTTGTGAAGAATTTTTCTTAGGATAGAGATTGGTCACCTAGACCAATAAGAAACAAAAATGTATATCTTAATCTATTGTTGAAGCTGAATATGTGGCTACTGCAATGAATTGTACAAATGTGGTATGGATCAAATAGTTACTCAAAGGGATGAAGGAATAAATTATGGAACCTATGGTATTTTATTGTGACAATACAAGTGCTATAAATCTATCAAAGAATCTTGTGATGCACACAAAGATAAAGCACATTGCAATCAAGTATTATGACTCGAGAGTGTTGGTTCAAGAAAAGAAGTGAGAATGGAATATGCGAATACAAAAGAATAGATAGTTGATATATTCACAAAATCTTTATCTAAGGATGCACATGAGTATCTAAGAGGTAAACTATGGTTGATACCCCTATCCAAAGCCACTTAAGAAGCAAGAGTAGTACCCTACATCAATTGAGTTAAATGTAATATTTTAAAATTTGGTGCAGTGGATCTTACGTTTGGAATTGCCTAAAGTAATGAAGGAGTTGAATCAAAATATTTATATAGTCATGTGCAAGATGATAGCGGAAGAACCTGAATTGATTATATCTACATGAATAGATGACAAAGACTTTGGCATTGTTGTCAAAGAGGGACATAGTAGAGAGAGTTCAAGAAATACGGACATATAAGAAAGAGGGAGATAGTAGAGAGAGTTCAAGATTATATAAGAAAGAGGGAGATATAAGATATCAGAGAGATCAAATCAGAGAATGAAAAATAAAGAGGCACATATATTTCATACATTGGTAGAGGGAGAGATTTCACATATATTAATTTTCTTTATGGTATTGTTGCTGGTATTGGTTTTCCATCAATGTCAAAGAGGGAGATTGTTGAAAAGAGATTGTTTGAAGTATAGAACCTATCATGGAATAATCATTATATTGTTAATGATGTCAAAACTGCTACTTTTTGGTAACACAATTACTTTTTGGTCTAAATGCTATCATTTTTTGATTGATGAAAAGGATTTGAAAAGAGAAGATAAAAAAGTACCTAGAGAAAGGTTGAGTTATTTGGTGTATAAAAGGAGCACTAAGATGAAGTAAGACATTGTTGATATTATGTATTGTTGATCTACTTGTGTCTAAAGTACATGGCTACTTTAGCTAAGCCAAGAAGAAGTGTTTTCATAAAAGGTGTCTATAGAGCCTGGTTGAGAAAATAGTGTAATCCAAGCAAACTCTAGTTTAGGTCGAGCAAAAAGTTAGTATATGTCGAGCATCAGTAAATTTTAGTAAGTGTTGAGAATCAAGGACATAATAGTGGTGGTCAAGCTAAGAAGATGTAGTTGATTTTGAGCAACCCAAGATTGGCCAAGCATCAGAAGACTTTTATTGTTGAGTGAATAGTATAGATATTGAGTGACAACAAAAAGTGTTAAATAGAAGATTTGATGAATCTAAGATTACTAATTTGATTTTTTGAATCATGTGAACCATGTTGAATATTTCTATGATGAGATAGTGTCACAGAATTCAAGATAAACCATTTTGAGGTGAATTCAAGGAATATTGTACAAGAAGTTGTTAGAGGGACTAAAATGGAAAAGTGGGCAGATTCATCGAATCTTACCTAACCCTAAAATGTATGATTATGGTTAAATTAAAAATAACCTAAATTCTCTATTTATAGAGATAGTAGGCTAGAAGCAAAGGTTGTCATGTGTGAGAACCTAAGGAAGACAAGAAGTCTAGGGTATTGCTCCATATGGTGGCCAAATAAAAGAGACTGCAATTGCCATACAAAGTAAGAAGGCTTAAGAGGATGAATTATTGAAGGGTTAACAAGCTATTAGAGATGAATAGTATGAATGCCAAGGAGAATGGAGGACTAAACTAATGATCTATAATTTACAAGTGAGTTAGATTTTATTATCAGATCAATTCCTATTGTTACTTTTTGATAATTGTATCAATCTAGATAAATCCTTTGGATTAAGGTTGACCTAATAGTCATTTGTAAATCCTTTAACTAGTTGAAATTCTTATGGAATTTTCTAAAGTCCTCTTACAAGGCTTACTCCTAATAGGGTCATTGAAATCCTTTGACTAGGATACATTTAATAGTGTGTATTGTAACCTTTAACAGGGTTGGCCTTTCATAGGGCATCACTTTAGAAGAATGAAATTTGGTAGCATGCTACTAGTGATTTTTCCCAAATTGGGTTTCCACATAAAATCCTTGTGTCAAACTGTGTGAATGAGTTTGTGGTATTTCATGCTTACATTTCTACAAACTTATTTTGACCTAGGATAGTGACCTACTAAGTTAAGGTATTGGATGTTCTAATGGATGCATGCATGATATGGCTTTATGGATATGAATATGTTAAGCATTGGAAAGTTTTATTAGTACATTTGGACCTTGGATAACTGATTCACCCCCCTCTTAGTTATTCTAAAGAATTCCAACATGGATTCCAACAAGAAGAAATTTACATTGAACAACCTAAAGGTTTCATTGATCCAAGGGTAAAAAAATGGTATGTAAACTTCACAAGGCTTTATATAGATTGAAGAAAACTTCTAGAACATGGTGTGAAAGACTGCATGGGTGTCTAGTAAGAATTGGTTTTGAAAAGACAAATGATAATAGTAATTTGTATATTAAGGAAGGACCATAGGACAAGATATTGCTTGCAGAAATATTTGTAGATGATATCATATTTGCAAGACATGAGATGTTATGCAAGTAATTTGTTGAAGAAATGAGGAAAGAATTTGAAATGTCTATGGTTGGAGAGATTAAATTCTTTGTGGGTCTACAAGTTCATCAGATGAAGGATGGCATATACATCACTCAATCAAATTACATCAGGGAAACACTGAAAGTATTTGGAATGAAAGATTCCAAGCTAGTTGGAACACCTATGTCTATTGGACATAAACTCTCAAAGAATGATGATTCAAAGGAGGTAAACCACACTACTTATAGATAAATTTTTGGGAAACTTTAGTATGTGGTATACACCAGACCTTATATTGCATAGGTAGTTGGCATAGTTACAAGATTTTTTTCTAATCCAACAAAAAATCACATGATGATAGTAAAAGTAAATTTGAGGCATTTGAAAGGAACTGAAGGATATGGTTTATGGTATAAGAAAGGAGGAAACTCTAAGTTGAGAGCCTAACTGATGAAAATTGGGAAGGAATCATTAATGACTGAAAAAGTACTAGTAGAGGAGAATTATAGCTTGGAAAGAGGTTAGTATCTTGGATAAGAAATAAGCATAATTGTATTTCTCAATCCACAATAGAGGTGGAGTATGTCGCTGTAGTAGTTAGTTGTTCTACCATAATATAAATCAAGCAATTAATGTTACAAATGAAGGAATAAATCAAGAAACTTGGAGAGATTAAATTATTTGTGGGTCTACAAGTTCATTAGATGGAGGATGGCATATACATCACTCAATCAAATTACATCAGGGAAACATTGAAAGCATTTGGAATGAAAAATTCCAAGCCAGTTGGAATACCTATGTCTACTAGACATAAACTCTCAAAGAATGATGATTCAAAGGAGGTACACCACACTACTTATAGATCAATTTTTGGGAAACTTTAGTATGTGGTATACACCAGACCTTATATTGCATTGGTAGTTGGCATAGTTACAAGATTTCTTTCTAATCCAAAAGAAAATCACATCATGATAGTAAAAATAAATTTGAGGTATTTGAAAGGAACTAAAGAATATGGTTTATGGTATAAGAAAGGAGGAAACCTTGAGTTGAGAGACTAATTGATGAAGATTGGGAAGGAATCATTAATGACTGAAAAAGTACTAGTATAGGAGAATTATATCTTGGAAAGAGGTTAGTATCTTGGATAAGAAATAAGCATAATTGTATTTCTCAATCCACAATAGAGGTGGAGTATGTTGTTGTAGTAGTTAGTTGTTCTACCATAATATAAATCAAGCAATTAATGTTACAAATGAAGGGATGAATCAAGAAACCAATGGTTATCTATTGTGATAACACAATTGCAATAAATATATCCAAACATCTTGTGATGCACACAAAGGAAAACTACATTGCAATAAAATATCATTTCTTAAAGGAATTATTTCAAGACAAAGAGGTGAGATTGGAATATGTGAACACTAATGAGAAGATAGAAGATATAGTTACTAAAGGTTTTATCTAAGGATGCATTTATGTATCTAGAAGGTAGACTAGGTGTTATTCCCTTATATAATACCCACTAAAGAAAAGGATGGTGAAGCTTCAACCAAGTTCCATTAAAGATCTATCAAGTTTATGTAGTCAAATGAAAATCATATTGCATATGAATGAATACAAAAAGTACCTAGTAACTTCAAAGCTTGTATCCTTTGGCATTTGATGTCAAAGAGGAAGAGTTTAGTGTCAACATGAAAGAGTAAGGGAGAGTTTAGAGTCAAAAAGAAAGAGGGAGAGTCTTGTATCCTAGTACAAGGATGATATTCAGATGATGAAATGTAGAACAAAGAGGGAGAAAATGATAGTAATCCTTAGTAGAGTTTTGATAGGGAAGTAGTAGACACAAACCCAAGTAGAATCTTAGAGGGAGTTGGTATGGATGTGAATCAAAATGAAACTAAGGATACTATCTAATTGCTCATACTTCTATCAATTTATGTTGTAATTTTGTGTTTCCATCAATGCCAAAGAGGGAATTTGTTGGAAACAATTCTCCAATTTTATGTTGTCATTGATTTTAGAAAAATGTCATTATCAACCAAGCAATGTAGAGTTTGTAGTATTAACCTTGTATATATCTCTATATTAACCAAGTAGTCAGGTGAAGAAAAATTTTCTAGTATTAACTGTATAGTTGGTTAATGAAGAGAATCATGCTTGTACTATTGATTGAGTGGTTAGGCATCAAAGGACTCATAGTGTTGACCGAGTGTCCAATCCTAGTATTGACTGAGTGACAGCAGGATGCATTTGTTTAATAGTTAATTAATTGAGACTGACTATTTGGATGCTTATTGATTATTTGGAAGGGTATTCAAGCTGACTTGTCCAATCATATGATATATAAGAAAGGTAAATTTGTGAGGATAAGATATAGAAGTAGATTGTAAAATAAGACAGATAAGTGAGAGAAGGTAAACGCAGAGCAAGAAAGTGAGGAAGATAAGCTACAAAGAACATCTAATCATGGGGTTAGTGCAAGAACTTGAGTCTCACTTTTTGCCAAAAAGTGGAAGTGTTTTTCCTATTTTTGAAGTATATTGTGAATTGATGCCAAAATTTGAGGCATTTAGAGATTTACTATTTTAAAAAAATTAGAAATAAGAATTGTAGTGCCTAGAATTTCCTTTTTGAATATGTAATTTATTTGTATACCCATATGATAGATTATTTTTTTGGTATGGATCATTAAAAACCACCTTTTCAAAAGGCCTATTTCAGGACCATACCATGCTCGTGTATGGACACCATAATTTGACACAACTAAATCAATTTTTGTGAATCCTTTTAAACAAAGTTACCTTACACACCAAAGCTTGATGAGAATAATTTTCTTGAATTGTTTAATGATTTTTTTATTAATTTTTAATTGATGATTAAACTAATTTCTAAAATCTCTAATATACAAGCACCATAATTTAATCAAAATTTAATTTTTTTGAAATTTTTTTAACTTAAAAAGAATTGTGTGAAGATTGATGACATGTAAATTAATTTTAAAAATATGAAAAATTTAAAAAGCTATTAAATTTTTAATGAATCTCACTGTTTTATGTTTAAGAGATAGTTTTGATTGATAAATAATGGAAAAAGAAAATGAACTCAGATGAATAACACTATAAAATTTACATTTTTGTAATCAGAACAGTAAGACCTATAATGGATTTTTATTTTGTCAAAAAATTCAATGGGGATGACCATATAAAAATTACAACAATCCCTGAAATTGTTGATTAAATGCCTTAGTCAGAAATTGGTTCATAAAGGCATAGGCTTGGTTGCACCTAGCCTATGCCATGCCTTTTCCCAAGGCAAAACCTGATGGGAATTCCTTCCCATGGAAAATTCCCACCCATGGCACCAAAATCAGGCACTCAATTTATAGTTCAAAAATTGGGTGCCCAATTTGAATTTATTCATTCACAAAATTGGGTACCCAATTTATAAACAAACAGGTACTCAATTTTTAAAAATTGGGCACCTAATTTAAAAGGTACCCAATTTTCAAACAATCAGGCACCAAATTTTAAAATAATCAAGTACTTGATTGTTTAAAAATTAGGCACCCAATTTTAATGTATCCATTGGGCCCCAAAAGATGCCCCAAAAATCATTTTTCAATGATTGCAATGATTGAATGATAATTTCAAATTGCAATAGCGAATTTCTATCATAATTATTTTGTTTTCTTGTCATCTTCTACAATTTGCAAGCTATTGATTCAAATTCAAAACTAGTGCAAACATGAGATTAAAACAATGAAGAAAGAAGAAAATAAAAGTTCTTAAAAATGAAGAGATTGTAACAAACAAAGAGAATGAAGCACAATGTTAATGAGAGAGAAGACAAAGAATTAGAGAGTTGAGCATTGCTTTAGAGGAGAAAGACATTGAGGATACCAAAATGGATGAAGAGGCTAAAGAAGAGAACCCTATACAAGGAGATTTAGATGCACATTCTAATCAAACATTCAATATAGGTGTGTCTCTAAACTATGGAGGTTTTTCTCATGATGAAATTGGTGATTTTTTAGAAGTAGGTTACAATTTAAATGATTTAGATTTTCTTCATGAGAATAGATTGCTATATGATCATGCACAACAAACTCCAATGGAAATGCATGCCCCAAAAAAAATACCAAGAAAAAATGAAAATGAGATTCAAATTCCAAATAACATTGAAAATAAAATGCCGAAAATGAAAATAAAAATGGTATGAATGTAGACATAGAAACACCAGGTACTAGACAAACATGTTTGAATGATATTGAAGTGTATGAACATAATTTTTAGTTTTCTAATGATGTGCTAGATAATCTTGATGGATTGATTTCATGGAGAAAAATTAGGACACATGCTAATAGATTATATAGGCTTTTTTATATAATAAAAAATTTGAGTTTCAATGTCAGTTTATGTTGCAATTAATTAAAATGTCTAAAATGTGAAAAGTAATGAAAAGGTTGGGTATGTATGCAAAACAAAAGAATAAAAATGAGTCTTTAAAAAAATTTGTATCCACTATTGCTAGTGCCTTTCATGTTATCAGAAAAAGAAGTCGCTCTAAAGATAAGAATGCAACATAGTGAGCAATAACAATAGGTTTAGTTAACAAATCAATTACTAACAAAAGATTGATTAGTAAAATAAGTGGATATCTTAATGTGAATCATAAGACTTTAGAAATAGTTGTAAAGAAAAGGGTTAACTTTGAATGTGATCCAGCAAATAGTTTGTGGACTTCTAGTGGTAGACTCCCGAGATCTGATATGATACTTACTAGTGAAGTCAAAAGTTTGGTTAAATATTTTTGGCATGATAATACAAGAGTATCAACTAATTCAAGAGATGTTCTTAAATTAATAATTGGCTCAAAAATATGTGATCTACATCCCAAACACCTTTTAGACATGACTTATACCAAATTTTTCAAAAATTGTGTAGATGGTAAGGTGTTAACTATTACTGTTAGTCAAATATCTTTTGAAAAGTGTTATGTAAGGATTAACAAGGAAAGAATCACATGTTTTTGTAAAACTAATGTTCAATTTCATTACCATTATGATGTATTTTTATCTATATGTGGTACAATGCATAGTAAAGAAATGTTGTATAAAAATACCACCTCAAACTATAAAGGATTTCATATTAGGTCTATCTTCTAAGCCGCCTGATGACCAATACTTTCTTTTCAATGCATGTCTTTCTAGTACATGTGATATGTGTGGAAATCTTTCTTTGTTAGATGAATGTTTGCATGAAAATGTTTTGACTAATTTTGGACAACAATTAGTTGATGTAAATAGATTCAAAACTATTGAATATCCATTGAAGGATGGGAAGATTGGAAGAAGGTGTGATCTAGTTATAGATAAAGTTAGTTGTCATGCATTTATTGATTAGTTTAAGAGTTTGATCATACCAAAATATGTTAAACACTCTTAATATGCTAGATGGCTTGATGGACAATTTTGCATTTGTAAGAATACATTTCGAATTGGTACTATACTTTTAGGTTTGACTTTCCAGAGAACTACACACTTGCACTACAAGATGAGGTACAACCAAAATATTACAATTCAGTGCAAGTAACAATTTATGTTCATATATTTTATAGCAATGCACCTTATAGTACAAAGGAGGATTGAAAAATATTAAGAGAGTACCATTTTTATATGAGTGATAATAAACTTCATTCATCTAAGTTTGTCCAATATTGTTTCAAGGTCTTTTATGATAATTTAAAAGAGAGACAAATTCAAATGACACAACATTGGATATGGTTAGATAATTGTGTAGGACAATTTAAGAATGCTAGAATGTTCTATTGGTTGATTAGGACACATAGGCAAACTAATATCCAACATGTGTGGAGTATTTTTTAGGTTGGACATGGTAAAGGAGAACATGATATTGCTGGTGCATGCATGAAGAGAGCCCTTAGTAGAGAGCAATCAAAATTTGAGGAAAAGGCCAAATTCAAAAATGCACATGAGATTGTAAAATGGTGTAAGAAACATTTATACACGAGATCAAGTCAGAACTCTACAATCAGATTTTTTTTGCCTAGTTGAAGAGAAGAATATCCTTCCAAGATATGCCTATAACACAATTAGCAAGTCAACTAAATGGCATTCATTTAGGAGTTCAAATTATAACACTTGGACTATATGGACTAGGGAGCTTGCTTGTTTTTGTCAGTTTTGTCTTGCAAGTCAATTGAAAGAATGGGAGAATATAGAATGGGTTGAAGATTAGCAACACAAATCATTAGCACCAACTGACACACATTTTCAAGATGATATAGTAAATGATTACCAGAATGTTAGTTTTGCATTGAAAGACTATGGTCGTATTTCAGACCTCATAGAACTTGGTATGCACAATTTAATTTAATTTTGCTATGATCATGGTTCAATTTATTTTATTTATTTATGTACATGTCATTAATATAATTCAATTACATATCATTAATATATTATTTATATATGTACACATGTGATTAAAGTGTTTATGTACTTTATCTTCTCTTGTAGGACATATTTATGTTGTTATTGCATCTGATGATAATGATGAACAAACTAAGTATTGACTAGCTAGATGTGTGGAACCTACAAAAGAAATTGATATGTCATAAAGTAGATAATGATGGTTTTGATTATCAAATTGGGTCTATCATTATAGCTGGCACCTGGCTACGTACAGCCCTAACAAGAAGAAATGGTTTACTATTATTTTAAGACTACCAATCCAAAAAGAAGATTTTACACTATTCTCATTTGTTGGTGGTAACAAATATCAAATTAGAAAGATACAAAGGGAGAGCCACCAATAAGGTATTATGGTCAATTTCAATGGATGAGCATGAGACAATCATAGATGCATTGCAAAAGAGAGAGAATGTAGATGGTATCGTGGGATGACTACATTTAAATCAAACACAAGTAAAAAAAATTCTTTATTGTTCTATTTTTATATATGTACTTATATAATTAAATTAAATGTATGTATTCATTGTCAATACCAAATTAGAGAAGTTGTGTATACCTCTTATTCAGGTATCAATTACAATTTATGAAAATTTAAATGTTTAAGGTGGATTGAACATCAACATCATGTGCATTTACACATAGTGAGTACATACATTACATATATTTACATAATTCGGATAGCTTATATTAATTTATGCTTTCATTAACACATGTTTTTTTTTTACAATTTTATTTTGTAGGACCTCATTTGAAGAAATGTGTTCATTTCTATTTATGTCATTCACATTGTCTTACATATATTGTGAAACATGTTGTAAACATTTAAAAATAGGAGTTCACTTCTATTTGAAAGTTAAAGGCATGCACTTGATATTAAAATTTAATTGTCAATTCAAGTAATGACCTCCTATTCTTTTCCATTACTTTTACATTCAAACATGTTTAAATTATTTTTTCTATATAAATTATTAAAATTATTGTTCATGTACCATATACTTACAAAATATGTCATAATAAAGAAAATAGTTCATACTTATAACATGGTAACATAATAATCTATATTGCATACACTAGCATGATAAGAAGTCAAAAATATATAGTACATGGTCTAACATGTCATAACATGATCTATGAAGTCAAAAAATACATATAACATAGCTCACTATCCTAATACAAAGTGTATCAAAATAAACAATATGTTTCATAAAAGTACAATCTAAAGATGCCAAAAGAGCTAATCTATCTAATATGCAGTCCTCTTTACTCCACACAAAGAGGACTCAAATGGATCATCCTATGTAATATGAGGTGTCTCATTATATAGGATACCCTATGGGGCATCGTCTATCACATCCTGAGAAGACAATATGTACATGCTTAATTGAAATGGGTTTCAAAATCTAGTTTCAAATAAATTAAATATTTAGTACATAATCAAAATAATACCATGTGAGATGGGTGTCCCTCTGTAATAGGGGGAGGTGCACTATAAAAGCTACCAAATGTGGCAGTGGTGATGTCTTGTAATTTACAATACATCAATTTTTAAAATTTGATAAAGATGTAATGAACTATCTATGTACATAAATCACAATATTGACCTCAAAGAATGATGTCTGTACCTCCATTTGGCTTAGTCTCATAGTCTCAACAACACTCATGGTGAAATAGTCCTAAAATTATGGATAGATAAACCTTGAGCCAAAATTATATATACATGAATTACAAAGTATGTAAATTAAAAAGTACATAATTTACACTACATTTTTTTTTAAATAAAAAATATATATATCATACTTGAGTAGTAGTCAGTGTCATAGATGTGTCTAGAGATATGCTACCATGTCTCAAATGGTCAAAAGATGTAGTCAAAAATAAACTATATTGAGGCCTACATGGATAAGTATGATCCATCTCATTTTCATAAAACCAAAATACATAAAATTATACATGAATAAAAGTTGAAGATAAGTTAATTATAACAATGTGTATATAGAAATAGTACAAATTATTTGTCTTCAAAAGTCCATACCATAGGTATTTGAGGTTGTGCCTTAGTGGTCGATACATCAAGGCCTATACAAACATCAAACTATGTAATAGACAAAAATCCCTACAAAATCAAATAAAAAGAACAAATGAGCACATGTTATTAAATTCAAGTTCGAATGTACATTATTTATAGTATAATTCAAAGTTCATACCATATGAGGGATGCCAATGTCTCTAAGTCTCCAAAAAACACTATACTACCTCCTAGGAGGAACAATATCATCCATCCTCTGTTATTTGAAATCAACATACATTAATATGGTTAATAAAATTATACATATATATGTAGAAAGTAAATAATTATGTACTTAATAAATTTTGATTAAATTTTTACCTGTTGCTCCTGATTGTATCCCTCTCCGTCTAGAAGGTCAAAAAATGATGACACATCAATATCATCACTACCATCACCATGAGTAGTGTATGCATCATCATCAAAATCATTTCCCTCAGCATCATGGCCATCATGTGCTGCATCAACATCACTCTGGGGACCTCTACACATACCTCCATAACTAGTACAAATATGTCCAAGTGGATGAATATCTGTCACCTACATCCACTACTCTACTAAATTGCCTAAAAGGGCACTCAATGAAGTAAGAGAAAATGGCATTGCTCGATGATGGTGAGGTGTTGGGACAACTACTACAGGAAGAGATACAAGAGGCTGAGGATGTATGTGATTCATCATATTATCACTTAGCTTTTGCCTAGGCCTATCCTGAGGCATCCCTCCACCAACCCCCTAAAATGATCTAATATCAAAATAATTGGGTTTCAAACCCAATTCAAACTCATCCCAAAGCTTCCTAAGAAAGTAGCTAGACACCTCATAATTTGTCTGTGGTGGATGATCAAATAACATCCACCACTATTCCCAAAAGTGCACTGATAAACGTAGATGCATGCACCATCTAATAGAAATGTAAGGCTTCTTATCACTAATATAAAGACCCATCTTAGGGTTTACAAAATATCTCTTAAATTTTCCTTTATTTAATTTGAGCTGGTGGACCTCTCTATAGGATAGGCCATCAGAATAGAAGGCACGCATGTTTTTCCTCCATAATCTAAAACTATTGATGTCACTATCCAAATGCTCAATAGACTGTACAACATCTTGCATACTATATGCAAGGAAAAGTAGGTGGGGGGTGGGCCTCACACCTAATGGTATGAATATCGTGCATGAGGTTGCAAACGTTGTTCCTCATGCTCTCCCTCAGATCTTCTACACTAGGTGTTGGAGGAGGACTAGGTGGTTGTGGAGGTGGGGGTGGAGGTGGAGATGGTGATGGAGGGGGCAGGGGCAGGAGTGGGCAAGGGGGGTGGGGAGGGGGTGGGTCCATCAAATATAATATGCGTATATGTTTAAACAACATAAAAAATCTCAAAATTACTATTTAATTAAATAAATTTAAAATATAAATTATATAAACATGTAAATCTTTAAAGTTAAGGCTAAGGCTAATTGAACATAAATAAGTAAACTTTAATATTAAGGCTAATTGAACATTATACCAAACTTAAGCCTAATCATAAAATAATATTCCAAAAAATTATTAATAAATCAACTAGGATTAGGATTTAACATAAATAATTATATAATAGTTTACATTTTAGGTTCATGTGCTAGGTTTAAGGATTATGATTTTTAATTATGGTTATGATTTGGATAATTTAGTTAATAGTAATTTAGATTTTAGCATTTAGGGCAATTATTGAGCAATTACGGTTTACCATTTATAATCATGGTTTCACATTTATAATTAGGACTAGGTAAAGATTATGGTATGGATTTACATCATTTAATTAGAAATATGATTAGGATTGTGGTACGCATTTTCTGGAAAATTTAATATGAGTGTTTAACATTTCAATGTTTAGGATTATGCTTTAAAGCATTTATAATTAAAGTTTAGTATTAAGACAATTAGGATTTAACATAAATAAGATTGTAGTTTGGGTTAGGATTTAGGATGATCCATTTAGAATTAGGGTAGAGTAATTAACATTATGATTGGAGCACAAAATATAAAATTTAGAATTACTAATCCTACTATTTCAAGGCTTATCATTTAA
This sequence comes from Cupressus sempervirens, assembly GCA_028749045.1. Classification (NCBI taxonomy): domain Eukaryota; kingdom Viridiplantae; phylum Streptophyta; class Pinopsida; order Cupressales; family Cupressaceae; genus Cupressus; species Cupressus sempervirens. Next base: position 54,798,013 of record CM053791.1, read on the forward strand.
GATTAGGTATTAGAATTTAGAATTATGGTATATGTTTAGATTTAGGATTGATGGATGATCTAATTTAAGATTATAGTTTAGAACTTTGAATTAATGTTTAAAAATTAGGATTAGAATTAGGGTTTAAATTTTAGGATCATGTGCTAGGTTCAAGGATTATGATTTAAATTATATCGTTAGGATTAAGATTACTTTCCATTATGGTTACTTGGCTAGGGATCAAGTGTTTTGTTTAAGATTTGAAGTTACAATTACAATTAGGATTTAACATTTAGGATTATGTTTATCATTTAAGAAATGGGTTAGGATACTTGTATTATGGTTTTGAATTAATGATTAGTTTTAGGTTTCTCATTTTATTTTTTATAATGGTTTACATTTTAGGATCACGTGCTAGGTTTAAGGATTATGATTTTTAATTATGGTTAAGATTGGGATAATTTAGTTTATAGTAATTTAGATTTTATCATTTCAAGAAATTATTGAGCAATTAGAGTCTACCATTTATAATCATGGTTTCACATTTATAATTAGGGATAGGGTAAACATTATGGTATGGGTTTACATCATTAAATTAGATATATGATTAGGATTATGGTATGTATTTTCTAGGAAATTTAATATCTGTGTTTAACATTTATATTTCAATGTTTAGGATTATGCTTTAAAGCATTTATGATTAAAATTAAATATTAAAACAATTAGGATTTAACATAAGTAAGATTGTGGTTTGGATTAGGATTTAGGGTAGAGTAATTAACATTATGATTGGGGCACAAAGTATAAGATTTAGGATTACAGAGCCCACTATTTCAAGGCTTATCATTTAAGATTGGGCATTAGAAATTAGAATTATGGTTTAGGTTTATATTTAGGATTGATGGATGATCTAATTTAAGATTATAGTTTAGCACTTTGAATTAGTGTTTAAAAATTAGGAATAGAATTAGGGTTTACATTTTAGGATCATGTGTTGGGTTTAAGGATTATGATTTTAATTATATGGTTAGGATTAAGATTACTTTCCATTATGGTTACTATAATGGTTACCTAGCTAGGGATCAAGTGTTAGGTTTAAGATTTGAAGTTACAATTAGAATTAAGGTTTAACATTTAGGATTAAGTTGATCATTTTAAGAAATGGAATAGGATACTTTTATTATGGTTTTGAATTAATGATTAGGGTTAGGTTTCTCATTTTAAATTATATAATGCTTAAAGTAAATTAATTAGTGTTAGGGTTAGGCTTAGAATTATGGTGAGAGTGAGATTTTATATCAAGGTTAATACTATGTTTAGGGTTAGTGTGTAGTTTTATATTTAAAAAAATATGGTCATTAAATGATTAAAAATCTCATTGTAAAATTTATCTAACTAAACAATGAAATGATAAATGGATATGATGACACATAATTTGGAGTATGGGATTTAAAATTACATTTTATTCAGAAAGGAAACATTACTTATTGAAAATCACAAATAGAATTTAAGAGATACTACATTTATGTCATAATTAGGGCTAAGGTTGTGTTAAGGATTTGGTTACATGATTGTTTAGGATTAGAGTTTTAGTTAATGTTAGGATTAAAGAGTTGGGCTTATGATTAGAGTTACATGAATCTATGGTTTAGAGTTAAAATTATGGTTTTGAGGTAAGGGAGTACACTAAATACTTAGTTTTAGGTTTAGGGTTTAGATTAAATTATTGTAAAGTTATGGTTAAGTTGAGGTTAGACTTAGGAATATAGTAAGTTTTACTTTTTTTGTTATATGGTTTACAAACTAATTTACAATTAATTAATATTTAGCTGAAATAAATCTAAAACATCAATGTAATTACATGTTTAAAGAATCTAATTTACATCTATCTAATTATTCATCACTAAAACTTTTATTAAATACATTGAAACATCTAAAATAATAATTTTTAAATGAACATCTACTACACAAGAATTAAAATGAATAGATACAAAACTATTTAAATTAACATATACAATAATCTAAATAGAAAACTATTAACAATGGAAATTTATAATTTTACATATTAAAAACTATTTAACGTGAAAAAAAAAGAAATAAATTGACAGAATTATAAAACCTAAAATTGAAAACAATGAAATAAAATACTACAAAACAAAGTAAAATACCTGGTCACTAAAAAACATTAGTGGCGGATCAATAGAATTCCAAAAATGGGTTCCCGTTCTGATGGAAATGAAAATGAGTGAAAAGCCCATAAAAAGAGGGTTTTATGATTTTTAGGAATCGGATACCTAATTTTTAAATCATACTTCAGGTACCTAATCCGTATTCAAAAATTGGGTACTCAATTTTTTAATATGGATCAATCAACCAAACCATAATAGGGACCCAATTTGTTAAAATTAGGTACTCATTTTTGAAGAGGTCCATTCCGCGAAATTGACTTCTGCAGAATTCCAACCCAACTTTGTGCATTCACCCCATGAAGGATCTAGAAGTCAAGCAAGAATAGAGATTTGAATCTACAAAGTTAGTTTCTTCATAAATTAGGTCAAATTGTTGTTACCTTCTAACAATTGTAGTAGTAAAACAATCTCTTAATATAGTTGACTTAATAGTCATATTGTAAATCCTCTAACAAGGTAACATTTCAGGATTGAAGTGTTTAAAGACCTCTAACCAAGCCACTCTTAATAGGTGAGCTAAATCCTCTAACAAGGTCATACTTAAACTACATTTTGGAGCCTTTAATAGGGTTGGCTCCTAATAGGGCTCACTTCAGAAGAGTAAAAAATGTTGTAACTAGTTGCATGGTGGTTTTCCAAAATTGGGTTTCCACATTAAATCTTGGTGTCATCTGTGTTTATGTTATTTTCTTTATGCTTTGAGCTTCTGCAACTAAGTTACTTAAGGTTATAATAGATTAATAATCATAAAATTGCTTTGTTAACTAAGTGATAGTAATATTTTAGTGTTAATTGAGCTGGACTATATTTCATGATCAGTGGAAAGTTTGAATTGATATCTAGGGATAGGGAGTTTTTTTTTGGTAACCGATTCACCCCTCCCCTCTCAGTTACACTCTTAGATTTCCAACATCTCAATCCTTGTGAGACTCTTTTGATCAATTATATGAGGGCTTATACCCTAACCAACTTTATCTAATCAAAATATATTTAATTTTTCTAACACCAATAAATAATGTTCTACATGAATTTTTATTCACCCTTACAATTTCCTAACTAAAAAATGCATTTACACTTATTAGTTCTTGTTATCAACATTGACATTCCATCCATTAAATCATTAGATAAATATCAATACATTAATTTTCTATAAATTATAAGATATTATTTAATTAAATTTTTAAATGAGTGAATGTTAACTTTATTATTCTTAAAATTAGGTTTTCTTCAATTGTGATCGGCTAGAATCATTTGTGTTAAGGAAGATTGTTAGGAATGATAGTTTGTTTTTAGATTTTTTAAAAATAATTATATTTAATTATAAAATAAATTGACATTTTTATACTAGTCAAATTAAAACTATTAGAAAAATAAGAGTACAACACATAGTGTAGAATAAATAATCTTTCATGTAATTTTCCACCTTTAAATAAAATTATAAATAAAAAATTAAACTATCTTATTATAAACATTACCAATAATACTATCTATGGAATAGATTAGATTTAGACATAATAAATTTTCATGTGTATCTATAAAAAATACTTCTATTTTGAGAACTAATTTCAATTAACTCCTATATATATATAATGTAATAATATGTAAGATATATGCACCAGCCAAAAAAATTAAGATATATGTAAAAAATTAATCCACCATTTCTTCTAAATAATTTGTTTGATTTTGTTAATAAGAATAAATTGAATAATTAAAAATACAAAATAAATGTGTTCAAAACACTATTAATATAATATATTTTTATTATATTTAAAACTATTGTAATACACTAAACTAAAGATAAAATACCAATACTAATGAATATTTTATAAATATATAAATTGTTTCATTTCATTCCACCATACAACAAATATTACTATTAGGATTATGGAAACTTGATAGCTTTGCGAAAGAAACTTGTTATGGTAATTACAACATTATTAATTTTTGAGCTTTGCAACTTCTCGCCTTCATGCCTACCTACAAATTTGGTGCATGACTTCATAATCCTCAGGGCAACACTATCTTGGTGGGCTCTTGGCACTTCAAAGCATCTATTAATGCTCGCTAGATAGAAACTAGGTTTCTTCCCTAACCAGGACCTATTCAGTTTGGTACATGTTTGAGTCAAATTACTCGAGCTTCATCTTGAATATTGGGATGATAGAATGTTCAGCTAGATTGGAGACTATTTTGGACACCTCATTAAAGTTTACCTAACAAATAGTTCCAAGGCTAAACTGGGTTTTGCAAGGGTATGTGTGAATGTGGGGATGAATAAACCGTTGCTGAATAAAGTGGCTCTAAAATCAAAATAGGGTTGCACCCTTCTTCCAAATTTGTAATATTTTTGGCCACCTAGTTGTGGATTGTAGGAAGAGTGAGAAACTTAGAGAGAAAGTCTCCTCACTTGGGGTTCTTGTGATGGAATACTCAAAGACTATAAATGCAAATGACTAGGTCAGCATGGAACCCCCAGAGATCACGAAAGTGGTAGCAACTCATTCTTCATATGAGAATGAGGGACTCCTGAAGATGGATGAAGAATAAACAAAGGAAAAGGGGATGGAGATGGCCCTAGAGATGTGTGATACTACTAACCTAGAAGAGAGGGAGATTGCTGATAGTACCTCTACAAAAGAGGGCAATGTAAATTTTGAACTCCAAGAAGGGGAGACTAATGCATTACAGATCAAGTAGGTCACCTAGCTTGTTGGGGAGAAAGAGAATTTGTTTTTGAACCTCATGAATGAGGACTAGAGATACAATGCCATAAAACCCTATAACATCTCCCTAGTGAAGGGGAATAACTCACCTTTTATGGATAGATCTCTAGTGGTTTCACTTCAAGGTATTATTGAAATACATTCCCTGACTTAAACTAGAGCTAATAGTGGTATCCTAGACAATGATGTTGGATGGATTGTCCCTAAGAGGAAGTTAAGGGGTGGAAACAAATTTGATGTTAGGATAGTGGTGAAAGTGGGGAGACCCCCAACTAACAACCTTAGACAAAAGGAAAAAACAAAAAATATAGCGCAAGGGAAATAGAAGACCCTAGTTGAGATCCAAACACAAAGAAGATGAAGATAATATCTTGGAATGTAAGAGGGCTGAATAGCCCCAGGAAGTAGTATGAAGTTAGACAAAAGATAATGGAATTGAATGTTGACATGATTCTTTTGGAGGAAGTAAAAATGATAGAACGGGTATTCTCTAGAGTGGTTGAATATCTATGGTTGGGAGCTAAGTTCTCTTATAGTGTCTATTTTGGTTTCACAATGCACACCCCATTTCTACCAGAAATGGGGGCCCCTACTTTATTTTAGCTTTTTGAATCCCTAGTCTAGGGTAGAAGCCTTTTCTAGGATTTTATCTAATTTTTTGGTTCATATCCAAGTCCCAATTTGAAGATCTAGGTTCCAGAAATAGAGTTCTAGGAAACAACAAGTCTTTTTTTAAAAATCAAAAGGCACATCTCAACGGGTGCACTAGTGCACCATATTAGGCATTTTCCCTACGCAATTGTGCACCTGCACAGCACAAGAGGGGGGCTTGGGGTCCCTGGGCCTATAAAACTTGGGGTCCTCTTCTTCTCCTCACCTTCATTCTCTCACCTCCAAGCTTTAGCATCACAACTACACATTAGTCAAGGTGCACTCCCCGCATCTCCCCACTTGCACAGTAAATGTAAAAAATGCAAATTTAAGACACCCACAAATAAGGTGTGCTACTACACACCTTATTTTTTCTTCAAAAACTAAAAACATTAAAAACTTAATGAAAAACCCAATTGGGGTGCGCAGTAGCACCCCTAATTAGGTGTGCTAATGCACACCCCCTACAAATCTTGAACTATAGTGCCCAAGTAAAAAATGAGGTACATTGATGCACACCCCATAATATGAAATTTGTTTTTTAAAAAAGGTGCACTAGAGGTGTGACATTTTTTTTGCAATTTAGGGCTATAAACTAGGTTCATTAGTGTTTTTAGAGAATTAGATTTTTTGGGTCTTGTTCATGTCAGTACTAGGGGGTGATAAATTGATTTTACTATGACTTTGAACTAATGGGAATTTTTTTTTGTAGATTCTATCCATCTTTATCAAGCTCCCTTGCTGACAAGATGGTTCTAAAGCTAATAGTATTCAAGTTTTAGGGTGTTTCAAAAAAATCACTATTCCAGGATGAGTACTCTGAGATTTGGGACACCGAGTTAAATCACACAGATTTGGGTGCATCCCTGACATTGTGAAACAAACCAATAAGAAGGTCTCCCATGGTATCCACCTTGATCCAATCAAGATTGGTTAACGCAACATCACATCCATTTTTAGTGTAGTCTTCAAAATTGATAATGACACTAGCAAAGAGATATGTTCCCGAAGAAAGGGTCATCAAGAGAAAAACTAGAGAGATTGTCTTAGATCTTTGACCCAACAATATAGAGAAGTTATTTCATCTTCCAAGAGTGGATCAATTTATTTGATTGACTTATCACCAAGCTAAGAGATGGTATAGGGAACAAATGGAGGAAGCCTCTAAAATTATACAGTCATCATACCTCATTGAGAAGACTCCTCTAGAATGGAAGGCAAGAAAAGTGGATATGACATGAGGGTACATGAAGGAAGATATTGGATACTTGATCATCCTCTTGAGCAAAGTCATGGGTCTTCGAGCATTAGAGCATTTGAACATTTGGATGTTGCATTTTATCGAGACCATCAAGACAGCAAATATGCCACTTGACTGGGCCTCCATTCTTAGCAAGAACTTGGGAGAGCAGCTAGTTGCAATAAAGAATAGCAAAAAATTCTACATGACATCATACTTGGTGTACTTGTTAGCCGCAAGGGCAAAAAATTACCCTAGGCTCTATAAGAAGGGTATCATGTAGGATGCAAATGCATGGCCTTACATTGTGTATCCCTAGTTGGTAAAGAAGAAGCTTTTAGAGAAAAGAAAAGAATATAGGATTGTAAATGATGCTTTCATATTCATGATAATCTAGTTTATAGAGGGAGATTATGCAAAGATGATATTAGTAGAGGTAGTTGCAAAGGTATCAAAAGTTAGAGCTTATTATATTCAATATCAAACATTTACATATTTAAGGGTAGCAGGTACAACTCTCAACCCTAAGAAGCTCCCTAGGTATCCTAGTGACAGACTTGTTCTCTTGGAAATCTCTCTACAACTCTCATTTGCATATGATAGAGTTAGAAAGTAGCACAAAACATGTTAGATGTGGCCTATGGTTGTAGGACCTTTTAGGGTGGATCAGAGGCAAGATATTCCATCTTTCAAATGTGAATGGGATCAATATCCCTTGTATGAGTATAATTCTCCTTGGCCCTATTTCAATAACATCAGGAGAGTACAATACTTAGAAAGTAAAATAATTCAGCATGAACATGCCTTTGAAGATCACTAGTTGAATTCCATGTAAATGACTATGATGTACGCATAAGGGACTATTGTAGGATGACTCTGTATCTAGTAGAGAGTGCTCTAAAGATCAAGATCCCATTGAAGATTGTGCAACAAGATACGGAAGATCTCCTTGATCCATTATTCAATAGGGATAAGATCAGTGATAGGCCTATAATGAATGCTGAGATTGACAAAGAAGAGAACTCAAAAATTAAACATAGGGAAAGGCACATGATTAAATTGACAAATGATTGGATCAAGAGACCTTTTAAACTTGATCAAATTCCTAAAATAGTGATCTTCCATGCTCAAGCCCGCCTAGCTAAAGATCGAGGAAAAAAAGTCACAGTGCTAACATTTATGGCACACTCACCAATAAGACTAGAAATTGTGCACCCAATTGATAGACTAGTTGGATATTACAAGGCTCCAAAAAGGAAAAGTTAAAGATAAAAGGAAGAGGAATTCTCCTCAACAAGCTAAACCAAAAGAGGGAAAAATTTAGGCACCTATACAGACTGGAGAAGAAAATGTGCAAGGGTCAAAAAATGTTGAAGGTACAGAGACCCAACAGAATCCTCAAGTGCCACTAGTTAAGCAAGGACAAGGAGGAGATGAAACTAAAGTACAAGAAATACCTCAACACTAGGTACAAGCCTCCCCCTCTACACCTAAGAAGAGAAGAAAGATTAAGACTTTAGTAAAAAGGAGAGAAAAGGTCAATAGGAAAGTGATTCCTTTCTTATCAATCCTCAAATCTATTCCAAAAGAAGTAGAAGAAGAGAATGATGAGGATGAAGAGGATAACTTACCTTTGAATAGGAGGACTCATCTCATGAGAGCTACAGAGTCAGAAAGGAGAAGAAGCTCCACCATCACACCTCCATCTATTCCTAAACAATCCATTCAAACTACAACATCAAAAGATGAGATGCAAAAATGGATAGATAAGCAGGATGTGGAAGGAACTAATATTTTTTAGATGTTAGTTTTTGATTTTATGTCAGTGGGTACTAAATTGGTGGGAGACAAGATAGTAGACACTCCAACTAATCAACCTCAATAGGAGGATTAGAGTCAATTACCACCTCAGATACAAGGACCTAAAATAATTCCATCATCACCACATCATGTCACATTTTGTGTGGATAAAGGTTCAATTACTCCCCTTCCTCTAAATAATGAAGAAGAATAGGTACAAGTAGGACAAGAAGAAGAGCCAAAGTAACTATCCACTAAGGAAGTGTCAAAATAAGGGAAAATAGGTGAACAACCTCAAAAAACTTCCCAAGACACCGAGCTGAGGATTGTGTACTCTACAAATATAAAGACTCCCAGTGCAGATCTCTCATAGAAGGAGAAGACTCTAGAAAGAAGTGTGATAAGGGGAAGAGTATAGTTGAGAAAACTTCTTCATCCTCAAAAGGTAAATCCTCGATACAACATATCCCAAGGTGGCTGAGGAAAGAAGTAATAAGAAATAAAAGGCATCAATTCACCACTAAGGAAGAGGATAGAATGGAATTAATTGAAGTTCTAAGGAAGCCTGAATCACCTCCAAAAGATGCACAAGCATTTTCCTTCATTATGATTGATCAGAGCCAAGATTTATTTGTAGATGTGCCTATCACTCCTCTGCATTCAAATGTTGAAGAATTGACTCTATGAGATTATCAGATGGGGGAGGTCATGCTTGGGAAATCTACCTTGGATACCACTAAGATAATGTTACAACAAGAGTGAAGGAGGTATTCAAGAGCTTAGAACAAGATGGGGCAAAATTGATAACACTTCAGCAACAAAATGAGATCCTAAAGGGATATCTAAGCAAAGATGTTGGTCCCTTAGATCCCACAAAGCCTAAGGAAACTTTGAACATAGCAATTGAAAGAAGGGATAAGGGGGTGATACAATTGGACCCATTTTTGAGAGCTTTCCAACAATGGTGAGAAATTTTTGAGGAAAAGGGTGTATAGATCATTTAGGGAAATCTGAATTTGTTACACATCATGTAGGAGAATGTGGATAGGCTAGTAGCCATTTTGAATTAAGATTTTGGTATGATGGATGAGATACATACCTAGGGCAAGGATTTGCAAGCATTACAAGCAATTAAAGACCAAAGGTATCGGATGTTGATGGGTGTATATACAGTTGAGGAGTTAGACAAGATTAATGATTGGATTGAAAAGATTGTGGATGGGAATAAAGTAATGGAGACATTACATGCAGAGATTTACAAGCTCAAGGATCAAGCCCAAGAGCAAATTTTGGAAGCTGAGAAGCATTATAATGATGCTTGTTTAGATATTTTTGAGGATGATACACGAGAGAAGTTAATACTAGTAGACGTAGTAGTGGAGAAATTCCAAAGAACTTTTGAGGAAGCTACCAATAATGATGACATTAGGCAGGCATTTAGAATAGAAGAGGCTTTATTGGAACTTGATGTGAAATTAGGAGATTTTATGGAGACTCGTATTGAAGTTGGCAACTACAAGCAAAAGGTAAAAGATAAATATGAAGCCTTAGATTTTCTAGATGCAACTCAAGTCACTGAGATCATTGAGAAATTCAAGGGAAAATACCTAGACATAGCTCTGGTATAAAGGGTAACAAAAGCCATAATTTTGATTTTGATGCTTAGTGAAATTTTGCATTTTTTAGAGTTTCTTTTGAGGTGGACTACTAGACAATTGCGCCAAGGGAGCAAGTGTACTTTTTTAGCAGTGTGCATGAAGATTTTGAAGAATTCAAATGTGCACCAACAGTTAACTGCTAATTCTAAATTTAGAGCTTTCCATGCATCGAAAACACATTCTGACAGCAGTTTAACTCCTACAAACACCTAATGAATATGGAGGGTGATCCCACAATAATGGGTTCCACTTTTTGACCAATTTTGACATTGAAATCAATATTTTTGCAACAAACATCATGTTCAACTGACTATATCTTGAAAATTATAAATAATTTCAAAATGACATAAACTAATGATTTTGAGTACTCTGTTCTTACTTTGTAACCATATTTTTTAATCTAAAAAATAAAATTATTTATATCAATTTTTTCATCTCTTTCAAAAAGTGGTACATAATAAAATTCAATATTTTGTAAAGAGTTACAGTCTGTTTGACACACATAACATTTTTTGTAGAAATGATAATGAAGTAATTCTTTCACCGTTAGATTCGTAACATCAATATCCAAAGGATGCATTTGGTTTGATTTATTTTGGTTGAATATTGTATAGTTTACAAAGTTTTGAAGTGACATGAATCATAATTTAGACATACGTTCTATTTGACATAGATAATTTGAAGTCAATTTATCAGTAATCTAATTTTATTTTTTTGAAAAGAAAGGTATCTCAATAAGCCAGTTCCTACATATTTTTCAAAAAAAAATTGACCTAATTTACTAATTTCCCAAGGTGTCGAAGTTAGTTGATGTTCAATTGGTAATAAACCTATAATGAGTTAAACTCATATTTGAAAGTCTTAATGACTAAAATATGTATTATAATTATAGTCATTGGAAAGCTTGCTCTAAGTAGCATATTTTGATCATTTTTATTTTATAGTAAGAGATCATTCTCTTGCAATTAAGGGTGTCAAAAGAGAAAAAAAAAAATGCAAAATGGGTTGCAAAATTATTATTTTTGTATGTTCGCACGAACATAATGTTCACATGAACATTTTATACATGTTTGCACAAACATATGTCTACGTGAACATATGCAGTTAACTTTTTTTACCACCAAAAAGTTAAACTAGCATGTTCGTGCAAACATGCAATGTAGTTTATGTTCGCCCGAACATACAAAAAAAGAAAAAAGGTGATGTCAACTTCTAGCATACTCTTTAAAAATTGTGACAATGATAGGTGAATCTGTACAGCGATTTTTTTATCTGATTATTGCTCAAAATTTATCTTGAGGCAAGGGATAATTTTTTTTTTTTTTTTTTTTATAATGGGAAATAAAAAAGGAAGGCAAACCAAATATGCAAGGAAGAGATCTGATGAAGTAGAACAAAGAAATATTCAAAAGACTGTGGCACATTATCATCAAATTAAACAAGGTGAAGGAAATGTTGAAGAAGGCTCAACAGAAGTAGAAGCAGTGCATATGGGAGAGAGGTCAGGAACACTACCTACAGAGGTTCAAATAACAGAAGTCAGAGAAGGGTCAGAATCTTTCCCTGTTGAATCTCAAATAGTGGATGTTGGAGAAAGCTCAAGATCGGTCCTTGTAGAAATTCCAGTAATAGAAGTCAGAGAAGGATCAGGATCAGGTGCAGGAACTGGTATGGATGAACTTTTAAATATTTCCCAATCTGTAAAGAATGGTATTTCTAATCAGAATTTTGATCATTTACTTAAAATGGATGTTGATAAATTGAGAAAACTTGTAGCTAGTGTTCAACCATTAAGTTTGTTTAAGAAAAGGTCAATGAATAAGAAGATAAAAGAAATTATGACTCAATTTGATAACACTAAAACACTTGAACAAGCTCAGTTGCTTTCACTTTTGCTTACATAAAAAAAGTTGCAAGAGGCATTGAAATTGTTAGGTGTAGACACAACATCAAAGAAAAGAAGATTTTCTAGCATGCAAATTGATCTAATTGAAAATATTAAACAAGATTTGAGAAACATGGGAAAACACTCTCAAACTAAAGATAAGTTTGTGGCAAGAAAAGTGATGTTGATGTCTATTGTAAGTAAGAATATGACTCAAAATAGAAAAATATCTTCAAGAATATGACTCAAAATAGAAAAATATCTTCAATTTCATCTGAATTGGATTTTAGTAGGAAAACAATGAGACAATATGTTAAGAGAAGATTAATTGTGGATGACAGTACTATGGAGGGCAACTGGGCAATCATGTGTAGAGCACCTCATTCTGATAGAATTGAAGAGTTATTAAAAAAATTAGTCATATCATTTTGGATTGATAACACTCATCCTTCATCAAATAGTAGAGATTTTATCAGGCATAAGATTGCACCTAGTCAATATGAACATCATACAAAACATTGGTTGGACACAACACAGCATGAGTTATATGTGTCATTTTGTAATGAACATCCTAATGTAAAAGTTGGGCAAATATTGTTTGAAAAATTGAAGCCATACTTTGTGAGGTCAAACAAAGTGTTTGAAACTTGTTGTTGTCATCATCATATTGAGTTTTCTCTCCACTATCAGGTATTTCAAAAGTTTGTAGAAGACACATATGGTTTTCATGTTGCTCCTCCTAGTAGGAGAAGTGAGTTTATATCATCCATTTTGTGTGACAACATAGATGATCCAGCTGGTAAAATAAATTGCATCAAAGGATTATGTGAAACATGTGGTGAATTGGCTCTATTTCCTTTGAAAACTAAAAATATTGATATAACAAAAATATTGAATTGCAAAAGTTACAAGTATGTCAAGAATGAAACAAAGTTGGGGAAAGAAACAAAAAGGTTGGAATATGTTGAAGAGGAGTTGCCTGTTCTAACACTTATGGACAGATTTAAGAAATTGATTGAACCTTATATTCATCATGCATTTTTTGCAAAGTGGCAAGCACAATAGTTTCAAACTATAAGAGATAATTTCCCACTTGGAACAATTGTATCAGTTGTTGATGTTGTAGAGAACTATTCATTTGTTCATCAGAAAGCAATGCAATCAGATTATTACTTTAATAAGTAGGTCACTATTATGGTACATGTTTTTTATAGACATGCACAGTTAGATTTGGATGGTGTTCAGATTATAGTTCAAGCACGAGTAATTATAAAGAAATATCATTTTTATATACATGATGATAAAGAACATGACATTCACTATGTATAACATTGCTTCAATGTCTTCTTTTCTTATTTGAAAGAAAGAAACATAAATGTTGATAAACATTATGTTTGGTCTGATGGATGTGCCACACAGTTTAAATCATCTAGACCATTTTATGCATTGTGTAGATATCATCAAAATGAGAATATAAAACACATATGGAATTTGTTTGAGAGTGGCCATGGAAAAGGTGAACATGATGGTGTTGGAGCTTGAATCAAATGTGCTTTGTGAAAGTATCAAATGAATTATCAGGGAGTTTGTGTAAATGATGCACATGATGTTGGTGAATGGTGTAAGACTCATTTTGTATTACATGAGGTCGGGACATCATCAACAACGAGTCGGCAGGCACCATATAGAGTCTTCTGGGAGATAACAGGTATCGATGTGTACATCTGTTTAACTTTTATGCAATTAAATTATAAAATTTTATTGTTAAGTTTTATTTTTGAATTCGTTGAAGTTTAAATTTAATTTTTCTATATTTTTAATTTAACAAACTTTTAGGTGTTAATAGAAAAAATATGCATGGTTGCAAGAGGATAGAAAAGACACGTTCCTTACATTTAGTCATGAGTACAGATAATTGCAATTGGACATTGAAGACAAGAGAATACTCATGTTTTTGTGACAATTGCATTGATGAAAACTATGAAGAATGCATCAATCAGACACATGGATATACAGGTGCATGGATTTTGGTACCACTTGATGTTACCGATACATTTGATAAAGATGATGAAAATTTTGATGATATTCCATTGATTTCTAATGATTATAATCATATCTCTGGATTGGTAAAAGTGGGTGAGTATCATAAAAATTAATCTCAACTTTTTATTTAATTATCAATTTCAACTGTCTTATATATATTATACACATGCATTCATGTATACTTGTTATGCAGGAGATGTCTTTGTAGTAATTGTTGAGCCTAAAAATCATGAAGGTGTCAGTTATTATTTATTGTGATGTACTGCAGAGAGGACAAAGTTATATGACCCTAAAGAAAGTGATGGAATGTTGTTCCCCATAGGTAAATTATACATATATGCACATATATATATATATAGGTAACTTCATATCTATCAAATTTTAAAGCACTTAAATTTGTGGTACAGGTTCTATTGTGATAGAGGGAACATATTTGAAGCAAGACAAAATAGTCCAACATGGAATACACTTTGTTGATTATCAACCTGACAACAAGGTTTTACAATACAGCCACTTGATCGTTGCTACCGGGCTTTGTCTGCATCTAGTCAAACTTAAACATGTACATCACAAGTGGAGACTAGACAGTGAAGATCATGAAAAGATATTGCATGTTATAAGTGTACATCATGGTTGATTAGACCTTTGAGATTTATTTTATAATAATCTGAATATCAACTTTGGTGAAATGTCTTTTTAATTGTACAATCATAGTCTTAGTTATCATTAGTTTATTTAAAAACTATAATATTAATTGTACTATGGATGAATTTAATAATTTAATAAGTTGATATAAATAGGCTAGAAGTTAGTTCGAACTTATGCAATTTCATTATCTATGTTACAATTCTATTGAATTTCATCTTGAATTAAATGTGTTTAAATTAATTGTACGATCATAAGTTCTTAATTTTCATTAATTTATTTAAAAATTATATAATTTAATAATTTAAATTAATTGTAACATGGATGAATTTAATAATTTAAATTTATTTATCAACTTTTTTTCAAAATAGATTGAATTTCATAAGTGAAAATTAAATGGGTTTTTTAAATTGTAAGGTTATAAGTTCGTAGTTATCATTTAGGTTAGTTTATTAAAAAATTATATATTTTAATGTTATTTGATTATATCTACGGTCATGTACTCTTAAAGTTTAAATTAATATACTTTTTTAATATTATATTTTGTAAAAAATTATAAAATAATATGTTGGCTTACCTAATTAACATATTTTTATTCACATAAAACTAATATTTATCTTTAGTGGGTTAGTAATTGATAATTAAGAATTTAAGAATTATATATCTTTCTAACTTCCTACTAATTGATAATTGATATACATGTACACACATCTCAAGATCATGTTCTATAGCTATAACACACAAAAAATACACATATGTATGCATATACACATCTCAAGAATAAACATCTACAGATCTAATATATCTCTATGTAACTGAAATACAAACTATAAATCTCGAATAAATACATGTACGTGGAAAAATATAAAAAAGTTCTATATACATACATGTGATGGTATCTAACTACTGAAGTACTCAATAATCAAATAAATAGTGATAGTACATATATTTCATCAAGGTACTGAAATACACATATGTGTACATGTAAACTATCTCCAATATATAAATGTATCAAAATATATATATATATATATATATATATATATATATATATATATATATATATATCTAATCTACTACTGGAGGGACCCCTCAAGATGCATACGAATAGAATGACCCTCTGATCAAATCTCCTGTACATCCTCTCACTGAGGCACATCAACCAAGCCCTACAAATATATATACATACATGTTAGAGTTATATCTTTAAAGCATATATATACATACACATGTACATGTACATTCAAATTAAATACGAACTTGCATATATATAGATATATATCTAGTTTTCAAAACATTTAAATAATTTTAAACAAACTATTTCAAACTTAAGTACCTGAGCACTATCGGGTGCCTCAATAGAATCATCTCTCTCATGTACATGATGCCCTAAACCAATAGTATGTGTAACCATGTGCTCAGCAACCTATGCCTGCATGATTTATTATGAGTTAAAGGTCAAATTAAATATTCTAGATATATATCTGAACTAAATTTTTTAATAAATGAACATATTTTTTAATTTCATATATATTTAAAATTAAAAATAAATTATATATGTACGTGGGTCTCCGGAGGTGCAGGATGATCAGCAGACTCCATCGTATCATCTACCAATGCAACTGAGCCTAAAACTCTGACACCTACTGAACCTCCCTTAGCACCATGTCCAACTACTAGTAAATCTGAGTGAAGTGGACTATGTAACTAGCTGGTTAATGGTGTAGAATCAGTGCTACCAGGTCAGAACAACAAGTCCATGTACGATGAAATACCCAAGCTCGAACTAGCATCAATCTCAGATAGGCCTCACAACTACTCATCAAACTCATCAAGACCCTCAGCTATGATCTGGACATCTCCAACTCGTATGCCCGAGTCATCTATAGAGTGTCGTGAGCCTGCTACTGAATGTTGTGAGCTATGCACATGTGTATCATTTGTCACTGGTGTGGAGGCCTGTGTTTATGAAACTATGCCAAGGCTTTGATGTTGTCTAACAACACCCATCACTGAGTGTACTAGAATCCCCTATGTATCAAAAATATAGCTGATAATATGCAACATATCCTCCAAAAAATATAGTGCTATATCCATGTCTCTGCTATCCTGAAAGACCACAAATATTGCGTAGTAGTGGTAGCCCAACAGCTCTATATGCATCATCAGAGGAGGCACCTGAAGTGCTACTAGATGCCTGTGAAGATGGTTGACCAAGTGGATGAGGATGTCGACTATGAAGATAACGACCAATAGAATCTGATGTGATACTAGTTGTCGTAGATGCAATGTGCCCAACAGTTTCAATTGCTCCACTCTGGGAAGTAATGATGACTCTATCTGCAATAGGTGCATGTGTAGGACTCATAGGAGGCATCCTCTATCCAACAAACTGTCTAATATATATAGATGGCAAACGATGTGCACTACAATACTGGCACTAATACATTAGGGGTCAATTTGCGATGTCAATTTGCAACGGTTGGAAAAGGTAATGTGTTTTTGGCTTCTTTTTTTCAATTTTAGCCCGATGCCATCGCAATTGTGACATCAGGTGTCACAATTGTGACAGCCGCAGGATATAAGAGAAAAAAAAAATTGAAAACCCTCATTTGAAAGAAATTGCGCGACACAGGGTTCTTCCGAAAAAGGAAAGGTGGGAGATCACTTCAGCAGAAAGGAAAAGAGGGGCATTGAGCAAGGTGAACTCGAGGCATTGAGAGGGCCGGGCACAGACCCACATCGGCAAGGTGCAAAACAAACAAACAGACATTCACCTTATGGCAATTTTTAATTTTTTTTCCTTTCCCAAGTTTGATCTTGTAGATTGACTAATTTAAGTTCATTTTACTTTTTTTTGTTCTTCCTTTGGTGGGAAAATGGGAAATGCTAGTTTAAATGTCAAAATTCCAGTAAGGAAATTTGTCATCACACATATTCCTTTGTTTTTCTTTACCTCAGTCTAAGTCTCGGTTCCTCCTTGCTTGCGGGCTCCCGCAATCTCCCACTCTGCTATCGATCCTTTCTACTACCTTCTACTATCTTACCACTATCGAGTTTCATACCTGCTCTCCATTCTTCCATTCTCAAGCTCCCTCTATCGGGTTTCTCCCCTCATTACACATCAGCTTCTGCATATTAAATCTCCCAAAAATACTCTTATCGGCCTCCAAAACTGGTAGAGTATCAACCAATTTTAAGAACAACCTCTCACTCCATCGTTATTGGGCTCAACCTCACATGCACCACTATGTCTTCCTTCCAAGTCGGGCTTTCACTTTTTTGCTATCCTAACATTTCTCAACCATCACTCATCATATCAGGTACAAGCTCATCTTTTCAAAAGAGACTCCATCCTAATCAACTGAATCCAAACTAACCTAGCTACATCAACTAACTCAAAATGAATGCCTTGCATGGCATAGGAGTTGACATCAAGAAGACACAAAATGACTTACTAGGACACATTGCAATGTAAAATAACCGTCTAAAACTATGTAAATTGCCTATGGCTTGGCCACATAACTCCCTAATGAAATAATGACTATCCACCATGATACCCAAATTCAAAATATCACCAGTTTTGTGATGCACTCACATCAATTATCCTAAGTAAAATTAAGTAGTGTAATTAGTAAAATTTAATTACACTAACACCTCCTTTAAGTGTAGCTTATGAGAATGCAATTAAGCTTACAAAATCTAGAAGAAAATGCATGTTGAGTGCCAACTGCTAGACCATGTTAGGTACCAATGTGAAATATACAAAATAAAATATCTTTCATAAAGAAAAGAAAGAGAGAAAACCTCATGGGAAAAACCCTCCCCCAAAAAGAGATGAGAAAAAACAAAAGTGAATGGATGGATAGAGTAGACCTCCATTATGACATACAACATGCATATACAATAAAAAATCTCCATACTAGAGAGAAGAAGTGGAAAATAGACTAAGTAGCCCCCCTCAATATAGAATGTACACCTGTCGCAGATGTTCCATTCTTGATGTATAAACTACTCTATGAGTGTAGAACAACATTCCCCCCTTAGGAAGAAACAAAACCAAAGGTGCATCAATGAAGCCTCCCCAATTTTTAGGAAGGAACAATGCATGTAATCTCTAAAACCTATTCAAGTTTCCTCATGTCAACATTGGAAGGAACCTCCCCATATTATGTGTACTGTGCTACTCTATTGAAAAAGATAAGTTAGGATCAATTGAGGATGAATGTAGAACATGTGTCAAAGACTCAAGTGTCTCCTTTGAAGATAAAGTAACATCCTCCAACTTTTGTATCAAAGTATCCACCATCATATCAACCTCAAAATAATGATCAACTAGAGAGTAAAGATGAGAATCAACATGTTCCCTTGAAAATATCATCTTCATCAAAGAGACAATGAATGCCATTAATAGTGTCTCCCAAAATCTACAATGTAAGATTCCACAAACAAACCTACAATGTCTATCAACTAGTCATTCCATGGATTTGACTCTAGAAGAAAATGAATATCCTATTGTATTAAATCACTTGAATCCATGGTTGTATGAATGCAAGCATCATCATGAACAATAGTAGAAATAATCTCAATAGGAGGTAATACATTTTCATATTAGTTGTCATTAAGACACATAGGATTTTGTATTTCATTTTAAGACATGGTATCAAATCCAAAGGAATGTTTATTTCATAGCCATTGGAGAACCTTACTTTCTTCAACCTTTGGAGGGCCATAACTCAAATCCAACATCAACACTTTGTGCGAGCATTTTGAGAAAGATCGGACCTCACCATTGCATCCGAGTGGCCATTCCAATGAAATTTGATTATAAATTTGTCTACCATTTGCGAAAGTCAAATTTGGAGCTATTTTTTTTCGCAAATTAAACCCTTATACTTTGATTTTTTATTTAGTAATGGTTTATGATGAATTTTCATTTCAAATCTAATAATTATCTCATTTCCACTAATTTGATTTTCATCTTCATTTTTTATAATTTTCTATAGTATCTATCATAGTAGTAAAAATCTTATTAGTAAAAAAAGGCAAACCAAAAGATTTAGAAATTATCGAACTATCACGAATCAATCAAGAAAAAATCATATTTTCAACACACGTAAAATAAAGATGAAAAAATTAACAAAACATGGTTTTATAGAATAGAGATACAAAAATAAAATAAAATTAAAGCTTATTCCATAAACTATGAGATACATTTTTTCTTATTTATGTTCATATTGTATTTGATTAAATTGTATTGCACAATACATATTACACATTGCATAAATGATAACTAATTGTTGATAGTTTTCAATTACAATTTCCTTTGTATGAAGTCAACCTAAAAATTAAGTACAAAGTTGCAAAAAATTCTATGTTCCTTTAGAGTCTTGGGAAGGGTGGGACCTAGGATCTTGATTTGGGATGGTGGTTAGCAAGGGTTGATTTGGGGAAAATTGTTGGCACAGGTTTAGGGATGGAGCACCTAAAAGGGTCAAGAGGCAATGTCCCTTATAGGGATTTGGGGTTAGTACCCTCAGCAAAATTGACAAGCAACATCCCTTTTGTAATACAAGCAACATCACACTACCATTTTTCACAGTGATAGGATGAAAATTGATTGTAAATCAGAGTAGATACAATTCAGACATGTCCTTCAAAATTACATAATCATGAATGTTGGAAATTAGTGATTAATCAAAAAATCACATTTTTTGTCTTCATCAACACATTCCTCGCAGCATCATATGAAGTTCCCTACACAATTGGCAAATGTGGGCTTAGCAAAAACTTTGGTAAATTAAAAATTGCTTAAGTTTATTTAAAAACAACTTTCTGTTATACATAACAATTTTTCTGCTATCCAATATTTTACTTGATGTTGTTTCTAGAAGAGTTTGTATATTTTTTTTGAATCACAATGTTTCAGATCTCACTCTATGATCTATCATCTAGATGTTAGAGAGCAGAAGGGATAGAAAAATATATTTTTTACAAAATTAAATGATAAAATATATCCAATGAGTCCAAAAATGAGTACAAAAGTGTTTTCTATCAAGGTTGACTCATTTGAATTTAATTGAGAAGACTAAATCCAAAAATGCATCAATGCATTCCTTGCAGCATCATACAAAGTTCCTTGCATGGTTGGCATACTTAGGACTCAACCAAAATTAGGATTGTCTTTATAGTGATTATCTTTAAAAATCATCATCATGATTCATAAACTGCATTACAACATTTTAAATCTTCATCTTCCCTAGTCTACTAAAAACTTGGGGAGAGGTTCTAATCCTTGCACTCTATTGCAGCTCCTCACTTCACATTAAAGGTTGTATTTTTGGCACTGAGTTGGCAAAATAATATGTGACAACTAATCATGCTCTTTTCTCTTTCTCGTTTAACTCAGTACCAAAAACATAATATAAAGCACTTGTGCTAATTTAGAAGCATTAGCAGTGATGGCAGTGAGTTGATTGGCATCCTTGTATTGAGTTGATATTGTCATTATTAAACTAAGTATGAAAATATGAACAATCACATTATATCTATCTCTTGGATCAGGTAGTATATCCCTAATCAAGATGGACTGAATGACAATCATATGGGATCGAGTTATGATCCTCTATATTCATATTAGAGGCTTTGATGTTGAAATTGGCTTACCAAAGAATCATGACGATGACCATAGGGTCTCTTGATAATTTGTTTGGTGACTAATCATAATCGATAACCTTTGGATTTGTTGGCTACTTAAGTTTATGCCTATGTGTCTCCTCAAGGAGACATGTAGTTGAATAGTTACAACTACCCCTCATATGCCTCTTGATTGCACTAAATAAGATGACCAATCACAAGAGATGGATTATTGAGATTCATAAATGATTCTATCTCTTTAGATTGTGAATTCTAATAAGTGATCTAATTATATATTTAGACCTGGCAAACATTTTTCAATATTGAATTAATTCATATCCATTCTATATTGATTATCACCTAGAGAGATCCATTACATTTACAAAGATCCTTCATTATTTAACATGGTATCAGAGCTAGGTTAATAAAGGTATCACTTTAAGAGAGGAAGGCTGCCAGCTATGAAATCAATACCATATGCCTTTGCAATTTTGTGCCCAAGATGGTGATAGATTTCAAGTCACCTCATTTTAGTCCTCTCTAATGTCTGCAACAAAAGAGTATCTGTAAATTTGTATGATGTTTTGCACAGATTTAGTTTCGATAACACTCGTTGAGTAGCATTTGTCCATGTAAGAAAAGAGGCAAAAATCAAAAAATTAGTGTTTAGGTTGCTGTGCTTGCTGGCACGTTTTGGCATGAGGGAGCAAGTACCAAAGTGTTGGGCCTATCATTCTTGCAGAGGGTGCTCCTGAGCTTCCCATTTCTACAAATGGTGTAACACTTGTTTAATTGCATGTTTAGTTTGGCATGCAGATGAGCATGTGTAATATTTTTCTTGTAGATCTATTTATTTTTCTTGCAGGGAGACATAGCATAATAAAAGTAAATATGGTTAAAAGTATTTGTTCAGAGCTTATTTTCAAATTGTTTGAAAGATCACTCAAGTCATTCTTTAAATGTATGGATTTGTGGTTTTTTCTGTCAATGCAAATCATGCTGTTGTTAGTAGGCTTAATTCCTTTTGATTACTATCTATGGCATTTTTTCATCTTCTTCACAGGGGCAGGAAAAACCATACAAAAAGTTTCAAGCAGTCAGCATAGCTTCTGTTATTGCTCAACTAGTTAACAATATACCAAAAAAATGCATCATTTATCCATCTGTATATTTTTACTATTTTTCTTAAGTTGACAATGCTTCCTTTTGAATCTATTTATGTTAAAGCAGGATGTATCAGCATTGACTGTAGCAGAAAAACAAGTTACACAGATGAAAACGTGCATTGTTGCACTTATAGCTGACATTTGACACTTGGAGTTGATATGCACGTTTCTTTGAGTTGGGTGATAACAAAGAGCTCATAAATGTTCACTGTGTTATCTTCTGGCTACAAGTCTACACCATTCTTCACTATTTTTTATTTATACCTAATACAATTTTATTTTTCAAAATGTTTATCATTGCCACAGTTTTTGATAGTTGGCTTCTTTGTATTAACGCTTATAAGGAGCCATTGGATATTGGAAGATAAAGGTTATAAATCTCAGGTAGTTTTTCTGTGAGATTTCTTTTGGATTTGGCTGTGTTACATGAAATGCTGAAGTAAGATGCATATCAAATATATTGTCTTGAGTATTGCATGCCAAATTATGGGCTCTCTTGTTAAATGAGCATACACAGTTTAAATGGTATACTCTTACAAACTATTAGCTCTTTTTTTGCTCGCTTACCTAATTTCCCTACAGCTACGAGCAAAAATTAACAATAAATATTTGACATATTATTAGTGTTGATCTTCTTAAGTTGGGCACTAATTTCAACCCATTCTGATTGATTTGTATAGATTCTTATAACCAGTTCCATTTATTTAATTACATTTAGACACTATCTTTTAATGCTTTATTTTAGTGTGCTACATATTCTATTTCATATTTGTGATATATGATGAAAGTATTATAACATATGGAGGAACAGTCCATGAGTGGCGTGGCCAATTGAAATGGTTTTAGTTTCAATTTTACACCATTTGATACAAATAATCAGTTTACCAATCCACCCCTAGGTTCATTCCATTTGCAATAAAATCTTCATTACATAGAAAATGTTCACAAAATCTATGTCAATGCTCACACATCTTCTTGGACTTACGCAAATCTATGTCAATCCTCACACATTTTCTTGGACTTAAGCAGGAACTATGCTGCCCTGCAACTCTTGTTAAATATGTTATCAACTTGACTTTTCTATTAAAGGATCTCATGCTGAATTGAAAGCCAGGTAAAGAAAAAGATATTATACACTATTTTGTTGGTACCCTATACAGCACAACAAACTTGTTCTTACTATAAGAAAATTTTCTTTTCTTTTGTTTCATTGTAGATCTTCTGCTTGCACGGAGGTCTCTCCCCATCATTGGACACACTTGATAACATTCAAGCTTTGGATCGCATACAGGAAGTGCGTCTATACACATAAGTATAAAATTCTTCTTTTCCCGCAGCACATATAACAACAATTTTAAGTGCTTGCAAGGTATATACTTATGAATAAATATTACATCCTGATTTAAATGTATGAAAACAATTTTCATTCCTTTTAAGCTTCATTCATCTCAAGGTGCAATTCACAAACTCAAGAATAGTGGCTTTTGTTCTTCAAGATACCTTTAGGGGAAGAGTATGTGAATGCCCCCTCGTGTTTGGAGTCCAGTTTAGAGGAGATGGCTATTTACACTGCTAAGGTTTGTTGAATCTAATTCTGAATAACATTGCTTGCTATTGTTGAATCTAATCTAATGTATATTTTAACTAGACATGTAGCTTATATGTTTTGAAATTTTTGTTAGGCCTTGTAGTTTGTATAATTTGATTGCTGGAGAGCTTCTACAACTAAGCAAGAAGGCTGTTGCACGAGTTATAGCTGCGCGCTCGGGTATGAAAATTGTTTTTTTTTTTAATTCTAATGTACATTTTAACTAGACTTTTAGCTTATATGTTTTGAAATTGCTTTTAGTGGCTTAATGTTGTAAGGTCTCTTGAAATAAGACCTTCAGGCGGTTGGTCAAAGTTTTACAAATAATCTTAGGAATAAAGTCAAAGAAAGTATTTTTAAAATATTAAAGTATTTAGCTAGGTCTAAGAAGATTTGTGTACTTTTGACAATTTTGCTTAGTTTGTGAAAGTTGTAGACCGAAGTTTTCATAGCTCGATTTTTGCTTCTTGCAAAGAACGATCATGTCAGATAATATAAGT
This sequence comes from Cupressus sempervirens, assembly GCA_028749045.1. Classification (NCBI taxonomy): domain Eukaryota; kingdom Viridiplantae; phylum Streptophyta; class Pinopsida; order Cupressales; family Cupressaceae; genus Cupressus; species Cupressus sempervirens. The sequence continues at coordinate 54,822,716 of CM053791.1, forward strand.
GAAGAAAAAAACAAGGAGACAGTCACTAGATTGTGGTCTAACTTGGAAAGAAAAGGTGATGCAAAATGTTATTGTCCTTGCAATATTTGTAAGGGCTTAAACCGTAGAAGACTGCTCATCAAAACAGTTAAGTGACATTGTAGGGAGAATGGTCACATTGAAGGGGGGCATGACTATCATCCACTAGTAAGTGTTCATTATATCATTTTAACAATTTATATACATATGAAATCACTTGATGATGAGTTGATGATCATGGTTTATTTATGTTAATCAATTTTATATAGGTTGATCTTCCCAGGGAAGTGCATGATATGAACCACAACAATCCGAAGAATATGGTTTTCGAAGTGGAGGAACATGGAGGTGCAAATATCCAACGTGAAGATAATGATCCCATGGAAGGTGACGATCATGCGCCAGAAAACACAATGGAAGAGGATGGTATAAATACATTGATCCATGACACATCTAGTCCAAGCATATCTGATCATGATGATGATGATAGCCTCAATGTACCTCTACTTCAGAAGGCATACGAGCCCCTATACAAAGACTCCCAAAAAACTCTTCTCTCTGTTGTATTGTTGTTGTTGAACTTGAAGGTTATGAATGGTTTATCCAACATAACAATGTCACGTATGTTAAGGTATGTCATATATGTCTTTAGAGTTAACTTAGGGTGAATAATGTACCACTAATATTGTTTATATTAACAACTTATATTTTTTGTTGTAGATTGATAGGCGATTTTTTGTTACCATCATCAAATATTCTACCTCGCTCATATCGAGAATTAACTGCTGTTATGAAAGATATTGGAATGGAGTATGAAGCAATACATGCTTGTCCCAATGATCATATTATATATTATAAAGAACATGAATTTGCAACACAATGCCCTGTATGTCATATGAGTAGATATCGAACAGATCGACTAACAAAAAAGGTGCCTCAAAAGGTTCTTCGTTACATCCCCATTATTCCATGGATGTGACAATTATTCAGGTGTAGTAGCTTGGCTCAATTTATGGATTATCATGCATGCAATAGAAGTCGAGATGACATTATTCGAATCCCTATGGATGGTTTGGCATTTATGCACATAGAGGAAAAGTGGCAACACTTCAAAGAAGAACCTTGTAATCTCAGGCTTTCATTGGCAGCGGACGGTGTCAATCCATTTGGAGAGATGAGATCTGTTTACTCGGTCTGGCCTATTTTTGTTATCAACAATAACATTCCTCCATGGATGTCAATAAAGAGGGAGCACATTATGTTGGCAATGATTGTTCCAGGTATCTTATCATTTGATAGTTATTAATTTACATGTTCTTACAAATCTTGCAGTAAAACGTTCACAATAATTATGTAATGTTACTGTTCATTCAAGTAGGTAAATATCAAGTAAAAGATATGAATGTATATATTGAGCCTCTTATCGACAAATTGGTGGAGTTATGGAACGGTGTCACTATGTATGACGTGTCTAGACCAATAGGACAAAGACAATTTCAATTCCATGCAATACTTGCATGGACAATACATGATGCCCCAGGGCTAACACATTTTTGTGGTATGTTATAGTGAATTCAAGTTGCGCACAATAATTCTAATTATAAAAATCAACATATTTAATAATCCAATTACATCATTATCTTGTAGTTCTTCAAACAAAGGGAAAATTTGCATGTCCAGTTTGTGGTCCAAAGATGAAATCTTGTCATTCAAAAAGTTTAGGAAAGCAGGTGTTTGATGAGTGTAGACACTTCCTCCATAGGAATCATAAGTATCAAAGTACGAAAAAACATCTTTTCAATGGGAAAGAAGAGACTACATCAAAGCCACGAAGAATGACACCTCGCCTATGGAAGTTGGAATATAATAGAATTAATCATCGAGGTAATGTCGTTCCACCTAATGGTTTATGTTTGTAATTTATATATTTCTATTGTGATTTTTGTTAACTAATTGTGTAATTGATGATCGTGAAGGTCGTCAAGGCAATACTAACAACCTTCCAAAGGGACTAAAAAGCTATCCCAGACAATTTAGTAGGTTGCCCTACTACGAGCACTTACAAATTGTGCATTTGTTTGATACTATGCATATTGGAAAGAATATAACAAATACATTGTAGAAAATATTGGATGGAAGGCATGACAAAGAAAAAATTGTCAAAATTTGTAATGACATACATGAATCCAATCATGCATTGAAAAATTTCATTCACTCAAATAGGAACAGAGATAAGATTAATATAAGCACCCTTCCATGGTTATTAACAAAGCAGCAAAGTGATGCCATAAAAGAAGTCATACGAAAAATTTGATTTCCCACAAGATTTGCTGTGAACATAAACAATCTCATATCAAAAAAAAGTGAATTTGGGCCAGGGCTCAAAATGCATGATTGGCATACTTTCGCCAAGGTAACTTATGTTCTTTTGTATTTACAATATATTCATAAACTACGTGTACTGTTCGTTATGTTATGTTAGAAAACAATGAAATGATTGGTTTATAATTATTGCAGTACGTGCTTCCTCTATCTCTCCCAGAGCACTTCAACAATAACATCAAACAAGTGATATATGATCTTGGAAAATATATGAGGTAAGCAGTAATATCTGTTCAATTTGTTGTATATATTTATTACATTCACAATTTTTTTTTCTTGCTATGTAATCTATTGTATATTATTTTTTAAAGTCTCATATCTATATTTTTTTGTGACTTGAATCTCTTAATGTAGGTGGTTGTCATCTAAAGAAATCCATAAAGAAGATATAAACTATTGGAAGAGAAGAATTCCTCATTTACTGTGTGAAATGCAAAAGTGTCTACCTCCAACTTTGTTCAATGCACAGGAACACTACCTCATACACGTAGTTGAGGAGATTGAATTGTGTGGACCTATACACACTAGGTCAATGTGGATGGTTGAGAGGCATTTGAAATCTTTGAAGGCTTTGGTTTGACAAAGAGCACATCCTGAGGGTTCTATGGTAGAGGGATATATGGTATACCAGACTATGGTGTACATTATTGAATATCTTCCTAAATTTGCATCAAATATCCATGTAGATCGCATTTGGGATCTCGAGCCTTTTAAAAAATTAGAAGGGGAGTACTTGATGGGGAAAGGTACATTGAGGAAAGTGAGAGGTAATAAATTATAAGATGTTATTGTAATAAATTATTTCTTAATCTTCAAAATAAATCGGTTGTAAGTTGTCTATTTTTTTTTTGTACAGGTGCTCGAGAGTGGGATGTACTACATTTGTATATTGCAAACAATCTTGATTGGATGAAGGTATGGATTGAATGATGTCAACATTCTGGTCACACATTAACATGGGAAGGTGTATCTTCATTGGTTAAAGAAGCTCATCGTAATGGAGATTCCAATGTTACGCAAAGGGAAATAGATTTAGCACATGGTTCAAGAGATTTCCAGGTACGTACAAATTTATTAATCACCCGTATGTTTATCAACTCATGATACAATAATTTTGATATGTTTCACATATTATTGCAGGTTAAAAACCATAATGCTATGTTCTATAATGGTCAAAAATTTCACATCAAAATGTTGAATGACACGAAGAAAACTTGTGATTCAGGAATAACTACAGTCTTTCAAGTGACTAATATTTCATCTAGAAACGACTTACATCCTCAAGAGTCTGAAAATTGATACTATAGCATTTTGGATGAGATACTTGAGTGTGACTTTAGTTCCTTCAAATTAGTACTCTTCGTTGTCAAATGGTACAGGCTAAGACTTAATCCAAATGATCCTGATAGAACTGTTATTGAACATGATAATGGATTTACAATGGTTGATACAAGGTCGTTTGAGCCAGTTGGGGATGAGCCTTATGTTCTTCCAAGCCAATGTGAGAAGGTATTTTACTCAAAGGTTCCACATAAACCAGGTTGGTCATTTTTTGTTAGACATGAACCAAGAGGAAGGCCAATAAAGTATAATGCGATGGAAGAAGAAGATATCGAAGAAGTAGAAGATGATGTAGATGGCGATCACGATCGACAGTTATTGGATGATGTTCCTGACACAAATTTTCATGAAGAAGAAGATGATGATGATGACAATGATGCTACTACTGATGATGATGATGATGAAGATGATGTTGATGTTGATGATGATGATGACAACGACGATGACAATGACGATGACGACGACGATGATGGCGAGGATGATGATGATGATGACGATGATGATGATGATGATGAGGACAATGATGATGATGATGATGAGGATGAGGATGATGATGATGGAATTTAGAGGTATGCCATCAATCCTTAATCTATTTAATATTCATTTCTTGATAGAAATATATTTGTCTTATATATATGGTTACATAGTTTATTCATTATCTATTTAAAAGCTACAAGTTTCAACTACAAATAGAATACTGCTAATCTAAATTAACTATTAGTATAAATTAATTAAATAAAACTATTTAAAACACATATTGATGCGTGACTGTATTGAGCCTTATTTTCTTTCAAGTCAAAAGCATTTGTAAGTGTTTAGTTTAGAAAAGGGAATTCATTAAATATCTATAAAAGGGAGTTGTACCTAGAATAAAATTCATAGGGAAAACATAATATAAGTGCTTACCCAATTTGTTGGTTAATAATTCTGCCTTCGTAGGTGATGTAGAGACCCTAGGTGGTCTTGCAATCATTCATAACAAGAGGGACTTCCATAGTGTTCTCACAACACCAACCAAGCATCTTCATAAGATCCCTCTCCTTGATCCAAGCCAACTCCATAACCTATCAAAGTGAACACCAAATCCTTATGCCACCTTAGGTTCTATATCTTTGGAATAATTCCATGAATGTCCCTCAATCCATCCAATAGATTCATCCAAGCAATCTAATCAACAAACTATCAAATGCTCACAATGCCTCAATAGGTGCCAAACTTGACTTCACCTTAACTAGGTGTTTCCTCCACCTCCACACACATCAAACAACTTCAAATAGCATGTCCCCAAGGTGACTAAGCCCTCAACTCATCAGCTGATACAAAAACCCAGTTTTAGCCCTTCACTAGGCCTACTTCCCTAGTAGGCTTATAATGTGAGCCTGATTTAATTAAGTGTTTTATTGTGTACCTTTTAATGTTTTTAATTTTTATGTGATGCTAATGATGTATGTGATTATGATTATGATGTGATTATGCTCATGATAATTGAATTACATTTGCAGGAAACTAAACCCCTTTCAGGAGCATCCCGCACAGTCTCATGGATCGACAGGTATAAGTCAATACTCCTTATAGACAGTCTATTTAATACACTTATCAATAGTAATATTGATGTCTTCTAAGATCTCTCCCATTTGTAGGTACCAGCGAATAGGTATTTGTCAGAAGTGTCTTCCTCGAGTGAGGGAAATATAGGAATAGAAGAGGAAAGTGAGACATGCAGTTTATCTAGAACAGGGAGATTAACTAGAGGTCAAAGGACTAGAAGGAAATTCAATAAACACATGAAATTTTTCCTTGCTCAAGGGGGGTCATGTTCTTATGATGATGAGACAGAAGGCGACATCGAGGTGCCCTTGAGGTACCAACATCTACAGAAACATTGGGTACCCAAGGAACTTCCTCCAATAAACACTAATTTTTGTGTTAACGAGAGGATATATCGCATAGCACCATCATCACTACATGGTTTGGGCCTATTTTCTATGGACAGCATAAAGGTGTCTTACAACAAAGTTTCTGAATTGATGAAGTATGTTGGACCATGTTACGATTACAAAAGTTGGATGCATATTGTTAAATATAAAAAAAGTATGTGTAGATATGCCCTCTTGGAAAATTATATACAACAGCAAGACAATAATCAAATTAAAAGTGTGGCTATATACATTGATGGAAGGCCAAAAGAAACAGGGAATATTGCGGGTTTTATAAATAGTACATGACCTAGGTCAACTATAAAGCAACCCAATTGCATATTTGAGGCGCGCGAGGGAAATCGTGTATTCATCTATGCAATAAAATCAATACCTGCAGGGGAAGAGCTTCTTATTGATTACAATTTGAACCGCATAGATACAAATGAGGCTACTATCATGGGGGTGGTACATACTATCAAAACAACTTCTAATCAATGACTCCAACATACCATTTAGTCAATAAATTTTTGGCTAACATTTTTATACTTGATCTTTGACACAGGGGCATAATATGGAGCAACCGCTCGGAGGGGATGCTGGTGATGTTTTTGACTCATCTACACACGAGCAAGTAAAACTCATTGTAATTGTGCAAACTAGATAGAAGCAAAAAAAAAAATTTAATGTTGTTTTCTTCATTGTTTTGGAGTAATTTTGATAATACTAATACTATTGTTGTCACAGAGGGCTAGTGATCGAAGGGAGGGAAAGGAACCTGCAGTCCCTGATCAGCAACCCCCCCCTGAGGAGGACCCTTTTTATATTGATTTAGCAGACACCGATGACCCGATCGATTCGACTAAAAAGTTGCTAAAGAAAATTGGCAGAGAAATTTTGCGTTTGGCAACCATAAAGCCTACTACTCAGGAAATAAGAGAAAGGGGAGTTGAATTGATGCACACCTCTGAAACCTTAAAAGTAAGTATTAATGAAATTTTTAATTATAACAAGAGTTCAATAATGGTTTTTATGTTATGCTCTTTTATGGAATTAATTAAAATATGGATGCATTGTCTTTATAGAGTTTTTTGCATGATTTCGAGCCCCGTTCCCATGATGAGGGTGCTGCAGGTGGTTCAGGTAGATCGCATGTTCCATTCCCCACTTCTATTTTCCATTGAATATATATAGGAATGATCATAATCATTGACAATACATGCTTGAACAATCCTTTTTTTTAATGCTCCAACAATCTTGTCCATGCTAGTCCACGCGTTCTATATTTATGCATGCTCTAACAATTTTATTCTTCAGCTTCACATCAATTGAATCCTATGATGACACCACCTCCATCCAGGACAACCACAAATCTCTTTCTGACTGCTGATTTAGCAACGTGCAACTTACAGGCATCGACTGTTGCACCATCTGCTGGTACACAAATCCCTCTTTTTCTCTCTTATGACAGCAACAAACAGTTTTTTTTTACAACTTTTTAACATCAATTATCATTTTTTCTTTTATACTTCGTGACAAAGACTTATGAAACTTATGAAACTTTTTACAATAGGAGTTGCAGCATCATTTCCTGGATGTTCCTATGTTCCTAGTATGGGAACGGTGAAGGATGTCACATTGATCGTCAGTGACGATGAAGGCATTCCATTAAAAGTAGCCAAAGTTCTAGGTACTTTAAAGTTATTATTATTCTATAGTGATATAATAGTAATTTATTTTTTGATCACTCTTCATCGACTAATGATCCCATGATTGTTTTGTAGGGAATGATCTTTTTTGGAGAAAACTTGGTGATGAGTGTTTGCAAATATTCGGGCCCACCATGCGTACCTGGTGGAACATCATATCCTAACTAAAACCCCAAACCACTATTTTGATTTCATATCATTGCTATAATATTTTTCCTTTTCATCCATTTCTTGAACTATATTAAAGGTAGCTTCACTTCATTTATGAGTCTAACATGTTTTTTTTTTACTTAAAAGGTGGAATAACCAACGCAAACCATTAAAGGATGATCTTATAGAGAGCATGACCCAACTCTTTGGACCTCATGCATTCAAGAGAAACAAGCTCCTTGAAAAAGCTGGTTTATGTTTGAAGTATATTAGGGACCAGTACAGAAAAAATTTACGGGATAACCCCAAGTACTAGCGTCTACCCTATGTTCCTGAGGCTGAGTGGCAGGCTCTGATTTTAGATGGAAAGTATAAAGCTGACAAGAAAAATAATATTACACCAGTGGAGAGTACAACAAGGTATGTGATACTATTGAGAATCTAATTATGTACTAATTAACCTCTATATTTATACTATCTAACATATTTCAAACTTTTCATAGATTGCCTAACACATCAAAGGCAACAAAGGCAAGACTAGAAAAGCATGGGACACACAAGCTCGGCTCTGGTGGTTTTTCGAAACTTCAAGCAAGAGTTGTAAGTATTAGTAAATGAAAAATTGTATTAATTTTTTTATATAATGTGATGGGATGTAAGTGTATGGAATGTTGGATGCCTCAATTTCCCTCCTAACAACTCTCTTTTCTTTGTAAAAGCTTAGCCCTGGTTCTACTGGATTGGCTCTGTCTATATCATGCCCAAATTCCGAAGGAAGAAACCTCTGCATCAAAGTTCAATAATTCTTAAGTCTATTATAGTTAACAAGCATTCATGGTAATAATGTTAGGGTCCTATGTTCTGACCTTAATAGTGCCAATTTCTTTAATGGTGTCTACAATCTTAAGCTGATCTGTAAGTTGACCACCGCCCACAATTGAAATAACAATATCAATGCCTTGCATGGCCTTTACCATTGAATTATGATCACTTAAATCTCCCTGCAAAACACCCATTATAATATACATGCACATTAATAAGACCCATTACAGAACATGTAGACATTAATAAAACCCATTACAACACAAATTTTTACAACTATAATATAGCTCATGATCCCAACCAAATTAGACTCATTGATAAGGAGATCACTGACCGAACACCCCTTCTTAACATAATTTCTAAATACCCAACTTCAGAAAAAGACAGTCAAACATGATTATTTGTGAGATGACTGCTATCTAACAATTTAGCAAATAGCTGCAATAGTAGTTACCATGAACAAACAAGCAAAGCTTAATCATATATTCTAAACCTATATGACCAATCAAAACAATCTATAGTCTGTAAAATCAATATTTTAAACAAGTACACACACTTTACAACTGTGCCATACATATCTACCACAAAATCTTAGTTATGAATAGAGCTAGTGACATACATAGACAATGTTAACACCAGAATCTTTCAATTCATGGAGGCACTTTTCTTTGGCAGAATCATGGGTAGTGATGGGTCTAATGAGAGCATAGGTAGAATGGCCTACATTTACAGCTGCAAGAGCAACAAAGAGACCAATATAACCAGTGGCTCCAATCACTAATATTTTACTTTTCTCTTTGTTCACAAAATCCTCATATGGAGAAATCTCACAAATGGAGGCCATGGTTGAGACTGAATTTTCCTCCAATAGTTGAGAATAAAGGCAGTGACTGAAAGAATGAGGGAATGCAGCAGCACTTGCAGCCATTTTTATTTCCAAAGAGCTGAACTAACTCTTACCCAACTTAAGAATTTGGAGAAAATATGTTGGTACAAGCAAAGCATACAAACACGCAACATTTATATAGTAGATTGCTCCATCAAAACTGCTCAATTTTTCTCCTATTATATTGTGATGGATATAGATGATTTGCTGTTGATATTTTAACTACCCTCCATTGGTTGATGAAACAATGCAAGTAAAATTCACCATACCACGCAAAAATGCAGGGCTCAGAGTTCAAGAGATGCCTTACAGAAGAGGATAAGAGAATTGGCTTCCAACAAGGCTATAGAGTCGTGGCTGAATGGCTACGAGCTGAAATCAGTGTGGAAGGTTCTAATAATGATACATCTGAGCCACAGGTAAATAAGCTAAATGAAATTTATTTCAAATTGAATACTTTACCAATTAGTCTATTTGATGTTAAGTTCCAATATAAAGTGAATATATCTGTTTTAAGCAAGCAATGATAACAATGCATAGGATGTTGGAATGCAGCCTGACAATCCTTCTCCACAATCTATGGATGCCGAAGGTTCACATGATGTGCATCCCAGTGGTGGAGGTATACATTTTCTATTAAATTTTTTATATGTAATTGCAATTGGTGTTTGGATTAAAGTAACATTTTGTATAGCAGTTGTAGAGGATCGAGGGGTTGATGTTCATGACTGTGTTGACATTGAGTCCAGACAAAATGATGTGGTCAGATCAAGTAAAGAGCGCCACAGTTATGTTATTTAAAATAATTAAATACTTGTAACAATTATAATAAATTATTTTTAATTTAACTCTTTTATTTGTTATTGCAGAGGACCCCCTTTGCAATAGCATAGGAATTTGAGATCATCAAGAATAGAGAACAGAACAACTGATGAGGGGGGAATTGATGATGACACTGATGCTCCTCTTAGAGCTTACATAGAAAATAGAAATAGAAAGAAAAAAAAGAAATGATTGTTATCTACATACCTTAATTGATAATGACTGAATTTTATGTCTCAATGAATTTAATTATGTGCTAATGAATGTTCATGAATTATGTGTTAATGCAGAATATCGATGAATGTTGCATGTTAACGAATCTAATGTGTTAATGAATGTTATCATGTGATATTGATTGAATGTTATCATGTGATATTGATTGAATGTTACATTTTATTAATGGTTGAAAGAACGAATGAATGTTAGATGTTAACAGGGAATGTAGAGTGATGTTAGGGGGAGGGGGGTGGGGCCAAATGAGCTTCCACCTTCATGTGGTTGGCCCTGTTTAGTAGAGAATATTAAACTATTCTCGAAACAAAGTGAAGCTCAATAAGATACTAACAATAGGTAGAAACAAGAAGCAATAACAAGCTCCTTCTAGAACATAACTCTTACCAATTATTGCTATCTTCCCCACACTAGGAATCTCCATCATATTCTCATATGCCTGAAACAAAATTAGAATAACTAACCAAAAATAACTCATATTTTCATACTTCTCCATGCTTGGAATAAAATCACCTTGTTTAGCCTTCCCTTGGCTCTTCATCTCCATTGTCTTCTCATCCTTCTCTTTGCACCTTGAGACCTCTACTGCTGTCTGCAACATGTCTTCACACCCTTGCCATTTGCCTTCATATACCAACTCCTGGTTGGTGGTTGTTCTATCCAATTCAGTCATCATTGTCTTTGTGAATTTTCTTTGTCCAACTTTAAATGGACACCATATAGAACCAATCAATATCATATCTGCTTCTCCAAGCCTTGTTTCTTTGCTATTTACATCATCATTTGTACTTTTCATCTTTGTTCCAATCATCTCCTTTCCCTCAAGCCCTTCAAGACCTGATCTTTTTCTATCTTCATCAGCATCCTTTCTCTTTACCTCTGCTACAACCTTTTGAACCTTTTTGGTGTTAGGTTCTCCTTGCTCTTCAACACTTGATTGCTGCTCATTTGTTATTTGTCCTTCAAATGGACAACTTGTCTTCATATCATCCTTTTCTAGGTTCTTTTCCTCAACCTCATTCTCATTAGCTGTTTGCTTCAAAGCATCATCCTTTTTTATCAAAATATCTTCCATTGCTTCACCATGTTCCTCTTTTCTTAGGAACCTTTCCCTCTCAAAGATGCCAATGCTCGCTGACACCTTTGAAGTTGTCTTGTGCTCCTCCAATGGTGTTAATACCATCTTCTCTCCATTATTTTTGAAAGTGTAGGTGTTCTTTCTGCCATCATGTAGGGATCTCTTCTCAACCTGCCATCATGTAGGGATCGTTAGTATTCTAATTTAAAAAAATCCAAACTAATATAGTTATTTCTTTTCACTCCAAGATTTTCTAAGTTAACTAATTATTTTATCTAAATGCCTTTCAGCTTGCATAAACAACTGCAAGATTATTATTTTATCGTAACTCTAATTTCTTACGATACCATCCTTATCTATTTGGAAACATTGTAGGTAACAATCGCTTCCTTAGCTTCGGTTTTTAATGAATATGCTCTAAAGAGCCAATTTGAGACAAGCATCTACCTTCAGGTGAGTAATTTGTAGTGATCTACTGATATCCTAGAGATCATTACTGTTTTAATACAAGTTTGTCACTCGGGCATGCTTAATTAGTAGAAATGAGGATTTTCTATTGCTCATAAAACCTAGTAAGCATATGATAGTATTTTCTATGATATTTATATTGAGTAGAAATCGTGTCCTTACTATTTGTGAAGTGCTAAAATGTTTTTCAACAAACATGATTGGTTTCACCCTGAAAGCTTTAGTTTCCCCCAATAGGTCAGCTATCTGACACTTGAGGCATTTGTTCAATTCTTGGACAAGTTTCAGGAGGAGAAACCTGGGGATTTAGTCCTGGAAAAAAATGAACATGAGATTGGATGGCTTGAAGCTAGGAAGCCTTTCTATCCAACAATGTTTGATCCTGTACTTCACATTTTTAGTCATGACCAACCACTTAGTTGTTTGGGAAGACCCAAGTATGTAATTGCATTGTATTAGATATGGTTTACGTTTTTGTCGAGATTCTATTTCTACAAAAATGTTGTGCAGTCTGTAACTTCTAATTGTATGGTGTTTTAACATAAAAAAAATTTTAATTTGATTTAGTTAGATTGAAAAATGCCTACACAGTTATTGCTAGAAGCTCTTTCAATTTTCACCTAATGGAATGTAGAAATCTCATGTCTTCAAATGTTTAATAGAATATGTATATGAATTAGGCCACACACCTAATGTATATGAATTAGGCCACATTAGGTGTGAGCTAATTCATATACATTGGTCAATCTCTTGAAATATTTTCATCCTTGTTGTCTTGGAGTTTCTCCCTGTCTTAGTCTTTTAAGTTGGTCCAAGGAATGAGTTTCAACCCAACCTTACTTCAAATGCCAAATCTCTGTTGGCGTGATGATGAAGGATTCACATACCATCAATGGTCTAATTTTCCAAGTTGCCTTTTTAGATGCATGATCTTTTCTTGATGTCTTGGAGATCTTCTCCATCCTTGATCATGATAGCCACCTTCCCAACTTTGCTTGAGGTCTCATTTTTTGAATGCTTTTAGCTCCTCTTTCCATTCTCAGTCCTGCAACAAACAATTATTAGGATTGCATTTTGCCTTAATTGAATCTGATCCTAAAACAAAGGTTAGTGCAAGTCAAGTTCCTAAAATGAGAACTTCTGATGTTTATATCAGACTTGGAAAACAAACTAATTGAAGCCTATTGCATCCTTTAACACTACTAAAATTGATTTTTTTTGAGGCTAAGGGTCGTACTGCTAGTAATATTACTTTTACTAAATCAAATCTGATAAATATGTCAAAATCCAATGATATTAGTTTCTTAATCTGAACTGAGACTAAATTATGTTGAACTAGACTAGCTGTTTGAAAGGTCACCAGTGATCAAAATTAGAGTTTGGATGCTCAGAAAGGGAGCCCTTCAAAAATGGTTGATTGTAGTTGATATAGGAATGACAGAGAGATTTTTGTATATTGCCCTCTCCACTGCAGATGTGTTTAAAAAAGGTGGATCAAAGCCCTGTTATGGACGACAGTCTCAAAGATCTCGTCAATCAGCCCCTACAAGTTCTAAATCCAGCTCTTGATTGCGTTAGGGATGAATAAAATGGAAGCTAGGTTGTCTTATTTATATAGTAGCATCTAGATTTGGGGCCTCCATTTCTCATTAAATGCATTACCTTGAACTTTGTGATAAATAGGGCCATTGATTTAATTAAATCATTGTCTTAGATATTAATTTTACTATTTAAAATACAAATTTGAGGCCTTTATTTGATTTAAATACCAATCAACCTCAGTAAAGCTACACATTTCATGCAAATCAGGCCCTTATTGGATTCAAGTTACACTGGGGCCATGTATAGGCCCACACACTATGTTTACAAGGCCGGTTGCTTAGAAATTTGAACCCAGCTAATCATCCAAGTCCACATTGCTGCCTTATCTTGAGTTTTGTGCTCAGTTCTCTGCCAATTAAGCTCGATTTTAGCTTGCTGGGCGCATTTAAGGCCACATGTTAAGCATTTAAGGTCAGACCAATGGGGTTTGAGTACCACACATTTTGTATCCATGACTGCAGAGTACTTAGAGCCATGTTGATTGAGATTCAATGGTATATGTCCCACAATATGGCCCCAAAATGAAGTAATTTTAGGCCCGACATCACTCCCAATGCAAGTTGCCACATATAAAGTAAGATTTGGGGCCATTTCATCCCAATTTGTAATTTTTTTTAGGGTCTAATATGTTTTCTAGGTCTAACGATGCCTTGGGGACACAAGAACTTCAAGTCTTGTGATCTATTTAGCAAGTTCTCTGGTACTATTATAAGTCTTAACACCACTCCTTCAAATCTGGGCCCTCCTATGACCTAGACATGGTTTTGAGGGCCTAATTAAGGCCACATTAGGCACTTCTTGGTGTGGAGGGCTTCAAATGTGCTCAAATTCCACTCATAACTAGAACTGCTACAGGGCTGGCAAACTTCAAAGATTGTGCACCACAATCTTCTCACTACAAATCTACAAAGACAAAATTTAGAGATTGAAAAGCTGGAAAATAAATTGAAATTTTTAGTAAATGATTGATTTATTTATTTATTTGTACTAAGTTGTTACTTTTCTAATGTATAAAGGTGAAGATAACAACCTTATGTCTGTGTCCTTGTAAACTTCTTCAAAATTTTGTCCTTAAGGTCATTGTGAGGGACCATCCTCTATATTCATGTGTTGGGGCCATCCATGATGTTAACTTTCAAATTGTGTTTATTTCTATTTTTCAATTTACTCATGCCAAATATTGATAAGTGGTGTAAAAAGTACAAATCTAATTGCCACTCCAATGCATAGTGCTATGTACAAAAGACCGATTCGTGCATATGTAGAAGCAAAGGGTTTCCATGAGCTAGAGGTGGAGAATTTAAATCCTAAAGCTACTTGTCTCCATACAACAACCACAACATTTAAACTGAGAAAGAGGAAAAACTGAAGCCTCGCTTGAAAAAGGAAGAACGAGAAAAAACCAAGTTAGGAAGTGAATGGGAGGAAGATTTTCATAATCTAACCTTAATAGACCACCAAAAATAGTGGTAAAAATATACAAGGAGAGAAAATAGTTTTTGACACTTGGAAGGAATAGAAGAAGTTAATTTTTTGAGTCCTCCTTCCATCACAAATGAAATGAGTACATGGATTGATGATGATTATGATATTGTTCTTACTGCATCTCAACGTCATACATTGAGGATGACATAGTAGGGATTGAATCTAGGGGTCATCATTCAGATTATGTGAAGCTGCTTGGAGATAAGGATGTTGAACAAAATTATCCTTCGCCTTTTAAAAAGTGCATGACATTGACTAGCATGTCAGTGTTTGTGCATGAGAAGAGTAATATTTCTAATGTCAGTCAATCAAAAAATACATTGTGTGTCAAATCTAATCACCTCGAGGAAGATAGACAAAGAGATGTGATAGTGAAGGATAGGAACAAGTAGGTGAGAAAATGTTTTGATGAAACTATGGCAAGCGAAGAAATAGGGAAATTAAGGGATCATGCTAAAGATGTTGAAAGAGCTCTATGATATCTAGGCATGCCAAGATGATAGCTTCACAAGAAAGAGAGAAGTTGCAAAAAATTAAATAGGAGAGATTGTTCAGACTAAGTATTGTAATTCAAATATTGCTTCAAGAACTTCACTCACATTTACCTTGTCAAAAATCTCAACATATAGCATTGAAGTCCTTTAAGGATGAGGTAACAAGATAGTAAGCAAGAATAGATCAACAGCTATATATCGTAGGACCTTGGATTGATATAAGCAAAAAAATGATAAGTTGATAGATGTTCATGAAAACATAAAAAATAGAAAATCAAGGTGTAGGAACAAAACACTTCAAGGAACCAAAAGACAAAGGAAGAAATGATAAAGTGGACAACTTAGCTGAGACCTATGACCTGAAATGTTGTCCAGAGAAATCAGATAAGGAAAGTTTGGAAGAAGAGAGATTTGACTTCAGAAACAAGGATAACTTTCAACTTGTTAATAATCCCTTATTTGAGGTTAGAGCTAATGTTTGATGTTCCCTTATATGACTCCTAAGGGTCTGTGACTAAATCCTTATATTTTAAATCACAATAAACTTCTTTCTATTATTACTTATACTCAATTCTTTATTTTGCCACAAATAAATGTTAGGTATTAATAACAATATTTTTTCAGGGTAGATATATCAATGCAATTGTGCATGTATCTTGATGTTATGTACAAGTAATATCACCCATGCTTCTGATATATTCTTTAATTCACTTCTAGAGAGATGCAACTGATCTTTGGTAAAGAATATAGACGAACAATATGCAAATGTCTTTTTAAGTAGTTCTGATATCTTCAATCAAACTTTGATAACCAAAAACACTTCCAATAATGATGGAAATGACTTTGTGAAAATTCCCAATCCAATTAATCAATATCAAAGACTAAACAAGGATTATATATATTGAAGTTGGAAGTATAGTGATAGTCAACTAAATGACCTAATGTCATAGATCCTGACAATATAATATTGATTACTGATCTACAATAAGTATCATTAGAATTTCTGTAGAGTAATTTGCAAGACCAAGTAATCACTATTACAGATTTATCATAATGTAAAAGTGATATGTACCATATTGGTCTGAAGTTATTCACTGTATCTGATATCTGCCTTATTGAAATGTGATATGATTGATTCTGTTTGGTTTGTAAAGACGTTGGATATTTATTTGATCTCTGTCTGATATAATATCTTTGTAATGGTGATGACCCAATGATGGGTGATCTGTACTGTTGCAATTTCTGATGTAACTCTTGTTACTTATGTGATATATATGTCACTATTCCTGATCTTAATCATTGTACTCATGGGATCTGGCTTTCTGATGTCTAGTGGATTACTACCACTTATGTCTGTATAAAATATAAAGTAATCTTCTATCTAAATAATGTCCTTGGACTAGTTATTGATGCCTTTTTAATATCATTTGAAGAATTGCAACTCTTCATTGCATCTTTTAGTATTTGGCTCCTCTGTCATTATTGCACCCTTTTGGATAACTAATATGTGATTAGTATTTGTGATCAGCATGATATATTTAAAGAGAAAACACTTACATTTTAGTATCAAGCTTGTTTTATGAATGAATGGAGAAAAACTAGCAACATATCCATTTCAGCTTTGTGCTTTTTACTATTAGTATTTGATTATTAGAACATAACTATACATCCTTGTGAATTGGAGTTTCAGCAAAGATTTAATATTATTTGGATTTCTTTCTTATTGTAGCAAAGGTTATGGAGGCCCTGAACATTCCAAGAGGTGTTCGGCGTGTGCTTTTTTGAACACCTAATACTAATAGATATTTTAAGTTTTAATAATATGGATCTGTATAATTCTAGTTTTAATACAATCTTATTGCAGGTTGATAGATTTTCTTAACAAGTTTTCAAAGTGTTTTCTGTAAAGTCATTGTTCACTCCAGTTCAATCATCCTGACTTTTAGTTGCAGGTGCCTTGCCTTTGGTCAAGCATAAAGCTTTCCTTAGGCCCATGTAAGCATTATCCCATTACACGACAGTGGAGCAGTTAGATGGGGGTGTGAAAAGAGATCAATGTGAACGATGCAAAGTAAAAGTGAAGGCTCTAGAACAACTCAAAATTGATAAAGCACCACATGTTCTTGCAATTCATCTCAAGTGCTTCAGTGTAGTTGGATCTGGAGGAAAAATTGACAAAAAAGTAGACTTTGGTTGTACATTGGATCTCAAACCATTTGTTAGCAGTTCACATGTAAGTAGCCCTTACAATATTATTTGTCAGTGGATCACATTTTCAGTGGAATCTAATAATATAGTTTTTGTAATATCTACTATTTTTTTAATAAATATTGCACATTTGAATGATATTCTAGTTTCTTTGTCTATTGATCAATCACAGGAGGGCAATTTTAAGAACACTCTTTATGGTGTTCTTGTTCATGATGGCTGGAGCACACATTCTGGTCATTATTTTTGCTTTATTCGTTCATCCACAGGCATCTGGCATGCTTTAGATGATAATCGGGTATACATTTGCTACAGTTGTGAAGACATGTTTAATTTTGTGGAGCAAGCTCATTATAATTTGTGTATAACAGGATACACAAAAGAACTATAATTTTATGTAGAACCTTTTCTTTATATGGTAACACTAATTATACTAAAGTTGCTTAGACTGATTGAAGTTATTCTTATGACATTTTGTACTCTAGGTCTATTCAGTCAGTAAGAAAAGTGTGCTTTCTGAGAAAGCTTACATGCTATTCTATATACGAGATAAGAAAACTAGCATTCAAACAGCAGGTGGGTCTGAATCTCAGTATAATGGCTCTAAACTAAAGAAGAGGGTGTCATTGAACATTGGACATCCAAAGGAAAACCACTTACAAGATTCATATGCCCCCCAGGTGACAGAAAACATGCATTCTTTCCAAACGACAGCAATCTCTTTTAGTGTTGCAGGTGTAAACAAGATATCCCAACAGGTAGAAAATTTGTCAAATGTCAATTTCATTTCAAAAAGTCTAGAAAAGAACACAAGTTCTGGCCAGTCATGTAGTAAATCCAGATCATCAGCAGATCATGATGCATCATGCTTGCGGCGGGGCCACTGTGGCGGCAACGCGAGCAGCCCCACCGCAAGAATGATGCATCATGATCTGCTGATGATCTGGATTTACTACATGACTGGCCAGAACTTGTGTTCTTTTCTAGACATTCTGAAATGAAATTGACATTTGACAAATTTTCTACCTGTTGGCCGGATATCTTTTTTACACCTACAACACTAAAAGAGATTGTTGTCGTTTGGAAAGAATGCATGTTTTCTGTCACCTGGGGGGCATATGAATTCATATGCCCCATGATGCATCATGTTTCTGGCGGGGCCGTTGTGGCGGTGCCGGAAGTTGGCGTCGCCGCCACAGCAGCCCTGCCATATTGCTAACCGCGGACGTCGCAATTGCGATGTCCGCCCACACATTGCGATGAAATGTGCGTCGCATGCATAGCATCGCCGTCGCAATTGCGACACATTGGAAACATTGCAACGGCCAACGACATCGACACTAGCACTACCACGCTTCTAGCCCCGTCGTAATTTTTGAGGGTCATTGCAATTGCGACGCCCATGGGAGAACTGGAAAGGCTCTCGCCTCAGCCAACCCGTGGGCAGATGCCGACACCACCCCGTCACAATGCATGGGGAAGATGTCAGAATTGCGATGGCCGCCACATGCATTGCGATGGGAGCCATGCCCGGTTAGAATGGTGAAATTATGATGGATAGGTGTCGAAATTGCGATGTCTAAGGATAGACGTCGTAATTTGCGACTAAAAAACAACAACATCTAATACCATCGTAGTGGCGACACATTGTCATCGTAATTGCAACACTTAGCCATCGCAAATTGATGCCAAATGTATTAGTGTGGTCACAATCTGCGATCCGACCATGCCCCTGTCCGCAATAATTAGGAATATCCAAGTAGTTGACGTTAAGCCCTATACAGAACTTAGCGTACAACTGCTGTCCAAAATAAAGGGGTATCTAGTCATTATTAGGATAATGACCATGTGCTACTAAAAATCATGGATAGATCATGCTAGCAATAATAGGGTCTCTGCATCGTGTGACTCGGTAACCTCTCACCCTAACTCGTGTACCCTAATACTCTGGAAAGAGCTCTCTCTTGATGACATCTTTAGGGGCTACCCTCTTGACATCATCTAAAGATGCATCTCCTAAAACCTCAGCCCTGAGCTCGCTAGATATGGAAGCTAATATGGTAGGAGTAAATGAATGGTGAGCTCTAAACCTAGCTGTCAAATCCTGTAAACTCCTACATATCGTAGTTCATATGTCTCTATAAAGACCATCATCAAAGGTCGATATAGAGTGTTGTAATCTAGCAATCCCCTACTCTAAAAATACAAATAGAGCATCAATATCAATGCGTGGAGGTGGTGCAGCAAGACCTCCAGCAGGAATTGCAGGTGCAGCCTGACCTGGAACAGGAGCCACACCAAGAGCTAAAACATGAGTTACACGATGAGCCCTACGTCAAGGTACACCATGAGCTGCAGCACGAGCCCCACCACAAGAAACATGAGAACCTACATGAGGAGCCAGATCAAGAGAAACTACATCAGGTGCCACACCAGGAGCAACATCAAACTAATTGTGTGAAGCCATAGATCTATAGAAATGTATGAAGCTCGTTGAACTGCCTATTGTACACGCAATTTTTTATTTTTAAATTTAAAAACTATACACATGTATGTAATTGAACATACATCACACATCATGGACCTAGATAATCTGTAACACATGGACTTAGATTAATTTGCATATAGGTAAGAATATAACATACACATGTACATATATAAGAACATATAACTTTAAACACATGTATGACCTAACTTAGAATACATGTTACAACGTTTAATTACTAAAAGTTAATTATAATATTTAACATAACTTATTATAATTTATACAAACATAAAGAATGTACATCATGTATATTTGAACATGTAAAGATCTTATATATAACTTAAATTTTAACTCTTAAACCTTAATGTTAAACAATAGGACCTTAAATACTAAACATGGTCATAATCCCAACTGCAAAACCATAAATTTCATAAATTATAACCTCTAATCTTAGATGCTTAACCATAACTCCTAAATTTCAAATTGAACCATAGATCTAAATGATAAACCCCAACATTAAATCTAGTATTTAATCATAATACTTGATCCTAACTTTAATTATAAATATTAAAACTGTTTGTTAAAACCATAATCCAAAATCTTAGATCCCTAATACAAATCCTAACCCTAGTTCCCTAAATACTAAACCTTAAACTAAGTTATACAAACTTTCAGTTTAGTATAAGGGCTTATAATTTAGGATTGAAGGATGTAACCTATCTAACCCTGATCATAATCATAAATCATAAATCTTAAACCATGACCCTAAATACTAAACCTTAATATTCAAAATAAACAAGTTTCAATCATATATAATTCTTGAAAGTTCAATAATATATTCACTTATTATTAATTAAAAATGTGTTTTAAAAATTAATTAGCTAGATTTTCTATATTTTCCAAGTTAAATAGAAATAACACAACATTAATATATATAATAATGTTTTTTAATGTGTGTTGTTTTCAAACAAGTGAAAATAGTATATCATTTGATTCAAGATGTTGTAAATTATAATTTAGATTTATGAAATAAAAAATGCACATGTGCACACACTCAATTTTTTATCATACTAATTTGTTAACCATGTATAGATCTCCAAATTTTCATATAGATTATATTATAGTTAGGACCTTAAAATAGGGATATATATTATTTTAATTAATGTTATGATTTAAGGAAAATTAAGGTTAGAGTTAAGGTAACTAGCAAGTAGGATAAGGTGCAAATTAGATTAATGTTATTATTAGAGAATTCAATTAAAGGGTAATAAATTATTTATATTACTCTTATAGGATAATTTTTCAAGGTTTAGGTTTCAAGTTCATGTAAAACAAGGATCATACTTCATGTAACATACATGTGTTTAAATGTATGTGCATGTATCTCAAATGTAATTTTTAACAATTTAGGATTAGGGTCAACTTGTTTTAATTTTCAGTTAGGCCTCAATCAGGTTTTGAAATAGGGTTTTAGTGTAAAGGTTATAATTAGGCTCAATTTTAGGGTAAGATTTAAGACCTTATGACATTGTTAGGGTTTATAAGAACTTACATATTAAATTAAATAGCATTAAATTTAAGGGTTAATATTAAGGTCCATAGTTAAGAATTTAGGATAAGGGAACTTAGCATATGAAGTTTATGATTTGGTTCAAGATTATGATTTAGGGATATTTATTATCATTTATAATCAAGTGGGTTTAGAAATTAAATTTTAAGATCAAGGTTACCTAGTTAGTGTTTGGATAATGGTTTGGGTTTGGGTTTGGTTAGGTTAGGGTTTTGATAATGGTTAGGGTTAGGTTTTGGATGTACATGTATGCTATATATTCATGTACCAGGTAGATATGCAAATTAATTTACATTCTTGTATATGTATAATTTATGATCTCCCCTTAAGACATGTCACTGAATTATATTATATAGTTAATTATATACTTAGATTAAGACATTAAAATCTAAGTATTCTTTTAGAATTACAATTTAGCATTTAAATCTAACATTTTAGGATAGATTAGTGTACAAAGATTAGGGTTTAGTATTTAGGGTCATGGTTTAACATTTATGGTTTAAATGATTATTATTAAAGGGTTAGATGTAGAGGTTAAATGGGTTTATATCATTGTTAGAAGTATGGTTTAAAGAGGGTTAGGGTATGGGTTTACATCATTGTTAGTTCAACATGGTTAGAGGGTTAGGATTTGTATTAGGGATCAAATTTTGGATTATGGTTTTAACATGCAGTTTTAATATTTATAATTAAAGTTAGGATCAAATATTATGATTAGATACTAGATTTAATGTTGGGGTTTATCATTTAGGTCTATGGTTCAAATTGAAATTTAGGAGTTATGGTTAAGCATCTAAGATTAGGGGTTATAATTTATGAAATTTATGGTTTTGTAGTTGGGATTATGACCATGTTTAGTATTTAGGGTCCTATTGTTTAACATTAAGGTTTAAGAGTTAAAATTTAAGTTATATATAAGATCTTTACATGTTCAAATATACGTGATGTTCATTCTTTATGTTTGTAAATATTATAATCAGGTTATGTTAGATTATAATTAAAACTTTTATTAATTAAATGTTGTAACATGTATTCTTTACGTCATACACATTCTAAATTATATGTTCTTCTGTATGTACATGTATGTTATATTCATACCTATATGCAAATTAATCGACATTCTTATATATGTATAATTTAGGATCTCCCCTTAAGACATGTCATTGAAAATTATATAGTTAATTATATACTTAGATTATTAAGAAATTAAAAATAATTACACATTTAAACATGAATATTGAACACATACATGTATGCATGTCTATGTTAACATGAACATATTTACATGTACATTTATGAAATAAAATATACATTTTAATCTACATTCTTATACATATATAATTTAGGATCTCCCAAGTTAAGACATGTGTCATTAAATATAGTTAATTGTACACTTAGTTATAAGATAAGTTAAGATCAATAGTTGTTTTTTTTTTTTTTTAAGGAAAAAGTGGGCTAGCCACTGAATATATTTATTAATAAAACTAGTTCAAAGAGCTCAACCAGGAAAGAACCAAAAAGAAAACATGGGATTGTTTCTTATATACAAATCTACATAAAGATATTTGTTGATATTTACAATAGATATTATATCGACAAAATCAAGGCTCATAAAGCTATACCATTGAGAACTTTGTCCTGAGTCAAGCTTTACATCTGAATTTTATGAGCATGATAAACAACTTTCAGATGCAATCAATGAATGTAATTGTTCGAATTGTTCAATAAATGAGTTGGGTTGATGTGTGTTAACAATGACAACATCACACCTTAGATTAGATATGAAATCAGCCTCTTTATTTCCTTCTCACAGGGTATGTGATATGGTAACTTCTGAAAATTGATCAATCAAGTACCAAATTTGCTTGAAGATATATTGCAGATGCCATGAATAGGATTGTTGTTTAATGCAACTGTTAATAACCATTTGAGAATCACCTTCAATATGGAGTCTGTGAAAATTACCTATTTTAAGCAGTACTAAGCCTGCCAAGAGAGCTTGTGTTTCTGCTGAATTATTAGTCCCATCTAGCAGCGGGGAGGATGAAATTGCAAGAACTATACCTTTACTATCTCTGACACATGCCCCAAGACCTGATTTACCTGGATTTCCCCTTGAAATGCCATCAAAATTAAGTTTCACTATTCCCAACTTAGGAGGTAGCCATTGCACAACTGCTCTATCTATCTTGGAATGTTGATTGTTGCTAATTCCACTCCCCCATGGAATAAGAAGAGATTTCCACTCTCGAATGATGAAAAACCAAACTGAGATTGTAGGATTGATTTTGCATCTAAAAAGGCCTGCATTAGTGACTTTCGATATAGACTTTTCAATGCCTTGTAACACTATTTCTTTCTCTACAAACTCATTTCTAAATATCCTCTTGCTCCTCTCCCACCAAATAGCCCAAATAACCAAAGCTGGAGTACATATCCAAATTCCTGCAAATAAAGCTTTCGAAAAAAGAAGTGGCCAAGATTGAAAAATCTCCCAAAGGTTATTTTGAAGAGGTGTATAATAATGAAGTTTTTTGAGAACAAAAACACAACAATCATATGTGAACGAGCAAGTGGCAAACAAGTGATCCACTGATTCATATTCTTCATTACACAAGACACATTTAAATGGAGGAGCAATATTCAACTTAGTCAATCTATCACTTGTAAGAATTCTATGTTTAAGTGCAAGCCATGCAAAACATCTAGCTTTTGGAAGAACAACATGGTTCCAATAAAATTTATAAGCTCTAGATGGATTCTTTTGTGCAGCATTCTTTGTAACAACTTATACCCCTCTTTGACTGAGTAGCAACCATCTTTAGCTAGAGCCCAAAACAATCTATCTTCCCCATCTGAAATGTAAACAAGTCTCTTGTCTAAATAGTCCCTAAACATTTGTTTCTCTTGAATAGACAAAGGTAGGTGTCTCTTGAATAGACAAAGGCAGGTGATCCAGATTTTTCCAAGTGACTTTCCTAGAATAGGGACAAATTTTATCTATAAAATAAATGACTCTGTTACCCCAAACTGATTCTAAAATGTTCATTATATTCTGAGAAAACTGCAAAGTATGAAGAGGTGGAAATCCATTCCATGAGTCCCTCCAAAAGTTGACTCTATCTCCCTTATTCAACTCCCAAGAAATATATTTAAGAACAATATCTCTGGAAGAGATCATAAAATCCCAAATCACAAAGCCTTTAGGGGGATTAACAATTGAAAAAATTCTTGTGGAGTCATTATTATCTAAATACTTTTGTTGCATTATCTGACACCATGTTGATTGAGGTTTAGTGTACATATGCCAAATGAGTTTCCCACCAAAAGCTGCATTTCTCTTAGTCAAATCATGAATACCTGCTCCACCAATGGCTGGAATATGAGCCATGTCATGAAGTGATACAAGAGGAATTTTTTTATCCCCATTCATATTGCCTACTTAAAGGAAACCTCTAATCAAGTTTTGGATTTGTAATAAGATTGATGCTGGCACTTTAAGGATTGCAATATAGTAATCTGGGATTGCTAAAAGTACCAATTTTATAAGTAGAATTCTTCTTGCTAAAGAAAACCATCTGGCTTTCCAAGCTACCACTCTAGACTTAATTCTTTGAATAACCGAATTCTAGTAGCTTATCTTATTTGATCCCATGAAAAATGGAATTCCAAGATATGTTGATGGAAGAAAGTCCTCTGAAAATCCCAAAATTTTAACAATTCTGTCTGATATCACTTTGTTGGTGTAGAAAAGAAATATTTTTGACTTATTTGAATTGATTTTCTGCCCTAAGACATCTGAATACAACTCCAAAATCTTCTTTATTTGTCTAGCTTCTGACACTTGTGATATACCAAACAGGAGTGTATCATCTGCAAATAAAGAATGTGTAATGGAAATAGATGTGCCAGTAATGTTTGCTCCCTTAAATTTTCCTAAAAGATGATAGTGCCTAATGGTTCTACTAAAAGCTTCAGCCATGATGATAAACAAAGCTAGAGAAAGAGGATCTCCTTGCCTAATTCCTTGAGTAGAAGAGAAGAAACCAGAAGCTGTCCCATTAACAATGACTAAAAACCAAGCCCCAGAGATACATGCTCTTATCCATTTGCACCATTGATTTGAAAAACCCATCTGTTGGAGGACTTGAAGAAGAAATGACCAGCAAACTCTGTCATAGGCCTTCATCATATCTAGCTTGATTATGAAAGACGGAGACTGATTTGTACTTATAGAATGAAGAACTTCATGAGCAACCATTGCTCCCTCCATAGTTTCCCTACTAGGAACAAAACCCCCTTGCTCTGAAGAAATTAGCTTTGGAAGAAGATACTGAAGACGGGAGTATATTACCTTTGAAATAATCTTATATGTAAGATTACAAAGAGAGATGGGCCTAAAATCAGCAAATGATTTGGGCTCTTTCAACTTAGGAATAATTGCAATGTTGGTGGTATTAAAATACTTAAGCATTGATTTGCACTTCCTAGACTCTTCCACTGCAGCCAAAAGATCAAAACCAATAAAATCCCAACTGCATTGGAAAAATAGTGTTGTGAATCCATCAGGACTCAGAGCTTTGTCCGGAGGGAATGAAAAGACAACCTTTTGAAGTTCTTGAAATGAGATTGGTTTCATAAGCATATTATTATCTTTTGGAGACACCAATTTTGGAATGGCTTCAAGAAGATCTACAACTTGTGAAGGGGAAGGTGCTAGAAATTCAGCTGGTGCAAGAAGATTCTTAAAAAACCTAACACCTTCCTCTTTAATATGCTATGAATTTGTTAAGACATTACCTATTACCGAGTCCTTAATATTAAAGATTGTTTTGGCTGCTCTTTTTTGCTGTGTTGAAGCATGAAAATATTTAGTATTCTTATCCCCTTGTTGAATCCATAACTCCCTAGAATTTTGACGCCAATATTCCTCTTCTCTTCCACATAGCTCTTCCCACTCATTCTGAAGATTTTTTTGTTTAATATATGTATCATTTTTCATCCCATTATGAATGATATCAGTGTGAATATCCTCCAATTGTACCCTGAAAATCTCTTTTTGATTGAAGACATTTTTGAAGTTATCCTGATTCCTTTTTTTAAAGTGTTTTTTAATATGTTTCATCTTCATTGCAAACTGATGCATCTTAGAACTTGGGACAAAAGGTGCACTAACCCACCACAGCTTAAGATGCTAGAGAAAATAAGGATGACGAAGCCACATACATTCAAATTTGAACAAGGATTTACCCTGATAATGCTTGATATCTGCAGCTCGAGTAAGTGATAAGGTGATTGGGTAGTGGTCTGATTCTGGATATGGTAAAATATTATAACTAAGCTAAAATTGCTGCAATTTCCATTCTTGAGACAACAAGAATCTGTCAAGCCGAACAGCAATTTGTGCAAAACCATCTCTCCTATTTGACCAAGTATACTTTCCTTAAGTTGGAGGAATATCCATAAGCCCATTATTATCAACGAAATTGGAGAAATCTTCAATTGTTCAAAGAGGAGAGATACCACCTATTTTTTCATCCTGACTCAACACTGCATTAAAATCTCCCCCAAGAATGATTAATTGAGTTTGTTGTGATTGTATTTTCTGAGTCAAGGTATCCCAAAGTTTTAACTTTTCTTGTGTATAATTTGGCCCATAAACATTAATAATGAGAAATGAGATTTGAAAATTTGAGATTTGCACCATTTGCCAATTATGATGCCGATGAATGAGCTGGCCTTGAATTAACAAAGGATTCCACAAAACTGCAAGACCTCCCAAAGCTCCAATACTTGGTGAATGAAAGGTAGACCACTTTGACCATTTGAATAATGTCTTTTCATATGATTCTTGCGAAAGTTTTTTTTCTTGAAGCAACACAATATCTAATTTCATATCATCTATTAAGCATTTGATCATTTTGCTTTTGTTAGAGGAATTAATACCTCTGACATTCCAAGAATTTATCTTCATTTTGGACAAGGAGAACATTTTTTTTCTCCTTGTCACTCTCTTAGAAACCACAAACTTGTCATCCAAAGTAGTATAAATACCAGAGGCAATTTCAATTCTAGTCTTGGATCCTTTAGGTCATCCTCTTGATTTTGGAGTTTTAATTACTTGCCATTTCAAGGAAATAGATTGAGCAATTGAGAGAGTTTGATTATAATCATAAAGGTCTAAAGGAATTTCTAAAGAAATTTCATTTGTCTGATCTTGCGAAGAATCCTTATTATTCTCAATCTGTCCCAAATCAATATCCTCATTGATAAAGGGCCACACCACCCTTACCCACTCACAATCAAGAATGCAACAATATGGAGACCAATAAAAAAAATGCTTCACAAGAAATTTTATTATACTTGAAGATCCTTACAACACCCACAAGATGATATCAATCTTCTCCTTGAGCTTCCACTCCTCGAGCTTCTCCTTGAGCTTCTTCTCCTCAAGCTTCTCCCTTGAGCTTCTACTCCTCAAGCTTCCCCCTTGAGCTTGATTACAAATGATAATAAGCCTTGCTTAAATAGGCACTTCTAACCCAAGACATTACAAACACAACCAATGTGGGATAAAAGGTAAATACAACTATCTTTAAATAAATATTAAATTCTCACCCAAATACAACTAAGCACCCAACAAATATTAAATACATGATTTATCCAAAACCTTCTAGAATTTCCACCTACATACCTCAATTAATGGAATGACAACTATTTTCTTATTTTTCTATTTACGCCACCTACGCACCTTGAAAATAGAAATTCCTCTTTTCTTTTTCTTTTTTTCTCCTTTTTTCCTTTTTTTTATTTTTTATTATTTCTCCTCTAATTTTCGTCACTTTTCTCTCTCCTCCAGTTTTTTTTTTTTTTTTTTTTTTCAAATTTTTTTTTTTTTGCCAATAATTTTTCCATGCAAGATGCTCCTGCATCAAACTTCCCCGGTAGATACAAAAGTGTGTCCCACACTTTGACGCCAAAAGAAAGATCTACCACCATCTTCATCTTCACCAAAGGCTTCCACCTCAATAGGGACAACAAAACCACCATGCAAATCTTCCACATCTGCATTACTCTATCAAACACTAGAATCTCAACCATCCAATCAACAAGCTCATGCCCAAGAACAAACTAAATGTAATGCTTCATTAGCAAACTCCCATTCACATCAACAACTAGTGCGTCCATACCAGCAATAACAAACTCCACATCAGCATCCACATGTACATTTCCATCAACACATGCCAAACTCTCAACACTAGCAACCTCATTGCTCACAACAAGATGCTCTGCAATACATAACTTACCTCTAACAACAACTGGATCATCCACGACCAAGTGCTCTGCAACATACAAGTCACCACCAACATCAACTAGATCATCCACAACCGAGTGCTCCACAATCTCCTCAACCAATTGATCATGAAAACCAACATCTATCCCAACATCAACAACATTAGGAATATCTTCAGCAACAACCTCTAGTTGCTCTGCAGGTTCTGCATCAAACTCCTCAAACTGATCAGCAAAACCAACCTCTTCCACCTCAACCTTGTGATGCCATCTTCTCTCACGAACCTCCTTAACTTGATCAGCCAATCTATCATCCAACTGAGAAATCATCTTAGAAAAATTCCTCTCCACTATATCATGGATTTTGGCAATCATCTTAGGGTCCAATCCTCTTGGAGCCATCTTCCAAGATCTTCGTAAACCCTCTGCAAAAAATCCTTCCTACGCTCCTTGTGACAACCTTGAATTGTTTGCAAGTCAGATCGCAACCTACCACCTCGCACGAACAATCAGGAACCACATCACAAGTCTAGGACAACGGATTTGCAATCCACAAGCTCTGATAAACTTTGCCCAACCAAGGTCCTGGTACAAACTGCCTCACACTTCGGCGATCTGCTTGTACACTCAGGAAGTCCTTCTCTGATACCACTTGATAAAGGGCCACACCACCCTTACCCACTCACAATCAAGAATGCAACAATATGGAGACCAATAAAAAAAATGCTTCACAAGAAATTTTATTATACTTGAAGGTCCTTACAACACCCACAAGATGATATCAAGCTTCTCCTTGAGCTTCCACTCCTCGAGCTTCTCCTTGAGCTTCTTCTCCTCAAGCTTCTCCCTTGAGCTTCTACTCCTCAAGCTTCCCCCTTGAGCTTGATTACAAATGATAATAAGCCTTGCTTAAATAGGCACTTCTAACCCAAGACATTACAAACACAACCAATGTGGGATAAAAGGTAAATACAACTATCTTTAAATAAATATTAAATTCTCACCCAAATACAACTAAGCACCCAACAAATATTAAATACATGATTTATCCAAAACCTTCTAGAATTTCCACCTACATACCTCGATTAATGGAATGACAACTATTTTCTTATTTTTCTATTTACGCCACCTACGCACCTTGAAAATAGAAATTCCTCTTTTCTTTTTCTTTTTTTCTCCTTTTTTCCTTTTTTTTATTTTTTATTATTTCTCCTCTAATTTTCGTCACTTTTCTCTCTCCTCCAGTTTTTTTTTTTTTTTTTTTTTTTTCAAATTTTTTTTTTTTTGCCAATAATTTTTCCATGCAAGATGCTCCTGCATCACTCATGTAAAGAAGATTGATTAATTACACAATCTTGTATGTTGTTATATATGGATTCTTCAATTCCTAATGGGTCCTTAGCAATTATAATATCTTCCTTAGGCTGAGAAGCAATAACATTTGAGATATTCCCTATAATAAATGAGTTCTTGCTAGCTTGTAAATAATGAGAAGACTTATGAAACCAAAACTGATATTGCTGAAATAAATCATCTAATTGTTTCTTGTTGTGGTTAACACCTAGGAAGCCTTCCTCTTTTGCAATATCAAAAATTATGTTGGAGGCTATTTTTGAAACAATTTGTTCTTCAATTTGACAAGTCTTCCAATTAGCCAATCCTTTACAAATGTCAAAATCTGATGGTTGAATGGGCAATAAAGATAGTGTGTTTGGAATATTCAAATGATATGTAATCAAAGCATCTCTCTTGAAAGGAACAATAGCAGTCCTATCAGAATGCTCCATTAGACAAAGAACAGAAGGCATAAGTATTTTTAACAAATAGGAGAACATTGCATCTGAAAATTTGTAATGAACAGAAGATGTGGATGTTTCTGGAATGGTATCATGATGTGGAGTGCGGAAATCTTCTACTAGAGGACCTTTTCCAGCTAAAATTTGAGGATCTTCTGTTAATCTCTGAAATGTGCAAAGTTTTGGATCTGTAGTATGATCAGAGCACACTTTTATTGAATCTTGAACATCATTTAGACATTGGGTGTTAAAATGTCCAAGAGTAGATTGGAATCTCTGAATTGTGTCTGCATCTTGAACTAGAATAGGTTGATTCCATAACCCCCACGGAGAATTAATCTAAATATTAGATGGGATGTTTTTTCTCATATCTAGAAGCACACAGACTCTAACACACAGATATGGTCAATCATATCGGATGAGATCATGCTTCAAGAAGATGCTAATTTTATTTGCAAGAACTTCAATAATATTTGGATCCCTGTATTCTAAAGGCAATCATGGAAAGGAAATCCAGAATGGATAGAACTGAATCTCTAATCATTCTGGGTTAAAATTTGGAATCCAGATCATAGTATACAAGCCATACCCCAAACAAAACCACCCTTTAAATCTATGCACACAATCTCTACCTTCTTTAGATTAAAAAATTGATCAATAGTTAACATATATATACACAAATTATGCATATAAAAATGTGAATTTATTAAAAACATGTACATACATCTACTTTTAACCATGAACAAATATACATGTACATCTATGCTCAAAATAAAAAAGTATACATTCTAATCTATATTTTTACATGTACAATTTAGGATCTAGACCCTTAAGATATGTCATTTACTTAAACTTCTAAGATTAAGATATTGAGGTGAATTTGACATATATATATATATATATATATATATATATATATATATATATTTTTTTTTTTTTTTTTTTTTTTTAATTTATTTATTTATTTATTTATTTATATCGAAAACATACATGTCTATATTTAACATTAACATATATATTTCTAATGTTTTTCTATTTTTTTTTTAAATTTTTTTCTAATTTTTTTCTAATGTTTTTCTAAATTTTATAAATTATTATAAATTTTATAATATTTTTCTAATTTTTTTTCTAATTTTTTTTTAATTTTTTTTCTAAAATTTATATTATTATAAATTTTTTAACGTTTTTCTAATGTTTTTTCTAATTTTGTTTTCTAAAATTTATATTAAATTATAAATTTTCTAATGTTTTTTCTAAATTTGTTTTCTAAATTATATATTAAATTCTAAATTTTCTAATGCTTTTGTAATGTTTTTTCTTTAAAAAAAATTTCTAAATTTTATATTAAATTATAAATTTTCTAATTTTTGTCTAATGTTTTTTCTAATGTTTTTCTAAATTTATTTTCTAAATTTTCTAATATTTTTGTAATATATTTTCTAAATTTTCTTTTTGTTTTTTTTTTTTTTTCTATATTTGTTTTCTAAATTTTATATTAAATTATAAGTTTTCTAATGTTTTTGTAATGTTTTTTCTAAATTTTCTAATATTTTTATAATGTTTCTTTCTAAATTTGCTAATTTTTTTTATAAATTTTCTAATATTTGTTTAATGTTTTTTTTCTAAATTTTATATTAAATTATAATGTTTTTGTAAATTTGTTTTCTAAATTTTCTAATGTTTTTGTAATTTTTTTTCTAAATTTTCTAATGTTTTTTCAAAATTTGTTTTCTAATGTTTTTTATAAAATTTCTAATGTTTTTCCTAAATTTTATATTATAAATTTTCTACTATTTTTCCTATTATTTTCTAATATTTTCTATATAATATTTTACTGTTTTCTAAATTAATATAAATAAACAATAAAAATTTTTAATTAACATTTAGATATGCTTTCAAAATCATTGAAAATGTAAATAACATTCAAATATGCTTCAAAAACATTTTTAAAATGCATTGAAAACATTAAAAAATGCTTTAAAAATGTTCAAAACATTAAATTAATAATATTTTGACATACCCGAAGATGAAGAATCTGAATGAAAGCAACAAACGACGCTGATGGAGGCAGTAGAAATTGTGTGTTCGCTCAAACCCTTTGATTGAATAGTAGTCACTATAAAAATGAACTCAAAAAGGTTAAAACAGCATTTTTAACCACTGGAAATCCCTGTTTGAAATGTTCGCGCGAACATATTACGTACGTATGTTCGCACGAACATACTATTATGTACACTGATAAGTTCGCACGAACATGCGCACATAATATGTTCGCACGAACATTTAATAGATGTTCATGCGAACGTATTGAGCATCAAATTCTATGATTTGCCAAACTTCTCAAAATTTGTTCGTTCCACTAAAGTGGAACCCATTATTGTGGGTTCACCCTAGAGCTTCTATTTTTACCACTTCCTGTCACTTCTACATCATCTGAAGGCTTTCTCTTTCTTATTCTCGCATGCCTTATTTTTTTCTGACATGTGAAGGTTCATGCATCCAATTAATGATATAAAATGGATGGAGTCCTACTTAGCACCAGTTAGGTAGTTAATTTGTAAATAAATAGATTTGTTTCATTGGTTTAGAAGCATATGATTGCATAAAGATATCTCTCACTCTCAATACAGATTACGGAGAAGATTTCTTATAAATATGGGAATGTAATATGTATTCAAGGACATTGTTATTTTGCAATAATATATGCTCTTGGTGCTTGCATTTGGAGTGTAGTGATTCTTTCCTAAGTGTGTTATATTTTGTGGATGTTGTTAGTGTAGTTTTTTATTTTTCCTATTTTGCTAGGTTTTTCCTACACTTTTAATAATCTCACTTAGGTTAATAAAGCATGTCTTATTAGGTGAATGGTTGTGAGGTGTCATCTTCCTACATGTGAGCATCCATTAGCTATCTTGGGAAGATACTTTGCTATCTTTAGTCCGATAGATGGTTGCTCCTCATTGGTTGGTGTTGCCACCTCCTCCCTCTTCCTAGCCTATATAAGCATGCTACCTGGCTTGTATTTGCATCTCTTGTTTTTGCATCCTCCTAATGCTATTTTGCTTCCAGCATTTGCATTACTCTCTTGGAGACTAACTCTATGATGCTATTTTGATTTTGTATCATTTGCATTCATAGTTTAGATATTTACTCTTTGCACTAGTTTTCTGGGTTATTAATCTTTTCAGATTCTAACATGGTATCAGAGCTTTTCTATGTGCAAGAGTAGATTTTAGTTTCCTTATTTGAGAGATTTGGGGGGGGCAAATAAACTTTATTGTAGTTTTTTGAAAAATGAAGTATGCTCTTCTCTTGCATCTTTGGATGATCCTGAGAATCAAAAAAGTTTTGACAAAAACAGTTTTTCTCTGGGGTTTCAATCTCAAATCTGACAACTAACTTGCATATTTGGAGTTTTCAATCAGTTTTGCAGGTTCTAGCATGCCATTGATGGACTTAAGAAGCTGATCCAGCATTTTCATGTCAAATTTTGGTTGCTAGGGTCGTTTTCTGATTTTTGGAGCCGTTTTTTACTGTTAAAGGCGTCTGATTTACACTATAGCAACATCTTCTGTTCATCAACAAGAAAAACGCTTTCTGGGTTTTGTTCGCAGCCCCGAAAAACCATCTGGGTATCTTTTAGATTTTGCATGCAAGCTGTATATTTTTCAAGATCGAGCATGCAAAGCTACAGCCATACCCTTCTCCGTTGGCAGCCGCAGATTTGAATGCAGTTTTCAAATGTCTCGTTCTTGCTCATACGGACTTCGATTTTGATGATTCTTGTTATGAACTTGGCTATTTTTTTGTGCTCTATCCACTAGTGGAGTTGTTTTTTGATTTTCATGCATGAATTCTTCAGAAATTGCAAATTCTCAGCCGTGACTGTGCACAGTTCTCATTTTGGAAACTTCGGAGGATCATAACTTTCTCATACGACCTCGTATCGAGGCGATTCTTTTTTTGGAAGTGCATAATTTTTCGAGTAGATCATAGTGGTGTTGTTTGTTTCCTTGATTATTGTGCCCAAGTTTCACTTTTAGCATATGCTCTTCATGAGGGTTTGTAATGCATTGAAATCAAGACCACTAAGTATCTCTTTCTAGTGGTAGTTGTAAATGCACTAAAATAAAGTGCCAAATCATAATTCTTTGGGGGGGGGGGGTTCTTTGATTGAGTAAAAAGGGGGGGACATTGTCGTGGCTGGGTTCTCTTCTTTTTAGCATTTCTTTACATTTCTTCATCATGGATCAAACAAATATGCCCATCCTAACTCCATACAATTACTTTGAGTGGAAATCACACATGACAATTCACTTAAGGAAAGCTGGATTAAATAAGATAACTATGGGACTTGAAACTGAACCTGCTAAAGATGAAGATAAGCCTAAGTGGTTTAACAAATGTGATGAGGCATTTGGAACATTGTGTTTGTCTGTTTCTCCTGACTTGCTATTTCACATTGAGTCTTTGGATACACCAAATGAAGTATGGACAAAGCTAGAAACACTATTTGGCACACAAGATTCAATGAGGGGTCATATGTTGGAAAATGAATTAATAAGTTTGAGTCCAGGCAATTTCAACACAATCCAAGATTTCTTCACCAAATTGAAATCACTAAGGCTGAAGTTAAAACAATGTGGAATTGAAAAGAAAGATGAACAACTGATTCTTAGTATTCTCTCTAAGCTAAGTTCAGAATATTCTGTGTTTGTCTCTACCTTCTATGCTACTAAGAGTGCACTTGGTACTCAATTCACCATGCCATCTTTAGATGATTTTGCTATCAATCTCACTCGAGAACAGGACAAGCTAATCCAGATGGGCATTCTTAAGTCCTCTAAGTCACATGCCTTGGCTGCCAACCAAGGCACAAAAGAACAACAAGGACAAAGTAGTAACAACAATAGTAAGGACAAGAAACAAAAGAATAGCGAGGAGAAGAAGGATCAGATGCCAGTTTCTTCAAAAGCAACTATTGATAATCCATCTTCCAAGGGCAATAAACCTAAGAAAGAAAAGGTCAGATGTGCTTATTGTAAAAGACCTGGTCATGATGAACATAAATGTTTGCAGAAACAACTTGATCACTTGACATACATTCTTGAGAAGAATAATATCAGTGTTCCTGAGTCTATCAAACAAAGTTCTAATGAAGGGTCTAACAAAGAAAAAGAAAATAGCAAGGGGAAAGGAAAGGGCAAGGCCCTTTTTGCAGTTGCTTCCTCACCATCCACTTGGGTTCTTGATTCGGGTGCTTCACACCACATGGCTTCATCTAAGGAAGAAATTGCATCCTTGGAGCAATGTACTATGCCTTCTATGTTGATGGGTGACAACACTCCTATTGAGGTGTGTGGGAGAGGGTCTGTTGATGTGGGGGATGGCACATTCCATGATGTTCCTTATGTACCCTCATTGTCAACTAATCTCCTATCGGTACACCAGATCACTCACACAGGTTTAGGCAAGCGGGTTGAGTTCACTCCTGATTCAGTGGAGATACGTGAGTTGCAAATTGATTCTACAATTGCAGTTGGGAGAGCAGATCATCAATCAAGACTCTATATGTTTTCTCACCTTGTTCCTGATCCTCCTTTGACTATTTTTCTCACTCACTCTAATGATGTGAGCAGATTATGGCATGAGCAGTTTGGCCATCTTAACTTCCACTACTTGCATCAGCTTAACCAGCAGAGCATGGTCACAGGGTTGCCTTCTACTTTGACATTGGAGTCACTTGGAATACATGATAAATCTTCTGATGGGTCAGATTCACTTGAGCAGTCTTCTACCTCCACTTTTGATGCAGAGAGTGATTCAGAGGACTCACCTCCTTCCTCTCCTAGTCATCATTCACAGGTTGATGATTCTCCTCTAGATTCTCCATCTTCTGGTCCACTTTGGGCTAGACAGGCCTTGCAGTTTGCAGGTGATTGGGTTGGGGATCCATCAGACACCAAGTAGACTCGTTCACAATTCCAGGATGCTCTACATATCTTCATTGCTACTGCCTCAAATCCACAGTCCTTTCATGAGGCTTCTGGTATTTTTGAGTGGGATACAGCTATGCAGGAAGAGTATAGTTCCTTGATGAGGAACCACACTTGGGATCTTGTCCCTTTTTCTAAGGGAAGAAAAATTGTTCGATGTAAGTGGATCTACCGGACAAAATTTGCAAGCTTTGCTGGAGGTGCAGGATGCTACATCTTTTGGGGGGGCCTCTTCCTCTCACTTGGAGTCCTAATTTTCTTTGGGGAGTCTCTTTTCTCTCTCTTTTGGGGGAATTTTATGTACATGGGTACCTCATCAGGCTTGACTTGCCGGGACCCATTTCTACATCCACCTAAGCTTTGCTTATGGGGGGGTGTTAGTGTAGTTTTTTATTTTTCCTATTTTGCTAGGTTTTTCCTACACTTTTAATAATCTCACTTAGGTTAATAAAGCATGTCTTATTAGGTGAATGGTTGTGAGGTGTCATCTTCCTACATGTGAGCATCCATTAGCTATCTTGGGAAGATACTTTGCTATCTTTAGTCCGATAGATGGTTGCTCCTCATTGGTTGGTGTTGCCACCTCCTCCCTCTTCCTAGCCTATATAAGCATGCTACCTGGCTTGTATTTGCATCTCTTGTTTTTGCATCCTCCTAATGCTATTTTGCTTCCAGCATTTGCATTACTCTCTTGGAGACTAACTCTATGATGCTATTTTGATTTTGTATCATTTGCATTCATAGTTTAGATATTTACTCTTTGCACTAGTTTTCTGGGTTATTAATCTTTTCAGATTCTAACAGATGTATGTTCATGGAATGTAATTGAGCAAAAATTATATTATGTTATTTCTGGTTGTGTGATCTTTTAATTCTTGTGTACTTAGTTCAAGAAGAGATCACCATTTTTGTTCCTGTATAACTTTTCATCTCGCATGAGTGCACTTTTTGTGGCCTCACAATTTGATGAAAATTGAATTATCTTACGATTACTAAATTCCAACTAATGATTGCATTAGTGGAATTAAGGAAGAGTTACTCCTATTTTCATTGGTTACCCACCAATCTCTTCAAAAGCTTAACTCACAGACATGTTGTTTCTGTAGCTTATGTCCATTAGGGTTTACTTTCATGTTATTTGCTTAAGTTTTTTGTCACCTTATCTTTGTTATTTTCTTTACTAACCCCTTTGGTTAAATTAAGAATTCATATAGTTGCATTGTTAGATTGCATTCATCCTAAAATAGAAAAGTACAAAAAAAATATGTCTTTCTTGTGCAAGTAGATCATACATCTTATCTTAATCATTTTAGAACTAGTAAAGTCATCCTCGTGAACATTCACACTTATCTTCAACTGAGTAGATTCCAATAAGTCACAAGATCACCTAGAACCTTGGAGTTGATCCTCGGATTAGCTTTTCAAGAGATGAGTTTGAAATGATTCCTATCATTAAGCATCATACAAAATGACAGCTCAACAGTGTCATGACAAGTTCTTTGGGAAGCATTGTGACTATTTTGAATCTGAACAAGGCTTTGGGTAGTGAGATTCTCTAAGCCCCCATTTTATGGTGGTGGGCTTCACCTCCAAAACTTGTAACTAGAACATGTTTAACTTATGCCCCCAATGCCTAGAATGGGTGGCTTTCAGTCTGGGAAGAGACAACAAAAATTGTTAACTACATGAGGCATGAGAACATTTTGTGTATGAGAGACTTTAAGTCCCCTCCATATCCCTTGGAAAAAATGGGTGGGCTAGAGGACTTCTCTAAAAGCATGTATGACTTACTAAGCTTCCTAAGGAGGAATAATTTGATAGATATTGTTCTTCAAGGAACCCCTTTCACCTAGTGGAATAATAGACTAGGAGTAACCTGATCTAGGTTAGGCTTGATCATGTTCTTATCTCAGAGGTTTGGGGAATTCTCCTGCATACCTCCTTAATAGCTTACCCAATGACCATCTATGACTACTTTATGTTTTTATTCTCATGGAAGAAGAACCAAAAGAATAGGTGAAGACCCTTTAGCTATGAGATACACTCACCCCCGAAGTTCAAAGAGCATATTTTTCAATGGTGGAACATTCCTATCCAAGGTTTTGCAATGTTTTGTATTGCTAGGAAACTTGACTAGATCCACAAAGAGGTCAGAGGATGGAATAAGTCATTATTTGGAAACATCTTTAAGGAAATAAAGATGATTGAGAAGAAGTTAGAGTCCCTCCAAGCCAATTTGGCTTATGGTAATTCTTCTCGAAGACATCAAAATGATGATAAGGAATGTTAGGATAAGTGGAAAGTTTTGTTAGAATAGGAGGAAATATTTTGGAAGCAACAATCTAGAGTGCAGTAGTTGGAGGAGGGTGATAGGAACATGGCCTTCTTCCTATATTGATGTCGAAAAAAAAAAAGAGGAACACCATTAGCCTATTGGTGATAGTAATGCCCAGTAAATAGCAGAGGAGGATGGGATAGAGGATTGGGCCTCTAGATACTTTTTGGAGATCTACAACCCCCCACCAAATCAAATTAGTAGCAACACTGAAGAGGATATTATAAGGATCATGAACCTAGTTATTGATGACCAGATGAACAATGCCCTCATTGACAAGGTTATAGAGGAGGAAGAGAGAAATTTTATGTTTAGTATGAACTAGTTTAAAGCCCCAAGGCTAGATGGGTTTTCCCCTACATTATTTTAGGAATTTTAGGATATTGTCAACTATGATATTTCTCATGTTGCTGGTGACTTTGTGAGAATGGGCAAGTTGCTAAAGGAACTTAACTAGACCTCCATTGTGTTACTACCAAAGACGAATGGACCAAGATGCCTCGAGGAATTTAGACCTATAAGCCTCTACAACATTATCTATAAGATCCTCTCTAAGGTCATGGTGAACTGCATTAAGCCCCTTCTTGATAAGTTTATAGGTCCATACCACATTGGACTTGTCCCTGGGAGATAGATTTTGGATATAGTCATTACCACCCATGAGGTGATACATTCCATGGAGAAGTGTGGAAACCCAGGTATAGCTATAAAACTTGACATTTCTTAGGCCTATGATAAGATAAGGAGGGAATTTTTGTTTGATATTCTAGCCAAGTTAGGATTCAAAGAGAATTTTGTTATAATTATCATGGCTACAATTAACATCATCTAGTTCTTAGTCTTGTTAAATGGGGCCCCAAGAAAAAATTTTACTTCCTCTCAAGGTCTTAGAAAAGGGAACCCCCACTCTCACTACTTCTTCATCATTGTGGCAGAGGTGTTGGGAAGAAACTTAAAGTCCCTCGAAAGTAACATGGCAAGATAAAAAGGCATAAGACCTACTTCCTCAAACCCGTTTGTAGGTGCTCAAACTTTGTAGATGGCACCTTCCTATTTGGCATGTCTTTTGTCTTATGAAGCTAGAGCTTGGAAGACCCTTCTTAACCAATATGAGAAGGTTTCGGGACAATGTATAAATTATCATAAAAGAAAAGTATTTTTTTTAATATAGACAATGACCTAAGGAGGAAAGTTATCAGAATTTTGGAATGCAAAGAGGTGAGCTTACCTCATACCTATCTTGGTCTCCCTCTCATAATAAAAGAAGTATCCTTGTAGTATTGGAATGGACTAGTGGAATACATATAGAGAAATCTTGCGAGCTAGAAAGGAAAAATTTTGAGAAGTGGGGGGAAACTTCACCTTCTCTTGTTCTCCTTACATGGCATCCTTGTGTACTTCCCCAAATACATATAGAGAAATCTTGTAGGCTAGAAAGGAAAAATTCTGAGAAGTGGGGGGAAACTTTAGCTTCTCTTGTTCTCCTTACATGGCATCCCTGTGTACTTCCTCTCTATCTTTAAACTCACAAGTAGATATAAAGATATTGTTGAAAAAATTCAAACAATTTTTTTATGCTCTGGAATAGAGGATGAGACCAGAATAAGTCTAGTAAGCTGGGAAAATTTTTGTCAACCTAAGTCCTTGGCGAGACTGAACATTAGAAGGATTGGGCATCTGAATAAGGCCCTCCTAGCTAAGGTTGGATGAAGACTAATAAACTCCTTGAGAAATTGGTTTAGTATTTTCAGGGCTAAGTATCTGAGGGTTGACTTGCTGCAATGTCATGTTTGGACCAATGTGCATCCCTAGAATCAAAAAATTGGAATAGTATTGTGTACACCCATAGAATTTTGAATAAGGGTACTCGCTAGGTTTTGGGGAATGGGAACAATGTTGACTTCTAGGAGGAAAAATGGCTCCAAGATGGCCCCTTCATGTTTACCAGGTTCCAACTTCCAATATATTCATATACCAGGCAATATGGCACCCTAGTATGTAACTACATTAACCTTGATTCAAAATGGAAAAGACTCTACAATCAAGACAATCCTGGGATGAGGCTACTTATGGAGCTTTAGGATATCTTGCAGAATTATCATATCCCCTCCACCCTATTGGATGATTCTTTAATATGGAGACTTACCCCCTCTAGGGCCTTCATAGTGAAATATTCTTATACTTGATGATTTGAGGGTGGTGAAGGCTTGAGGGAATGGAAGAAGATTTGGCACCCATGGATCCTTCAAAGGATAAATTTATTTTGGTGGATGGCTCCACATGGGGCAATCCTCACCATTCATAATCTGCAAAGGAGAGGATTATAACTAGCCAACTATTGTGTGTTATGTTACAACGCAACGGAATACATTCAACACCTCCTCATACATTGTCCCTTTGCTTTCGAGGGAGATTTTCTCTATGTGAGAGATTTAGTGGTGCTTCAATGAGAACATCCATCAGTTTGTTAACTAGGATGGTCTCTCTAATCACCCATACCTCAAAAGCTTCTGGAAATTGATCCCCCCTTGTGTGTCATAGAAAATTTGGAAGGAACGAAATAGTGTTAGCATATTTCACCTAAAAAAGTTTCTCCTAGCATGGTGGTGGCTAAGAAAGTGACTAGGCTCCTAAAAGAATGTGGTCAAATCTAGAATTTGAACCCCCCCAACCCCCTGAGAGACCAAGATATGAGATGGGATACTTCTTGGGACTTAAGTCTAAAGGTGGAAAGATTCAACAACTCTAAAATTATTTCTAGATGTAAAATGGTTTGCCACCCATCCACCCCCTGGAAGCTTGGATGAAACTCAATTTTAATGGCTCAACCATTGCTGGAATGACTGTAGCTAGTAGTGTTGTCCAAGATAATACTAGTAAGATGGTGGTTACCTATGTTGGCAATTGTAGTAGGGGTACAAATAACAGAGTTGAAGCTTTGGCCCTACTATGGGGAATGAGGATAATGAGAGCTAGAAGGATTAATAGACTGGCTATTAAGGGAGATTCTTTTTTAATTATCAAAGATGTGTAGGGTGAAGGTTGGTATAGCTGGAAGATTAAAGTTATAATAGAGGAAGTCTATAGCCTGTCGGATGGGCTTCTTGAAGTCAACATGGATCACATCTATAGAGAAGGAAATGGAGTTGCAGATGACCTGGCTAAAATTGGTCATAACGTGGAATGAATAAAGGAATGGGATGGCATCATCCAAATCCCACCATCCACACAAATGATGGTGGAAAGTGAACATGCTCTTTGCAGTGCAATATAATGAAGTACAATAGCTCATGTATTGGTGTGGATCCAAGTGGGTGGGAGAACCCAAGAATTAAAAAATGATATAAAGTTCAAAATATTTGGAAAGAATCTATGATTATTTACATTTGGGGTTCCCTCGCCATAAGAATTAATTACAATGGTGAGAGGATGATCTATGCAAGATTTGGTCAGAATGATAAAACTGCAAAGGACAGGCATTGTGAATAATCATAATGTCAATTCCCTTATGCTTTACTCAATGCATAGCTAGCAACAGTTAATTTTGATTGGAAAGATACCATTCACACATGCTGAAGCTGGAGGAGGATTGGAAATCATGAAACCTTATGATTTTATGATGAGAATTGATTGCTTTCACAGATTCATTTTTAGCATTATATCTTTAAACTGCCTTGGCTTCAAAGTTTTATGCTACAAAAGGGTAAACTTTAAGAAACCCCCCTCCAAAAAAGATATAAATTATTGGTGAATCTTTCATTATTTTTAAAAACCAAATTATTTTTATCGACGAATCTCTCAATTTTTTAATCTTAAATATTATTTATATTGGCAATGATTTTGGAATCATAATTTTTGAGTAGAAAATATTGAAGAATCTCAATAATAATAGGAAGTTCAGTAATCATCATGGAATATTACAAATCAAAATTGAACATGTTTTATCTGATAGAAATTATGAGGATAATTACATTATATTTTAAATCAATAGTGAAAAATAAATATTGGTAATATATCCCTAAAGTAACTAATAGTAATGATACTTATGGTGAATTTATTTTAATTTATTCGATAGTATATAATATTTAGGTGAATAAAATCTAATCATGTATCGAATATTGTGGCAAATCTTTGAGTTTTAATTTTTTAATAAAATAAATTATTGAGTGATTTAAAATATTTTAGAGCTAAATTTAATAAAAATGTGGCGATTTAGGTTGTTTTAAATCTTAAATTATTAGCCAAATTTCTAGCAAAAAAATTCTAAAATTTGCAAAATTATGAATATTTGCCACTAAAAAATACCCTATCTTACAACAAGGGGATGTTTGTGCAAGCTAAGGATTTGGTGATTGATTGCATTGAACCAGATAAGATTGAGGATTGTACTAGGGATAATGAGGTGGCATGGGTCTATCTAAGGGAAGGTGGGTTGCTACCATCATGGAAGGCATTGAAGGGTATGACAAGCATGTATCCCTACAATTTTTTAACACTCAAAATAATAGGAAGGTGAACATTAATGGGGTTTCTTTCAAAATTATGGAGGAGCTCATCATGATGGTTGGTGGGTTGTCTCTTGAGGGCAAGAGTTGGTGTAAACAGGCCAGAGTTTATGATAAAACAAGCTTGAGGAAATTCTTCCACCCTAAGGAGGATCCTATTCGCATGTGGGGTGGAATTTTGAGGGAGGACCTACCCAAACCTTGGGATATAGTGTGCTATGTCATTGTGCGCTACATTACTCTTGAAGTTTGGTTCTAGGTGTTGTATTATTATCACTCTCCTATTTTAAACCATTCTAGGAATCAGGACTTGATTTCTTTCCCGTACCTTATTTTGCATTCTATGGAGTGTAGTGTGTTTAATGCTAGGAGAAAGAGGGAGGAAGGAAGGCCATTTTATATCATGCACTAGGTCTTCATGTTTAAACTCTATAAGTTCCAACTTTCCTTGAGCCCGCCTCTTCTTGTTAACCCCATTGCCACTGTTATACCCCAAGTCTCCACAGACCCTAGTCCTAGTTCTACCTCAAAGAAAGTGGACAAAAAACCCCTGAGTAGAAGGAAAACATCAACGTTATTGACTTTGATACTAGAGTAATAAACTTATAAGGAGGTCCAGCAAAAGGCTTAAAATTGGAAAATTTAAGACACCCCCTAAACAAGAGGTGAGTTCTTAGTCCATAGAGAGTGAAAGGAGATACACTACGAGGAAGAGGAAGGTTATACACCTGGGCTCTAGGAGTAAGGATGTGACAAGCCCTTCCCACATTTCACACAC
Source organism: Cupressus sempervirens (assembly GCA_028749045.1). Taxonomy (NCBI): domain Eukaryota; kingdom Viridiplantae; phylum Streptophyta; class Pinopsida; order Cupressales; family Cupressaceae; genus Cupressus; species Cupressus sempervirens. The sequence continues at coordinate 54,867,086 of CM053791.1, forward strand.
CCTAGAAGCCAACCTGTCTCTAGATAAAATCTTGGGGGAAGATATTACCTCCCCTAGAAGGATGTTGCTAAGGTGGGGAGAAGAAGTGGCATCATAGCCATGTACAAAATTGAAGTAAAACTTGGTTGGATAGGCTGGAGAAATCAATGCATGACCTGGCCAACAATCACAAAGCCCTGTGCCGAAAGGTTGAAACCATTGTTGAGTTCTCTACAAAAGTCATGCATTCGGTAGCTACCACTCTATGCTTTCTATAGGTGAACAATGAGGAGGAGGACACAAGAAAAGAGACCGAGACCAGCCACTCTCTCTACAGCTTCGTGGAAGATGATTGGCTCAAGATTGTGCTGGAGAAACACGTCAAGGAGGAGGTGGAGAAACCGGCCATGGAGGATCCTAATGAAAATGAGGGGGAGGACCTTGAGGAGAAGGAGGGGAAGTAGCCCCCATGCTTGTATTTCTTTTTCTTTTCATTATGTTATGGTTAATTGTGAACTCTATACCATTTGTGGACCTTTTGGTTAATGTGGATGTTAATCATTTTAAGCAAATTTATGTTGTTGGGTTACTTTTTGACAGAGTATGTATGTTAGGGGTAGTATGGTTGATACTGATATTTTGAAGTACGCTATTATGGTGTTAACCATTGAGATATGTTTTATGTCCAGAAAAGAGATTGGTTAGATAGTATGGGGTAACTACCGATTGGTCTACTACCTTCTATACTATGAGGTCAGCCTCCCTTTTTTTAGTTGCTATCCAATACATCAAAAATAAATATTATTATAACAATACTATAAAAATAAATAGCATTGTTTGATTGTTTTCAAATTGAATTTTACTCCATATCTTTTATAGTCTACTATGTAATCTATTACCATTATATAATTTCAATTTACATAATTTATATATTCTTTTTTAAAATGAAAGATAAGCACTATATTGTCACTTATTTTATTTTATTAAAAAAAAATCAATTATGTCGCTATATTAATTAATCTAAACTATTTGTGATTTAATGTGTGCATTAAATTTATTTAAATAACCAAGATATGAATACGTGAATCAATTTTGTTCTTCCACAAGTTTTGACGATTTCCAACCGCATACTTTTGCATGCATTTATTAAAGTAACCAAGATATGAATCCGTAAATCAATTTTGTTCTTCCACGTGTTTTAACAATTTCTATCCGTAAAATTTATAATCAACGTGCTATTCGAAGCTTACGTGTGGGGTGTTAACATCAAACATTTTGTAAAATTGTACAGTCAATGGTAGCCATTGACATGAACAGTAGATGGGCGTCTCAAAACATCCCATTCACAGCAGCCCAGGTGACAAATTCGAAATGAGATGTCTTACCATTATGGATCGAGGGAGTTAACAAAGAATATTATAGAAAAACACAAACAGGAGCAATCTACTTCTGCGTTTACCTATTCATCTCCGGTCGTTGTCAACTCCTCGTCATAACCTTTCCATTCGTGAAACAATCTCTTCGCAATGCTAGTTTTACTACAATTCTCCTGGGGTGTTATCCGTACGTCATGAACAGAATATTTCAAACCATTTGGGCTTGGGTCCCATATTGAAACCCTAATTTTGAACTTCCATACGTAGAGATATTGTGGATAGATTCAATTTCTACTTTCTCGGAATCACAACTATAGCCATTGATCGTACTCTATTTATACACCATCTTTCTTATCTCTAAACTCAAAAACAGTTTCCAAACCTGAACATTTTAAGAAAATGGGTTCTATATTTTCAATGACCATAGCCCAATCTGATAATCCCAGAGATTATAATTCAACTCTCCCAACAAACTCATCCATACCAACTTCACCCTATAAAGATAGAGAACAAGGAAGGCAACAATATAATAAGGAGTTGTGTGAGGTATGGAGAGATGTAGAAGGTGCCCACAACTGGAATGGTTTGCTTGATCCCATGCATCCCATTCTCAGAGCTGAAGCTCTGAGATATGGTGGTTTTGCACGTCTATGCTACGACTCATTTGATGGTGAAAGTAGTTCTAAACATTATGGCCAATGTAAACACAGTAAAAGATCACTGTTTGTCAAGACGGGTATGTCTAAATGTGGCTATCGAGTCACTAAGTATATATACGCTAATACTAATGTGTTGGCCTCCCTTTTTAATAGAAACACCAAAGGGAAGGCTGCTTGGTTAGGGTTTATTGCAGTATGCGAGAGTGCAAAGGAGATTAGAAGGCTTGGACGACGAGACATTGTAGTTGCATGGCGAGGAACTCAAACAACTCAAGAATTGATACAAGACCTCAGAGATTTTCTTATACCGGCAAGATTATCTTATATATGTGAAAGAAAAAGAAAATACCATGAAGTAATGATTTCAATAGCAAATGATGGAATTCGAATAGAAAGTGGATTCCTTAGCTGTTATACTTCCACAATCAATAACGATGAAGATTCTAAGGGAAAAGATCCCAAGAAGAGTGCAAGAGATTTAGTAATTGGAGAGATAAGGAGATTGGTTAATGTTTACAAGAATGAGAGAAACAATTTAAGCATAACATTTACAGGGCACAGCTTAGGAGCTGCACTGGCAACATTGAGTGCCTATGATGTTAAGCAAATGCTTAATTGTGAGCATCATAATAATATTCCTATAACAGTGTTTTCCTTTGCCTCTCCAAGAGTAGGAAATCTTGCATTTGCCAAGAAGGTTGAAGATATTGGCCTCAAAGTTCTGCGGTTTGTCAACAAGGGTGATGTCGTTCCAAAAGTCCCCGGTGTTTTCATGAACGAGAAGATGGGATTTCTTAGCAGGTGGCTTTGTTGGCTTCCTTGGACATACTTTCATGTTGGAATTGAGGTATGTTTAGGAAAGAATTCTTCGTTCCTAGTGGAGCCAAACTCTCTTGCTTACTGTCATAATTTAGAAGTTTATCTCCTTTTACTAGGTGGTTGTAGGAAAAACAACAATTACTAATCTATATCTTCCGAGGGAGATTGTATTCTCCTGATTCCATACCAAGAACTTTAAAAGCATTGATCAATAAAGATCAAGCTCCTGCCAAATGGTGGCAACTACCGAATCTCCAAAATGTAGAGAAATAATGTTAAATATTATGTATAGTAGGAGTTGATTTTTATTGTTTATTATGATGTAATTTATAATATTATAATTTTAGTTCTCCAGTCATTTTTAAAAAAATATGGCAAATGGTGGAACTATGGAATCTCCAAAATGTAGTGAAATAATGTTAAATATTATATATGTGAAGAGTTGATTTTTATTATTAATTGTGATGAAATTTATAATAGTAAAATATTAGTTATGTGAAGTTTGTTTTTTATTTAGAATGTTTAGGTTTTTACTATATAGTTTAAAATTTCTTAATATCTTTTAAAGAATAATAATATTTTAAATCTTTTATTTATTTATTTTAATAATTTGATAAAAAATTATAAAAAATAGTGTTTCTTTTAAGATTTATTGGGAACAATGTGCATAATTCAACTATATAAGAATTATAGAAAAATTCAGATTTGAACTAGTTATCCATTACTAAGGAATAATTTATACAATTTGGAAATCATGAAGTATAATCAATTATTTCATCTTCTTATATTTACATTCAATATATATTGGTCCTTGAACAACTAAATGAAGTTATTTCAATTGTATTAATCTTATAAACTATAATATTAAATTTTCCTTGTCCATGATAATGTACATCATAAAACACATAATACTAGAGATAGCATATACCTCTAGTCATCTTACTTCACACACACACCAACTAATCTCCAACAAATATTATGTCACACATACATACTATTCTAATAATTTAAATGGGTATTTACACTTATGATTGCCAAGTTACCTACTTCTCTACAAGATAAACTTGATATAGAATAAATATAATTTTTGTAGACATGTCCAAAAATATGTAAAACTATATATATCATTTCCTCTTCTTTGTATATCCCACATAATAGGGATCAATATTGCTACTCAATTTGAGTAGAGTGAGTAATTAGTATTAATGTAAAGAACAAATGAACATTAGAGGTTGAACAATTCACTATAAATGATATGAGAGGCACATTTTTTTTCTTATTTAATAGTTTCCCACATTTAGGAGGATGTTTCCTTAAGATCTCTATGAGATAATTAAAAAAAAAAAAAAAACCATAACTAAATGTAAATCATGTCGTTTGATAACACGTACATCAAGAAGATCTCAAAATAAGTAATTAAAGAATAAACATATAGTAAAATATTATTAAATTATATCTATATCATGACATATGTATCACATATTATTTTAAAATAATTATACCTTTAATGATGTATTTTGGCATTTAAAAATTTATTATTTTCTCAAGTATAGCGTCAACCTTATATTTTCATATATAAAGTAATAACATAATTTATGAATGTCACTTCTTATCTAATTAATTGTTCTACTAGGGTTTCTTTATTACTTTACATTTTCCTCTTTTTTTAAAAAATGTATGGGTCTTGTATGGGAGACCCAGTGTAGATATCCATGTCTCTTTTTCATCCTATGGATAATGAACCCACTAGCAACCTTGGGCTCAATTCCTTGGTTTCTAATATTGATTTCTCTCTTGGAATAGAAAGAAATCATGTTGTTAGTTGTCTTGAATCTTCCTTTTGTATGTAAATAAATCATATTATTCGTTGTCCTAAATCTTCACTTAGTGTGGTAAGAAGTTATGTTTTTGGTCATCCTAACTCTTCTACAAAGTCCTTTCTTTAGGGGGGGTAATCATTTCCCCTATTTTGATAAACTCTTAAGTGTCAATCTACCTAAGATAGGTAACTCTGCCTCTATGAGTGTATATGGAAATGCTTGCAACATCAAAGGAACTATGGTCTAGGATTTGGACTAGATTTTGAAGGAAACTATGGTTGAGCTAGAGATTTCTTTGGTTAATAAGTTCCTACCATTTTGAACTTCTATTGACCAACTAATAAAATGTCTTGTTTCTCAATAAAAACTAAAAGTAAGTGTAAAAAATGATGTAATAGCTAACAACCTTTTTTTTTGGTTAGAAAAAAGGGCCTAATATATGTTCTCAAAAGTAGCCCTTAGATATATATGGAAAAAATCAATGGAATATTTTGTCTCTTTGCTAATAAAACCTAATATTTGATACACAAAGATATTTTAGGTACTCTCTCACCAAAATGGATACATCTTTTGGAGATCCCTCTTGAGATTTAGAACATTGAATTTTTTGGAGTAGAAGAGTCTTTTTCTCTCTCTTGGTGATGGATAGTATAACTAAATAGAGATTTCAACTCCTCTTGTGGTAATTTATGTCAATTTTATTGTTCATTTTCTCATTACTTTTTTTATTACTCTTTAATCTAGGCATGGCTCCTGGGAGAAACCTCTGAAGTATGAGAACATCATTGTTGGATCCATAAAGAAATAAGGTCATCCCATAAATATTTTCACATTATAGAAATGAAGGAATTAGAAATAACATATGTTGGATGAAAGGAATGAAATCCTAAATGATGTCATAATTAGGAAGATCATAGTGCGTTTGTCCCAAACTAACCTAGCAAATTGTAAGAAGAATGAAGTAAAGGATGATAAGAAAACTTGGAATAGAAAGCACCAAAACAAAAATACTGATCAAAAGGTTCAAGAGGATCTTCCATCTTAAAAACCATACGAGGAAATGATGAACAAGACTACTTGGGACTTTAGTATATTGAGTGCTAATGAATTTTTGGGTCCTACCATGGACACTTCTTAGGACATTTCAAAGGTATATCCTTGTTCCAAGAGGATCCGACCAAGATACTTGGTAAGGAAGGTTTTAGTGCTTAGGAGTAGATACCTAGTACTAAATTTAAAATATAGAGCCAATAACCACCCCATGAAATAATAATAAGATGAATCCAAAAACCTCAAGTATAACCTATTCTTATTTACATTATATTGTCCACCCCTCCTCAATATAAATCTAGAGGTTTTGTAGTTATGTAAATGTTCAGATGGAATAAAATATTGTTTAGCATAAGGGGAAAAAGAAGAAAAATTTTGATGTGGGAAATGAATCAAAGAAAGGAAGAGAAACATAGAGGGAGTATTGATGTAGAGGTCACAAGGGAACTAGTAGTTTACCACAACTTGCAACACATCTATCTCTTAGGTACTTGAGATTTGTAACTAAATAAAACCCAAGGGGGGAAAGGATATTTTAACACAATTCTAACCCACGCATCAACCACACAAAAAAATTAGATATAACTTCTCACATCAAATGAACACTCAAGTCAGGGGCCAGGGCCATCCAATTCTACTGGTCCTAATAAGGATGGTTTTATCTTGGCTCAAAACCGTGCTAAGGGGCGGGATCAAAAATGATCTCATCTAGATCGAAAAGTGGACTCAGGGTTTAATCATTTTGAGGTTCTTGACAATATGGTTATAGAAGATGGTATTCCTATAGAGGCTCAAGGTGCAGCTACTGGTTCAGAGGGGAGGAATTCTACCCTTAGTGGCAACTAGGATGTTGTAGTTCAGCATATGCCAGAGACTTCTATTGGCCCAGAGTCTAGTGCCCTTGTGGTTTCTCCTGCTCCACAGGAAAAGGACGTTCTTCTAGTAGATTTGGTTAAAGATGTGTTTGCGATCTTCTCTTGCTTTGGGCCTGATGCAAAGACCATTTAAGAAAGTCTCTTTTACTACTCCCTCAAGAGCTGGTGAAAGTAGGATCAGGAAAAAATTAAACTTACAAGAGATTTATTGGTAGATTCTGGGGTTGTCAAGACCTTGGATGAGCATTTTCCCCACTCTACTCAATGATTATTCTCTCATAGAATGTGAGGGGGTTGAATAGCATCCCCAGACAAAAAGCTATTCACAATCTTGTGGTTGAGCATTCTCTGGATATCCTTTGTATCCAGGAGACCAAGATTTCAGTGGACTCCATGTTTAGATGTGCTCCTAACATTTGGTTTCTAGGCCAATGTCAGTATATTGGTGCTTTGGGGAGCTCTAGTGGTCTTGCCATCAGTTGGGATCCTAGGAAAGTTACGCCACTTTACTAGGTCTCTTGCCTCTCGGCTCTTTCAATGGTTGCTTCCTCTCTAGAGATTGGAGAGATTATTCTTGTTACTAATGTGTATGCTTCTATTGATCTCCCTGGCAAGTCTATGCTCTGGGATCATATTAAGCATGTTAGAAGCTGTCATCCTTTCTTGCCTTGGATTGTGGCTAGAGACTTCCACTCTGTTCTTAGTTTAGAGGAGAAGAGGGGTGGGCTAACTCACTTAGGTCCTTCTTCTGAGCTTCTTTGACAAAATATTGATCTTTTACATCTCTCTAATGTCAAACCTCTCAATGGGCTCTTTACTTGGAACAATTGAAGGGTTGGAAATGATGTTATCTCAGAACGCTTAGACAGGTTCCTTGTTTCCTACTTTTAGAATTCTGGTTCTCTTTCACCCTCTTCTGAAATTCTTGATTGGAGAGGTTCTAACCACTGGCCTATTAAGCTCACAACTAGTTATGTTGATGTCCCCAAGAACCCTCCCTTTAAGTTCCAGCTGATGTGGCTTCGAGACTCTTCTCTTCATGACTTAATGGCTCACTAGTGGAGACAGGGAGGCCCTGCCTATGGCACTACTATGTTCTCCTTCTCTAAAAAAATTCAATTTGTTAAAAGGAAATTGAAGCATTGGAACAGGAATTTTTTTGGTAATCTCCATATTATGAAGAAGAGGGCTCAAGATCATCTTGATTTTATTACCAAGCAGATTTGGGATCTGGGTTTTTCAGAAGCTCTTGGCATTGCAGAGTCCCAAGCTTCTGCTGATTTAGCTGAGTGGGATCTTAGAGAAGAAATTTATTGGAAACAGAAGGCTCGAGTTGACTGGCTTCAAGAAGGGGAAAAGAACACTGCATTTTTCCATAAATTTGTGCAGGCTCAACATAATAGGAGTTACATTTCTTCTCTTGTTACTTCTGATGGGACATGTCTAACTTCTTCTCAAGCTATTTCCAGGGAAGCTATTCAATTTTACTCTGCTCTTTTTCCAGATGATTTACCTCCAACAGAGATTGAGGAGAATACTATCGTGTCTTGTATTCCCTCTGTTGTGACTAGGGAGATGAATGATTCTCTTTGTTATAATTCTTTAGAATAACTGAGGGGGGGGTGGGGGGGGTGGGGGGTGGGGGTGAATCAATTATTCAAGGTCCAAATGCCATAATAAAACTCTTTTTTTTTCTCTCTACAAATCCTTAATGGTGCGTAACTAAACTTATCATGCATGCAATTTAAATATTGAAACAACTAAGAAAAGTAAACATGCATCACACCATAACACTAAGAATTTGATAACCCATAAACCCTCCAGGAATAAGAAGGTAAAACTAGGGTGGGGATGATACCCACAAAATAACTACGCAATTGATTTTAACCACTTCTGATGGTCTACCCTGTGAAAAGCCTACCCTGTTAAAGGCTACAACACATTGTTAAATGTGACCTTGTTAGAGGATTTCACCAAACTGTTAGGAATGGGCCTGGTCAAAGGACTTTAGAACATTCACTTGGAATGTCACCCTGTTAAAGGATTTACAACATAGCTATTAAACCAACCTAAGTCCATAGGATTTATCTTAACTGTTACAATTGCTAGAAAGTAACAACAAGGGCTTTGATCTGATACAACTTACAACATAACTTGCAGATTACAGATCACACTTCAGTTCAATCCTTTGCTTGGGCTTTAATCACTTCAGTTCTGTTAGCTTGTCTTCCTCTCAAGCTTTGTTTCCTTGAGTCTTCTTTACTCATCAAGCCAATGCAATCATATCTGTGGTCATCCAGCGAAACAGGGCATTCTTTGTTCTCTTTCTCCATAGCACTTTTCTTCAGCAGCTCATGCTTTCATACTTTTTCACCATCACTCTGCTACTTCATGACCTTATGACTTCTTAAATAGAAATCTGAAATATCTTTCCCGCTCAATTCTCCCTCTCTAATTTTAGGGTTTCAATGGATTAGGTAGGATACAATGTATCTACCCTATATTTCTTCTTCATCTAGAAACCTTGTCTAGCATCCAATTGTATTCGATAGAAACCTTTTTACATGGTGTTCTGTGCCACTAGCTCATCACTCTTATCTTCTATATGGTTTACAAACTTCTAGATAACAACCTTGTTGGCTCAGATCTAGCAAATCTTTGATTTCAAAATAATGCAGCAACTCGGCATTATTGGTTTACTGATACTCGGCTTGTTCTGTGTTACTTGGCACTTGTATCCTACTCGGCATCTATATCTTTACTTGGCACCTATTTCTTGCTCAGCACTTGATGTTTACTCGGCACTTGATATTTACTCAGCACTTGACATTTACTCGGCACTTGTTTTCTGCTCGGCACTTGATATTTACTCGGCACTTGATATTTACTTAGCACACTCTAAAAGTGAACTTGCTCAGCTTCAACTAAAAATCTGTTCGACACTAACTTGCTTGTTCGGCTCTCTCTCTCTAATGAACTTAGTTAGGCTTTACAAATGATTTAGCTAAGACCTTACATCTTTGATATGTTTCAGTGTGCCCATTCTCTATGTCTTAGAGTATGTCATCAATACACTTTTTCATCAATGGCTTAGCTAATCCTTATACTTCATTACAACATCATAACTTCAACCTTTCTCTAGGTGTTCTAGTTGCATCTTATTGATTGCCTCCTCCTTGTCAATCAACCAATTGATAGTATTTGGATCACTAAAGCAATTGTCATTCTTGCAAGTAGCAAGTTTGACATCAATGACAAAAAAATGATTGAGAACATTCTTTACCAGTTCCATTACTTTTTATGTATAATATCTTCAGTCATTTCCAACAATCTCCCTCGTGATCTTTTTCAATCATTTCCAACATCTCTTATGAGGCCAATTAGTATGTCTTAATTGGAGGGGGTGGTCTTTAGCTTGCGAAAGGGAAAAGCTCCGGGGCCAGATGGTTTCCCTGTTGAATTCTTTCAAGAATTTTGGGATATTATCAAACATGACCTTTTGGATGTGGTTCAAGAGTCCTTTTCCAACAAAGAAATGCTTCGGGCCTTCAATGCTACTTTCTTAGTCCTTATTCTGAAGAATGAAGAGGCTAATCAACTAGACTTTTTTAGGCCTATTGCTCTTTGTAATCTGGTCTATAAAATCATCACTGAGCTCCTAGCAGATAGGCTTAAATTTTTCCTTCCTATGGTTATCTCTAAGGAAAAAGGGGGTTTTGTGGCAGGAAAACAAATTTTGGATGGGGTGATTATTGCCTTTTGAAGCTATTCACTCTATGTGTACTTCCAGGGAATGTGTTATGTTTATCAAGCTTGATATGGCTAAGGCTTATGATAGAGTCAATTAGGATTTCTTGCAGAAATTTCTTCTTGCTTTTGGCTTCAATCAAGATTGGGTTAGATGGGTTCTTAGCTATGTTATTGTTCCTTCCTTCTCGATCCTTCTTAATGGTGAACCGACAAAGCTTTTTGGGGCTTCTAGAGGTCTTCGTCAAGGAGATCCCATCTCACCTTATTTGTTTATCATTATGGCTGAGGGACTTGGTAGACTTCTCAAGTTTCATGTTTCCCAAAATTTGATTCAAGGATGGCAATGGAGAAATGGTTTTCCTACTCTTTCCCACCTTCAATTTGTTGATGATACTGCCCTTGCTAGGAGAGCTCAGATTTGAGAAGCTAAAGCATTTCGACTCACCTTGGATACTTATTTAGCTGTCTCTGAGTAGAAAATTAATGACCACAAGTCCTCTATTTTTTTCTTCAACACTCCTGAGCCAATCCAGCAAAGGATTGCTAATATCTTGAGATTTCAGATTGCGTCTCTCCCTCTAACTTACTTGGGGGTCCCTATTGTGGTGGGTAGACAGCCTAGGCTTTTTTGGCAAAGCTTGCTTGGCAAACTTCAACAAAGGGTCAATAATTGGACTCATAGGTGGCTCTCTACTGGTGGTAGGGTGACACTCCTTCAATCTATAATTTAGGCTCTTCCCATATACAAAAGCATGGTTCAAGCTACCCCGGTGTATTTTCTTAAAGAATTTGATCCCCTCTCTCGTCAATTTCTTTGGAGTGGTAATTTGAAACATACCAAATAGAGCCTCATCAATTGGGATACTGTTTGCAGGCCAAAAAAGGAAGGAGGCCTTGGCCTTTGATCCGCTATCTTGTGCAGTCAAGCTCTTGCTACCAAGCTCTATTGGCATTGGTGTACTAGTCAGTCTCAGCTTTGGGCCCATATCCTGTCACACAAGTATTTACCTAGTGTTGAACCTTCAGAAGTTTTCAAATTTTCTCTTGAGGGAAGAGGCTTTATGGTGTGGAATACCCTCAAGATTGGTGCTCACCTGGTGAAGAGAAGTTTATTTTGGATCTGCAATAGAGGCACTGAGGCTCTATTTTGGAGTGATTCTTGGAATGGGCATCCTCCTCTCCTTTCCTCTCATCCTCGCTTGCAGGCTCTTTGTGATTCTTTTCTTTCTGCTGGATGGAATAAGGTGGCTCATTATAAGGAGGCTTTTAACCTGGGCCTTGTTGTGGGTTATAGATGGAAGAATTCTTCTAATTGGCCTCTAGGTGGCTCACTGGGAGATCAGCTGGAACTATCTCAGATATTGGTTTCTATGGAGTGCAGCTCGTTGCAAGAACCTGATGTTTTGGCTTGGGGAGGTGCTTCTTCTGGCAAGTATTCCATTTCTTCTAGGTACCTTGCGCTGATGAAACAACTTTTTGGTGAGGTGGAGGTCTCTTGGTGGAAGAAAGTTTGGAATAGTTTTTCATGGCCTAAGTGTAACTTTTTCCTCTAGATTTTGGTTTACAATCATTGTCTCACTTGGGATAATCTCTGCAAGTGAGGCTTCCAGGGGTCTTCCATCTGTGTTCTCTACCGCAATAATGAAGAGACTGTATCTCACCTTTTTTTCCAGTGCCCCTTTGCCAAATAGATTTGGCACCTCTTGTGGAGTGTGTGGGGATGCACGTGCTGGCATGTGTCCTCATTGTTTGAATTCTAGGACTGTTTGGGCCATTCCCCTTCCAAGACTTCTTTTCTTCAAGTTGCTTGGACTATCAACCCTTCCCTTATTTTATGGCATGTTTGGTTTGAGAGGAATAGGAGGATCTTTCATGATTTGCAATTTGATATCACGCACCTGTGGGGGAGAATTGTTAATTCTCTTCAGGAAACACTCCTTGCTAAATGTGACATTGGTGGGGGTTTGGATCCTATTGATGTTGGTATTTACTCTTGCCTCTCCTTTCCTCTTCAGGGCTGCACTCCCTCTATCCCCCACACGTGCTCTGGGAATAGAGCTAAGCAACACTCTCAGCGTGTTAATCATCAAGGATGTTGGTCTCCTCCTGAGGTGAGCACTCTTAAAATCAACATTGATGGTTCTTCTCAGGGAAATCCTGGTCTGGCTGGTATTGGAGGAGTTGGGCGTGATAGTTCTAGTGATATCCAATTTCTATTTTCTATATACAAGGGTTACCATACTAATAACCTCATGGAAGCCCTGGCTATCTTGGTTGTAGTGGAACAGTGTTTTCTATGTGGCTGGAAAAGAATCATCTGTAAGACTGACTCGCAGGTGGTTGTGAACTTATTGCATCATAAGAACCTTGTGCATGTGGATTGGCATTTGGCTCTGGTTATTCAACAGATCATTCAATTATGCAATTCTCTGGATTATGTGTCCTTCATGCATATCCCTTGTGAGTGGAACGGTGTGGCTGATTGTTTGGCTAAATGGGCCTCTGAGCAGGGGCCGGCTTGGAACATTCTTGATCTTAGGATGCTTCCCCTTGATTTATCTCAGATGCTAGTTCAACTTGTGGTCCAGGATAAATCTATGTAGTTCTCTTTGTTTCTTGTGTTTTTTAGCTCTCTTTGATATTCAATAAAAATTTTACCCCTCTTTTAGTTTAAATAATACCTTTGAATCCATTACCATCATTAGGCCTAATCCTAGGCACATGAGAATAACACACACATCCAACTTGAAAAGTATGGACTATACTTGGTCTTTCATAGTTTCTTGACTCAAGAGACCTAATGCAACACCAAAAAATTACCCTTTTATCCACACCAAACCTTAACACTATTTTTTGTGTTCGGGACTAGTTTTCTACTAGCCCTACCTTTGAAGTTTGTTCCCTATAACTTTCTAAATTTCAAATAATTTTCCCAAAAAAGAATAGATTTTAGTAAAAGCATATCCATTATAAAACATATCTAAAATCGAGTTCAAGGTTCTAGTAATAAGGATCATGAGTAAGTGCAAGAAGTTAGGTCTCACTTTTGGGCAAAAAGTGGAAGTGTTTTTCCTATTTTTAAAATTTCTTGTCAATTGATGTCAAAATTTGATGCATTTAGAGATTGAATATTAAAAAAAATAGAAATAAAAATTGTAGTTTTCAGAATCTACTTTTTGAATATGTAATTTATTTGTGTACCAATATGATAGATTTGTTTTGGTATGGAACTTTTAAAAACACTTTTTCAAAATATTTGTTTTCAGACCATACCACACTCGTGTACGAACACCATAATTTGACACAAATAAATGATTTTTTGTAAGTTGTTTTAAACAAAGTTACCTAACACACCAAAGATTGATGATAATATTTTTCCTTAATTTTTCATTGAATATTTTTTTTATTAATTTTTAATTGGCTATAAACATAAATTTTAATACCTCTTGTGTACGGACACCTTAGTTTGATCAAAATTTCACTTTTTTAACTTCAAAAGAATTGCATGTAGATTGATGGCATATAAATTAATTTAAGAAAAATTATAAATTAAAAAAGGTATTATAGTTTTAGTGAACCTCGCTATTTTACATTTAGGTACCACCTTTGATTAAAAAATAATACAAACATAGTAAATAAAATCATAATACTATAAAATTTATATTTCTAAAATCAAGACAATGAGAGCTTTAATGGGTTTTTGTTTTGTAAAAAAAATTGATTGGGAAGACCCTGTAAAAATTATGGCAAGGCATGAGTTTATCAATACAATGCGTTAGCCAAATCTTGAGAGGTCAAGGCATAGGCGTGGTTTCACCAAGCCTATCTCGAACCAAAATCCGAGGTAGGAAAATAAATCCCACCCCATGCTATAATAAATGGGCACCCATTATTTGAAATTCAACACATGGGTGCCTATTTTGAAAAATTAAAAGTAGCATTTAAAATCCCCCCAAAAAATTTGAATTTTTTAGAAACAGGTACCCAATTTTTAAAATGGGTACCCATTTTTCACTTTTAAAAAATGGGTACCCCTTTGTAAAAAAATTCAAATTTTTATTTTTTCAAAATTTGAAAAATTAAAAGTGGCATTTAAAATCCCCCCAAAAAAAATTTAAAATTATTTTTTTTTTAAATGGGTAACCATTTCTAAAAATTTCAATTTTTTATTTTTTTAAAAATGGATTGGGTACCCGAGCCTAATACAAGTGCCCATTTTTAAAAAATGGGTACCCATTTCTAAAGAGGTCTCATTCCGTGGAATTGACTTCTGTCGAATTGTGACCCAACTTTGTGCATTCACCCTCCTAATGGTTAACTAGTCAAACATGACCTAACTGGGGAATTTAGACACTTTTACAAAGAAACTCCTCAAATTGATTTAATCACTTCAATAAAATTCTTATAATAGTTTTGGGCATCCATAAATATACAAAATATGTTAGAGTAAAGCATTAATTCATTTCATTTATTAAATTATCTTTATTCCCTTCTTAATATTTTACTTTATGTACCTTTTGCATCTCTATTTAATAATTAATTAGTAATTATTAAATAGCTTTTACCTTTTGGGTTACCTTTTGTAACTTTTTAGGTTACCCTTTCAAGTTTCAATCTCCTTTTATAAGGATTGATCTTTTGTAATTATCTTTTATCTTTTTCATTTCTAAAAATACATTTGCATAATTTTCAAAGCAAAACCCTTGCCTTCTCTCATCTTTTTCTTTTGTGACAGGTTTTTTATATGTAGGTGTTTGAGGGCTTTGTGGATTTGTATTGATCAAATCCTTCAAAATCCACCCATTTTTGGATTTAGTTCGTCTACTTAGACATATGCAACCAAATTTATAAACAATAATGATCAGTCACATAGATATGCACGGTACTTCAATGGCCATATCTCATGTGTAATTTCAATTCCCAATCTAAGGTCTCTATCATTATAATTTTATTAGCCTCAACTAATAAATATGGTATTGTATGTGAAAGAGTCATATCATTTGTTATATTTTTATTCATGTCAAGCCTTACTTAGTTAGAAATTATGCTAATTTAGTAGAGTGCCATACCATTTGATTGATGAAGAAGATTTGATTGATGGAGAGGGTTTGATAATGAAGAGGATTTAAAGAAAGTATGATGATGTAAGTTTTGATAAGTGTGTAGTAACCAATGGGCACTTGAATGAGTTAGACTCTGATATTATATTGTTAGTTTGATTATCTTACGTGACCTTGAACATATGAGAAAATTTTATATCACTTTGAATTATGATGTTAGATTGGGTTGCCAATTTATTGATCTAAAAGATTAAGAATTTTAATTTTGTGAAAAGTATTTTTAAAGCATGTAGGATAATTGTTTATAACTAAATCATCCCACAACCCCCCCCCCCCCCCCCCCCCCTCCCCCTCTCAATTATCTAATAATTGGTATCAAAGTTATGTATCTTAAATTTAATCATTTTATGCATGATCATGGGTACAGTAGGTGTCATTTAGATCATTTTCTTTATTTTAAGAGGTTGGATGATGATAACTACATTATTTTATGCTTATATGTTGATGATATGCTTGTAGTCAAGTCTAACATGGATCATATTAAGGGGTTGAAACAATAGTTAGCAAAGTCATTTTCTATGAAGAATTTGAGGATAGAAAAATAAATTCTTGTAATGAAATTTTGTAGAGATAGGAAGAACAAAAAACTAACATTACCTTAGGCTGATTATATTGATGAGGTGTTGCGATATTTCTCTATGGAGAATGCCAAAGCTGTTAGCATACATTTTCTTATTCATTTGAAATTGACTAAGGAGATGTGTCCAAAGACACAAGAAGAGGAGGATAAGATGTCTACGGTGCCTTATGCTTCAGTTTTAGGAAGTTTAATGTATGTTATGGTATGTCAGATATAGCACATGATGCGGGAGTCATTAGCAGGTATATGATTCATCTTGGTATTGAGCATTAGAATGTAGTCAAATGGATTCTCAAATATTTGAGAGGAACATCCAGTAAGTTATTACATTTTGAGGGCTCTACTACTCATTTACAAGGCTATGTTGACTCAAATTTGGTAGGGGATCTTGATAATAGGCAGAATACTATAGGTTATGTATTTATTGTTGGTGGGATAGAAGTCAATTGGATTTCTTGTATGCAAAAGATTAATACTTTATTGACTACAAAGGAAGAGTATGTTATTGATACAGAGGTAGCCAAGGAGATGATATGGCTTTAATTCTTCACAGAAGAATTGGGACACCCATAGAGGGATTAAAAAAAAAATCTAGATAGCCAAAGTGTCATTCATCTTGCAAAGAATTCTACTTTGCATCCAAAGAAAAAATGCATATGATTGTGGTACCATTTCATTCGATCAATTTTAGATGATAAAAAGTTAAAGCTTGACAAGATACATATAGATGATAATCTAGCAGATATGTTTACCAAGGTCGTGACAAGAGAGAAGTTGAACTTCTCTTCAGCTTTGGTTGGTCTTCTAGATTAAATAGAATGAAAGAAAAATTGAGTTCAAAGTGGTTTTCATTCCAGTAGGAGCCATTTGTTTAGTCGTGCTATGATTAGTCTCCAAGTGGGAGGTTATTATTATGGATTCTGATCATTCTCCAATTGGGAGATTGTTTTGATGTAAAGCCTAATCAGACTTGGAGGTTAATTTTTCTCCACTTTATTCAGTTTGATTCCCCCCCACATTATTCTATGAGGGTTTAGGGGCAATGCCTCCATGACAAGGTCAAGGGTTAGCACCCCTTGAGGAACTCTATTGCAGTATAGGGTGGTGTTGTAGTACCAACTTGATTATTGTAAAAGATGTTGACTTCTATTTTTTATTAGATGACCTATTCTAACCCTAATTTTATAAGCAATAAAAAGATTTTATAAAATGGCTCAGGGTTAGGGATTTCATAATGTATGATGAGATTATAGCTTATTGAGGTGGTATTGAGTTGTAAGGATTACATATTTTAATTGGGTTGTAATCACTGGATAATAAGAATATTGGACTCATTGTTTGGTGGATGTAGCCCAAATATTGGGTGAACCATGTTAAATCTTTGTGTCTTGTATTCCCTTCTATGTGATTTATTATTTTTTGATATTCGTTATATTTGCATGTAATTGTTATTTCTATCTCGTTAATCCTAACATCATCCCCACCATTTTTTTACCTTCACATTGGAGGGTTTCTATGTTACCAAGTCTTGTGTCAAGTGCTATTTACTTGTTTATGTGTTTTAGTCATGTTAGTAGATGTTAGATCTATTATTGCATGATATTGCATGGCTGATTACAAGGTTAAGGTTAATGAGGTATATGGTGAATTATGTATAGTATGGTTAATGTTTGAAGTGGTAAAAGTTTTGGAGATCCTGATTCACCCCCCGCCCCCCTCAGCATCTCACTTTCCCATTAAAATTTTGGCAAATTTGTCATCTCTTCCTATAGGTATTTGGGTTCCATCTTGATCATCAAAGACTAAATAAATGCAAGAGATAAAGTGAGATGATATTACTAGAAGCTCTTCATCATCAACTATTAGTTCTTCTTTCAGCCTTATTGCTCTTCTTTCATACTCTTATAGATCTTTGAGCTTGTGGAATTCTATGTAGAGGCTTCTCTGCAAGAGGTTGCATGTATAATTATCTTCCAAACAGATATTTTCTCTAATGGCTAAAATAAATACTTTCTTTTCACCTATCCCAAAAATAGTGTGACACCTTGTCATCCATCTAATGGATCTCTATGATGGAGGTATTCGACCTTATCCTCTTTACAACTCTTCATTTTAGCATGGTGAATCAAAAAACTTGCCAAGCTTGCATATACAAAGATATTAACAATATAATTAAGGAAACAAATACAACATTGGCCTTTGACTCCTTTCCCGAACGGGGTTACCAAAATTATATCAGTAAATAGATTTGTACTTCAAAATGGTCTACATAAAATGACTCAAAGTTCCCATAAAGAAGTATGCACACTACTAATAGTTGGAGAAATTATTATTAGATTGATAACTTTCCTCTAAATTGAGAGGTACAAATCCCTCTTATGATTTGCAATGAATGGAAAATATAAGTATTTTTTTTACTAGAAAGCTCTAAAAGGAACTAACACCTACTCGTGAATAGGGAGTAGATATTGAAAAGTTTGAATGCATTAAAAACATGGAAGTAATGAAATCAAACATGAATCGTCTCCCTTATATTCATAAGAGATAGTAAATAGACAAAAAAAACAAGTATTGTTCCCTTTCGGTAAATGATTAACCTTATATTCAAATCCCCAACATTAAATATATGTATAGCCTACTGTAATCAAATGACATTAGAGAAATGATAATAATGACACAAAATATCATTACAATCTAAAAGGAATACTATCCAATGCACATATGTCAAAAAAATTCTTATATCTTTTCAAATGTCATAATTATGAGATCAAAAGGCTCCCTTTCCCTACACCAAATTGAATTAGAAAGAAAAAGCACTCTCTCATACAAATAACATAACCCCTTCTCCTCTTTCAGCATACAAACCTCTAGAAGAAAATGAAAAAACCCTCTTTATGTTCAATCTTCTATCATATATAGTGTCCTTGGGAAAACCCCTTTTCGGTTTCATAAGTAAACCTTGAAAAGGTTGTCGATAAATATTTTTTTCCCTTTCGAATCCATTAGTCTCTCTTGATCACTTCCCTACTTTGTAATTTGATAATTTTATACTAATATAACTATAAAGAGACACGTGGCACTAGGAAATGCATTCCAACAACTTTATCCTTTATGTTTTCAAGAGGATAATTA
This sequence comes from Cupressus sempervirens, assembly GCA_028749045.1. NCBI lineage: Eukaryota > Viridiplantae > Streptophyta > Pinopsida > Cupressales > Cupressaceae > Cupressus > Cupressus sempervirens. The sequence continues at coordinate 54,886,246 of CM053791.1, forward strand.
TAGAAATGATTGTCTTCATTGAGATATGTAAAATAACCATTGTCACCAAATGTGCCCAATAGATGTAATACCATCTTTATTAAACTTCCAATATCCTTATGTTCATCTCTAGATGAATGGGTCTTCTTTGATAGGGTAGCCCATGGGCTCAAAAGATCTTTGATCTAATGCTCTGCCACTCATTGAGCTTGTGGTCACCTAGTCAAAACAATTGGTGATGAGATTTGACCTAACTATAAGAACTCCTAAAGTCATATTCTATACCTCTAAACCATTGGATTATGTTGATAAGTGAAAATGAGGTAACCCCAATTTTATCAAGCACAAAACTTATTGTGTCTTTGGTGCCATAATATCATATTTATTTCTCATCAGAACAACCAACACTCCATCCTAAAAAAAAATTCTAGAGGATTTCATATCATAAACATGGTCACACCATACACTAGATAAACCCTTCATGAATCTGAAATTGCACAAACAACCTGATTATATGCATCTTCTCCTTACAACTTGAGATATTGTCCACTTGGCTATGTTATATTTTTTCAGTGATCATGTGTACAAAAATACTATTATCGCATTGTCACCATCTTCACCATGATTTATCTTAACTAGGTATTGATGTTCACCCCAAAATTGCTCTTGTGAGTAGGGTGTTCTGTCAAATAGTTTGTGTACATAATCTATATAGGCAATGTGTGTAGTGAATGTGGAACCAAGATTATGTTCTAGTGATATCTATGGGTGTATATGTCATTGGAACACACCTTAGATATTTCTCAATATTTTGTGAGCCATGTTATTGAGATCTATCATATTTGGCAGAGATAAAGGATTGACTTCAAATAGCGTGTGTGTTTCTATTAAAGAAATAAAAAAGAGTTCAAAGTGATGTAGGAGAATCTTACATCACAAATAAAAGGGTACATGATAAAAGAAAAACAAATAATAATAATAATTTTGGAGGAGAGAGAAAATGATAAAAATTGATGGAAAAATAATAACAAAATGGAAAAAGAGAAAAAAAAAAAAAAAGGTATTTTGTTTAACAAGGTGAATAGATGTACAAAAAGAAAAAAGAAAATAAAAATACTTGTCAAATTTGATTTATCAAGGTATGTAGGTGGAATTTTAGAAGTTTGTGAAAGTTCCTTAAATCGTGCATTTAATATTTGTTGTGATCCACAAAGGCAATGTACTTTTCTAAATGGACCACATGGTGGTGCTTGGTTTTCATTGAGTGGTTATTTAATATTTATTGTATTTTTATATACCTCTTATCCCACATTTTTTGTGTTTGTAATATCTTGAGTGGTGAGTGCCTATATAAGCAAGGTATATGAGCATTTCTAATCAAGTTTTTGTAGTAGAAGATCTTAAAGTGTAAGATCTTGGAGTGAAATCTCTTCTTGTGTAAGCTCTTTTTAGAAAAAAAATTTATAGTATCCTTTATTTTTCAAGCTAGTTGGAAACTCTTATTTTGTAAGCTCTCATATTAGATTTGTCTCCTATTGTAAGGATTTCAAGTATTAATGAATGCTTTGTAAAGAATTTTATTTTCTCTTTGTCTCCATGTTGTTAAAAAAAATTTATTCAAGTTGGTAAGGTTTGTGTGGCCCTTCATCATAAATCCTCAATGTCAAATTATCTAGTTCTTATCTTGATGGATTGATAAGTGTTCAATTACCCTGTTTACATCTAGGGCAAGTAGATTTTATAGTGACCACCACTTGAACTTTGTGATAAAACCCCAATTTTCTATATTTATTTTTATAGATATATGGAAATTATTCAATATTTTAAAACCATATGGAGTGCCCCACCATGTACATTCCCTATTACATTGAGAAACCTAGTGAGCTATCATTTTACATGATGCTTAATGGTAGGAATCCTTTCAAACTCCTCTCTTGAAAAGTTGATCTGGGATCAACTCCAAGGTTCTGGGTGATCTTGCAACCTACTAGAATCTGCTCAGTTGAAGATAAATGTATGTGTTCACAAAGAGGCCTTTCTAGTTCATATCAATTTTAGATAAGATGATAAATCTGCTTGTTGTTTCAAAATTAACATTAAAGAAAAAAAGATATGTTTTTGTTATTTTCTATTTTTTAATGAATCTAATCTAACAATGCAACTATATGAATTCCTAATTTAACCAAGGGTTAGCAAAGCAAATAAAAAAGATAAGGTCATGAGAGATTAAAGTAAAAGCATGAAAGAGAAATTCCTAACGGACATAAACCACAGTAAAAACATGTATGTGAGTTAAATCATTGAAAAGATTGAGTAGGAAACCAATAAAAGTAGGAGCAATGCTTCCTTAATTCCATTGATGCAATCGTCAATGGGAATTTAGTAACCATAAGATGTTTCACTTCTTATCAAATAGCAAGTCCACAAAAAGTGTGGTCATGCAAGACAAGAAGCTATGTAGGAATAAAAGGGTGATCTCTTCTCCAACTCTATATTTCAGCAAAATTTGTCAACACATGACAAACACTAGAACTAAAATATTGCACAATAAAATCAACACAACAAAACTATTGGCTCCATTATAATCATGAACAAGAATCCACAAAAATAATACACTCTAGTAAGAATAACTACACTCAGAATGAGAGCACCAAAAGCATATATTATTGCATCAAAATAATGGCTTGGAATACAAATTTAATTCCTCAATTTATAGACAATCATTTCCTCAATTTATGTTGAGAGTGAGAGATTCCTTCATCTAAATATATGCTTAAAACTAATAAAACAAATCTAATTACATACAAACTAACTCTCTAAATGGTGCTAAGTAGGACTCCACCCTTGTTTATATTAATTAATGGGTGCATGAGCCTTTATATGACTTAAAAATAATGAAAGCATGATAAAATAAGAAGAACTATGTTAGATGATGTAGGAGTCTCTAGAGATGCCAAAAATAGAAGCTTGACCTTCTCTAGATGTTTGTAGGAGTTAAACTATTGTCAGAATGTGTTTTCGATGCATGGAAAACTCTAAATTTGGAACTGGTAGTTAACTATCAGTGCACCTTTGAATTCTTAAAAAAAACTTGGTGCATCTTTGGAGAATCACACCTTGCACACCTTTGGAGAAGTACACCTTAGTGGCAAGTCAAAAAATCCAAAATTTTCCCCCAAGTGTCAAAACTGAATTTCTAGCTTCTAGGTTTTCTTGCCCTTCATACTAGAGCTATGTCTAGATGTTTGCTCTTGAATTTCTCTATGATCTCCATCACTTGGGTTACATCTAGAAAATCCAAAGCATCATACTTATTCTTTACTATTTGTCGATAGTTTCTCAATTCTATGCGAGTCTCTAAAAAGTCTTCCAATTTTACATTGAATTTTAGCAATGCCTCCTCTGTCTTAAATGCTTGTCTAATATCTTCATCATTTGAAGCTTCTTCAAACATCTTCTAAAACTATTTGAAAACGTCTTGCATAGACATGAGTTTATCCTTTGACTTAGTTTCAAAAATGTCAAGGAAATCATCACTATAATACTTCTAATCCTCCAAAATCTACTTTTGGGTTTGATCCTTGAGCTTATGAATATTTTCATGTAATGTCTCCATTACTTTATTACCAGCACCAATCTTCTTGATCCAAACATCTATCTTATCCAATTCTTCCCCCATATACACATCCATAAGCATACGATACCTCTGACCATTTATTGACTATAACACTTGAAGGTCTTTACCCCAGGTATGTACCTTGTCCATCAATCCAAAATCTTGGTTTAGTATAGTAACCAACTTGTCTACATTAATTTGCATATGGGTAAGTGCACCAAGTTGTGGTGCCAAAAGGGGAGTATAAGTGGACACCTTTTTCCTGAAATCTGCAAATTTTGAACTTCAACAAGAATTTGAAGATAGTTACGCTCAAAATTTTAAGATATGACAAAAACAAAAGTCATAATCCTTTGAATCTAGTTTCTAAACTACTAATTTTTTTTCAAAGTGGTTTAGTTTTAGGTCCTCAAAAAACGGGGCCACAAAAAGTGGTACTATTTATTCCAAAAAAACATAACATAGTACAAAGTGTGGCCCCCCTAAAATTTTAACTTTTTTTTTGAAATTCTTTAATCACTCTGGTCAAAAGTTACTTAACACTATGTAGTTTATCCCAGATTTTTTGGGTAATTTTATGATGTGTATTTTTGTTTTAATGAATTTTTTAACTAGACACATCCCAAAAATGTGAAATATTTGTGTGCTCCCCCTAGAAATAACTAAAAACTAAAAATCAAAACTTTTTTTTTTCAAAGTGTGTAGAATGGAGTCTAGTTTCTTAAAAACTAAGTTGTTGCAAAATTCGATGAACAAGCTAAAATCTATAGCCCAATTAGTACATGGTGGTTTTTGACAAAAAAATGAACATACATTCAAAAGAAATTATAGATGAAAGGCTTGAAATAGTTCAAATTAAAAATAAATTATATGGTTAGATAGCTAACACAAAGACCTATAATGCTATGTAACCTAATCTTATCAATATCCAACCATGAGGAATCTTGAAGGGGAGCACACAAGAAAAATCAATCATTTTTGGTATGCTTCCTAGAAAACACGTCTCAGACCTATTTATAAACTCCAAACCTTTGGGTTGGATCTCCAAGGCAAAACCAAGCCTTAGGCTTGGGTTTAATGCAAAGCTTTCAATAGCGAGTGCGCCCTATAGCGCGCACGCACTATTGGAAGCATTGAATTCTCAGTAGTGCATGCACGCTATAGGGTGCACGCCCTATTGAGGCCTAAATTACAAACCAATACCAAAAGAGAGTTGGGTGGGGGGGGGAGGGGGGGGGCAGGGGAATGACTATGTGTGTGTGAGAGAGAGACAAAGAGATAGAGAGAGTAGGCAGTGGGAGACAGAGT